>CM061542.1:221353793-222016605 GCA_030864215.1 Capsicum pubescens | reverse complement strand
CTTTTCTGAAGCTAAGTACTGAGTTCTGATATAGAGTTACTGATACTAATTGACTGTATCTGACAGTCCTGATTCTGTAGACCTAAACTGAGTTCTATTCTGAAGGCTGAAACTGAAACTGTGGGAGGTAATCAACTAACCGACATGCCCCAAATAAGATAAGATAACTGAGTTGGGGTCCAATCTGCATCTCCAATTAGCAGGGTATCAGTATCATGCCATGGGTAAAGACAAGATGAGAGTTACCCTTATATGGAAGGTACTCTAACAAGAATAGTGGAACCCTCATTTGGCAGGTTAAAACACCTCATCAACCCGTAACTGGCAGCTTGATGTCTCAACCTGTGCTGGCTACGTTGTTATTGAATACAAGGATTGCTTCTAAGGGTCACATGATCTACAGACAGGTGAGCTCCCATCCTTCGGTTCACTCAGTACTGAATCCTACTCCCAACTTAGAGACACTGAAATGAGTATTCTGAACTGGACTGGACTGGACTAATACTGAGTTTACTGAGTTTTGCAGAATTCGGTATTCAACTAAGTTCTGTAACTGACTGAGAGTACTACCGATCATGATGACTGATATTATTCTGTAACTAACACTGGCTCTAGGTAAATAGCTAAATTGTCCGGTATTAAATACATCTGGGACTTGATAGTATGAATAGTAAAGCATAACATGATCCTAAAAGACATAACAATGTACACTTGTCCATAATTCATTCATAAAGACATTTTATCAAACACTTGTAATGCATCTACTTATACACGAGTGAGGAATACATTTTATCATGTTATAATGTCACCATTTCATTCACATAGAAATTTTATCAAACACATAGGGAGCATGCTTAGGTTATACAATAATCAACACACATAGTTATCATGGTTACATCAATCAACTTGTAAATCGAAGGGTTTATCATGAAGATCATGTAATTTAGCACATATAATGATTAACTTCATGAAATATTGTAATTTAATCATGGACTAAAACCCAACAATAACATGAATATGAATTCAATTCATTCTAAGCATGGAAGTTCATAACTCAATAATCTTGTAGTTTGAAAATGGATTCGTGGACTCTATGGGTGAAAGGGACCCATAGATGAACACCTAACATACCTTAATTTGGTAATTCTTGAAGGTGCTTGAAGAAATTCTTGAGTTTTGACCTTGATTCTTGAAGCTAAGATTTGTAATTTTGAGAGAGAATGCCTTTGGATTTGGGGAAACGTTTAATAATGAATGACTTAAAATATTTTTAGGGCTAATGTTTTTAGGGATTTAATCTCACACCTGGGCGGAATATAATCATGGAAAAAAGACCCATTTAACCCTTGAAAACACTTAAAATTTCATCAAAAATTTCTGAACTGGGCCCCTGACAAAATTCGCCATGATTGCATCGGGCCATTGGAAATAGACAATTGGGAGTTGAGGGCTTAGTGCGATGCGGTGGAATCACGTTGGTACACTGGAAATTGACAAATGTGAAAATAAGATTTGGCATGACGTTCCGGTATCGCGGTAACTCACTGGAAACTGATAATCGCCATTTTGACATACGCCGCAATGCGCTACTAGCCTAAATGACGGTGTTTACCAACTGAAACTTAAAATAGCAATAACTTCTTACCCGATTATCGAATTAAAGCGAATTTTATATCGTTGGAAAGCTAATTGAATTTCCTACACAATGGCAGGATTTAAACAGAAAAATACTGAGTATTTCAAAAAATTTATATTAGATAACTCATGGACTTAGAGTTAATTTAGGCTAGGGAAATACAGGATATTACAATATCTCCCCCTTGGGAACATTCATCCTTGAATGAGACTGATTAAACTGAGTAACACTGATAGACTCAGCTGATACACTGAACATGCATATCTGATGCATGACTACAAGACTGAATTACTGAGAAATTGAGTTCGTATACTGAACATGCATATCTGATGCATGAGTACTTATCAAAACTAATTCATGAATGCATGGCTGAAAATACAATAGCACTTGGATACCAAGCTCATAATTATATCTGAATCATTAAATTTCGTAAATCTAAGGAAGATCGTTACCTTAAGCTTGATCTTAGATTGTGGAGAAGAGGTGAGGATACTTGGTCTGCATTTCTGCTTCTGCTACCCAAGTAGCTCCTTCTACGGACTAATTCCCCCAAAAAACTTTGACTAAGGGGACTTTTTTGTTCCTCACTCTGCGAATCTGATAATCGAGGATATAGACTAGAATCTCTTCAAAAGAGAGATCATTCTGAATATTTATGTCCTCTATGGGAACTATGACTGCTAGGTCACCAATGCATTTCTTAAGCTAGGAGACATGAAATATTTGATGCACTGAAGCTAGATCTTAAGGCAACTCGAACTCATAAGATACCTTTCCAAAACTACTGAGAATTTTGTAAGGACCAATATATCGAGGACTGAATTTTCCCTTCTTGTCGAACCTCTTTACTCCTTTCATGGAAGATATTTTCAAGTACACAAAATCATCAATCTAAAACTCGAGATCCTTTCTCCTCATATCTGCATAAGATTTCTATCGTCTCTGGGCAGCCCTAAGACTTTCTCTAATCAACTGAACCTTCTCTAAGGCATCAAACACTAGATAAGGCACTACTACTGCGGCCTCACCTACCTTAAACCAACTAATTGGAGACCTGCATTTTCTACTATAGAGAGACTCAAATGGAAATATATGAATACTGGAATAATAGTTTTTATTATATGCAAACTCAATCAAAGAAAAGTGGTCATCCCAACTACCCTTAAAATCAACAACGCATACTCTTAGCATATTTTCTAGAGTCTGAATGGTCCTTTCTGCTTGACCATCTGTCTAAGGGTGGAAGGCTATACTGAGATGAACTTGGGTACTAAGACACTTTTGGGATGCTTTCCAGAAATGAGAGGTAAACTAGGTAACTCTATCTGAGATAATAGATACTGGGACTCCATGTAACCTGATCAACTCTCTAATATAGAGTTTTACATAGTCCTCGGCTGACTAGGAGGTATAAACTGGCATGAAATAAGCTGATTTGGTCATCCTATCTACGATAACCCATATAGTATCATGATGATGATGAGTACGAGGAAAATTAGTCACAAAGTCCATGTTCACTTCTTCCCATTTCCAAGTGGGAATACTGATCTCCTGTATAGACCCACTAGGCTTCTGGTGCTCAATCTTAATTTGATGACATATAGAGCATTTAGCTACAAACTCTGCAATATCTCTCTTTATCCCACTCCACTAATAGATCTCCCGCAAATTGCAGTACATCTTAGTGGCCCCTGGATGAATAGAGTAATGCGCACTATGAGCTTCTGCAAGAATTCGTTACCTCAAGTCATCTACACCTGGCACACATAGCCAACCCTGGCATTGCAACATACCATTTTCCCCTTCGGAGAAAACCTCTACTTTCTCATCTCTGATTGACTCTTTCACCTTAACTAGACAGGGATCTCTATCCTACTTTTCCTTCACCTCAGAAACTAGAGAGGATTTAGAATTGTTCTGCACCTATACACTACATTCTACAGAATCGACTAAGAAGTTACCTTGTTGGGCAAGCTAATGAACTTCCTCAACTAACTTCTTCTTATCATCATCAACATGAGCAACACTACCCATAGACAGTCTACTAAGAGCATCAACCACTACATTGGCCTTGCCCAGATGATAAAGAACACTCATATCATAATCTTTCTATAACTCTAACCACCTTCTCTGACAAAAATTTAAATATTTCTGAGAAAAAACATAATTCAATATCTTGTGATCTGTGAACACATCTACATGCACCCCATACAAATAGTGCCTCAAAATCTTTATAGCAAACACTACAACTGCTAACTCAAGATCATGAGTCATATAGTTCTTCTCATGGGTCTTAAGAAGTCAAGAGACGTAGGATATGAACTTACCTCGCTGCATGAGAACACAACCCAAACCTACTCTAAATGCATCATAGCACACAACAAACCCATCTGAACCATCTGGTAGAGTCAAAATTGGGGCTGAGGTGAGTCGAGTCTTCAACTCCTCTAAACTCTTCTCGCAGGAACCTGACCACTGACACTGGACTTTTTTCTAAGTCAATCTATACATGGGGGATGCAATAGACAAAAACCATTCAACAAACTAATGGTAATGGTTAGCTAAACCCAAGAAACTCCTGATGTCTGATAGAGAGATGGGTCTAGGAAAGTTTCTGAGCACTTCGTTCTTTTAAGGATCGACTCTAATGCCATCACTGAAAAACAACATGACCAAGTAATGCTACTGACCTTAGCCAAAATTTACACTTACTAAATTTGGCGAACAACTGATGAGTTCTGAGAGTCTGAAGTATGATTTTGAGGTGGCCTGCATGATCATTCTCACTATAGTAATAGACAAGAATGTCATCTATGAAGAAAATAATGAACATATCAGAGTACTGCTTGAAAACGCAGTTCATTAAGTCTATAAAAATTGTTGGGCATTAGTAAGACCAAAGGATATGACTAGAAACTCGAAGTGACCATACCGACTTTGGAATGTCATATTCTCTGACCCTGAGTTGATGATAGCCTGATCTGAGGTCTATCTTAGAAAAGTAACTAGTACCCTAAAGTTGGTCAAACAACTCATCAATTCTTGGAAGTGGGTACTTATTCTTGACTGTGACTTCATTCAACTGACAGTTGTCTATACATATTCTGAGAGAACCGTCTTTGTTATGCATGAATAGAACTGGTGCTCCCCACGGGGAAATGTTGGGTCTGATGAATCCCTTATCTAGGAGTTCTTTTAATTGTTCCTTTAACTCTCTGAGTTCTACTAGAGCTATTCTGTATGGTAAAATAGATATGGGCTGAGTATCTGGAAGAAGGTCTACTTCGATGTCTATCTCCCTTTCAGGAGGAACTCTAGAAAGATCTTTGGGAAATACATCTAAGAGTTAATTTACTACTGGAACTGACTCAAGATTAGGAGTTTCTGCATTAGAGTCCTTGACTTGCATAAGATGATAGACACACCCCTTGGATACCATTTTTCTCACTCTAAGGTATGAAATTAATTGACCCTTAAGTGATGTGGTACTACTCCTCTATTCAAGGACTAGTTCATTTGGAAACTGAAAATAAACAATTTTGTTTCTACAATTAACTAAGGCATAGAATTAATGGAGCCAATCCATGCCGAGAATGGAGTCAAAACTTGTCATCTCTAATTCTATTAAGTCTGCTAAAGTGACTTTCTGAGATATCATAATCGGATAGTTCCTATATACCTATCTGCCTATGATAGACTAACCCACTGGGTAGACACTAAGAATGGTTCTGCTAAGACTTATAGTTTGACTTTAAAGTCGACTGCTATCTAAAGAGTTACAAAAGATAGAGAAGCTACTGGATCTAATAAGGCATAAATATGTAGATGGAAAATCTCTAACATATCAGTGACCATGTCAGAAGAACTTTCCTGATCTTTTCTGGATGGAACTGCATAAAGACTATTTGGGCGTTGCCCACTGGTGACACTGAAAGTAGCACCCTACTGATTCAGACAACAGGACTGAGCTGAAGGATGATTATACTGACCCTGAGAACCTGACTAAGGATAATACCTGACTCTGTAGCCTAGCTTTCCACACCAAAAATAAACATCGCTGCCAGCTCTACAGATACCCTGGTGGTTTTTGCCATATTACTGACATAGAGGATTTGTTCAAGCACTACTGACACTACCCTAAGATTTAGAGCCTGGTGCTCTATCTTAATTACCATTTTTGAACTTAGGTACTGGAGCACTGGCTGAGGACAGAGCTGGAACTGAAGACTTTGGGGCCAAACTAGGAACGGTTACCATTTTTTGACTTAGGCTGATTAAAATTGAAGCTACTTGTTCTAGGTCTATTGTTCTACCTCTCTCTCTCTCTCTCTGATCTTAGCTTATTCTATATGCTAAGAATGGACGATGAGCCTAGATATGTCTATCTTCTTAATTAACATCATTATTCTACACTCCTTAACCACACTATCTGACACCCCAGATATGAAGTTGCTCATTTTGGACCTACTTTCTGCCACTTCATGTGGAGTATACTTGGATAACTAAGTAAACTTGAGGGAATACTCCTTCACACTCATACTGCCTTTCCTGAGGTTCATGAACTCTAACACCTTGGCTTCTCTTAGCTCTAGGGGAAAGAATCTATCTAGGAAGGTAGTAGCAAACTCTTACCACTCTAAGGGCTTTACATCTGTACCCCTGTCTACCCTTCACTGCTTAAATCACTTATGAGCTATATCTTGTAGATGATAGAAAGCTAGCTCAACACTCTCACTGGAAGTCACTCCCACGATATTTGTGACTTTCTAAACATGATTGAGGAACTTATGTGGATCCTCTTCTGACTTGGATCCTGAGAATAGGGGAGGATTCATTCGGGTGAAGTCTCAAATCCTGGTTGCAACAGTATTGGCCACTAGGTTGGCTGGAACAACAACTAGCCATTCATTTTGAGTTTCTACTGAATTAGCTAGAGCCATAAATACAACTCTGAATTTTTTATGAGAGACGTGCTCATCTAGGGGATCTTCCTGAATGGGCAGAGGTGTTGACTAATATTCAACTCTCTTTTCATTATTCCTTTTTGAAGGTATGTGCTTTAAACGAAAGGAAGAAATGGATTAGACTTAGAGTTTAACTGGAACTCATGCTCACTCGCACCACATGAATACTGAAAGGAGGGAAACTTTTCCTATAATATCTCATAGCCTTCTGTCCATAAGTGTGGCACGCTACACACCCAAGCACAAGACTCTACTAGATCCGACTTTTAGACTTTCTACGACACTGTTGAACCTACCTCTGATACCAAGTTTGTAATACCTCGAGTTTGTACCCCAGATGCTACATGGTTCTTACGACCCCAAAGGACCACAAGCTAACCCATGACTGATATTTTCTATAAGCACTGAATAATACACTGTACTAAATATAGAAAATAGGCTGAAATGACATAAGGTTCAAATTTGTAAATACTGATAAAGTGTATCAACTAAAATAATAATATGTAAAATTGAATACGGTCTAAAAACTTGTTTAACAAGTCTATAATCTAAAACTGTCTGAAAGTGGAGTTGATGGGACAATCCCCCAGTTAACTCTATTTACTTAAATACTGAGTCTACTATAATAATGAAATGAAAGAATATCCTCGATAAATGAGGACTCACTACTAAATCTACTGATGGATAAATCTGGATCTATCTATGCATGGTCAAGAACCTGAGTGTCTGAACCTATGATATGATACATCATAGAACAAAGAAAGAGTATGCATCAGTATGTGGAATATATTATTATGCTAGATGAGGTAAGGCTGAATGCAAGGGTTCATATGCATGAATAATAACTGACTGAATAATATAGAGAAACTAAACATGGGAGAATGTGGAAAATCTATAACTGCTGTAAATACAGAGTATGCAATACTATGCATGTACATGAATACTCTAACAGTGCTTTTCTGAAGCTAAGTACTGAGTTCTAATATAGAGTAATTGATAATCTAAGATTTTTAATAACTGAGTTAATGATACAGATTGAATGTATCTGATAGTCCTGATTCTGTAGAACTAAACTGAGTTCTATTCTGAAGACAGAAACTAAGACTGTGGAAGGCAATCATCTAACCGAAATTCTTCAAATAAGATAAGATAATTGAGTTGTGGTCCAATCTATAACCCCAATTAGAAGGGTGTTAGTACCGTGCCACGAGTAAAGACAACTTGAGAGTTATCCTCATTTGGTAAGTACTCTAATGAGAATGATGGAACCCTTATCTGAAGGGTTAAAATACCACATTAATACACAACTATCAGGTTGATGTCTTAATCTGCGCTGGCTACATAGTTTTGGAATGCAAGGATTGATTCTAAGGATCACACCCTCTACTGTCAGGTGAGACCCTATACTTGGGTTCACTCGGTGTTGAATCCTACTCCCAACTAAAAGACACAGAACTGAGTATTCTGAACTAGACTAGACTGAGACTGAGTTTATTAAGTTTTCCTGAGTTCTGTAACAGACTGAGTTCTACTGAGTTCTGTAACTGACTGAGAGAACATTTGATCATGACATGAATGATACTATTCTGTAACTGACACTGGCTCTAGGTAAAAAACTAAATTTTCGGGTATATACCCCCAGGATTCGATAGCATGAATAGTAAAGCATAACATGACCTTGAAAGACATAACAATGTACACTTGTCCATAATTCATTCATAAAGATATTTTATCAAACACTTGTAGTGCATCTACTTATACATGAGTGGGGAATACATGCTATCATATTATAATGGCACTATTTCATTCACATAGGCATTTTATCAAACACATGGGGAGCATACTTAGGTTATACAATAATCAACACACATAGTTATAATGGCTACATCAACCAACTTACAAATTGAAAGTTTTATCATGAAGATCATGTAATTCAGCACATATAATTATTAATTTCATGAAATCTTGTAGTTTAATCATGGACTAAAACCCAACAATAACATGAACATGAATTCAATTCAATCCAAGCATGGAAGTTCACAACTCAACAATCTTGTAGTTTGAAAACGTATTCCTGGACACTATGGTTGAAAGACACCAATAAATGAACACCTAACATACCTTTATTTGTTAATTCTTGAAGGTGCTTGAATAAATTCTTGAGTTTTGACCTTGATTCTTCAAGCTGGGGTTTGTAGTTTTGAGAGAGAATGTTTTTTGATTTTGGGAAAAGTTGAATAATGAATGGCTTTAAATGTTTTTAGGTCTTTAATCTCACACCTGGGAAGAAAAAAATCATGGGAAAAAGACCCATTTAACCCTGGACAACACCTAAAATTTCATCAAAAATTCCTAAACTGAGCACCTGGCGCTATACGCCATGATCGTGTCGGACCCCTAGAAATAGACACTTGGGAATTAAGGGTTTGGCGCGATGTGGTGGAATAGCGTTGGTACACTAGAAATTGACAAATGTGAAAATAAGCTTTGGTGTGATGCGCCCGTATCATGGCACCCCACTGAAAACTGGCAATCGCCAATTAGCCATACTCCGCGACACGCTACTGGCCTGAATGACGGTGTTTACCAACTGAAATTTAAAATAGCCATAACTTCTTACCCGGTTATCAAATTTAGGCGATTTTTATATCTTTGGAAAGCTAATTGAATTTCCTACGCAATGGCAGGATCTAAACTGAAAAATACTGAGTATTTCAAAAAATTTATATTCAATAACTCATGGACTGAGAGTTAATTTAGTCTAGGGAAATACAGGGTATTACACTAATCCCGTGTTTAGGATGATTTGTGATTTTCTAAATTGACCAAACAACCCCTGAATTAAAATCACAGAAAAATAAAAAAAAACCAATTTTTCATGCTGGCGCGATGCGATGGAATCGCGTCAGCTCACAGGAAATTGGATGACTTGGAACTGGAGCGACGCGCCGCCATCACGCTGGCTCACTGCATGCGAATATACCTCTTGGTGCGACAAATATTTCAAAATAACAATTGGGAATTTGGATGGTGATGCAACGCGGTGGTATCGCGTTGGCTTACTGGAAAATAACCATTACCATTTGGCTGGTCTCCACGATACGCTGGGTGCCAATTTGGTACACTGTCTTTTAAAACTGGCTCTATCTCTTCACCCGAGTATCGGATTACAGCGAACTTTATATCGTTGTAAAGCTGACTGAATTTCCTATGAAATCATAAGCTCTAAACTGAATGAGACAAATTAAGATGAGAAACACTGATAGGCTAAGCTTACACCCTGAACATTCATATTTGATGCATGGAATACATGACTGAAGCTACTGATAAGTAGAGTTTTCATGCTAAACATTCATATCTAAAGCATGAGCACATGTCAGAACTAATTTATGAATGCATGACTGAATATGCAACGATAAGGAATACCAAGTTTATAACTTTAACTGAACATAGAACATAGTAAAGCTAAGAAAGACTGTTATCTTAAGTTGAATTTGAGTTTGCAGAGGAGAGGTAAGGATACTTTGTCTGTATATCTGCTTTTTCTTCCCTAGTAGATCCCTCTATGGACTGATTCCGCCAAAGAAATTTGACTAAGGGAATTTCTTTATTCCTCTGTCTGCAAATCTGATGATCGAGGATTTGGACTGGAACCTTTTCAATTGAGAGATCATTCTGAATATCTACTCCTTCTAAGAGAACTATGACTGTTGGGTTACCAAAGCATTTATTTAGCAAGGAGACGTGGAACACTGGATGCACTGAAGCTAGATCTGAAGGAAACTCAAGCACGTAATCTACCTTTACGAAATGACTGAGAATTCTATAAGGACCGATATATTGGGGACTGAACTTTCCCTTCTTACTGAAGATCTTCACTCCTTTCATGGGAGAGATTTTAAAGAACACAAAATAACCGATCTCAAACTCAAGATCCTTTCTCCATATATCTACATATGACTTTTGTCAACACTGGGCTTCCCTAAGCCTTTCCCTGATCAACTGAACCTTCTCTAAGGCATCAAATACTAAGTCAGGCCCTACCATTGCGGCCTCACCCACCTCAATCCAACCGATTGAATATCTACATCTCCTACTATAGAGAGCTTCAAACGGAGCCGTCAGAATACTGGAATGATAACTATTATTGTATGCAAATTCGATCAAAAGAAAGTGGTCATCCCAAGTACCCTTAAAATAAAAAACGCATGCTCTTATCAAATATTTTAGAGTCTGAATAACCTTTTTTCTTGACTATTTGTATGAGGTTGGAAGGTTGTACTAAGGTAAACTTGGGTACCAAGACCCTTTTAGAATACTTTCAAGAAATGAGAGGTAAACTAGGTACCTCTATCTGAGATGATGGATACTAGGACTCTGTGTAACTTGACCAACTCTCTGATATAGAGTTTGGCGTAGTCCTTAGCTGAATAGGAAGTATGAACTGGAAAGAAATAAGCTGATTTGGTCATCCTATCTACGTTAACCCAAATTAAATCATATTGATGATGAGTATGAGGCAAACCTATCACAATGTCTATGTTCACTTCTTCCTATTTCCATGTAGGAATACTGACCTCCTATATGGACCCACTAGGATTCTGGTGCTTAATCTTAACTTGCTGAAATGAAGATCACTTAACTACAAACTCTGTGATATCCTTCTTCATCCTACTCCACCAATAGAACTCCCTTAAATTGCGGTACATCTTAGTGGCCCCTAGATAAATCGAGTAACACACACCATGTACTTCTGCAAGAGTTTTCTACCACAAGTCGTCTACACCTGGCACACATAGCCGAACCTGGCAAAAGCAACACACCGTCTCTTAGTTAGGAGAAAATCTCTACTTTCTGATCTTTGATTGACTCTTTCAATTTAACTAGATCTATGCTACTTTTTCTTCACCTTAAAAACTAGAGATGATTCTAAACTATTGTTCACCCACATGATACCTTCAATTAAATCAACTAAGAGGACACCTAGTCGGGCAAGCTGATGAAATTACTTAACTAACTTCTTCTTACCATCCTCAACATGAGCAACACTACCCATATATAGCCTACTGAGAGTATCAGCCACTACATTGTCCTTTCCCAGATAATACAGAATACTCTTGTCATAATCTTTCCACAACTCCAACCACCTTCTCCATTGGAAATTCAAATCTTTCTGAGATAAGAAATACTGCAAGCTTTTATGATCTATAAAAATAGCCACATGCACCCCATACAAATAGTGCCTCCAAATCTTTAAAGCAAACACTACAGTTTCTAATTCAAGATCATGAGTAGGGTAATTCTTCTCATGAGGCTGAAGCTGTCTGGAGGCATAGGCTATGAACTTACTTCTCTGCATGAGGATATAAACCAAACCTACTCTAGATGCATCATAGTACATAACAAACCCATCTCAACCATCGAGTAGAGTCAAAACTGGGGATGAGGTGAGACAAGTCTTCAACTCCTAAAACCTCTTCTCGCAAGAATCTGACCACTAAAACTTGACTTTGTTCTGAGTCAATATGGACATAAGGGATGCAATGGATGAAAACCATTCAATTAAATGACGTTAATGTCTATCTAAATCAAAGAAACTCCTGATATCATATGGATAAATGGATCTAGGACAATTTCTCACCACCTTGGTTTTTCTAGGATCAACTATAATGCCATTACCGAAAATAATATAATTAAGGAATGCTACTGATCTTAGGAAAAATTTGCACTTACTGAATTTGGTGAATAACCGATGAGTTCTGAGAGTATGAAGTACGATTCTAGGGTGGTCTTCATGATCATTTTCACTACGAGGGTAGACAAGAATGCCATCGATGAAGAATATAACAAACATATCCAAGTACTACTTGAACACACAATTCATTAAGTCCATGAATGCTGTTGGGGCATTTTTCAGACCAATGGACATAACTAGAAACTCGAAGTGACCATATAGAGTTTGAAAAGCTATTTTTGGAATGTAACTTTCTCTGACTCTGAGCTGATGATAGCCTGATTTGTGGTCTATCTTAGAAAAGTAACTGGCTCCCTAAAGTTGGTCAAACGAGTCATCAATTCTATGAGTGGGTATTTATTCTTGACTGTGACTTTGTTCAACTGACGGTAGTATTTATTCTTAGGCATAAATAAAATTGGTGCACCCCATGGGGAAATGCTGGATCTGATGAATCACTTATCTAGGAGATCTTTTAACTATTCTTTAAAGTCTTTGAGTTATGATGGAGCCATTTTGTATGGAAGAATAGATATGGGCTGAGTATCTGGAACAAGGTCTATTCCACAATCGATTTCCCTTTCGAGAGGAACTCAAGGAAGAACTTCGGGAAACACATCTAAGAATTCATTCACTATGGGTACTGACTCAATACTGGGAGTTTCTAAACTGGAGTCTTTGACATGCACAAGATGATAGACATACCCCTTGGATATCATTTTTCTCGCTCTAAGGTACGAAATCAATTGACCCTTAAACGATGTAGTACTAACTCTTCATTCAAGGACTGGTTCATTTGGAAACTGAAAATGAACAATTATGTTTCTACAGTCAATTGAGGTACAGCATGAATAGACGCAATCCATGCTGAGAATGACGTCGAAATCTGTCATATCTAACTCTACTAAGTCTGCTAAAGTGACTTTCTGAGATATCATAATCGGACAGTTCCTGTATACCCTTTAGGCTATGATAGACTGACCCACTGTGGTAGATACTGAGAAAGGTTCTGTTAAGACATCTTGTTTGATCCTAAAGTTGACTGTTATGTAAGTAGTTACAAAAGACAAATAAGCTCCTGGATCTAATAAGGCATAAACATGCAAATTGAAGATCTATAATGTACCAATGACCAAGTTAGGAGAACTTTCCTAATATTTTATGGACTAAAGTGCATAGAGACTATTTGGGTGTTGCCCACTGGTGACACTGAAAGCGGCACCTTGCTGATTCGGGCGATCGGACTGAGCTGAAGGACAATTATACTGACCATGAGAACATGACTAAGGACATTCTCTGACTCTATGGCCAGGCTTTCCATACCCAAAACAAATATCACCGTAAGCTTTGCAGACACCCTGATGGTTTCTACTATATTTCTAGCGAAGAGGATTTTTTCGAGCACTGCTGACACCACCCTGAGATTTAGAGTTTGGTTTCTTATCTTTTTTACTGTTTCTAAACTTAGGGACTGGAGAACTGGCCAAGGACAGAGATGGAACCAATGATTTTGGACAAAACTGGGAATAGCTACCACCCTCTGACTTAGGCTGATTGAAATTAAAGCTACCCATTCTAGCTATTTTATTCTTACTCTCCCTCTCTTTATTCTTAGATTATTCTATCTATTGAGCATAGACATGAGCCTAGAAATGTCCATCTCCTTAATTAACATCATAATTTTGCACTCCTTAACCACACTATCTGACACCCCAGATATGAACTTGCTTATTTTGGACCTACTATCTACAACTACATGGGGAGCATACCTGGATAACTAAGTAAACTTGAGGGAATACTCTTTCACACTCATACTACCTTTCCTGAGATTGATGAACTCTAACACCTTGGCTTTTCTCAGCTCTAAGGGAAAGAATTTATCCAGAAAAGTAGTGGTAAACTATTCCCACTCTATGGGATCTGCATTTGTACCCTTTTCTACCTTTCACTACTTAAACCGTGTATGAGCTACTTCTTATAGCTGATAGGAATCTAACTCAGCACTCTCACCAAAAGTTATTCCCACGATATCTGTGACTTTTTGAACCTGATTGAGGAACTCCTGTGGATCCTCTTCTAACTTAGATCCAGAGAATAGGGGAGGATTCATTCAGGTGAAATTCGAAAGTATGGCTGTCGCAGTATTGACCACTGAGTTGTCCTGAATAGTAGTTGGTCGTTCATTCTGAGTTACTACTGATTTGTCTAGAGTAGTAAACGCAGCTCTAAATTCTGAATAGAAGACATGCTCGTCTAGGGGATCTACCTAAACGGGATGAGATGCTGACTGATTTCATGTTCTTGTTTAGTTATTCCTTTTAGGAGGCATATTTTGTAAATGGAAGGAAGAAAAGGATTAAACTACGAATTTAACTTAAGATCATGCTCACTCGCACGACATGATTACTGAAAATAGGGAAAATTTTCCTAAAACACCTTATAGCCTCTTATCCATAAGTGTGGCGTGCTATGCACCCATGCATAAGACTCTACTTGACACGACTTTCAGACTTCGTAGGACTCTGTTGAACCTTAGGCTCTAATACCAAGTTTGTAACGCCCTGAGTTTGTACCTCGGATGTTACATGGTACTTACGACCCTGAAGGACCATTAGCTAACCCATGACTGATATCTGCTGTAAGCACTGAATAACAAAACTGTAAAAATATGAAATATAGGTTGAAATGACATAATGTTAACAATCTGAATACTGATAAATAATAATATTTGAGAAAACATCTGAATCTAAAATACTGTATGAACTAGTCTAGTTTGAAAAGTCGCTAACTGAAATTGTCTGAAAGTGAAGTTAATGGGACAAGCCCTCAACTAACTCCAACTACTGAAATGTTAAAGCTACTGAAATACTAAAATAACACATATCCTCAATATATGAGGACTCACTACTAAATATGACATCACTGGCTGAATCTGAATCTTTCTATGCGTGGTCAGGAACCTGAGCATCCGAACCTATGATATGAGATATCATAGCGCAAAGAAAAATTATGCGTCAGTACGTGGAATGTATTGGTATGCTGGATAAGGTAAGGCTGAATGCAAGGGTTCATATGTATGAATAATAACTGACTGAATGATATAGAGTAACTGAATATGAGAGTACATAGATAACTGAAACTGCTGTAAATACTAAGTATGCACTACGGTGCATATATGTGTATACTGTAACTGAGTTTTTCTGAAGCTAAATACTGAGTTCTGATACTGAGAAACTGATAATCTGATATTATTGATAACTGAATGTTGATACTGATTGACTATGTCTGACAGTCTTTATTTTGTAAAACTGAATTGAGTTCTATAATAAGACTGAAGCATAAACTGTGGGAGGTAATCATCTAAGCGACATGCCCTAAATAAGATTACTAAGTTGGGGTCCAAACTTTGACTCCAATTGGAAGGGTGTTTGTACCATGCCACGGGTAAAGACAAGCTTAAGAGTTACCCTCATCTGGCAGGTACTCTAATAAGAATGGTGGAACCCTTATTTGGCAGGTTAAGACACCTCATCAATCCTCAACTGTCAGGTTGATGTCTCAACCTACGTTGGCTATGTAGTTCTGGAATGAAAGGACTTCTTCTAAGGATCACACCCTCTACTGGTACGTGAGCCCCTATCCTTGGGTTCACTCGGTGCTGAATCCTACTCCCATCTGAATAGACACAAAACTGATTATACTGAGCTGAACTAGACTGATACTGAGTTCTGTAACTGACTAAAGTTACTAAGTTCTGTAACATACTGAGTACTACTAATTTATGACATGACTGAGACTAAATTGTAACTACTGTAGCTCCAGGTAAATACATAGATTTTCGGGTATTAGATACCCCCAAGACTCGATAGATTGAAAGTAAAGCATAGCATGATCTTGAAAAGCATAACAATGTCCACTTGTTCATAATGCATTCATAGAGACATTTCATTAAATACTTGTAGGGCATAAGCTTGTACATGATTAGGACCACATAATGGCATGTCATGATTCCACTATTTACTTCACATAGACATTTTAGCAAACACTTGGGGAGCATGGATTATTTCATTTGATAATGGACAACACATGAACATCATGAACACTATTCTCAAATAAAAATTCAAGGTTTAGAATGCAATTCATGTAATTCCCCTTAAATGCTATTCTAATTTCATGAATCTTACAATAATCATGGATTTAACACACAATTAATATCATGAACATATATACAATCAATTTCAATCATGGAATTCATAATTCTATAAACTTGTAGTTTTAAAAATGTATTCTTGAACTGTATGGGCTAAAGGAACGCATAGATGAACACCTAACATACTTGAGAATATTAGTTCTCGAAGGTTGTTGAAGAAATTCTTGAGTTTGTTCTTGATTTCTTGAAGATAGGGTTTTGCCCCTTTTAGAGAGAATGTTTTAATCTTGAGAGAAAATAAGGAAATAATGATATAATAGGGTATTTAGGGCTTTAATCTCATGTGTAGGATGATTAGGGATTTTATAAATTGATCAAACAGCTCTTAAATTAAAATAACGGAAAAATAAAAATCGTAATTTTTCATGCTGGCTCGACGCGGTGGAATCACGTCAGCTCACCAGAAATTAGATGATTGGGAACTGGAGGTTTGGAGTGACACGGCGCCATTGCGCCGGTTCACTACATGTGAATTTACCTCTTGGCACGACATGCCATGATCTCAACGGAACACTGGAAAATAACAATTTGGGAATTTGGATAGTGACGCGACGTGGTGGTATCACATTGTCTTACTAGAAAATGACCATTTCCATTTGTATGGTCTCCGCGACACGCTCTGGGCCAATTTGGTACATTTTCTTACAAAAATGACTCTAACTCTTCACCCGAGTATTGGATTTGGACAAACTTTATATTATTGGAAAGCTAACTGAATTTCCTATGAAATAGCAAGCTCTAAACTGAAAAATACTGAGTATTTAAAAATTTATATGGAATAACTCATGTTCTTAAAGCAAAGTTAAGCTTGATAAATATGGGTTATTACAATAATTTTAGGAAGTTACCAGCATAGTCTACGTATAAAACATGGTTTTGATTAAAAAAAAAAGTTGAGCATAGTACCTCATCAAAGAATTCTAAGATCAAATTTGTTGGAGATATTCTATAGATCCTTGAATGTTAGCTTTAGGGCAATGGTAGACATAGTATCCAAAGGTTCACTTATGCATCTACGTTGGGAGAGGCCCAAATGCTATTGGGGATTAAAGTAATTATAGAGATAGCGATGATATGGTAGAAAAAGAAATTGTATATCTTAATACTGATATTGGGATACTTTCAAAGCAATTTACAGTAATGACGTTGAGAAGAGGAATGCAGTGGGAGCACAGGGGTCTTCCTCTAGAATGTATGAGACTAGTGTATATGAGGTAGTAAAGTATTTGGATCAAAAAGTGGCTAGTGTTTGAGCCAAAGGGCAAGGAAATCTAGGTTTGAACTATTATGGTAATAGGTATTGAGATAGAAGCAGAGAAAGAGGTGGTGATCAGAGGCACGGGGAAAACTACAAAGAAAAGAGTCTAAAATAGAAGCAATTTTATCAAAATTAGTAAAAGGCTAAGAAAGTCAAGAGATCTATCTTAAGAAGATTAAGGCAGATCTATTAGGCTAAATTAGAAGGTTGAGTCACATGCTACTACGATCAAATAACCAGAGAAGCAGTTTGGCCATATTTTGGCCATGTTTAATCAATGGCAGCCTGGGACTCTTCCAAGTAATAAAGTGTAGAATCTGAAAAATAACAATTATTTCTATGCAATTACTACTCGCAGTGGATAACTCACCATAGATCCACCCGAGTACACTTTAAATGAGCCAAAGAATGATGTTGATCCTATTTATATTGAGAGATTACATGATATTGAAGAAGAGAAGTCACTCGATATTAATGATAATAGTATGGACGACAAAGGTAAGGGTAAGGTTGAGGAGCTTGTTCTTAAAACCATTCTAAGACCTCGACTACCTTATTCTTAGAGATTGAAAAAAAGAAAGAGAAGAGAAAATATCAGAAGTTTTTATTTATTTGAAGGAGATGTTTGTAAACATTCCATTAGTTGAAGTATTGGAGAATATTCTTGTCTATGTGAAGTTCATGAAATATCTTATCACTAGAAAGATGATTGTGAGCTATGAGACTGCGAATAATGTTTATCATTGTAGTGTTGTTGCCTCTAGATTATTATTAAAAAGAAAGGAAGACACTGGATCCTTCACCTTTCCATGAATTATTGGGTCTTTCAACTTTGCTCAAGCTTTATGCGATCTGGGAGCAAGCATTAATCTCATACCACTAGTTGTGTTTAAGCAATGGGGATTGAGGGCACCCAAACCAACACTGATGAGATTGTTGATGGCCTACCAAATAGTCAAAAAGACAGTAGGTATTCTATGTGATGTGTTAGTGAAGGTTACCTCTTTTATCTTCCCAGATGATTTAGTGATACTTGATTGTAAGGTGGAATTTTAAGCCCTATCATCTTGTCCAGAACCTTCCTAGCTATGGGTAGGGCATTGGTTGATATGGAATTTGGAGAGATGAGGCTCAGACTAAATGACAAATAGGTAATCTTCAATGTATGCCAGTCAATGTGATAACCGGATGATATGAGAGTTGTGTCTATGATAGGCACCCTTGATGATGCAGATTTGGGTAATATAATTGTTCCTATTGAAGAAATGATGGGTGTTGAAGCCTTAGTAGAAGTGATTCGACTAATGGTATTGATGACGATGATGAAATGGTATTGAACTTTATGGCATTGGTTTTTATAGTTTTGCACCAAAGAAGCTTGACATGGACCTGAAGAATAGAACCACTCTACCTGCTCACCCATCTATTGAGGAGCCACCTGTCTTAGGGTTGAAGGCCCTCCCTTCTCATTTATGATATGCATTTTTAGGGGCCAATAATATTTTGGTGGTAATTATTGCAGCTGACTTGATGCAGACAAAAGTAGACGATTAATTATTAGTGCTACAGAGATTCAAAAGGGACATTGGTTGGTCCGTTTCATATATTTTTGGTATTCCACTTGGTCGTTGTACTTACAAGATCCATCTTAAACCGGTATGTGTTCCAAGTATAGAACACCAGTGTCGTCTTAATCCTCCTATGAAAGAGGTAATAAAGAAGGAAATAATCAAGTAGTTAGATGTTGGTGTAGTATATCCCACTATTGATAACAAGTGGGTCAGTCTGGTACAATGTGTTTCAAAGAAAAGTGGTATTATTGTTGTGCCTAATGAGAAGAATGAGAAAGTATCAATAAGGCTAGTCATAGGATGTAGATTGTGTATGGATTAGAGGACACTGAATACATGGACCTAAAAGGACCACTTTTCCGAGTCCTTTATAGACTAGATGCTTGACAAACTTGTGGGAAAGGGGTAGTATTATTTTTTGGATGGTTATTTTGGGTACAACCAAATAACTATTATTCTCAAAGACCTAGAGAAGATGACCTTCACTTTTCCTTATTGGACCTTTGTATTCAGGTGCATGCTATTAGGGATGTGTAATGCTCCTGCCATATTTTAGGGATGTATGGTGTCAATCTTCTAAGATATGGTTCAACGGTCAAATGCTCTTCGTAGGTGTGAGGAATGCAACTTGGTACTTAATTAGAAAAAATGACATTTCATGGTTAAAGAAGGTATTGTTCCTGGGTAAAATATTTCAAAAAAGGTTATAAAGGTAGGCAGAGTTAAAATTGAAGTGATCGAGAAATTACCTCCATCGATTTTTGTGAAGGGTATTTGGAGTTTTTAGTACATACGGGTTTTTACAAGATTCATCAAAGATTTCTCGAATATTGCAAATCCTCTTTGCAAGCTTCTTGAGAAAGATGTCAAATCTTATTTCAACGAAGTATGCTTGAATGCTTTTTAATGTATAAAAGAGAAGTTGATGACAGTTTTTATCATTATGTCTCCGGATTGGTCCTTGCCATTTGAAATCATGTATGATGCAAATGGAGTGGCCTTAGGTGTTGTCCTATTCCAAATAAGAGAAAAAATCCTTCATCCTATCTACTATGCCAGCAAGACATTAATCCCTGCTCAAAAGAACTACACAGTTACTAAATAGGAGTTATTAGTAATGGCTTTTGCCTTTGAGAAATTTTGATCTTATCTGATTGGGACAAAGGTAATAGTGCACACTGATCATATAGCATTGAGGTACTTGATGTCAAAAAAGGATACAAAGTCAAGATTGATTAGGTGGGTTCTTTTGCTGCAAGAGTTTTATTTTAAGGTCAAGGATAGGAAAGACACTGAGAGTTAAGTTCCAGATCACTTGTTTAGACTTGAGGAGGAAGTGATACAGAAATTTGATGATGGTCTCAAAATCGATGATAGTTTTCCAGAAAAGCGGGTATTGGTTGATTCTTATGATCTAATTCCATAGTTTGTTGACTATGTAAATTATCTGGCAAGTGATCTTGTCCCAGAAGATTTTACTTTCCAATGGTGGAAAAAGTTTATGCAAGAGTTAAGGAAGTTTTTCTGGGATGAGACTTACTTTTTTAGAATTTTTACGAATAGTATAATTCGTAGATGTATCCCTAAGGTGGAAATTATGAGTATACTTGAGGCTTGTCATGCTTCACCGATTGGGGGTCACCATAGAAGAACCCGCATAACCATAAAGATCTTGCAATATGGTACTATTGGACTATAATATACAAGGATGCTCATGTCTTTGCTTCAGCCACTGACCAATGTCAGTGCCAAGATAATATCTGTAGGCACCATGAACTTCCTATGACCCCTATTTTAGAATAAGAGTTGTTTAATGTGTAGGGTGAGGACTTCATGGGACCCTTTGTGAGCTTCTTTGGTATGAATTACATTCTTGTAGTGGTGTATTATATGTCGAAATGGGTGTAGTCGGTTGTTCTCCCTAATAATAATAAAACAAAGGTCCCCATATTTCTGAAGAAGTATATCTTTTCTCGGTTTCGCACACTATATGTAATCATTAGTGATGGTGGGTCATATTTATGTAATCTTCAGTTCAAGAGTCTTCTTGAGAAGTATGGAGTATAGAATAATATGGTAATGCCTGACCATCTATAGACTAGTGGAAAGGTTGAGGTGTCCAACAGAGTGATAAAGTGAATTTTGCCAACGATTGTGAATGCCAATAAGATTGATTGGTCGAGAAAGATGATGCATTATGGGCCTACCGGACAGTTTTGAAGACTCCCATAGGTGTTTCTCTTTATGTATTGGTATATGTCAAAGCATGTCACTTGCCTATTGAACTTGAGCACAAAGCACTGTGGTTGTTGAAGAAGCTAAATTTTTAGTGGCAGAATGCAACAAAGGCACGAATTAGTAAGATGAAAGAGTTGGATGAATTCCAACTCTAATCTTATGAGAGTTCTACACTTTACAAGTAGAAGATGAAATTGCATCATGATCGTAAAATCGATTAAAGAATATTTGAGCAAGGTGACCAGGTATTGCAATACAACTCAAGACATCGCTTGTTTCTAGGTAAGTTAAAGTCTAGGTGGTATGGTCCATTTACTGTTATAAGAGTGTTTCCATATGGTTCTTTGGAATTAAAGTGTGATGGAAAATCCTAGTTCAAAGTGAATGTTCAAAGGATAAAGCACTACATGGGTAACTATGAGGAAATTAAGGTGACTTTTGAAATGGAACTTAGTAAAGACTGAGTAACCAAGGCAATTGCATGCCGCGACATTAAATCAAGTTCTACATGGGAGGAAACCTATGAGGCTAGTTGATTAATTTTGAGTATCCAACCTAGTCATGTCGTTCTCTGATGTTCAATCAAGCGTTGCATGGGAGGCAACTCATGTTTTGTACTTAATAATATATAGGGTAATATGTGTATTAAGTGTGCATGATTGAAGATTTCATAAGTTAGCCAAAAACTGTGAAAATCGGGTCTACGGACTCTTCACAAGTCGTAACCAAACACGATGACTCATGACCAGGAGTTGTAAGGACTTGAAACTTAGATCACATTTAGGTAATTAGTTACTGGAGTCCTTATGACTCTTCACCTTAAATCGAGTTGAATCTAGAACCTAGTATGGTTCCAAGTCTTTATGGAGGGAGTATGAGATTCCCAAGCATTGGTTATGAGTTGTATACATGACTCATAACCAAGCATGACATCTCAGGGGTCGCGGGTCAACCTATCCTAGATCATATTTTAAGCAAAAGAGGGGCACCAAAGCTGGCACCCAACATTTCTAAACAAATACTCCCTCCATTATTGTTGATTTTCAAACTCTAAGAACTACGCATCACTCCAAAATATCAATCAACCTAGTGAGTCCTCCCAAAATTGAAAGTTCATCAAGAATTTAGGGCCTAGAAAGTGTTTGAACTCCAGATATCCAAACTTCAAGAAATCAAGTACGTTCTTATGCTTAAAAACATTACGTAATAAGTTAAATATGAAAATAGTTTGAGGTTTTTTGATCTCTTAAGTCGAATATGTATATACATGAGTAACCAAACCCTATTTCTTGATTTTTTTGCTTTATAATATGATAATGGGAGTAAACTGAGACATTGTGCTTTAAAAGTATGTTTTTGGATGAATGTATGGGGTTAGTGAAGTGTGTTATGGTTATATAATTTAGGATTCCTAAAATAGAATAACGTCCCACTCTTGTAATAGCTGAGGTTGATAGTGTTTGCTTCTTTTAAGGTTGAATATCTGACCGAATATGTACCCTTTGGCCCTACTATAATTCACTCACTATTTTAATTTTAATAAGTAACAAAATATCTTCCCACTATATTTTCGTTATTCTATTTATCTCTTCAAAATATGAGGCGCTTGGTCCATTGCAGTCCACTTGGAGAGTATTTGCACTTCATTTGTTTTAATTTTATTTGAGAAAAGTAATACTTCCCGTTTCGAAATAAATAAATTATTAGAATATTTATTAATATTTCAAAATAAGTGAATCATTGAATTTTTTTCCAAAATTATCATTATAATTTGACAAGAAAAAGTGACTGCACTTTTTCTTTTTTTGGAACCAACTTAGGCTAAACCCCCATGTTACAGTGTATATGGATCTCCTAACAACTCGTAACGATAAGTAACGAGTCATCACAAAACTCTTAACCACTGATAACATGGAGGATTACAAGAGTGTGGGTTCTGGTATTATTACGACTCTAACACGTGAGCCGTAATCAATCTATGCTACTCGTGTGTAGAATTTGTAATGACTAGGGTTTCTTATACATAGTACAACATGTTTTTGTTTAGCTGACGAGTGTTGGTAATGAGTCGTGAACTAAACTTATGACTCGTTAGGAAGACTTGTAACCCAACCAGTAAATATTGGCTTGTCTACTATATACCTTATGACTTGAGCACATGAGTCATACTTTGGTGTCACAACTCATACCCCCTAGTTGTAAGCAGTCTAGTACATGTACACGGACACCAAAGTTTCTTCTTTTGCTTCCCTTTTCCTAAGAAATCAAAAATTGGTTTGATTAAAGTAGGAACTCATGACTCCTAAAGGTGACTCATTATCAAAGAAACTCCCAAAGAAGAACACCAAGAAGAAATCGGCACCAAAGTCTAATTACTATCTAAAAAACAAGGAAACTAATGAGTCAAGCAGTGACCTTGTAGAATAGCCACTGAATGGGAAGTCAGACCCAAGGGAGAAACAACCTAGGGGAAATAAAATAGTAACAAAAGAGGGTACACCTCCAAAAAATCCCAGAATGAAAAATCCAAGTACTTCCCCACTGCACGCACCATCATCTTCTAAATATGATGATAATGATAAAGAAAAAACAAGAATATGATGATGATTCAAGTGCAGAAGAATAAAGATTCTATGTGGTAGAGTTGGAGAATGGGAGTAACGAAGAGGAGAATATTACTCTTATTGATGTCCAACCACCACCACCACCACAAGTACAATTATCTATTGAATCTTCTTTGGTGCACATTGTCAAATGTTAGGGGTACCCTAAAATGTAGGAAACATATCATATGGTAGGGGTTAACCCAGCTATAGGAAATCTATGAAGGGGGATATACCTAGAAAGAAGATTGACTATAGCAGGCATGTCTGAGATGCCTGGGTTTATGGCTAGATTTCAATAATATGGGTTTCACTGGATGACTACAACAACTGGAAAATTTAGTCCTGCATTTATGCAGTAGTTCTATGTTGCATATAAAGGTGAATTAAAGAGGCAATACCCTCAGGGAAACTTATGGAAGGTTCGTGCCAATCACGTCATTGATTATTCGTAGAGTTCAGGTGAACATTTATCTAAGAACTATTTATTAATTCAGGCATTGACAAGATTTTTAACCTCCAGTGAACACAACTAAAATTGAATATTTCATGGATGAGATGCGAAAGATGACAAAGAATCAACTAGGTTCGGCAGAAAAAATGATGCACTTTAGATGAATAGCTAATCTTATTTCTACAAATATGAAGAAGCAAGTTGGGTAGTTGGTGGATTGCAAACCAGACTCTAAATTTTGAGGCCAAGGCATGGTGGACATTGGCTCAACATAGATTATGACCCACTACCGGGGACAATATGCTCAGTCGAGTCTGTACAACATTGATAGTAGGACTCAAGGCAGGTTATGAGTTTGATTTTGCATAGTTCATCTCTAGAAAGAAATGTGATCAAGCAGTGGGTGGTGAAAATGTAATTTTTGCATTTCCATGTTTGTTGACACAGATTTTCTTGTAGGTGAGGGTGCCAGAACTCCCAAATTTTGATCAATACATTGAGCGAAAAACTACCATCGATCTGGGATTGATTAGAGATACAACAAACTCCATGACCAAGGAAACAAAACAAGGAGCTATAATATTAGTATAAATACTCAAAAACAGTGATGCAAACTCTGAGCTTGCTGGTTTGAATGAGACAAATAAAACTTCGATTGAAGGTGGGAAGTATGAGCCCCAACCGGCTGATGCAGCGGGTACATCCAGTGCCTCCACTTTCTCACAGTCTGCATTGCCAGGCCTATCCTCATCTAGATCAGCTCTAGCATGTTTTGTGATCATCTCACAAACTATGTGGAATGAGGTTAAAACAAGGTTTATGACTTTAGAGAAGTAGGTCCATTTGTGGAGAAAGGTGTACAACCTTGGGTTGAGGACAAACTAGAAGAACAAAGCAGTAAAATCCATAGAAAATTAGATTGTTTAGAGCATAGAGTCACATATCAGTTGTGAAGATAACAAACTCCTAATAATTTTTAGGTGAAATATGAGGTAGCTGAGTTGCGAAAGATGGTTAATGAATTGTGTAAAGGACCATTTTTCCTAATACCTGTTATCACGGAAGTCCAGCCAAAGGCAAAAATTGAAAATATTTGGACTGTTTTAGTTAGATAAGAATGAGGAAAGAAAAAAAAAGAACAACAAAAGAAAAATAAAGATCATCAAATATGAAAATGTGGAGACAGCGGTACGTGACAACATTATGAGTGAAAATGTCCGACAGGTGAGGGTCCAGGAGTAGGTTGTTGGTGCCAATAGTTTGAGACCAGCCATGGATGGTGAGAGGGGCAGTGACATGGACCCAACACAAGACATAATATTGAGTGCACCGGCCATAATCAGTGCCATTATATGGAGATGATCCTGACAATTAATGGGACCAATATTGGGGAGAGTGGGACCCAATTTAAGGGTCTCGTGATAAAATAGTATGAGTTGGCTCCTAGAGTGACTAGGTATGTCCTCGATCCCATTGACTCATTGCTAAATGCAATGGGGACAGTGCATAGGTTTTAGTTTAGGTGGGGGTGTACCACAGTTGCCACGAGTTATGGTTGCCGTGTCTCAAAACACGTAAGCCATAATTTGAAAATTTTGTGAACTAACATGTGTTGCATTTTAGTGTTATTTCTATGCTATTTTGTGTGATGCTTATGTAGGAGAAAAAATTACACTTAAGGCAGTAGATAGTTTTTGAATAATTGTGCTAAAATTTTGGAAACTGTGTTGAATTTTTTGTACCCCTCCAACATATTTGCTAATTATGTGATATGTGTATGCATAGGAGATGATTGTCAATCTGATAATGGAATTAGAATTAGGGATAGAACAACTATGTCAAAATATTGCATAATTGGACAAGTAGTAACTAGCAATGTCACCCAGTACAATGTATGTGTAAGGAGTTACCAAGTTACCAGTGTGTATGAAATCCAGAACTTGCTCGGTAGCTTTTGCCTAGAATCTAGGGTGGTCTGTTAGGAGATGATCATAGGCTTATTTTTGTTATTAATCCACTTTAGCCTAAATTGCCCAATCAAATGATATATTAGACCCTTGATTATGATTCTTGAGCCTTAATAGACCTATTTCTTTGATTACACCGATTCACCTTCCTATTTAAACTGCAATGAGTCTATTTTAGCCCGGGTCCTCCTTGGACACTTTCCACCCCTACTCAGGAAAATGGCCTAAGTTGAGGGTGGCTATCATAGGGGTGTGCAGTATATAGTGGGTATGAAGAAGGGTGTGAATACAAAAAGAGTTTAGGTGTAGTAGAAAAAAATTAGAAAAGGATCAAAAAAAAGAAAATTATGAAAAATGAGCAAAAGAAAAAGAATAAGAAACCATACCCATTCTGAACAAATAAAGAGGAGGGGCAAATAAGGGTGAAATAAAAGGAAAAGGTAGAAAAATAAATGGATGCCAAAGTAATCTTAGTGTTAAAGAGGCTTAGTCACTAAAAAATTCCAATAATATACCATACCAGCCCCAAACCAACATTACAAGATTAACGAAGTCCTATAGTGATCCTATTCCAACTGTCAAAAAACTCAGAAAAATAACATATAGGCAATCCTATGGCATTTTGTGTACACCGTCCGAAACTTCTTTATGAGTGAGAGCGTTTCTTGATTTTCCTTGAATAAATTTGTTGATCTATTTAAGTTAAAAGGACCTCTTTGATGGTGAGAGTACGAGGGTTGTGTTGTTAGATTGCTAAACTGTTCGGTTAAGGTAATATATATTAATGCGTAGTTGTCCATTGCTAATGTAATGCCATCATCGGATTCCTGTCTCTTACATTGTATACCAAATCAATATATATAATTGGGTTCTTGAAAAGGTTAAAAATAGGAGGGAGAGTAATCGGATGTGAACTAAAAGTTGAAAATTTACTGCCAAAGGTAGCAAAAGATCTTCCTGTTTAATCATTATGTTTCTGTGTCTTTGATTTTTGTTTTTCCTAAGGACACACAAACATTGTAAGTTGAGGGTGTTGATGCATCGTGGAAGCACGACAGATTAGATGATTAAAAACAAGTATTTATATTTGGACTAAGGTTATTCTGAGGGATATGATGTGTTTATTGCTTGAGTATGGGAATTAAGAAGGAAGTGTCTAGGATTGAAAAATGGAACAAAAAGATCTGAATATGCTGAAGTCTTATCATCTTACGAGTATGCCTACAAGTCTTTAATTCATCATACGACTCGTAGCCTTACTCGTGAACATAAAGTAGAAAAAATCAAACTGAGGAAGCGAAGTAAAGAATGATCATGGCTCATAAGGAGTCACTACGAGTCATGAGGAGCAGTTGTAAAGAGAGCAGAAGCCAAAGATAACATTCAAAGGTTAAGTCATAAAAGACTACGAGTTGTAAGCTCTAATTAGAACTCATAGTGAGAAGTCATGAAGAGAACAGGGTTCAAAGTCCTGAAAGTTTAAGCCTAAAGTGATGACGAGTGAAGACCATGAGTCGTAAGGACTGACTACAACTCATGGTAATGAATCGCAAGGACAACAGAAGCTTGAATCCCTAAAGATCTGTTAGTGGAATGCCTAAAATTAGCATTGTATGACTCGTAATAAAACCTTACGAGTAGACCACACGAGTCATAACGAGTGCCGACTTACTTTTCCTATTTCATTTGTATTTGGATTTCTTTATTGTTTTGAGATACTATAAATACCTTAGGGTTATTACTCTATTAGGTTATGCACTTTTACATTATTTCTTATACTTTTAGCATACTTTGATCATTGGGATGTTGGGTTTTTATTCAATAAGAGACTGGAGATTTTCTCTCTTTCATTATTGTGCTACTAATTATATGTGTTCTTTATTGATTATCAAGGATTATTGCATGAACATGAGCAGCTAATTTCCTTGACTAGGGTTGTGGGAACCCTAGTAAATTAGATACGTAAGGGAAGTAGGAATTCATCTAATCGACTATCATTGTATGTATTTCAATTTCCTCCGTAGTTATTAAACCCAAGCTGCTGCATAGGTTTGAGGATTTTCTGTATTCGAGAACGTCTTCACAAGGGTGTTAAAGATTGGGAAAAGGAGATCAAAATAGTGATTTATGTCTACCAACCATCAAAATAGTGATTCATAGCTACCAGCCCTCGTTTAATCAACTTGACTCAAAAGGTGAGATTTGTACTAAAGTTAAACACAAGGGACAGAAAGGCAACACCTTGAGACTCACAAGGTAAAGGGTGAAATCTATCAATACGTTCACAAGATGATTAATACTACATAGCTTGCCAACTTTTCATGTAGAGAATAAGGGTAGGAGGATAGAGTATGAGATATTACGTAGTTGAGAAGTTAGTAGGAACATAGTCCTAGTGTTCATCTTCTATTTTTTACACACTCTAGCATTCAAGTTTTGTTACTTGTTACTTTTGACTTCAAATTCCCACCATTTACTTTTCTGCATTGCCATGAATTTTGTCAAGTTTGAGAGACTATTTAGTGTTTTCCCTAAGGGTTCAACCCCAACTTCATTTGGGTTACTATATTTGACATCGACCACAACATATTTCTTTGGAGGTTAGTTTTTGGAAACATCAGTCATCGATGAAAAAAATCACATAGGAATTCAAATAAGTCCTGAACACTCGATTCATCAAATCCTTAAATAGGGTAGGGGCGTTGGTCAACACAAAGGGCATTACTAGGAACTCATAAAGTTTATACCGGGTCCTAAAGGCTATATTTGGGATATCCTCAGCCCAAGTCCTTAATTGATGGAAACCAAATGTCAAATAAATCATAGAAAATATTGTTTCTCCCTAAAGATGGTCAAACAAATCATCAATGTGAGTCATAGGATACCAGTTCTTTACCATCACCTTATTAAGTTGTCTGGAATCAATACACATATACATGGAGCCATCCTTCTTCTTCATAAATGATATAGGAGCTCCCCAAGGAGACATACGTGGTATAATAAAATTCTTACCTAAAAGATACTAAAGCTGAGAATTCCACACCTAAAGGGCATAAGCCATACTATAAGGTGCCATAGAAATAGGTCGGGTGCCCGGATCAAGATCAATAACAAACTTAATATCACGCTGGAGGGAGATCATGTAGGCTTGTAGGGAAAACATCTAAAAACTCACAAACTATAGAAATATAGTTAAGCGACTGAATCACTATAATAATATCACATATATAAGTGAGATAAGACTCAAAACCTCTCAAAATATGTCTACTATCCCAAATAAAAGATATAATCCCCATTGGCTCATGGCTAATCACTCTCTAGCACACTATCATAGGTATGTCGAGAATTGTAAAGGTAATGATCTTGACAAAAAAATCCAAGACCGCATGATAGTCCAGTCCATGAACAGAATCACATCGAAATCTACCACATCTAATATAATAAGATCAGCATGAGTATCAAACTCTCAAATAGTCACAACACATGATCTAAAAACCCAATCCACTACTAAAGAATCACCCACATGTGTAGATACAAGAAATGGAATAATCATATATCCCAAACTAACTGTAGCTGCAGGGCATCATAATCAAACACATAAGAATCAGTGGATCCTGTATCAAATAAAGAAAAGGTCGTCAAGTGATAATAGCATCTAAAGACTTACCCTTGAGACTACAAGGCACTGTATATAACTGACCAGGCTCACAACCTTGTTGGGATCCTGATCAATCTCCTTCCCTACTTGCCTAAGGGCCTCCACGAGCAGCCTAGAGGCCACTTTTATGACAACGCATACCACTTCTAGCTGGGGGATAAACTACCGTAATAGGTGGAACACTCTGAGCAGAAGGAATAATCGTTCCATGACTAGGGAACTTTTTTGGGAAATAGCCAAAGGATCCACAACCATAACATGCCTTAGGAGTTGTACCAAATCCAGAAGATTTAGCTGACACAAAATAATAACCACGACTAGAATAACAAAAAAGATGAATGTAGTACCTCATACTTCTGCCTAGCTTGAAATTATCCCAAGTAAGTTAGAAACTTACTTTGAAAGCTGAATCCATTTTTATATACATGAAATTTTTTTAGATTTTCACTTTTTGTCATGTGGGAAATTGAATTAGCTTACCAATGATACCTATTTCATCCAAATCATATATTGGGGTAGAAAGTTATGGCCGTTTTACAAAAAGCAGTCAAAAATGCCCAGGTGCAACGGTGAAGGTCGATGGACCATCGATCTAGCGATGGACCGTCGCCCAAGACATAGAAGCAAAGTCAGTGATACCACCTTCTTCGTGAAGGCGATGGCTCAGGCTGATGGAACGTCGAACTAAAGATAGACCGTCGCCCAAGTCATCGCAGCAGAGATAGTGAACCCCTATTCTGCCCATGTGCGACGGTCAGGACTGACGGACCGTTGACCCAGCAATGAACCATCACACCCACCATTGCATAGTTCGTTCAGTTATTTTAAAGTCATTTTTAAAATGGTAGTTGAGTCTTTTCCACCTGTTTAAACCCCTAATATTATCAGACCAAGGCTCATAAGTTCATTATCCATCTGCAACATCAAATTAGGGTTTTCTCTCAAAGATAATCACCAACAACAAGATCCAAATCCTTCTTCAAGAAACTAAAAAATTCAAGTTCTTCAAGTCCAAGAACTTCAGGAAACTCACAACCCAGGTATGTTATGTGTTGATTCATGGGTCCCTTTCTCCCATGAAGCTCAAGAATCTCTTTTCAAAATACAAGATTTATGTATTTATGAATGTTCATGATTTAAATAGAATTAAAATTTCATGTTCATGGTGTTGGGGAGTTTTGATTCATGTTTGAAATTACATATTCTAATGATTGACTCGAGGAGGTGATTTGAATAATAATCATGATAAACCCTTAAATTTACATGTTGATTAATGTATCCGTAATTATTGATATGTTGATGATTGTATAACCAAAGCATACTCCCCATGTGTTTGATTAAATGACTAGGTGAAGAAAAAATTCCATACTAGTATAATAATATGAAATCACCATTTATGTACAAGTGTATGCATGTCCGGTGTTTGATGAAATAGCTTAGTTAATGAATTATGGATATATGTGTAGCCATTGTGGTGCTTTAGAACTTGTAATTCATGAAATCTCCAACTTATTATATTATGGATTGTTGATGTTGGTCATGTATTCCAGAAAGTCATGCTTTGTCAGATTCTTCCCATCGAGTCCTGGGGGTACTTGTACCCAAAAAATTAGTTGTGTGCCTAGAATCAGTGTCATGTTTTCAATATACCCTCAGTCAAGCTATGATACATAGAATTTAGTTAGTCTTGTGAATCAGGAAAACTCAGTAGTCTCAGTAGTATTCCATCAGTCAAAGGAACTCAGTTAATTTAGTTTAGTCTAGTTTAGTTAATCATGTTCAATGTCTATTCAGATGGGAGTAGAAATTAGCACAGAGTGAACCCAAGGATGGGAACTCACCTGTTATATGAGGGTGTGATTTTTAGAAGCAATCCTTGTATTCCAGAACTATATAGTTAGCATAGGTTGAGACATCATAGCCTATTATATGAGGGTAGATGAGGTGGCTTAACCTATTAGATGAGGGTTCGCACCGTTCTTACTAGAGTTACCTATTATATTAGGGTTACTCATAGATTGTCCTTACCAGTGGTGCGGTATTGACACCCTTCCAATTGGGGTTATAAATTTAACCCTAACTCAGCTATGTTGCGTTATTTAGAGCATGTCTATTAGATGACTACTTCCCATAGTTTCAGTTACAGATCAGGACTGTCAAATAAAGTTATTCAGTCACAATAATAGAACTTAGATAGTTCTTTAGAATTTTAGGATTGTCAGATACAGTCAACTCCGAATAGTATGAAACTCACCTAGTTCCATCAGAAACTAGACTATCAGATAAAGTCGCTCAGTATTAGTTATTTCAGTTATACAGTTACCAGTATCTCATGTTATCAGTACTCAGGCTCAGTAATTATGTTATCATGAACTCAGCTACAATTATTATGTATTCATGCATGTATTCTCATGTTCATGTTATTTAGTCAGCAAGTATAGTTCATGCACGTGAACCCTTTACATTCAGGCTACCTCACATGCATACTAGTATATTCAAATGTACTGATGCATTTGTGCTATGTTTTTTTATACCATAGGCTTAGAAGCATGAGCTCTAGAGCATCAGTAGCATTCCAGTCTCAGCAGTCAGAGTTAGCAATGAGTCTTCATCCTTCGAGGACATGACCATTAATTTATTATCATATTAATTAATTTATTTTAGTAGTTGGAGTTAGTTTGAGACATGTCCCATCAACTCCTTATTAAGACAGTATTGTCAGTTAGAGGTTTTTCAGACTAGCTTGTTTAGATAGTTATTTCAGTTGTTTTGGTATTGATATACCATATCTTCAGATGTTATTTTTATCAGAGCTTTGAACCTTATGGCCTTTCAGCCTTTATTTCTACATTTATACAGTATATTATGTAGTGTACAAGTATATATATTAGTCATGGGTTAGCTTATGGTCCTTCGGGGTCATAAGCACCGTGTGCTATTTTGGGTATCAGAGCCTAAGGTTCAATAGAGTCCTAGGAAGTCTAAACTAAACATCTAGTAGAGTCTTGTACATGGGTGTGTTGCATGCCACATTTATGTACAAGAGGCTATGAGATGTTTTAGGAATAATTTCCCTTCTTTTAGTATTCATGTCGAGCTAGTGAGCATAATCTCAAGTAAATCTCTCAGTCTAGTCTAATCCATTTCTCTCTTTCTTATATAGAACATGCCTTCTAAAAGAAGAATGGGAATCATCCATCCCCTCAGCCCGAAGATACTTTGGGCAAACATGACTCTCATGAAGAGTTCAGAGCCATATTCATTACTCTTACTCAGTTGGTTGCTTCTCAGAATAAATGACTGGCTATTATTCCGTCCAACCCAGTGGAAAATTCAACTGCATCCAGAATTCGGGACTTTACCTAAATGAATCCTCCATCTTTTTTTGGGTATAAGTCTGATGAGGACCCTCAGGAATTTCTTGATCAAGTTTAGAAGGTGATGGATATCATGGGGGTTACTTCTAGTGAAAGTGCAGAGCTAGCTGCATATCAGTTGTAGGATATTTCTCACACTTGGAACAAACAGTAAACGTTATAGAGAGTTATAGATGTAGGGCCTATTGAGTGGATGGAGTTTGCTACTGCAATCTTAGATAGATGCTTTCCCCTAGAGCTGAGAGAAGCTGAAATCTTAGAATTTATCAACCTCAGGCAAGGTAACATAATGATGAAAGAGTATTCTCTTAAGTGTACTGAATTACCCAGATATGCTCCTCATGTGGTTGCAGATAGCAGGGCTAAGATGAGTAAGTTTGTTTCTTTTGTGAATGATAGTGTAGTCAAGGAGGGCAAGTCTGTGATGTTGAATAGTGACATAAACTTAGACAAGATTATGACCCATGCTCAATAGATAGAAGAGTAAAATATAAAGATGAGGGAGAAGCAAAATAAGAGAGCTAGGACAAGTAGTTTCAACTTTTCTCAGCCTAAGTCACAGGGAGAAAATCGTTGTCAATTTCGTCCAAAGTCATCAGTTTCAGCTCTTTCTTTAGCAAGTTCTCCTGCTCCTAAGTTCAGGTACGGTAACAGAGATAGAGCGTCAGGATCTAAGACTTAGGGCAGTGTTAGTAGTACCCGCACCTATCCTCTTTACCATACTTATAGAAAGCACCATCAAGGTATTTGAAGAGCTGGCAGTGGTATTTGTTTAGGATGAGGCAAGCCAGGCCATAGAGTCAGAGACTATCCTCAGCCAGGTCCTCAAGGTTAGTAGAACCATTCCTCAGCTCAGTCCAGTCGCCCAAACCAGTAGGGTGCCACCTCCAGTACTACTAGTGGGAAATGCCCAAATCGACTTTATGCTCTCTAGTCCTGGTAAGATCAGGAAAATTCTCCTTATATGGTTACTGGTACATTATAGATATTTTATGTGCATATTTGCGCTTTTCTTAATCCAGGAGCTTCTTTGTCTTTTGTTACTCCCTAAATAGTAGTTGATTTTAGAGTCAGTCTCAAAATTCTAGCAGAGACCTTCTAAGTATCTACTCCAGTTGGTAAAAAAATCATAGCCCAACAGGTATATAGGAACTGACCGGTTATGATATCTCAGAAAGTCACCTAAGCAGATTTAGTCGAATTAGAGATGACTGATTTTGTTGTCATTCTCGACATAGATTGGCTTTATTCCTTCTATGCCACAGTCGACTGCAGAAATAAAATAGTCCAGTTTCAATTTTTGAATGAACCTGTCCTAGAGTAGAGAGGTAGCACATCGGCTTTCAGAGGTCAGTTTTTTTCCTACCTTCGGGCAAGGAAAAGTATATCTAAAGGATGTGTCTATCATCTTGTTCGATTTAAGGATACTAGTTCTGAAACTCCTAGTCTTGAATCAGTCCCAGTCATGAATGAATATTCAGATGTCTTTCCCGAAGATCTTTCAGGAATTCCTCCCGAAAGGGAAATAGACTTCGGCATTGATCTTCTTCTAGATACTTAGCCTATATATATTTTTCCATATAGAATTGCACATTTAAAACTTAGATAATATAAGGAGCAGTTGAAGGATCTCTGAGATAGGGGATTCATCAGGCCTAGTGTGTCCCCGTGGGATGCACCAGTCTTATTCGTGCGCAAGAAAGATGGTTCTCTCAAAATGTGTATAGACTACCGTCAGCTAAACAAAGTCACGATCAAGAACAAGTATCCACTTCCTAGAATTGATGAATTGTTTGACCAACTTTAGGGTGCCAGTTATTTCTCTACGATAGACCTCAAATCAGGCTATCATAAGCTCAGAGTTAGAGAATGTGACATTTTAAAAATAGCCTTTCATACTCGGTATGGTCACTTCAAATTCTTAGTTATGTCCTTTGGTATTTCCAATGCCCCAGCCACTTTCATGGACTTGATGAAACATATGTTTAAGTAGTACTTGGACATGTTCATCATAGTCTTCGTAGATGATATTCTTATTTATTCGCATAGTGAGCATGATCATGCATACCATCTCAGAATCATACTTCATACCCTCAGAGATCATCAACTATTCTCCAAATTTAGTAAGTGCAAATTTTGGCTATTGTCAGTAACATTCCTTGGTCATATCATTTCTGGTGATGGCATTAGGGTTGATCCTCAAAAGATCAAAGCGGTAAGAAAATAGCCCAGACCTGTCTCTCTATCAGGTATCAGGAGTTTTTTGGGTTTGGCTGGCTATTACAAATGATTTATTGAGGTATTTTCTTTTATTGCATCCCCTATGTCCAGATTGACACAGAAGAAAGTCAAGTTTCAGTGGTCAGATCTTTGTAAGAAGAGTTTTCAAGATTTGAAGACTCAACTCACGTCAGCTCTAGTCTTTTCTCTTCCAGATGGTCCAAATGGGTTCGTAGTATATTGTGAAGCATCCAGAATAGGTTTGGGTTTTGTCCTCATGCAGCATGGTAAGGTCATAGCCTACGCATCTAGGCAACTTAAGCCCCATGAGAAGAATTATCCTACTCTTAATCTTGAGTTAGCAGTCGTAGCTTTTGCCTTAAAGATTTAGAGGTATTATCTATACGGGGTTCATGTAGATGTGTTCAAAGATCATAAGAGCCTTCAGTATGTCTTTTCTCAAAAAGATCTCAATCTTTATTGGAGAAGGTGGTTAGAGATCTTGAAATATTATGACATAAGTGTCCTTTATCATCTGGGCAATGCCAACGTTGTGACCGACGCTCTCAGTAGACTGTCTATGGGTAGTGTTGCTCATGTTGAGGATAGTAAGAAGAAGTTATCTTAGGAAATCCATCAGCTTGCCAGACTAGGCGTTTGCTTAGTCGATATAGAAGAGGGTGACAGATGGGTTCAGAGTAGTTCAGAATCATCTCTAGTTTCCGAGGTGAAAGAAAAGCAAGATAGAGATCCCATTCTAGTCAAGTTGAAAGAGTCAGTCAAGGATTAGAAAGTAGAGGTTTTCTCCAAAAGAGGAAATAGTGTTCTACGTTGTCAGTGACGTCTGTGTGTTCCAGGTGTAGATGAATTAAGCCAGCGAATTCTTCAGAAGCACATGGTGTATGCTACTCTATTCATCCAAGGGACACTAAGATGTACTATGACTTAAGAGAAATCTATTGGTGGAGTGGGATGAAGATAGATGCTGCAGTGTTCATGGCTAAATACTCTACATGTCAGCAGGTTAAGATAGACCATAAGAAGCCTAGTGGGTCTATATAGGAGTTCAGTATTCCTACTTGGAAGTGGGACGAAGTGAACATGGACTTTCTAATGGGTTTGCCTCGTACTCATCACCAGCATGATTTAGTTTGGGTCATTGTAGATAGGATGACCAAATTAGCTCATTACCTTTCAGTCCATACCTCTTATTCAGCCTAGGATTACACCAAATCTACCTCAGAGAGTTGGTCAGATTGCACGGTGTTCCATTATCTATCATCTCAGACCGAGGTACCCAGTTCACTTCTTATTTCTGGAAAGCATTGCAAGAGGGTCTTGTTACCCAAGTTCATCTCAGTACAACTTTTCATCCTCATACAGATTTGGTCAAGCAGAAAGTACCATTCAGACTTTAGAAGAAATGATAAGGGCATGTGCAATTAATATCAACGGTATTTGGGATGACCACTTGCCTTTGATTGAGTTTGCATACAACAACAGTTATCATTACAGTATTCAGATAGCTCCAGTCGAAGCTTTCTATGGTAGGAGGTGTAGATATTCAATCGGTTGGTTCGAAGTTAGTGAGGCCTCAGTCATAGGGCCTAACTTAGTATTCGATGCCTTAGAGAAAGTCCAATTGATCAGACAAAGAATTTGCGCTTCTCAGAGCCGACAGAAGTCTTATATAGATATGTATAGAAAGGATCTCGAGTTCGATATTAGTGATTATGTATATCTAAAGATCTCTCACATGAAGGGAGTGAAGAGATTCGGCAAGAAGGGAAAGCTTATCCCCCGATATGTTGGTCCATTTAAAATTCTCAGTTGTTTTGGCAAGGTAGCCTATGAGCTCGAATTGTCTTCAGATATATCCTCAGTTCATCTAGTCTTCCATATCTCTTTTCTCAAGAAGTACATAGGTGACCCAGCAGTCGTAGTCCCTATTTAGAGCATAGATCTTCAAAACAGCCTCACTTATGAAGAGATTCTAGTCGAAATCCTAGACTGTCAGACTCGTAGACTGAGGAATAAAGAAGTTCCACTATTCAAAGTTCTCGGGCGAATCAGTTAGTTAAGGGAGATACTTGGGATACAAAAGCAAATATGTGAACCAAGTATCCTCACCTCTTCTCTGCCAGCTCAGGTCTAGCTCAAGGTAACAGTTCTCTTAAAGCTTTTCAGTTTCATGTTCAGATTTTAGCTACAAGTTTGTTATCCATTTCATGTTCAGAATTCCATTATAAAATTGGTATTAAATACCACTGCATATTCAGTCATGCATTCACGCACCATTTTATTCATATAATAATGCATCAGATATGCATTCTCATTGTGAGGAACTTAGTTCCTCAGAACACTCAGTCATGCATTAATGAATCAGTTACACATGCATCAGATATGTGTGTTAAATATGAGATATGCAGTTATCAGTCATGAAAGTCATGAAATCATGTTCCAGTTGTTCATGATCAGTATGTATATGAGTTATCTTCTCCTCTCTCACTCTGTCTCATTCGAGGATGAATGTTCTCAAGGGGGAGATATTGTAATACCCCGTAATTCAACCTAGCTTGAAATCATCCTGAGTATGTTAGAAACTTACTTTGAAAGATGAATCCACTTTTATATATGTGGAATTTTTTTAGATTTCAACTTTTTTCATGTGGGAAATTGAATTAGCTTTCCAAGGATACCCATTTCGTCCAAATTCGGTATTAGGGTAGAAAGTTATGGCCGTTTTACATAAAAAAGTCAAAACCGCCCAGGTGAGATGGTGAGGGTCAACGGACCGTCACCCAAGCCATCGTATCAGAGGTAGTGAGACCACCTTCTGCCTAAGGGCGACGGCTCAGGCTGACGGAACATAGAGCTAGCAACCGACCATCGCACAAGCCATCGCAGTAGAGACAATGAACCCCTAGTCTGCCCAGGTGCGACGATTAGGACCAACTGACCGTTGACCCAATGACGTACCATCGCACCCACCGTCTCATAGTTTGTTCAGTTATTTTAACGTTATTTTTAAAAGGGTATTTGGGTCTTTTCCACCCGTTTTAACCCTAAATTATATCAGACCAAGGCTCATAAGTTCATTATCCATCGACAACATAAAATTAGGGTTTTCTCTGAAAGATAATCCCCAAGAACAAAATCCAAATACTTCTTCAAGAAACTAAGAAATTTAAGTTCTTCAAGTCCAAGAACTTTAAGAAACTCACAACCCAGGTATGTCATGTGTTGATTCATGGGTCCATTTCACCCATGAAGCTCAAGAATCTCTTTTCAAAATACAAGATTTGTGTATTTATGAATGTTCATGATTTAAATAAAATTGAAATTTCATGTTCATGATGTTGTGGGTTTTTGATTCATGTTTCGAATTACATATTCCAATTATTGACCCTAGGATATGGTGATTTGCATAATAATCATGATAAACCCTTAAATTTTCATCTTGATTGATGTATCCATGATTATTATATGTGTTGATGATTGTATAACCAAAGCATGCTCCTCATGTGTTTGATTAAATGCCTATGTGAAGGAAAAGTGTCATACTAGTATAATAATATGAAATCCCCATTTATGTACAAGTTTATGCATGTCCATTGTTTGATGAAATGTCTGAGTCAATGAATTATGGATATATGTGTAGCCATTGTGGTGCTTTAGAACTTTTACTTCATGAAATCTCCAACTTATTATATTATGGATTGTTGATATTGGTCATGTATTCAAGAAAGTCATGCTTTGTTAGTTTCTTCCCATCGAGTCCTGGGGGTACTTGTACCTAAAAATTTAGCTGTGTGCCTAGAATTAGTGTCATGTTTTAAAGATTCCCTCAGTCAAGCCATGATCAATAGAATTCAGTTAGTCTCATGACTCATGAAAACTAAGTAATCTTAATAGAATTCCATCAGTCAACGAAACTCAATTAATTCAGTTTAGTCCAGTTCAGTTAATCATGTTCAGTGTCTATTCTTATAGAAGTAGAAATTAGGACCGAGTGAACCCAAGGATGGGAACCTACCTGTTATATGAGGGTGTGATTCTTAGAAACAATCCTTGCATTCCAAAACTACATTGCCAGCATAGGTTGAGACATCATAGCCTATTATATGAGGGTAGATGAGGTGTCTTAACTTATTATAAGAGGGTTCCAACCGTTCTCACTAGAGTTACCTATTATATGAGGGTTACTTATAGATTATCCTTACTAGTGGTGCGGTATTGACACCCTTCCAATTAGGGTTATATATTGGACCCCAACTCAACTATATTTCATTATTTGGGGCATGTCTCTTAGATGACTACTTCCCATAGTTTCAATTATAGATCAGGAAAGTCAGATGCAGTCATTCAGTCTCTGTAATAGAACTAAGATAGTTCTTTAGAATTTCAGGACTGTCAGATATAGTTAACTCAGAATAGTATGGAACTCATCTAGTTCCATCAGAAACTAGACTGTCAGATATAGTATCTCAGTATTAATTATTTTAGTTATACAGTTACAAGTATCTCATGTTATCAGTACTCAGGCTCAGTAATCATGTTATCACAAACTCAGTTACAGTTATTATGTATTCATGCATGTATTCTCGTGTTCATGTTATTCAGTCAGCTAGTATAATTCATGTATATGAACCCTTTGCATTCATCCTACCTCACATGCATACCAGTATATTTAGACATACTGATGTAATTGCGCTATGGTGTTTTAATCCATAGGTTCAGAAGCATGACCTCTAGAGCATCAGTAGAATTCCAGTCTCAGCAGTTAGAGTTAGAAGTGAATCCTCATTCTTTGAGGATATTACCATTACTTTATTATCTCATTAATTAATTTATTTTAGTAGTTGGAGTTAGTTGGGGACATGTCCCATCAACTCCTTATTCAGACAGTTCAATCAATTAGAGGCTTTTTAGACAAGCATGTTCAGATAGTTATTTTAGTTGTTTTGGTATTGATATACCATATCTTCAGATGTTATGTTTTATCAGACCTTTGAACCTTATGGAATTTCATCCTTTATTTCCGCATTTATGCAGTATATTATGTAGTGTATAGGTACAAGTATCATTCATGGGTTAGCTTATGGTCCTTTGGGGTTATGAGCACTGTGTGGCATTACGGGTAACAAATTCAAGGCATTACAATGAACTCTTCAAAAATTGACCACTACCCTAGCCAAGATGATCACTGAAACTACACTGGACTCCATTGGTAATCTAAAAAACATCTTGAATAGGCCTACTAGACTGACTCTAATGTTGATATGGCTTATGCGAAGGGTACCTACCCTAAGAACTACCATCACTGAACCATGAGCTACCATGGATCCCACTGAAACTACCCTAATAATGCATCATCTTATCGCTTCCCCTTAGGCCTTGCAATGCATCACCTTCATAACCAGAGCATGATAAAAAATCTGAACAAATAACCTACCCGTCGTAACCAAACTTTGTGTAGATAGGAAAATTGGAAATTTTAACCACTGAACAAAGCAATGAACTCTCTCATACTTAGTAGTTATAATAAAAGTAGCATGCCTAGAAAGTTTATGAAATCATGCACCCTATTCTGCAGCAATAATAAAGTCCTACTCCAACATTGAGAACTGATCTCTTAAATGATCCCTAAGGATGTGAGGTATATAATTCATAAAGAATATCTGAAAGAATTGAGTCCATATCGATGCAGGAGATCCAGCTGGCCTGGAATCAAAATGACTTATCCACCAATTTTGAGCTACCAAAAACAACTAAAAAGTAATGTAATACATACCACGAGTCTTAATTAGGACCAAATTATGGAACCTATCCTCTCAAGCAATATGGAACTCATAAGCATTATCTCCCGGTGCACCAGAAAACCTAGGTTAAGAGAATCTTAAGAATCTACCCAACATGTTATACTTCTCAATAGGCATAGCATGTTGGGCAACTATCAGCTAAACAACTACTACTGAAGGATGAACGTCAACACAAGAAGTCGCAGCTACAGGTTCCGCCCCTGTCTCAATACCACCCTGATCCATCGACTATTCACCATCATATTATGTGCCACCAACCCATCCCAAAAGCTAAAACAAAACAGCTACTGGTCCCTAGCCCACCATTGTTTGGGGTAGAAGAATATCTAGATCGAGAGTGGTAATAGGGTCTGGTGAAGCCCCCTATCCTATCCCCTAGGTTAATTCACATACCTAGTCTTACCAAAATCTATAGGTCATCCATGAACAACGATGTAATACCCCGTACTTCTACCTAGCTTAAAATCATCAAAGAAATGTTAAAGAATTGTTTCAAAGATGATCCACTTTTATACATATGTTATTTTCAAGATTTTTACTGTTTATCATGTGGGAAATTGAATAAGCTTTCCATTGATACCAAATTCACCCAAATCCGACACCCGGGTGAAGAGTTAGAGCCATTTTAGTAAGACAGTGTGCCACCTGAGCCATCAACGCGTCGCGGAGCCAGCCAAAATGACTATCGTCAAAATCTAGTGATCCTCCACGATTATGGTGCATCGATCAAATTATCAGTTCAGCTTTGTCAAATTCTAGTGAAACGGAGCCATAGCGCGACGTTGCACCAGGGGTCCAAGTCAGGAAATTTTCAAAGAATTAAAATATGCATCCAGGGGTTAAAAGGGTCAATTTCTCACCCCTATATATACCCAATAATACGTTATTTAGCCATAATTCACTCAATAAATTATTTCTCTCAGGTTTCTCTCAAGAACAAGCTAGGGTTTTCAATTGGGGATTTGAATCCAAGACTCAAATTCAAGAATCTCTCCATCAATCTTCATAGAATCATGAACTAAAATATGCACAGTGTTCATTCATGGATTCCTTTCATCCATGAAGCCCAAGAATCAAGTTTTAAATCTTGAATTGAATATTTTGTTGTGGGTTGATTATGTTCATGTGATTATGGTTGTATGATTCCGAAGTTGGAATCTTTATGTGTTGTTTATGAATCTATGCTAGTATGTGGTCTGAAACATGTGAAATTGAGTTGAAATATGGATTTTTTTTGTATTAATTTGATGGTCATGACTATTTCCTAAGTCATGCATCCTAGGTATTTGATAAAATGCCTAAGAGAATAGAAATTATACATTATAGCTTAATTGTGACCCAAGTGATAAGTTTACGCTTTACCCTATGACTAAGAGTGACTTCCATGATATTGTGTGCATTATGAATTGTTGAGGGAATGTCCATGAGATTAGGTTGATTAAAGTATGACATGTTTATATGCAATTCCATTCATGTACAAGACTATAATGACCATGTACTTCATGAAATCCCCAACTTATTGTATTATTAATTGTTGATATTGGTCATGTGTTCAAGAAGTGTTAAGTCTTGTCAGTTTCATGTTATCGAGTCCTGGGGGTATTTGATACTCGACAATTTAACTGTGTTCCTAGAGATAGTGTAACATTTTCATGATACTCTTAGTCAAGCCATGATCATAGAATTCAGTCAGTCACATGACTCAGGAAAACTGAGTAAAGTATCAGTCCAGTCTTACTTAGTAATCTCAAGTAATCTCAGTAATCTCAGCTAGTTATTAGATTTTAGTAGTATTCCGTCAGTCAATGAAATTTAGTGAACTTAGTTTAAATCAGTTAAACAATATGATTAATAATAGTTTAGTTCAGTTTAACTTAGTTTAGTGTCTCTTCAGTTGAGAGTAGGATTCAGTACCATGTGAACCCAGGGATGAGGACACACACTGTCAGTCAGCAGAGGATGTGATCCTTAGAAGCAATCCTTGCATTCTAGAACTATGTAGCCAGCGTAGGTTGAGATATACCCTACGATTCTAGGTATTATACACCTCATTTGAGTTTTCCTACTATGAGGGGTTAACGGAAGAGCTCCCTGTCAGAGAGGGTTTACTCATAGCTTATCTTTACCCGTGGCACGGTACTGACACCCTTTCAGCTGGGGTTACAGGTTGGACCCCACCAGTTCAATTTTGGGGCATGTCGGTTAGATGATTACCTCCCACAGTCTTAGTTTTAGATCCAGTTTCAGTAATAGAACTCAGTTCAGTTCTACAGAAATCTAGGACTGTCAGATACAGTCAAATCAGTACAGTGCAGAACCCAGCTAGTTCCATTAGTATCAGGATTTTTAGATACAGTCACTCATGTTATCAGTATTCAAACTCAGTAATCATGTTATCACAAACTCAGTTAACAGTATATTAATTATATGAAACTTATGTTATCAGTATTCAATTTCAGGACTGTCAGATACAGTCAATCAGACCAGATCTTCATAATCAGAACTGTTAGAAACATTTATTCCTTTATTAGTAATATGAAATTAGTTCCTAAGTATTCAGTAGACTCATTCATTCAGTATCCTAGTATCAGTTCTCAGATATCAGTAAATCCATGTTATCAAAATTCATGAGTCAGCGTTATCACGATCTCAGTTATAGTTATGTATTTAGGCATGTATTTTCACGTTCATGTTATATAGTAAGTTATTATTGTTCATGCATATGAACACTTGTATTTAGCCTACCTCACTTGTATACCAGTTCATTCAATGTACTGACACATTTGCGCTATGGTGTTTTATACCATAGGTTCAGAAGCACGAGCTCCAGAGGATCCTTAGAAGATCAGACGTTCAGCAGCCAAACTAGCAGTAAGTCCTTATCATTTGAGGATAATTTGATTATTTTATTACTTTATTATTTTAGTAGTTCGGAGTTAGTTGGGGACATGTCCTATCAACTCCACAGTTTTTAGATATTTTAGAGGCTTTCAAACTACAACATGTTTAAGATAGTTTATTTCAGTTTGGGTTATTGTTATACCCCATTACAGACATTGTTTTATATTCAATATTAGTTCAGTTTTGAACCTTATGGCCTTACAGCTTATATTTCGCATATTTATACTATATTATTCAGTGCTCAGTTATAGATATCAGTAACAGGTTAGCTTGTGGTCCTTTGGAGCACCGTGTAATATTCTAGGTACAAGATTCGGGGCGTTACAGGCGACAAAGATCAGTAGGCTCATTCTTAAGACCCTCGTCTTATGTAGTGGCAACACATGTCCTAGCCATCTGGGAAAGAGTGAAACCACATCAATGCTTTAGAAAGCAACTCAGACTCTTAACACAAAATGGGTGAAAGAGGTGAAGAACTCCTTAGAATGTCCTATAGGATCCCAAAGATAAGAAACAAACATCATTATTCCAATCCAAGGGACTACTAGACATTTGCTCCTGTACCAACAATACTAGTGAACCTAGGATCTGATACCAATTTGTCACAACGTAATTTATGAGTCATGATGGCACCTACTATATCCCACCAGTAGGTAAGCCAACTCATATACCCAAGCTATAGAAATGTGCCAATTTGGTGAAAAATAGACTAAAAGGTTGGAAATTAATAATTATAGTCTAAAAGAATGGTAAAGCATAAATAACCATCCCACGATCTAGCAGTGTCGATACAAGATCTACTATAAATAGGCCATAAGTTTGAAATAATCAAATATAATCTATCTCAGAAAATAAAAGACTAGACATAGATAATAGAAGTAAATAGGGGCAACTCTTACTCTAAGAGCTCACCCTATCTCTGAAATCCAACTGAGTATGATCATCACATCAGCAACAACTACTAGTACATGGATCTACACGAAAAAGGTATAGCAGTGTAATATGCATACCAAAACTGTAGGTACTCAATAGGTATTTTCAGCAAACTGAGCTAAATCATGATATAAATATGATAAAATGTAACATGAATAAGCTAAAACAAGGTAAAAGGGCAAACTTGGGAATAAGTTCCAACACTATTGTACTTAATAAATAAACCACAATAGAAATGTAAAGATCATACAACTACATCTACTAAATTAACCCCCATAAACTAATAAGTGTGGAAAAGTAAATACCCCAATGCGGGGTTTGGTAAGAATGAAGGATGCAATCAAAGGAAAGTAAATAACTGAACCACCATAAATTACCAAATAACATGTCAGAACAAAGAATCCATCCATACCATATTTATCATAAGTAACTCTCAATTCTAGACTCAAACTGGAACTCAATAGCATCAACATCATTTGACAGACTTAAATCAGAACTCATATGATCAATATCATAATGAATTGTCGGACTTGAATTTGAGGTCAATATTAATAAACTATTGGGTTTTACCATTATTAGCATCAACTACCAATATCAAACCGTTATAATCTAAAATAAAAAATCTCCCCAAGTCCTAGAGTAAGCATTTCAATGATTAAAACAATCATATAGAGGTTTACAAGGCTAACACAAGTCTTGGTCTAGGGTAGACAGGAGGGACCCAGTTTTAATCCTCAAAATCCATTTTTAAGGTACTTTTCTACCCCAATCTAGGATAAGGTATATAAATCAACTTATAGATGTTAAATAAAATATAATTATCTCTAAGAGAGAAATTCTACCGAATACACGAGCAACTAAACCAATTACACCTAAATTACGATTTCAACATTACCTAAACAATCTAACTAATCTGAATATTATCAATCATATTGTCAATACCTAAATCCTATCCCAAATTTATCATAATATCATAATCATACTGTGAAATAGCTCAATCTATGAAGAGGGTAAACCAAGCCTACCTGGATCCTAAAGAAAAGCCCGAAGAATTTGCTAAACCAATGATTTCCTATTTAGAGAAGCTTTAATAAGATACCATACTATAAAAATTACAATCTACTCATCAAAATAAGAACAAAAATAATCATATTTCACTATTGTGCTTCAGGTTTAAGATTATGTAAAAATCCCATGTGGGTCATGTTTACGAAATTGCAGATTTGTAATCAACATAACATCCCTCTATGCTCAAGGAATATTTACGATAAAAATGGGTGAATTCTGAGATCTAATGGTGATGCAATCAAGCCATGTATTTAGGGATTTTAGAATAAGATAACGAGTTCTATCAAGAAATTAGGGGAAGCTTATCATAAATTTGAGGAAGAAATGTGTAAATTAACTTCACCCAAACTCCAAAATCGCCCAAAAATAATTCTCTCGAGTTTTCCACACTTTTAGGGTCCTATATTCTTTAGAATAGATGAAAAATAAAGAAAATCAAGATGAGTGGGATTTTCATACTTCCCCCGGGTACTCGGGTACCACTTAAGCGAACATTGGGACACTAAAACAGTTACCTCTTAAGAAACCTAGTGTTTATTAAGAAACTCTTAGCACCTACATGAGTACCGCTTAAGTAGACTCTTATCACTTTGGAGGCTACCACTTAAGAGGTAGGGGTTCCACTTAGGCAGACCTCCACTAGGCTAAATCTGATGGTTATGACTTAGGTCGACACCTTTAACGGCCCCTTTGATCAAGTGGCCCAAAAAGGTGCTTAAGCATTGAAACAGCATCAACTCCAACTGAGACTTGAAATTTTTCGAAGTCCTAGGCAAAATCTCAAGATTAATCCTGAATCTCATATATTCAAATGAACTATGCTACCCTATAAAATTTGATATTCTAAACTTAATGTCAGAGTCAAAATTTACATATTTTTGGATTAAAAGTGGGTTCCACACCTAGTGACATTTTTCTTAACTTACGGCCGATAGTCCAAAATAAGTTTTGGAGCCTCAAAACCCAGACCAAGGGTCTTTCTTGCCTAAAATCAATTTTTTAGACGTATTGGAATAGTTATAATGGGTATATAATATAGTTTGATTGAAGTTTTCACCAGGTAGTAATTTGATTCTGCAAAGGCTTGAAAATTGGGAAGTATCCCTAAAAACCATATGAACTATCCAATAATTGAAATTTCAATTCTAGCAAGTCATAAATGACTGGAGGTACCTATAGGAATTCTCTAAACAAAAAAATGAACAGAAATATAGAAAATAACCTAGAGGGTCATTACACTTTACAATGACCCTCCAGGTTATTTTTTACATTTCTGCACTAATCTTGGTGTCTAGAGCTTTCCCATAGCTTCTCCAAGTCATTCATGACTTACTAGATTTGACAATTTAAATATTGGGTAGTCTGTTTGTTTTTTAGAGTTAATTACCTACTTTAATGTTTTTCGTTTTAAGATTTAGGTATCGACCCTAAACCTCAGGTAAAAGGCCTCGTACTCCAATTAAGACAGTTCTATTGAAACTGAAACATCAGTTTTAGGCAAGTGACACCTTTGGTTTGTGTATCCATGCTTCCAAAATCATTCTAGGATATGGGGTGGAAATTAGTTAGGATAACCTTTTAGGTGTGGGACCAACTTTTAATTAAAATAACCTTGGATGGAAAGTTGATAGACTTGTCGAGTTTGAAATGTCAAATTTAGTATGGTAGCATAGTTCATTTATGTTTATAGGATTCTAAATGACTCTTGAGAGTCCTATTGGATTTTTGGCAATTGGTCAAAACTTCTGGTGCAGGATAAAAATGGCTTTTGCATTTGTGAGGATTTGTCCGCGTTTGCGAAGGACAGGAAATAACCTATTACGATCATGAGACCATGTCAATGTTTGTGAAGCCTAACATTATTGTCCATCGTATTCGTAAGCTAGTCTTTACGTTCACAAAGAATAGGCTAGTTTAAGGGTCGCATTAGTGATGTGGTCCCCATGATTACGATAAGGGACCCTTGGCAGTATTTTTATGGTGGAACCCGATTTTCCATATTTATTTTCAAGACCCAATTTTATAGAAACCATAGAGAGATATTGGAGAGTGGAGTTTAATCATTGGGTGCTCGTGGTGAGTTGGATACATTAGTTTATCTATTTCTCATCGATATGTTGGTAAGTTTTTATTAATTCCTTAATAAATCCCTAATTTAAATACAAATCTCTAGATTCTTTATGAAAAGATATTGGATTTTTTTGTGCATTGAACTTACAAATTCTTAAAGATAAATGATCCTTGATCATAGAGGGACATTTTGAAGATTTCAAAATAATGATTCTGTAAGGGGTCTCATAGAAAAAAATTTAGCTTGATTTTGGACCCGAGGCATTTATATGCAGCATCTATATTGGTATTCTCGTAATAATTTCTATATTACTATTTTGATAGTATGGGATTGTGTAAAGGCTTCTCGAAAACAAAAGACTCTGATTTTATGAACTTTGTCAAACTTTCGGTGATGTTTAGGTAAGCTAGGCTTACTCTTCTCTTAGATTGAGCTATATCATGATATTGATATAACATTATTCTATCTATTGATAAGGTTTTGTGACTTAATGGTTATTTTTGTATTTTATGGGTCTAATTTAGCGATTTTATGTCCTTTTCTGTAGAATTTGACCTTGTCACCCCTCTTAGTGATCATAATAACTTCTTAGTACTAGTTTTTACTCCCTCCATCCCAAATTATGTGTCACCATTTCCTTTTTGGTCTATCCCAAAAAGAATGTCGCCTTTTCTTATTTGGTAAGGTTTTAAAGACACAATTATAATTTTACCCTTAGTGGCCCCACTTGATTTTAAATACTATTACTTCTTTCTTTAAGAAGGGTAATTTTGTAACTTTATCAAAGTCAATACTTATTTCTTAAATATCGTGTCCGGTCAAATTATGATACATAATTTGGGATGGAGGGAGTACTAATTATGAACCTTGGGGTAAATATGTAAAGCCTTAGTCTAGGTTCGGGTAGGTTCATGATTTAGTGCGGGTTTTCGAGAGTAGTAGTAGGTCCCACCAGCCCTCATTATAGGTCAAATATTGTGATTAACCCTTTTGGACCTAGGAGACCTCCTTGGGTTACTTTGGGAAATTCTTGATCCTTAGAGTGACTTAAACCTTTTATCAGATTCTGGTTAGTTGAATTACCCAAATTAGAATACAGTTGTCTGTTAAACTCACTTATTAGACTCTTAAAGTGAATCTTTCTACCTTTTAATCTCTTCATTAGACTTGGTAAGGTGACATTTTATGGACTCTAAGGAAATTATGGTTTTGGAGTATCATCTTCATTACTAGAGGTTTACTTACTAGTTCCAATTTGAGTCCAACAATTACGATATATTATGGCATTATTAAGAAAGTATCATTCTTCCGTTCTAGATAAAGTTTGGTATTATGATTTTATGGAGATTTTAGATAAGTTCCACTAGTTTTTATTATTTTATGTTATCATTATTAGAATTCTTTTCCCTATTTGCATCCATGTGGCTTATGGGGTCTGACTAGGTTATTTCTTCATTTGCTTGCACCATCTAGGCTTATGGAGATCTGGTTAGGTTATAGCTAAATTGTATTTTTCTTTATTCATTGATTCTTGCATACTTATCATTTTATTTGAATTGAGTATTCATTTCAAATTTAGACTTATACCAGACTTAGTTTACTTTCTCACGTTTTATTATTCTTTTATTATGATTTAGCTCAGTTGGTTGATGATTCATACTGAGTACCCATTGTTGTGGTATTCATACTACACTCCTGTATGTTTTTCTGATGTAGATCTGAGTACTAGCTACCATCTTTAATATTACAACCAACTTACTTTTGGGACTCGGAGATAGGGTGGGCTTTTAGAGTCAGAGTTGATCTTCTCTCCTTAAATTATTTTTGATAGTCTTTACTTTTAAGATGATTTGCCTATCGACACTAGTTAGTACTTGCATTTTGTATTTAGTGGCTCTTGTACTTACCTTACCAGGTCATGGAATACTCTTTTTACACTTTTCCCATACTCCTCTTTTATTTAGTACCTTTCTCATATATTTATCTATTTTTCTTCAGTTATATGCTTTATTTCTGATATTTCTTATACCTTTCACCAGTTAGCTCATTACTGGCATATTGCGATATGGTTTGGCATAAATTGGTAGGTTAAAGTAGGTTCCATCATGGCATGAGAAATTGAGTCGTGACACCTTTATCTTAGATATTTTTAGTACGACCGAACCGATCGTTACATAAGTACTAATTTGCCATCCATTTGTGCCTTAATGAGTTAACACTCAAACTACACTTCCTTAGAAGGATAAAGTAGTAGATCTCAAAATATAGTGACCCAACTAGGTTGGGGTCGAATCCATAATGAATAGGCCAACTATATCTCTTCAACTTGCTAAAATCACCAGGCTATGCAGAAAAATAAATAGGTGGATTTGTTGGAATTGTAAAACGTAACAAGAATTAGATGTTTTTGGTTGTAAACAATCTAAGACGAATAGTAGACTTGTGTTCCCCCTTGCTTCTAACTCTGTTGATTTGTCATGCACTATTGAACTATTCTAATACCATGCATGTAAAATCTGACAAGTTATGTATCACCAACTGTCTTGTGGACTCACTGGAAATTCTCACTCCTTACCGTGTGAGTCTCAGAAGTTGCGTTACTAACCCTTGTCCTGGATCTCAGATTACCTTTTGGGTCTAGAGTTAATTAGATCAGAAGATGGGAATTATTATATAGAAAGGGGTCTCAAATTACTATTGTGATGTCTTTTCTCAATCTCTACCTTTCTTTTCAAGTAAGTAGTGAATACATGTGGTTCTTAATGTTGGCCACCGGTAAGAAATTAATTGAACTAAAGAAAATGACAATACATGCAAGAATCTTTATCTAGAATAATTTGGCACTTTCTCTACTTCGTCAATCCTCCAAGGTTACCGAAACCCTAGATAATGAAATTAGTCTCTCATAGTTGCATGCAATTCATGGAATTCATAGAAAAAATCATAGAATTAATCTCATGGTAATGAAAGAATAAAACCAAAGTATCAAATTGAATAACAAACCAAGAACAATAAGATCCCAAGATCAAAACTCAATCTTGGAATCGAAAGATGTTTGTATGAATATATAGTAGCCCCCATGGGTCTATCTAGGCATTTACTAACTAAACAACGTAAAAAGGGTATTTATAGATTACATGAAAACCCTAGAAATAAAATCGTAAATAAAAGAGGAAAACTTGACCAAAAGTACATAATAATGACTAAAACCATCATAGGAGTGTATTTAGATTACATAAAAACCCTAGGAAATAAATCCAAAATAATTCGAGGAAAGTGCATCGACAACTACCTATGGGTTGTAGGTGGCACCTACGCCTCTTAAGTGGGGGGCGTAGGTCATTCCAAATTCTAGACTCTCTAGTTATAAACTTCTGACTCATATGGACCAATCTACGCCCAGTAGGTGGTACCTAGGGGGCATAGGTGCCAAGGTATGTGGTCATTTTTCATCTTTTTATTTAATTTTCATCCACTTAGATTCATACCTTGTTTTCTATAAAATCACTCCAAAAACATATCAAATCCACAAAAACAGTCTTAGGTACATGCATATTCTCTAAGTTTAAGAATGTAAAGACCTAAAATCACCTCCCGGGATGTCACATGGCGCTTAGGGATACAAGTAGCCCCAAGTTATCATTTTGAGCATATCACTTCTCATAATAACTCATTCAAGAAGGAATACACAAAACACTGGCACTGTTATATCAAATGGAAGGGAGTACGAAGGTAATACTCGATCCAAAACGACCACAATACTGGAAATCTCAGCACAACCACAGTCTGATAACTAGTCTGACAAAGCCTCTACTACTCCATAAACTCGAGAGTCGTTGGGACAGGTCCCCAACTAACTCAAACTGAACTGAAAGAAATAACATAAACACTCAAATACTGAAATGTCTGAAGATAGGTCCTCAAACCATAAGGACTCACCACTGTGGAGATGTAGACAAAGGTACTCGGAAATCACTGACGAGGCTGGAACTGAGCACCTAAACCTATATTATAAAACAATGGAGCACATAGATTTATATGTGGATCAGCACTTGGGAATGTACTGAGTATATGGGGGTGTATGCATTTATATAAAAACTGTATCAATACTTTTCAATAAAATCAAGCATGCAATTAGAAATGATTCACATGGCTTGAATAAGTCAAAATGTAAAGCTCATAAATCATGTAGAATGGAGCATGTAAGACAAATCTCGTGAGTCATTATAATTTAGCTTAAAAAATCTGAACTCTTCTGTTATTCTCATTACTCGAAGACTAAAGAAAGCTTTAAACAATACTTTCAAACTCATGCACATATGCACATATCTCATGGAGAGTAAAACTTCTTTAATGCTTAAGAACTTCTTTTTAACTCAAACACTTAGAACTCGGAATCATATGACTTTAGTTTAAAACTGATGATCAACTCTTATTAGTAGAGAAAACTACTTCCTTTTTTGGAAAATACTAAAAATCAATTCGTTCATTTTAGAAAATATCTCATCTCAAAGCTTTAGGGGAAATATTCTATATCAATAGAAAATACAATAGTTCAGGGAGGTTCTCTTAACCGATATAAATCATGCGAGCTAGGTGGAGTCTAACGTCTTGTCCTCCTAAGGAAGAAACCTCACGTTGGGGAGAGGTTTCATACTCTTGCAAAGGAGTATAACCTCAACTCAGTGATCACTTATATCGGCCTCGGCCCAATCATCTCGGCCTCAGGCCCAAAATCTCAAACCTATGGTGGCACGTAGTTCTGGGGCAAGAAACTGTGGTAACTTAACCAACTCGGTGCTAAATACTACTCCCTTTAGTTTATCTCACTCATCTCATGGAAATCCACTATAATCTCATGGTTCATAAGAACCCAACAATAAAATACGCAATCTCATGTGGTAGAGTGGATTTCAAAACTCTATGACCATTAGGTCAAAACATTTCTCAATAATCTCAAAATACTCAAATCATGGGTGCTTATAGCACAAAAGTTCGTAAAATTGCATGTCTCAAGTTAGGCTTAGTGACCCATAATTCAATCTTAAGTTAAAACTCATCAAAATGCATATTAGATAGCATATAGATTCATAAATCATATAGAAATCTGGAATTTACAGCATTTTATCTCATAATCTAAACATACTCATATACTTCAATATCTCAAACATTTCAACCATTAACTTCTCAAGGATTAAAAATCATGGGGTATAGACCCAGCTGCAATTTCTCAAGAAAATATGTAAAAATCATGCCATTAGACTTTCAATTCACGGAAAAATATCAAAAGCTTGCAACCAATAACAATGGGTGAAAAACCCCAATTCAATTCCATGTAAAATCTCATAAATTACAGAAAATTGTAGTTTAAATAATCCTTTGGACACAAGGGTGAAAGGATTGCCCTTATTCAAAACCCTACATACCTTAGGTTATGAAATTTGATGAAGAAGCTTGCTTCAACTCTTCTTCTTAATCTTGAGAAAAGGTTCTTGCAACCCTTGAACCTGGGGAACTTAAATATCAACTCAATTTGTAGAATCTAAGGTGAGTTCTTGGATTTCTTGGAGAAGGGTTTTAGATTTGAACTTGAGGGAGAAACCCTAGTTCTCTTGTGTTTTGGATGATGAATGAAGTAATTTGATTTGTTTGGAATATATCAGGGTATAAAAGAGTGGAAAGACCAAAAATCCCTTTTAAAAATGAGTTAATAATACTGAACGGGGGTTCGGACGATTGGAGCGACAGTCCGTCGCTAGTCTTACGATCCATCAGATCATCCGTCACACGTCAATCGGAAAAAGAACACACTGCCTCAATGTGATGGTCGAAGCGACGGTTCATCACAGTCTTGATGGTCCATCGGAACGTTCATCACACGTTGTACAGGATGAGAAACACACTGCCTTAGTTGCGACGGGCCGAGCGATGGTCATTCGCAAACTGGCCCAACCTAAAAACTCTTCTTATAGGAATCTGACCATTGGAACTTAACTTCTTTTGGGTCAACCGGGTCATGGGAGACGTAATAGAAGAAAAACCTTCAATAAAACGGTGGTAGTATCCTGCTAGACCCAAGAAAATTCTATTGTCAGATGAAGAGATAGGTCTAGGCCAATTTGTTACAATTTTTGTCTTTTGGGGGTCAACTCTAATACCTTCGGCTGAAACAATATGACCCAGAAAGGCTACAGACCTTAGCAAAAATTCACATTTACTGAATTTGGCGAACAACTGGTGACCTCTAAGAGTTTACAAGACAATTCTAAGGTGATCCGCATGATCATGCTCACTGCGGGAGTAGACAAGGATGTCATCTATGAACACTATGACAAACATATCAAAATATTGCCTGAATACTCAATTGATGAGGTCCATAAAAGCTGTTGGGGCATTGGTTCGCCCGAAAGACATGACCAAAAATTCAAAGTGACCATAGCGGGTTCGGAAGGCTGTCTTTGGAATATCACATTCCCTCACTTTAAGCTGGTGATAGACAGATCTAAGGTTTATCTTGGAGAAATAACTTGCACCTTGCAACTGATCAAATAGGTCATCAATTCTCAGAAGAGGATACTTATTTTTCACTGTGACCTTGTTAAGCTGACGATAGTCAATGCACATACACAAGGAACCATATTTCTTTCGGACGAATAAAATAGGTGCGCCTTAAGAAGAAATACTAGGCCTTATGAAACCTTTGTCTAAAAGATCTTTGAGTTGCTCTTTCAACTCCTTAAGATCAGCAGGTGCCATACGGTATAGAAAAATAGAAATGGGACGAGTCTCGGGAAGAAGGTCAATCCCGAATTCTATCTCCCTATCAAGATGTACCCCTGGGAGATCTTCTGGAAAAACATCTGGAAACTCATTAACAATATCGACTGACTAAATAGTCGAAGCCTCAGACTTAGTGTCTTTGACTCTAACTAGGTGATAGATTCAACCTTTGGATTTAGCTTTTTGGCTTTGAGATAGGAGATAAAATGACTCTTGGGAGATACCGAACTCCCCAACCACTCAAAAACTGGCTCATCAGGAAACTGAAACTTGACCACACGGGTACGACAGTCTATAGATGCATAACAAGAAAGAAGCCAATCCATACCCAGAATAAGGTCAAAATCTACCATGTCTAACTCTATCAAATTAGCAAGTATGACTCTGTGAAGAACAGTAACAGGGAAAACTCTAAACACTCGTTCAGCAACAACTGACTCCCCTATTGGTGTAGAAACTAGGAAAGGCTCAGGAATCTTTTCAAGACTCATTTTGAATTTCACAGCTACAAGTGGGGTCACATAGAAGATACTTGACCCAGGGTCCAACAATACATAAACATAAAAAAAAAACACATGGATCATACCAGTAACAACATCAGGAGAGTCCTCCTGCTCCTGATGGGATGGTAAGGCATAAAATCTATTTTAGCGTTGACCGCCAGCAGTGCTAGATGAAGAGCCCTGAACAGAGGCGGTGTGAAGGACAGGAGCTGGTGTAATCATAGTTTGTGCCTGAGGTCGGGCCTCTTTGGTCCCCTGTCTAGCATGCAGACAATCTCTAAGTCTATGGCCCTTCTTTCCACAACCAAAACAACCCCTCAAATATGTGAAACACTCACCGGTACAATCCCTACCATACTTAGCACAAGGAGGATAACGGGGCCTACTACCAACACTGTTCTGTGACCAAGACATAAAAGACCTGCTCTCATGCTCCTTCCTGACTCTAGGCGTGGGACCACTAGCTGATGAAGGCATTGGAATAGGCGGACATCTCTGAAACTGAGGGCAATTTCCTCCATGGAACCTAGGATGACTATTCTCATGCTGCTCAGATCTAGCTCTCTTGTTACCTCTCACTCTGTCTCTCTCTCTAATATTATCCGCCTCGATCTACTGTGCATGCATCATCAACCTATATAGATCTATATCCCTATGAATCATCATAGACAAGAAACACCTGTCACAAACTTGGTCATACTAGCTCGGGTGTCAGAAATCAAATCAGGAGCATACTTGCCCAACTGGTTGAACTTCAAACAGTACTACTTAACAATTATGGAGCCCTGCCTCAAGTTCATAAACTCCTCAATCTTTGCTTCCCTCATCTCAAGAGGAAAGAAATTGTCCAAGAATGCATCTTGGAACACCTACTAAGTCATAGAAGCAGCATCCTCACCTCTACCCTTCCTCTACGATACAACCCAGTGATAATTGTGTCCTTTAACCTGTAAGACACCAACTCAACACTTTCTTCCTAAAAAATAAGTATAACCTACGTGATCTTTCTCACCTCCTCAAGGTATAACTGTGGGTCCTCACCTGCCTTGGACCCATAAAATTCTGGCGGATTCATCTGCATGAAATCACGAATCCTAGAAACAGCTACATCACCTCCCTACTGATTTGCAACTGCGTCCTGGTTATTGGACCGAACATTAGTGGTGACTGCTTGGGTTAACGCCTGAATGGCCACTCAAAACTCAGCATAAGACATAGTCTCATTCAAAGGATCAATAGGTGGGGGTTGCTCATTATCATTACCACAGGCATTAGCTCTTATGAGAGGCATTTTTTGAAATAAGAGAGCACGAATTACTAGATGAGAGGGACAACTGCAGGCACGATGGAAACTGAAATAAAGAAACAACTTTTTCCTAAAACAACTTGTTGCCTCTTGCTCATAGATGTGGCGCGCTACACACCGATGATCAAGACACTACTCAATGCATCTGGTCAGACTCCCTAGGACTCTTTTAAAATCTTAGGCTCTGATACCAAGTTTGAACGACCCAAAATCACGTCTCGGGACGTCACATAGTTCTTAGGGATACAAGTATCCCCAAGATAATCTTTTGAGCCTATCATTGCTCATAATAACTTATTCAAGAAGGAATTCACAAAACAATAGCACTGTCATATCAAATGAAAGGGAGTACAAAGGTAATACTCGGTCCAAAATAACCATAATACTGGAAATCTCGACACAACCACTGTCTGATAACTAGTCTAACAAAGCCTCTACTACTCTATGAACTCGAGAGCCGTTGGGACAAGTCCCCAACAGACTCAAACTAAACTGAAAGAAATAACATAAGCACTCGAATACTGAAATGTCTGAAGATAGGTCCTCAAACGATGAGGACTCACCACTGTTGAGATGTGGACAAAGGTACTCAGAAATCACTGACGAGGCTTGGACTGAGCACCTGAACCTACATTATAAGACAATGTAGCACATAAACATATATGTGGATGAGCACTTAGGAATGTACTGAGTATATAGGGTGTAACAACCCAAAATTACATCTCGAGATGTCACACGGTGCTTAGGGCTACAAGTAACCCTAAGCTAACCCTTTAAGCCTATCATTTCTCATAATAACTCATTCAAGAAGGAATATACAAAACACTGGTACTGTCATATCAAATTAAAGAAAATACGAAGGTAATACTCGGTCCAAACAACCATAATACTGGAAATCTCAACACAACCATAGTCTGATAACTATTTTGACAAAGCCTCTACTACTCCATAAACTCGAGAGCCGTTGGGATAGGTCCCCAACTAACTCAAACTGAACTGAAATAAATAACATAAACACTCGAATACTGAAATATCTTAAGATAGGTCCTCAAACCATGAGGACTCACCACTATGGAGATATAGACAAAGGTACTCAAAAATCACTGGCGAGGCTGGGACTGAGCACCTGAACCTACATTATAAGACAATGTAGCACATAGACGTATATGTGGATCAGCACTAGGGAATATACTGAGTATACGGGATGTATGAATTTATATAAAAATAGTATCAATACTCTTCAATGAAATCATTCATGGAATTAGGAATGACTCACATGGCTTGAATAAGTTAAAATGTAAAGCTCATAAATCATGTAGAATGAAGCATGTAACATAAATCTTGTAAGTCATTATACTTTAGCTTTGAAAATCTGAACACCTCTCTTATTCTCATTACTCGAAGACTAAAGAAAGTTTTAAACAATACTTCTAAACTCATGCATATATATCATGGTGAGTAAAACTTCTTTAATGTTCAAAAACTTTTAACTCTTTTGAACTCAAACACTTGGAACTCAGAATCATATGACTTTGGTTTAAAAACTGATGATCAACTCTTATTAGTAGAGAAAACTACTTCCTTCTTTGTAAAATACTCAAAAGCAATTTGTTCACTTCAGAAAATATCTCATATCAAAGCTTTAGATGAAATATTCTATCTCAATGGAAAATACATTAGTTTAGGGAGGTTCTCTTCACCGACATAAACCATGCGAGTTACATGGAGTCCAACGTCTTATCCTCCTAAGGAAGAAACCTCACGCTGGGGAGAGGCATCATACTCTTGACAAGGAGTATATAACCTCAACTCAGTGATCACGTATCTCGGTCTCGGGCCCAATCATCTCGGCCTCAGGCCAAAAATCTCAAACTTACGGTGGCATGTAGTTATGGGTAAGAAACTATGGTAATTTACCCAACTCGGTGCTAAATACTACTCCCTTTAGGTTATCTCACACATCTCATGGAAATCCACTTTTAAAATAATCCCATGGTTCATAATAACCCAATAATAAAATCTGTAATCTCATGTGGTAGAGTAAATTTCAAAACTCTATGACCATTAGGTCAAAATATTTCTCAATAATCTCAAAATTCTCAAATCATGGGTGCATATAGCGCAATAGTTCATAAAACTGCAAGTCTCATGTAGGGCTTAAAGACCCATAATTCAATCTCAAGTTAAAACTCATCATAATGCATAATAGATAGCATATACATTCATAGTTCATGTAGAAATCTTGAAGTTACAACAGTTTGTCTCAAAATATCAACATACTCATATACTTCAATTTCTAGAACATTGAATCTCTTAAATTCTCAAGGAGTAACAACATAGCGTATAAACCCAGCTTCAATTTCTTAAGAAAACATGCAAAATCATGCTATTTGACTTTCAATTCATGGGAAACATCAAGATATTGCAATCAATAACAATGGGTGAAAAACCCTAATTCAATACCATGTAAAATCTCATAGATTGAAGAAAATTATAGTTTAAATAAGCCTTTGGGCACAAGGGTGAAAGGGTTACCCTTGTTCAAAACCCCACATATCTTAGACTATGAAATTGGATGAACAAGCTTGCTTCAACTCTTCTTCTTACTCTTGAGAGAGGGTTCTGGCAACCCTTGAACTTGGGGAACTTAAATCTCAACTCAATTTGTTAAATCTATGGTGAGTTCTTGGATTTCTTTGTGAAGGGTTTTAGATTTGATCTTGAGGGAAAAACACTAGCTCTCTTGTATTTTTGATGATGATTGAAGCCATTTTCTTCATTTTGAATATACCAGAGTATAAAAGAGAGGAAAGACTGTTAAGCCCTTTTAAAAATTAGTTAAAAATACTAAACGAGTGCTGCGATGGTTGGAGCAACGGTCCGTCGCTAGCCTGACGGTCAGTCGGATCGTTCATCGCTCATTAGTTAGAAAAAGAATACACTGCCTCGATTTGACGGTCAAAGCGACGGTCCTTCGCAGTTTTGATGGTCCATTCGAATGTCCGTCGCACATTGGCCAGGATGAAACCACACTACCTTAGTGGTGACGGTCTCAGCGATGGTCCATCACAGACTTTACGGTCCGTCGTCCTGGCCGTCGTACTTGGGCTAGAAAAGGGAGTTACTGCCTTCGTGGTGATGGGCTGAGCGACGGTCCATCGCAGACTCAACGGTTCATCGGGTCGTCCGTCGCACCTGGGCGATTCTGACAATTCTCTGTAAAATGGCCATAACTTCTCACCCCGATGCCGGATTTGGACAAAATTGGTATCGTTGGAAAGATAATTCAATTCTTTACATGAAAAAAGTCAAATTTAAGAAAATTCTATATGGTTTAAATAACAATCACTTGGGAAGTCTCTTCTCAATCTTTTAGGGCCGAAATTACACTTCACTTGACACGCTCTAAGGCTCGGACTATGAGGGAACTTTGCAGGGTCTTACAATATCTTCCCCTTGGAAACATTTGTCCTAGAATGTTTCTAGTTAGACTAGGAACATAGGAAAAACAAAGTACACATAGCTGAAGAAATTTGCTAAATGGGCTTAAAATCTCTCAAAACCCTTGAATACCTCAAAAATTGCAAGAATTCATGAAAGAATAGATATATTGCTCAACTTTAGATTAGAAAGGCTGAATTAAGGAAGAGTAATACCTTCAGGTCGATCTGAACTCTAGGAAAAGAGGTGTGGGAACTTGGCTAGCATTTCTGCTTCTGCCTCCCAAGTAGCGCCCTAAACTGAATGGTTCAACCACAATACTTTGACCAAGGAAACATCTTTGTTCCTCAGTCTACAAATATGTAAATCTAGCATCTCAATGAGAATCTACTCGAATGAAAGACTATTCTAAATATCAGCACTGTCTGAACGATCTGCCACAACAGAATCACCAATATGCTTCTTAAGCATGGAGACATGAAAAATAGGATGAATGACTTACAATTCCGCAGGCAACTCAACCTCATAGGATACTTTCCCAACATGGATCAAAACTCTTACGGGCAAACATAACGGAGACTAAACTTTCCTTTTTTACCAAACCTCTTCACCCCTTTCATGGGTGAAATCTTCAAGTACTCCAAATTACCCACTTCAAACTCAAGATCTATTTTCCTCAAATCGGTATATGACTTTTGACGACTCTGAGATGTCTTCAACCTTTCTCTAATCAACTTAACTTTCTCCATAGCTTCCAATACTACATCAGGCCCAATGACGGCAGCTTCACCCACTTCAAACCAACCTATAGGCGATCTGAATCTTCTACCATACAAGGCCTCAAATAGTGCCATCTTGATGCTAGCATGGTAACTATTGTTATAGGCAAACTCTATCAATGGCAAAGGCTCATCCAAACTTCCTTTGAAATCAAGATCACACACCCTCAATATTTCTTCTAGGGACTGAATGGTCCGCATAGCCAGACCATCTGTATGTGGATGAAAAGAGAAACTCAAAAGAACTTGGGTACCAAGACCCTGCTAAAATGCCCTCTAAAACTAAGAAATAAATTGAGTACCCCTATCCGAAATGATAGACGAGGGAACTCCGTACATCCTGACTAACTCCTGAATATACAATCTAGCATAATCCTTCGCTGTATAAGATGTATGCACGGGTAAGAAGTACGCACACTTAGTCAGCCTTTCTACAACAACCCAAATAGAATCATGATGACGACGCGAAAGAGGTAACCTGGTCACGAAGTCCATATTCACCACCTCCTACTCACAAGTTGGAATACCAAACTATTGCATCACACCATCAGGTCTTTGGTGTTTTACCTTAACCTATTGGCACGTTGAACACTTTGCTACAAACTCAGCTATATCCTTCTTCATACCAATCCACTAATAAATTTCCCTCAAGTCACAGTATATCTTGGTAGTACCGGGATAAATAGAATATCGTGTACCATGTGCTTCTTCCATAATCCTCTACCTTAGATCATCAACACACGGAACGCATAATCTACCCAGCAATCTCAACACGCCATCTCCTTCTTGGTAGAAAATATCTACCTTTTGGTCCTTAACTGCCTCTTTTAGTTTGACCAAACTAGGATTTCTATCTTGCTTCTCCTTCACTTCTGAAACTAAAGAGGATTCGGAACTACTTTGTACCAAAGTACTTCCCTCAGCTGAATAAAGAAACCTAACACCGAATCTAGCCAGACAATGCACATCACGAGCTAACTCTTTCTTACCTTCCTCTACATGAGCAACACTACCCATAGAGAATCTGCTAAGGGCATCCGCCACTACATTAGCCTTGCCTGGGTGATACAACACACTAATATCATAGTTTTTTAACAACTCTAACCACCTCCTCTGCCTAAGACTCAACTCCCTCTGAGTAAACACATACTGTAGCCTCTTATGATCAGTAAACACATCAACATGAACACCATAAAGATACTGTCTCCAGATTTTCAAAGTAAAAACCACAGTAGCTAACTCAAGATCATGGGTTGGGTAATTCTTCTAATGCAGCTTTAACTTTCAAGAGGAATAGGCTATAACCTTACCTCTTTACATCAACACACAACCCAAACCAATTCTAGAGGCATCATAATACACCATAAAACCATCTGCACCATCAGGTAATGTCAACACAGGGGCTGAAGTAAGTCGAGTCTTCAACTCCTGAAAAGTCTTCTCACAGGAATTTGACAACTGAAACTTAACTTTGTTTTGGGTCAACTAGGTCATGGGAGACACAATAGAAGAGAACCATTCAGCAAAACGGCAGTAGTAGCCTGCTAGACCCAAGAAACTTCTAATATCAGTTGGAGAGATAGGTCTAGGCCAATTTCTTACGGCTTCTATCTTTTGGGGATCAACTCTAATACCTTCGGCTAAAATAATATGACTCAAAAAGGCTACCGACCTTAGCCAAAATTCACACTTACTGAATTTGGCGAACAATTGGTGACCTCTAAGAGTTTGCAAGACAATTCTAAGGTGATTTGCATGATCATTCTTATTACGGGAGTATACAAGGATTTCATCTATAAACACTATGACAAACATATCAATATATTACTTGAACACTTGATTCATGAGGTCTATAAAAGTTGTTGGGGCATTGGTTAGCCTGAAAGACATAACTAGAAAATCAAAGTGACCATAACGGGTTTGGAAGGCTATATTGGGAATATCATATTCCCTCACTTTAAGCTGGTGATAGATGGATCTAAGGTCTATCTTGGAGAAATAACTTGAACCTTGCAACTGATCAAACAGGTCATCAACTCTCAGAAGAGGATACTTATTTTTTAGTGTGATCTTAGTAAGCTAACGATAGTCAATGCACATACTCAAGAAACCATCTTTCTTTCGCACGAATAAAATAGGTGTGCCCCAAGGAGAAATACGGGGCCTTATGAAACCTTTGTCTAAAACATCTTTGAGTTGCTCTTTCAACTCCTTAATCTCGGTAGGTGCCATACGGTATGGAGGAATAGAAATGGGATGAGTTTTGGGAAAAAGTCAATCATAAATTCTATCTCTCTATCGGGAGGTACCTCTAGGAGATCATCCAAAAAAACATCTGGAAACTCATTAACAATATCAACTAACTGAATAGTTGGAGCCTTGGACTTAGTGTCTTTGACTCTAACTGGGAGATAGATGCAACCCTTAGGTATTAGATTTTTGACCTTGAGATAGGAGATAAAATGACTCTTGGGAGATACCAAAATCCCGAACCACTCTAAAACTGGATCATCAGGGAATTAAACCTTGACCACACGGGTACGACAGTCTATAGATGCATAACAAGAATGAAGCCAATCCATACCCAGAATAAGGTAAAAATCCACCATGTCTAACTCTATTAAATTAAAAAGTATGACTCTATGAAGAACAGTAATAGGACAATCTCTATACACTTGTTCAACAATAACTGAATCTATGAAGAACAGTAACAAGACAATCTCTATACACTTGTTCAGCAACAACTGACTCCTCTACTGGTGTAGAAACTAGGAAAGGCTCAGGTATCTTTTTGGGACTTATTTTGAATTTACCAGCTACAAGTGGGGTCACATAGGAGAGACTTGACTCGGGATCCAACAACACATAAACATCAAAACAAAATAAGCAGAGCATACCAGTAACAACATCAGGAGAGTCCTCCTTCTTCTGATGGGATGGTAAGGCCTAAAATCTTTTCTGTGTACTAGTTGTCTGTGCCTAAGGTCGGGCATCTCTGGTCCCCTGCCTAGCATGCGAATAATCTCTAAGTTTATGGCCTTGCTTGCCAAAACAAAAACAACCCCGCATATATGTGAAACGCTTACCGGGATGATCCATACCACACTTAGTTTAAGGAGGATACCGGGGCCTGTTACCAACATTGTTCTGCGACCTAGACATAAAAGAACTGTTCTCTTGCTCCTGCCCGCCTCTAGGTGCAAGAGCACTAGTTGATAAAGGCATTGTAATAGACGGACATCTCTGAAACTGATGGTGGTTTCCTTCATAGAACCTAGGCTGACTGTACTCATGGTACTCAGATCTAGCCTTCTTGTTACCCCTCACTCTGTCTCTCTCTCTAATCTTATCCTCCTCTATCTGTTGTGCATGCATCATTAACCTAAAAAGATCCATATTACTATGTAGTATCACAGTCCTACACTCTTTCAGCACCAAACCAGAAACACCTATCACAAACTTGCTCATATTAGATCGGGTGTCAGAAATCAAATCAGGAGCATACTTAGCCAACTGGTTAAACTTCAAGCAGTACTCCTAACAGTCATGGATCCCTGCCTCAAGATTGTAAACTCCCCAATCTTTGTTTCCCTCATCTCAAGCAGAAAGAACTTGTCCAATAATACATCTTGGAAAAAATGCCGAGTCATGGGAGAAGTATCCTCACCTCTACCCTTCTTCCACGATACAACCTAGTCATAAACTATGTCCTTCAACCTGTAAGATGCCAACTCAACACTTTTTTCCTTAAAAATATACATCACCTGCATGATTTTTCTCGCCTTCTCAAGGTACAACTATGGGTCCTCACCTGCCTTAGACCCATAAAACTCTAGAGGGTTCATCCGCATGAAATCACTGATCCTAGAAGCAGCTAAATAACCTCCTTGATGATTTGCAACTATTGCCTGGTTATTGGCCCGAACATTAGTGGTGACTGGTTTGGCTAATGCTTGAAAGGCCATCCATAACTCAGCATGAGACACAGTCTCATTCAAAAGATCAATAGGTAGGGTTGCTCATAACTGTTTTCATGGGCATTCTCTCTTTGGAGAGGAATTTTCTGAAATAGTAGAGCATGAATTATTAAATGAGAGGGACAACTGTAGGGACGATGGAATCTGAAATAAAGAAGCAACTTTTTCCTAAAATGTCTTGTTACCTCTTGGTCATAGATGTGGCGTGCTACTCACCGATGATCAAGACTCTACTCAATGCGGCTTTTTAGACTCCCTAGGACTCCTTTAAAACCTTAGTCTCTGATACCAAGTTTGTAACAACCCAAAATCACCTCTTAGAATGTGACACGGTGCTTAGGGACACAAGTAGCCCCAAGTTATCATTTTGAACCTATCACTTCTCATAATAACTCATTCAAGAAGGAATACACAAAACACTGGCACAGTACTATCAAATGAAAGTGAGTACGAAGGTAATACTAGGTCCAAAACGACCATAATACTAGAAATCTCAACAGAAATCACATTTTGATAACTAGTCTGACAAAGCCTCTACTACTCCATGAACACGAGAGCCATTGGGACAGGTCCCCAACTGACTCAAACTGAACTGAAAAAAATAACATAATTATTTGAATACTGAAATATCTGAAGATAGGTCCTCAAACCATGAGGATTCACTACTGTGAAGATGTGGACAAAGGTACTCAAAAATCACTGACAAGGATGGGACTGAGCACTTGAACCTACATTATAAGACAATGTAGCATATAGACGTATATGTGGATCAACACTTGGGAATGTATTGAGTGTATGGGGGTGTATGCATTTATATAAAAACAGTATCAATACTCTTCAATCAAATCATGTATGCAACAAGGAATAACTCATATGGCTTGAATAAGTCAAAATGTAAAGCTCATATATCATGTAGAAGGAAGCATGTAACACATATCAAGTGAGTCATTATACTTTAGCTTTAAAAATTTGATCTCTTCTGTTATTCTCATTACTCAAAAACTAAAGAAACCTTTCAACAATACTTTAAACTCATGCATATATCTCATGGAGAGTAAAACTTCTTTAATGCTCAAGAACTTATAACTCTTTTGAACTCAAAATCATATGACTTTAGTTTAAAAACTGATGATCAACTCTTATTAGAAGAAAAAACTACTTCCTTATTTGGAAAATACTCAAAAGCAATTCGTTCACTTTAGAAAGTACCTCATCTCAAAGATTTAGGGGAAATATTCTATCTTAATGGAAAATACATTAGTTTAAGGAGGTTTTCTTAACCGACATAAATCATACGAGCTACATAGAGTCCAACATCTTGTCCTCCTAAGGAAGAAGCCTTAAGTTGGGGAGAGGTGTCATACTCTTGCCAACGAGTATAACCTCAACTCAGTGATTACTTATCTCAGCCTCGGGCCCAATCATCTCAGCCTCGGCCCAAAATCTCAAACCTACGGTGGCACATAGTTCTGGGGTAAGAAATTGTGGTAAGTTAGCCAACTCATTGTTAAATACTACTCCCTTTAGTTTATCTCGCTCATCTCATGGAAATCCACTTTCAAAATAATCTCATGGTTCATAAGAACCCAACAATCAAATTCGTAATATCATGTGGTAGAGTGTATTTCAAAACTCTATGACCATTAGGTCAAAATATTTCTCAATAATCTTAAAATACTCAAATCATGGGTGCTTATAGAACAAAAGTTCATAAAATTGCAAGTCTCAAGTAGGGCTTAGTGACCCATAATTCAACCTCATGTTAAAACTCATCAAAATGCGTATTAGATAGCATATAGATTAATAAATCATATAAAAATTTGGAATTTACAGAAATTTATCTCATAATCTCAACATACTCATATACTTCAATATCTCAAACATTTCAAATATTAGCTTCTCTAGTATTAAAAATCATAGGGTATAGACCCAGCTGCAATTTCTCAAGAAAATATGTAACAATCGTCCCATTAGACTCTCAATTCATGGGGAAACTTCAAAAGCTTCCAACCAAAAATAATGGGTGAAAAAAACCCAATTCAATTTCATGTAAAATCTCATAAATTGCAGAAAATTGTAGTTTAAATAAGCCTTTTGGCACAAGGGTGAAAGGATTACCCTTTTTCAAAATCCCACATACCTTAGATTATAAAATTGGATGAACAAGCTTGCTTAAACTCTTCTTCTTACTCTTGAGAGAGGGTTTTTGCAACCCTTAAACTTGGGGAACTTAAATCTCAACTCAATTTGTAGAATCTATGGTGAGTTCTTTGATTTCTTGGAGAAGGACTTTAGATTTGATCTTGAGGGAGAAACCCTAGCTCTCTTGTGTTTTGGATGATGAATGAAGCTATTTTCTTCCTTTGGAATATATCAGGGTATAAAAGAGTGGAAAGACTGAAAATCCCTTTTAAAAACTAGTTAAAAATACTAAACGGGGGCTGCGACGGTCGGAGTGACGGTCCGTCGCTAGCCTGACGGTCTATCGGGTCATCCGTTGCATGCCGGTCGAAAAAAAAACACACTGCCTCGATATGACAGTCAAAGAGACGGTCCATCGCAGTTTTGATGGTCCGTCGAAACATCCTTCGCACATGGTCCAGGATGAGACCACATTAGCTTAGTGGCAACGTTCTCAGCGACGGTCTGTTGCAGCCTTGACGGTTCGTCGTCCTGGACGTCGCACTTGGGCCAGAAAAAGGAGTTACTGCCTTAGTTGTAATGGATTGAGCAACGGTCCATCGCAGACTCAATGGTCCATCGGGTCATTTGTCGCACCTGGGTTGTTTCGATAACTCTCTGTAAAACGGACATAACTTCTCACCCTGATGCCGGATTTAGACGAAATATGTATCGTTGGAAAGCTAATTCAATTATCTAGACGACAAATAGTCAAATTTAAGAAAATTCTATATTTTTTAAATACCAATCACTTGGGAAGTCTATTCTCAATTTTTTTTGGACAGAATTACACTTCACTTGACACGCTCTAAAGCTCGGACTATAAGGGAACTTTGCGGGGTCTTACAAAGAATCATAAGTTCTATGAAATCATGGAACATCAATACCCTGAACTTAGAACGTTGAATTTCCTCAGGCAATAAAAACTCAACAAAATGACATAATGATGCTTAACCAAGTGAAAACTAAAATACCTATGGAAGTCAGTCACCAAATTTAGCTTGAAAACATTACCCTCTCCAGGTTTAACAATTAGAAACCAACTGTGTGTATCTATGAACCATAATAATATGTCACGAGGGAATCCAGATATGGACCTACATTAGCAACAATCAACCTTTCATATATACAAGGTACACTACCCAAAAAAGTAAGAAGCTAGCAACACAACCCATGCGCCCTTACAACAAAGAATCACTCATATGAAATCATGCATGTCAATGTAGGGACGTATTAAGAGACACTTATTTTCTTTACCTTAGCTTTCAGATAGTCAGGTTATGATCACTATAGGGATTCATTTGGCTTGTAATGTAGGCTTGGGGGATGGTATGATACATACAGGAATTTAGTGACTACGCCTCCTAAGCACTACACATATTTTTTGTGGTCCACTTATCAATCAATTTCTTTTATTCCACCTTTATTTATCCCTTTTTATTCTTTTAATGCATATTCAGGTTGCGTGTGGTTTCTTTTATTCTTCTGTTTTCTTTTTCTTTCATTTTGAAATTTGTCTTTTCTTTGCTTTTTCTATCTCACCCAGCCCTACTTTCTTTTCTCTTATTCTCCCTTCTTCATGCCTAATTCACATTATGCACCCTTATGATAGCCACCCTCAACTTAAGTGATTTGCTTCAGTTGAGGCGCACAATGTCTTAGAAGGACCAGGGCCAAAATAGGTTCATTGTAAAATAAATGGTAAGCTAAAAGGTGAAACAATGAAAATAGTCTATAAGGCTCAAAAGAGGGTTCAAGGGATATTTATTCATATTTGGAAAGTTTTTTAGGCTAAACGTGGACATATTTTAAAGAACGGCGTATGATCCTTTCCAAATCGACTATCCTACAGCCTATCAAAACTAACCAGGCAAATTCTGGATTTATCACACAAAGGGAACAAAATAGAATCTCACATTTACATGCCACAGGGTTGCATCATAAGCTACTACCTCTTCGGTTCATGCAATGATTATCTATAATTATTATGTCTATAATCCTAATGCCATAACAGGATTCATAATAGTCACATGTATACATATCACACAGTTAAAAAAAAAACAAATTTTGTTTTTGAAGGGGTATCAATTTTCAACACATTATATCAACTGCCTTAGATACTTATTTTTATCCTAGTTAAACATAAAACATTATGAAACAAAACAAAATACGACTAAATATTTTGGCTCTAATAGGAATAGGACTCCGGGGAAAAGAGGAACAACAACGAAAACCCAAAGAGGAGATCAAGACTCACAAGAAGCCCCACCCTCAACTTATGACATATATTGTCCCCAATGCATTGGGCCACTATAAAACAAGAGAGTTAGAAACATGTCTATGGCACCATAGGTGCACACATCCAATGTCAATCACACAAACATGAATGATTGTACAAACAACACAATATCTTGGATTGTCTCTCAAGCAGTACCTGATTTCATGTCACGGCATGACATGGCTATGTTGGTTACTCAGATTTCACCAACAAGCCCATGGGTACTTTGATTACTCAGACTTCATCAAGGTAGCCCAAGAGTTGGCCTCTAGTTCTCTTTCCACTTTAAACTTATAAATATTAAACCCTAATTGTTTTTTTAATTTCCCATTATGCTCAAGGGGTAGGGGTGTAAAAATAAAGAAATCAAGCAATTGATGTGGCCTATTGTAATTCTTGTCCCTTAAGTGACGAATGTAATTCTTTGAGTTTGGCTCAACAAATTCAAGAATATAGACATATTTCTCCTTCTTCTTGCACTCTTCTATGGGCTCGGATGGGTTGATTAACATCGTACTGTCCAAACGTAATATGGAAAAGTGATTCGAATAAGGTCCAATAAGTCTCAACTCATTAAATACATTATACTTTACATCCTAACATAACTCAAATATGCTCTTGCCAATAGTGAAAACATTCATAAAAGTCTGCTTAATTGTTGAATCCACTAATTTTAGCTCCGCTATTTGTCTTACAAGAAGTTCTTCAACATCATAACTCATAACTAAATTGTTGGGAGTTACACGCATCAACCTTTGCATTGGATTCCTCTTTTAAGTTGTGAATATCTAAATCAATCTTTTGAATGAATACCTCTTTTATTTTGCTAGGAGCATCAACGTGTCTAGCATGCACTCATTATGCTCCAGATTATATCTATCATGCTCCTACAGTAATGCACTATATTAAAAGGATAAAGATCAATAAATAAGGATTCCTTATCACTCCACACTTCCTCTTGTAATATTGAATTTTTAAATGGTTTGAAATTACAGGAAAATTAGATGGTCAAAAAGAGACGTTAAACATGATTGTTAATAAATGGTAAACTACTAATAATAAAGTAGTAGAATCAACAATTCCTCCGTTAGAAGAAATTAGCCTACCAGTAGAGGGTAGAATCGTTACTGCCTAACCTTTTAAATAAGATATAGTAGATACTAAAGGTGATTCTACAAATAAGGATATTAATAAAATACTCCAATAAAATAATTATACAAATCAATTATTACATGTGATTTCTAAATAGATTCTTGAAGCCGAGAATAAATCGACTTTTAAAGATAATCCAAGTTCTTCTCATTCTGATAAAAAATTAGAAACTCATCCAATATTTAGATTACCAGAATTTTCTAAAGATAAATTTCCTAAATTTGAAGAAAAGTTTAAAGTAACCGATGATATTTTAGGAAAGATTAATGAAAAATTAAAATCTGAATTAAAAGTCACAAATGAAAAGGTTATAAGTACTTTATCATAAAACAATGATTACGAAATTAACAAACTAAGATCTAAATATTTAGTACAAAAGAATTATTATAAAAAGCTCACATTTCCGGATATGCAGTATGAAGTGAATTGCTTTTTATCTAATTCTTCAGATTCTGGAAAAGTGTCGCGGAATGGAATATAGATGAATTAGTTGAACATCAAATATAAAATAAACTACATGAAATGGAAATGGCCATTACGACATACAAAATTGCCAAAATGACAGACACACAAGCAGCATTAGATTATATCAGGTTTTACAGGTACTATAAAATATTGGTGGGATGATTACCTCACAGATAATAATAGACAAAAAATTTTAAATGCTACAATAATTACTCATGTTATTAAGACTGAGTAAGAAAGGTAAACAATTAAAAATCAAGTTTTAGAAGATGTCACCACCACTTTAATTTATAGTATAGCTAAACATTTTATCGGAGGACCTCAACTTTTCCAAGATAGAAGTTTAAAAATATTATCAAATCTATCGTGTCCAAAGTTAGACGATTTTAGATGGTATAAAGATGTTTTCCTCAACAAAGTCTTGATTAGAGAAGATTGTAATCATGATTATTGGAAGTAAAAATTTATAAGTGGCTTACCAACATTATTTGTCGAGAAGGTTAGAGAAAAATTAAAAGATAGGTTTGAGGGAAAAATTCCTTATAGTAATTTAATTTATTGTGATATTATAAGTTTTATAAATATCACAGGACTAGAATTATGTACAGATGTTAAGCTTAAACATCAACTGAAAAGAGATAATAAAATAACTCGCAAAGAGCTAGGAAGTTCTTGCGAAGACTTCAGTTATGTAAATTTATCAGCCCCTTCAAAGGAAGCAACCAAAAAGAGTAAAGAAGGGTTGTTTCCGATAGACCCCCGTCTTAAGATAAAAAATAGTAAATAAGGGGATGCATGATATAACATAAATAAGGTATAAGAAATAATAAAATATAAATCTAAGAAATATGGAATACGATAAATAAGGACAACACGAAATAAGAAAATTGGAACTAAGTAATAAGACATAGGACCCATGCATGATCTTCAAACAAAATTATTATACCTAAAAGAAGAACTTAGGCAAGTTAAGTAGAGACTTAAAAATATAGAAATAGAGTCACTTACTAATAAAATATTAAAGGATTAAATTCTAAGCCAAGACCCCAAATCACATCAGTTTGAGTTTGGTGAACATCAGAAGTAAATAATAATAATGAAATAGAATCTCTCGAGAATCTTCCTATGAACAAATCATGAATTAATGAAATTCCTATAGTTAAAGTACAAAGTTACCATATACCAATTACTATAGTCGTCAATAAAGATTATAAAATTCATAAGATTGCATTACTTGATACAGGTGCTGATGAAAATTGCATTAGAGAAGGATTAATTCCTATAGAGTATATAGAAAAAGGTACTGCCCGCTTATTCTCCGCTAATAGACTACATATATAATTATTAAATACATCTGGGTTATTCTGTAATTAGTTATTCTTCAGTTCTCTATATATACAGCTGTAACCCCTTCAATATTAATAAGATCAATTATTATTAAATCTGTATCATGGTATCAAAGCTAGGGTTTCTTCTTCCGCCCAAACCCTAATCTCTCCTCTTTTCGCCTCTCGCCTGTCGAAATCACTCTGAATCAACTGTCTGGATGGCTTAATGCAGAAGAATTGAATCTAGACATGGAACACAAATTACTGCTCGGAGAAGCCAGTTCCACCCCTGGCGTCACGGCTCTTTACTCGGCTGGCAGCGGAGGCTCGGCCAGGGGTCGCGGTGACGATCGCCGTAACCAAGGGCGAGGCAGCGGCGGCGGTGACCGTCGAAACACCGGGCAGCAAGGCAGAGGCGGGCCTCCACCGAGGGACGGCTTCCAGTCAGGCCGCGGACAGGGACGAGGAAACCAGCGGATGCCCACACGAGATCTTCCGACGTGCCAAATTTGTGCTAAACGGGTCCATTCTGCGGCTAATTGCTGGTATCGTTATGATGACTCGCAGAATGTAAATAGCCAGTCCGGAGGATCAAGGGCGATGCATGCGTCCACAAACGCTCAATCTGGCGATTGGTATCTAGACACAGGTGCTAACACCCATGTGACGTCGGATTATTCACAACTTCAAGCTCCTCATCCGTATCATGGCTCAGAAACTATTACAGTAGGCAATGGTCAATCCCTTCCCATCACAAACACCGGCTCTGGGTATGTCTACACCCCAAATGGTAAATTTCATCTCTCAACCCTTCACCACGTCCCTTCCCTCACATCCAATCTTTTATCTGTTTATCGCTTTACTAAAGAAAATAACTGCACCCTCATTTTTAATGACACCAATTTCCAGATAGTGGACAATACCACGAACCGGGTGCGGTACACGGGCCGATGTGAGCATGGGCTATACACTCTTCCATCCAGGTCTCCGTCTGTTGTGAGTCAAGCCATTCTCTCGTCAACCTGGCATCGCCGGCTTGGGCACCCATCATCCGCCATCACCAAATCCATTTTATCTTCCTTAGGTTTTAATTTTTCAGAAAAATTACATTGCGAGTCCTGTTCAGTGTCTAAATCTTGTCGTTTACCTTTTTCACTGTCTGAACACAAGGCCACTGCGCCATTTCAATTAATTCATTCTGATGTTTGGGGTCCAACCTCAGTTCCTTCTGTTCAAGGTTTTCGTTATTATATCTGTTTTGTTGATGATTACAGTAAATTCACTTGGCTTTATCCTCTGAAATTTAAATCCGAAGCTTATACTATTTTTGTAAACTTTGACCGAATGGTTCAAAATCAATTTAATGCCAAAATCAAAATTTTTCGAAGTGACAATGGCAAAGAATTTGTCAACAATGCATTTGGTGTTTTTCTTCAAAATCTAGGGGCTCTTCATCACACTTCATGTCCATATACCCCTGAACAAAATGGCGTTGCTGAGCGCAAACACCGTCACCTAATAGAAACAGTTATTGCGCTCCTCCATGATTCCACCTTACCTGTTTCCTTTTGGGTTGATGCCCTTGCTACTGCCAACTACCTCATAAATCGCATGCCCACTCATACTCTCTCCAACTCCACTCCATATGCCCGTCTCTACAATCATCCACCCGACTACATCCATCTCCGCCCGTTTGGGTGTCTAGTTTATCCCTGGTTGCGTCCGCACACTCAACATAAACTTCAACCTCGGTCCACCCCTTGTGTCTTTCTAGGCTATCATCCCACTATCAAAGGTTACAAATGTTTCGATCCTGTATCTCAAAAAACATATGTTTCCCGTCATGTTCGTTTTGTGGAGGAACAATTTCCTTACACAAGTCTTTCCTCTACTCCATACTCCCCCAATCCACTTGGCGTTGTGCCATTATTTCCGTCCTTTTCTCACGCTCATGCTCCGGCTCACTCGGCATCTAACCCGGTACCCCACTACACCACTACCCACCCGAAACCCCAAACCTCCCACCCGAACACCCAGCCGACTGCCACACAACCCACCACTTCCCTACATCATACTCCTAACACACATACAGCCACCCCATCCACCGCTGCACATCCCAGCTCCCACGGCAGCCCCACCCAACCCCCGCCCACACATCATACAACTCCACCACCCCTTCCTAATCACCCTCCACTCAACACTCATCCTATGACAACCCGAGCCAAGGCCGGTACCTTCAAACCCAAAGCCTACCACACTCAAATACCCTTTGATGCACATCCCACAACTGAGCCTACTACCTACAACCAAGCCTCCAAAAATAGTTTCTGGTGCCAAGCTATGGATGAGGAATTTCAGGCTCTGAATGAACAACGTACATGGGATTTGGTACCTCTGCCTAGTAACCGAAAGTCTATTGGGTGCAAATGGGTGTTTCGCATCAAACGAAATTCAGATGGATCTCTTTCTCGCTATAAAGCACGTCTGGTTGCAAAAGGGTATCATCAGGAGTATGGTGTGGATTATAAGGAGACCTTCATCCCTGTTGTTAAGCAACAGACTATTCGTCTGGTCTTGTCTCTTGCTCTTCACTATGATTGGCCACTTCATCAGCTAGACGTCAGCAATGCCTTTCTTCATGGTCATCTTGAGGAAGAAATCTATATGGTTCAGCCACCGGGATATGTTAATCCCAACCGTCCTCACTATGTTTGCAAGCTTCGCAAATCACTGTATGGCCTGAAACAGGCCCCTCGTGCCTGGTACACACGTCTCTCTACTTTTCTGCAGGGTCTTGGTTTTCGCACCTACCATCATGACAACAGCCTCTTCACCCTTCACTGTTCTCGAGGGACAGTCATCATTCTTATCTATGTGGATGATATTGTTATTACAGGCAGCTCGTCATCACTCATCACTGAAATTACTGAAGCTATGCATCGTGACTTCAAACTTAAGGACCTCGGTCCTCTGGAGTTCTTTCTTGGCCTCGAACTCATCCGCAAATCGGGAACCATATTGATGCATCAGACAAAATATACCCGTGAACTTCTAAATCGGGCTGGAATGACAGACTGCAAACCCGCGGTCACTCCCATGGCAGTCCGCCAATCCCCAGGGCCGAATACTCCCTTTGCCGATCCTACACTATATCGGAGCCTCGTCGGTGGACTTCATTATCTTGCTGTTACTCGTCCGGACATCCAATATGCAGTCAATCGAGTCTCCCAATCAATGCATGCTCCCACAGAACAACACTTTCAGGCCTTGAAACGCATTCTGCGCTATCTTCAAGGTACTCTTCACTGTGGAATTTTATTTCAAAAGGGCTCGTTTGATATATCTGTTTTTTCTGATTCGGATTGGGCTAACGACAAAGATGATCGAAAGTCCACTACTGGATATATTGTTATGATGGGACCGAATCTGATTTCCTGGTGCACCAAGAAGCAAACGCGAGTGTCCCGTTCCTCCACAGAAGCAGAATATCGTGCCATGGCTGCGGGTGTTGCTGAAGCCATGTGGTTACGATACCTTACGGATGCACTTGGCATTCCCCCGACAAAACCACAGATTTATTGTGACAATCAGTCCACTATTTGTGTTACCAAAAATCCAGTCCTTCATGATCGTATGAAGCATGTTGGGTCTGACTGTCACTTTGTTCGCGATGAGGTACTTGCAGGAGCGATGGCCACGCACTATGTCCCATCTACTGACCAGCTTGCTGATATTCTCACCAAGCCTCTTCCGTTACAGCCTTTTCAGTATCTCTGCTCCAAGCTGCCCCTCGTTACCGCTGATCAGCTTGCGGGGGGATAATAGACTACATATATAATTATTAAATACATCTGGGTTATTCTGTAATTAGTTATTCTTCAGTTCTCTATATATACAGCTGTAACCCCTTCAATATTAATAAGATCAATTATTATTAAATCTGTATCATCCGCAACAGGGGAAAATTAAAAATAAATTATAGACTTTCCAAAGCCCGTATTTGCAATGATGGAGTTGGTTTTATTAATAATTTTTTAATCACTAGAGATAATAGTAGGTCTTACTTTTATCACTCAAATAAAACCTTATATTCCAGATGGCATCCATACCACTATTTTGGTAAAAAGGATTATTTTTTCCTATCTAAATAGTATATCAAAAGAAGAAAGTGATTTTATAAAAAATCAAACTATTTTTAGACAAAACTCAATAGAGAAAAACTAATCCGCTATTAAAGAAAAATTTTAATTTTATAAGTTAACCAATTTCAAAATTCTTTGTAAAACTGTTTTATAAAAATGTTAAGAAATTCAATTTTATAAGGGGAGAAATTCTCTCCCAAAAATTTTAACAAATTTTTTCTATAGGGAAATTATGAGACCTGAAACACCAAGTTCAAAGTTAAGGCCTTCATTCCAGCCTTTCCGACCAAAGGAAAAGATAAAAAAAACCTTCACATAAGAATATAAAAAGTAAGATAAAAAGTTAGAAAATAGGTTTTCAGTCTTGGAAGAATTTCCATCCCTGCCAAAACCTACTGTTCCACTATCGTCAAAAGAGTCTATTACTAGTGTACCAAGAATGCAACCACTTAAGCAGATATTTAAGAAAGACTATTCATCAGTCAATAAAAATATTGCTATCAAAACTAAAGATAGTTATGAGATGAAACCACTGGAGACCTACTTACAAGAAGTCTCCCCATTCACTACGTAAAGGAAACAAAAGCAAAGTATTCTTGATAAAAAGCAATTTGAGATAGTAGATTATCAGGTATTGCCGGTAATGGCACTTAATAAGAACTATGATAATTTTCGAGTACTAGAATTGTTAAATCCATGTTATACAAATTGTGACTGTGTGGAGACAGACGATCCCCTCAAGACCCGAAGGTATTATGAGTTCATATTAACAGATACGGATTCATTACAAATCGAGCATAAATTAGAAAATTAACTGATCCTAATTGTATTTAATATTCAAAGTTTACAATCAAATGAATATTAAGCCCATTTAAATGGTATGTAGATCACCTACATACACCCATTCCTCTGTCGAGAAGTCACGGACCTCAGACCTATAATTGGTATGATTATAAGGCAGCCTGGTAGAACTTTATGTATGTTAGGATCAACACTCACTCTTGGTTTGTAAAATATTCAGAGAAGATGAAGACTTCTATAATTCCCAAATTATTCTCCGACTGGTGCATTTTGTTTGGAGGTAATAAACATGTATTGTCTACACAGTTTCAAAAGTAATTTGAAAAGTTTCAGATAGAGTAGAATATTTCTACACTGCCCAGAAAATGTTAAATGGTGTGAATTTTTTATTGCTTAAAGAATTTCATATATTATCATTGGTCCTTCGATATCCATGAATTTGAAAGCATCAAATACTTAAGTAAAACTATCAAGATTAAATGATGGAGTCCAACGGAGAAGCCAACAACAAGCTCATCCTTATGGAAGGATGAAGCACACCTCTCCAAGGAGGAATTAAAAAAAAGGATCAAAGAAGCCTTTTCAAATCTAGATAATGAGAGTAATTCAAAAAAGATTATGAAGTTATGAAATACTGCATCCTCTCATACTAGCAAACACAGCAACGGGAATATGCTGGACCCACAAGGAATAACACAAGCATACCTTTTTAATTGAAAGAAAGATACTTAATGTACCCCACAACCAAGAGATGACAAGAATACGAAGGCACACATCTTCAAGGAAGAATATACCAAAATCTTCTCAAAATCATCAAAAGCTGCAAGTTCAAGAGAGTTAGAGAAACGCGCAGAAATAATAAATAGTCATTAGATAGGTGTAGAATAAATAGCTTTCATTAGTGTATGAACAAATGTAAAATAGATAGTGTTTGTTAAAGATTAGTCATCACTTCAGAAGCCTATTTAAGGCTTTCAACTTGTAATAGCGGAGAGCATTCTAAAATTTCCCTAATTCAGAAAAACTCTCTACCATCTCCCATATTTTTCATCTCTCTCTCATTTCCCTAATCAATAAAAAGATTTTGAAAGTATAATTTTTTCTATTTCTCTACTATTTTTATTAATTTTACTTTACATATTTTTGTTCTTATTTTGTTGTTTTAAGGTTTAATTTGAAAGTTTAAAATATTTTCAATTATTATATTTTATAAACTGTTATTTTGCTCTCCGTTATCCGAATCCCTCTCCTAAATGATATCAGAACCAAGTTGCCCGGCAGGGAGTGTTAGTATAAGTAAGAGCGGCTAGAGCATTACATTGTCCTAGAGCCGGACCCGGAGAGTGTTCCCATCGCCAAGACTATAGGAATAAAATATAAAAAAATTAGGAGAAGAAAATTAGTAATTACTGCACACTAAAATAACTATTCTAGGAGTAACACTAATTTTGATTGGCTCTAGGATAGCGTAACTCTCTAGCCACTCCTACTCATACTCAAACTCCTTCCCGAGAAAATTCGCTTTGATACCTTTTAGGAGACGGATCGGGATAACGGAGAGTAAAATAACAGTTTAAAATAATTACTACTTTAAAAGTAGTTTAAAGTATCAAATTAAACTTTAAAATAAATTTAACTTTAAAACAACAAAACAAGAACAAAATAATCTAAAGCAAAATTAATTAAAACAATAGAGAAATAGAGAAACTTATACTTACAAAAACTTTTAATTGATCTGGGAAAATAAGAGAACTTTACAAAGGGAGATGAAAAATATGGGAGATGGTAGAAAGATTTTTGAGTTGGGAAATTTTATAATGCTCTCTCTTTTACAAGTTAGAAAGCCTTAAATAGGCCTCAAAATATGTTGACTAATATTTTTCCTACTATGTCTATTTTACATCTATTTATACACGAATATGTGGTATTTCTTTTACATCTGTCCGGTGTATATATCTGTTCCGCAAGTGTTTTGCAAAGTTATCTTGAACTTGCCTTTGTTTCTTTTGAAGAGATGTTCCTTTTGAATCCTTTTAAAATGATTATTGGCCTTTTCTTCCTTTTGTCTTTTATGATATGAAGAATTGTGCCTTGCTGATTTTTTGAGTCCTTTGGTCTTTTATGTTATGAATTTGTACATTTCTGACTTGTATCTACATATTTTTGTGGGTAGATACTGTGAGGTCCACGTTATGGGGTCAACCTTCTATTTTATTTCCTTTGTAGTAGCTTTTCCTTTCTTTTGTTGCAGAGATATGTTGATGATTCTTCATGTCTCCATTGTTTGGGTCTTCTCTTTTGAATAGATATTGTAGTAATTATTTTAGCTCCGTTCTCTGGCTTTAAAGGAAGGATTTGGTCCATGAAAACGAACCAGATGTAGATTTACCATAACTATTGAACTTTTAAAAGACTAATAATATATGAAAATCTTTTAATATGTAGAGATATTTTACCTAATATTTTTACGCAAAATATTTATCAACTCTTTTTATTGCAAATACTGTACAGGACCAAAAATGTTTGTAACCTTGTTATGCACCTTTATTGAGTGCCATAATGTCGCAAAGCTATTAAATTTGCAAAATATGCTGCTTATTTAAAACATTTTTATGTTAAAACTAGTAACTAGTAAAGGGACTCAATAGTCTCTAATAGTGTAGAAATACTTTATTAAAATTAACTCTCTAATTTTTTTGGGTTTTGAGGGAATTATTTCCCTCACTTTGAACATCAAGGCTTTAACCACTCTCGCACCTTTATAATTTTTATCAGATACTCTGATTGGTAGTACCTGTAGATTTACTACCTCAAATTGCTTTTCATCAAGAATAATGTCCTTTCTTTTTCCTTGGTGTGACTAGGGAGACTACCTGTGCGTATACCTTCGGCGGTTTCATAGATACTCTTGATGCTAAGGAAGTAGTAGGCTCTGGTAGAGACGCAACTTCTACCAGGACTGGAAATTTGATATCTGGATTTTTATTTTCAATAAAAGGTCTTTTTATTTTTTCCCTATATGGAGGCTTCGTCTTTATTTTGAATTTTTGAGGTCTCTCTATTTTTACCTTGAAGAAATTCTTTAGTTATAAAATCTGGGAGAGAATTGTTTTCTCCCATTATAAATTATATTTGAAAATCAAAACTTGATAACAAAGCTTGCCATCTGGCAAATATCTGTTTAAAAATTAAATTTTTAACATCCTTTTATAAAACGTCTTTGACTGCTTTGCAGTCTACTCTTAGTAAAAATTATTTATTTTTTAAATCATCTTGAAGTTTAGTTATACATAGTACTATAGACAAAATTTCCTTTTTAATAGTACTATAATTCTTTTGAGTATCATTCCAGATTCCTGACGTGAATCTTACTAATTGTTCAGTAGATCCTATGAAAATCATTTGTTTAAGGATGCCTCCATATCCTATGTCTGAGGCATCAGTCTCCACAATTACGAGAGCTTCTAGGTGTGGTATCCCTAGACATGAAAGTTTTTGAACTATTGATTTAATTTTTCGAACTGTATTAGTGTACTCTATACTCCAAGGTATTGTATTTTTCTTAAGACGTTGATAAAGGGGTTTACATACCTGTCTAATATTAGGAAAAAAATCTGCAATGTAGTTCAGGCTTCCTAAGAATCTCTGAAGTTGATTTTTATCAGTTAATTCATCTGGAAATTTAGCCGAGAATTCTATGGCTCTACAAATGGGTTTATAAGTTCCTCGAGATAAATCATGTCCTAGAAATCTAACAGAGGTTTGAAATAATTTAATCTTTTCAGCACAAATTATGAGTCCATTTTGTTTGATGATTTTTAAAAAGGTTTGGAGATGTTTAAAGTGTTTGTCACTGTCTTCTAAAAATATTAAAACATCATCTATATATAATATAGATAAATGACTATATTGATTGAATATATTATTCATAATATTCTGAAATTCAGATGGAGCATTTTTTAGTCCAAAAGGCTTTACATTCCACTCATATTGTCCAAAAAGATCATTGAAGGTTGTTTTATATTTATCTTTTTCTGCAATTTGAATTTTCCAAAATCCTTTTTATATCGAACTTGCTACAAATATTGGCTTTGTAAGTTCTTTTAAGAAGGTCACGTTTATTACGTATTGGGTACCTAATTCATTTTAATACTTTATTAAGACTTATAATTGATAACTAGTCTAGGGGCACCTCTTTTTTTTTCATCACTATTATTGACATAAAAAGCTGAACAACTCCAAGGCGATTTAGAAGGTCGAATAATTTTTTTCTAATAAATCATTAATTTCTTTTTTATAGCATTCTATTAATTCATGGTTCATTTGAATGGGTCGCGCTTTTGTTGGAATAATCCTTTGATCAAATCCCTCAACATAGGGTAATTCAACTATATGCCGTTTTCTTTTCCAAAAGGCATTAGGAAAATTTGAGCAGACCTCCCGTTCTATGACTTCCTGTAGATTTTTAATTTTTGTTTCTACTTCTGGTATTTTTAAAGATGATTCAATTCTTTTTATTTTTATTTCGTCCATTAAATAATTTATCTGTTGGGAAATTAAGTTGATTTTAAAGACCGTTTTATTTTTTATAAGGTCAATTTCTACTTTTGATAAACTATTTAGATAAGGGAAAATAAACTTTTTCCCCAAAATAGTGGTGTGGATGTCGTCTAATTCGACAGTATACAGTTTTATTTGATTTGTAAAAGGTATACCTAGAATTATCTATTCATTTATACCTTGGTTATTGCAAAGTATTCTATCAAATAAATTTGATCATTACAGATGTGTGCATTGTGTAGTTTATAATTTATTTTTAATCTTTCGTCTATAGCAGAAAATAATTTTGTAGTACCTTTTTCAAGATACTTAATGGGGATCATTTCTTCAATGATGCAGTTTCGATCCGCTCCTGTGTCTAATAAAGCCACTTTTTGAATTGTGTAGTTTTTATTTTGTAATATCCCATGTTAAATAAAATAAATTAAAGAAAGGGAAGTGGGCCAACCCTATCCAACAAGTAGAAAAGGAAAAGGAGCTGACAATGACCTTTTACTCCACCCAAGACCAATTAAGAAAAGGATTTCAATCTTTTATTTACTTAATAAACAAATTAAAATAGGAATGGGAAAACAATATAATTATATATTACAGAGGGCTTTGCCCATTCCCTGTAAGTGCGTCCTTTTTAGCAAAAGCAACAACAATTGCATTTATAGAATCAAAAATTGAAAAAAAAAAAAAGAATTAGCTTGTTTAATTGAAGAAGATTAAATCAGGGAAGAAGAGGAAAAAGTTGGATTTTTCGGATTTATCTACCGCGTTTAAGGTAAATCCTTTCCTACATTCTTAACGTGATTTTTTTAAGTCTAGGTAAATTATTTTGAGTATTGAAATTTAGTTGCTAAAGACAAGAATTTTGGGTAATAAGGTGTTGTTTTGGGATACCAAGTTTGATGAATTGGAAGTTACCATGAATCCTTGAAGGTTGGCTAGTCTAATTTTACCATGAATTAGCCTAAAATAAGACATTTAACACGAGAATGGATATGATGTGATTATAGGTTTGATCCAAGAAACTGGTACGAATTGTTCGGGGTGACAAAATTGGTATTCCAACACATGTACTGTGAGTAGTAATCTTACCATAATTTGTGCTTATTAACTTACATATTTTATACTTGATTTTGATGAAATAATGAGTTATGAAATGCTTTGAAATTGCATGTGGGGCAAGTCCTTTACATGATATAATATTGAAATGGTTATTTGAGATATGATATTATTACCGTGAATATTCTTCACTTACATGAAAAATATATTCTTACCATGTATTTTTATTCATGTTTACATGCAACATGATTTGATGAACTTTAAATGATATGGTATTATTCTGAAAAAAATGCTTTCATACGAATATCCTATTGTTTACAAAGAATTTATAAATGGGAGTAGCCCTTGATTTGAATCCCAAAGCTAACGGCGGGATCGCTAGACCTGGTGCACCTTGTGTTTACTAACGAATGTTATAGCCATTACTAGTGGGAAGGTAGAACTAATATTCTACTACTGATGTGATATTTGACTCATTTATGAGGGGTCCATTGTTATGGGCTATTCTTGATGAATAAGAATACCACACTAATTACATAGTTGATTCTTGGAAACCTCCCAAATATGTAATATTTGATATGATACGATGCTTTTTAAGTTTATTACTGAACTATTGGTGCACTTGACTTACATGAAACAATGCTATTGTTTATCGTTACTGTTTTCTAAAGGAGCATTATTTCATGATATTTTATGACTTGCCCCCATTTAAAGGATTGTGGTTAAGTTTTATTACTGACTGATCTAGCTTCTTACTCCTCGCTATTATTTTTCAGAGAACGCAGGTGACAGTGAGGATCGCGTTCGCTAGAGGATCCGAGTAGCATATTCTTGGTGATCCCCGTAATTGTTTGTATGGGCTATAGTTTATCTATTCGTTATGTTTCTTTTTCTTGAAAACTCTTAGTTTTCTCCATAGTCATGTCTTTAGAGTTTTGAGTATTCTTTCGTTATTTTGGATTTGTCGAATATTGGATTTTCTCTCATCTTTGGAGATGGTTTTCGTATTATTAGTTAGTGGTATTGGTGAATTCTTGATTATCTATGGTGAATTGTGTTGGTGTTTGTTTGGTGTTGTGCTGTTGGTTGTTTTGTTGTTGAATTGAGAGAGGAAATTTTCTTGTTAGGCCCCAAAACAGAGGAAACTCTGTCCAATTTTCTATAGAAATCATACTAGGCTTGCTTTGGAGTCCTAAACTCCTTAGCGCCAGTCATGATCCTATTTCGGGTCATGAAAAAGTTGGTATCCGAGTGCCTAGGTTAATTCTGTGACTATGGAGCACACGATAGTAGTAGAATCTCAATTATGGTTATATTGTCGGCCATTCCTATAATCGTGATTCTACGAGAGCGTGATAAGATGTGTCTTGATCTTCTTTCTTATTCCTCCATACGCGTGTGCCGTTTAGGATTAATTAGATGAATCTAACTATCTTGTTTTCTTAATTAGATGGTTCGTAGTGCAACTACTGGTAGGGGAAGAGGTGCAACCCACAGAAAGGGCCAAGGTAGGGGTGGTCATGATACTGCAAGGAATTGGACTACACTCCAAGAAGTTCAAAAGAGCCTACTCCTGAAGGAAATACTAGTCTACCTCCACCATCTCATTAGTGTAGTACTGCTGAGGCACTTGCTTCCATACAAAGAGCCATAGATGGGTTGGCCGATAGACTAAATAGATAGGACAGGGGTGGTCAATACAATTCTTCATGGCTTCATCCACAGTTCCAGACACCTGTTCAGATGTACAACTTAGGAAACAAGGAGGTATCTTTGCCGGAGTTTCTAAAGTTGAAGTCACCAAAATTCATGAGTTCAGACAGTTCAGCTAATTCTCAAAGCTTTTTGGGTAGTACATTCAAGGCACAGCGTACGTTAGGATTTTCTAGTGAGAGGGTTGTGGAGCTTGCATCATAAATGTTAAAGAACATGGAAAACACTTGGTATGATACTTTATTTCTAGTAGTCCTGCAAGAGCAGCACCTCTAACATGGGACGAGTTCACTAAGTTCTTCATGGATACCTTTTTTCCTAAAAGTTAGAAACTAAAATATGTAGCTCGGTTTGAGAGATAGGTTTAGACTCTAGATATGGATATGTCAACCTATAATACTATATGTTGCAAGTTCGCTAGATATGCTCCATACTTGGTGTCCACAGAAGAAGCTCGAGTCCAGAGGTTTGTAATGGGCTGGTTGCTCATCTTTATAATGCAGTGGCCCCACAAATAAAAGTCTTGACCTATTATGAGATAGTGGATCTTGCTAGAATGATTGAAGACAAGGAGTGTGCGGAGCGAGCAACTTATGAGGTTCATAAGAAGGGTAAGATAGGTAGATCTTTCAGTGGTGGATTAAGTACGAATCAGAGAGTGGAAAATAAGGGAAAGCATCAGGTCCATCAGACAGGGAGAGATTTGGTTTCACAGTCTGCAGATAAGCCACCTTCTAGATAGGGTACCCAGGGGTTTTCAGTATCTCAGGGATATCGTAGTTTGGGCCAAATGAATGACACTACTCCATCCTACTATACTTGTGGCAAATAACATATGGGTCAGTGTCGTGTTTTGACTGGAGAGTTTTTTTTATGTGGTCATTTAGGTCATCGCATCAGGGATTTCCCTCAGCTTCAGAGAAATATTAGTCAGGGTTCTGGTTAGGTAGTTGCACCTAGTCAGGCTACACGTAATTCTGCAGGTACGGGAAATAGAGATCGAGGTAATGGAGAATGGGTTGCTAGAAATCAGGAACAAATAAATGTTGGTAAAGGCCAACCGAGAGTCTTTGCACTTACTAGACAGGATGTTCAGGCCTCGAATGGAGTGGTTACAAGTATTCTTTTCTTTCGTTCTTTTGATGCATATTCTTTGATTGATCCGGGTTCTACCCACTCTTATATGTCCTCATACTTTGCTGTTTGATTTGATAGACAACCAGAGATATTAACTTGTCATTTTCTTGTTGCCACTCTTATGGGAGATTCCTTATTAGTTGAGTATGTATACCATGATTCCGATATTATAGTGGGAGGTAGGGATACCCTTGCTGACTTGATTGAACTTCATATGATTGACTTTGATATGTTGATGGATATGAATTGGTTATCTCCTTGCTATGCTACCGTAGATTATCATGCAAAGATAGTTTGATTTGAGATACCTAACAAATCTAGTTTTGTATTAGAAGGGGTTCAAGTTCCAGAGGTTAGTAAGGTTATATCTTTTATGAAGACCCAAAGACTATTGGCAAAAGGTTTCATGGGTCTCTTGGCTATGGTAGTGATGTTACAGAAGGAGTCCTTAGTTTAGAGGAGCTACCTGTGGTGAAGGAATTTTTTGATGTATTTCCTGAGAAGTTACCAGGATTACCTCCAGTATGAGAAATAGACTTTGGTATTGATTTGGAACCTGACACTATGCCAATATCTATACCCCCATATTATATGGCACCAGCAGAGTTGAAGGAGCTCAAACAGCAATTACAAGACTTACTAGTCAGAGTTTCATCAGACCAAGTGTATCAGCATGGGGTGCACCAGTTTTTTTTGTAAAGAAGAAAGATGGGTTCTAAGAATGTGTATTAACTACAGACAGATAAACAAGGTTACAATATGTAACATGTATTTGTTGTCTCATATAGAGGACCTGTTTGATTAGTTATAAGGAGCTGCTTATTTTTTAAAGATTGATCTCCAATTGGGTAATCATCAGCTTAGAATCAAGGAGAAACATTATGAGTTCCTTGCGATGCCTTTCAGGTTAACCAATGTCCTGCTACATTCATGGACTTGATGAATAGGGTGTTCAGGCCAGTTTTGGACCAATTTGTGATTGTGTTTATTGATGATATTCTGATATATTCTCTTAGCTAGAAAGAACATAAGAATCATCAGATGACTGTATTGCATACATTGCGGGAACATAAGCTTTATGCTAAGTTCTTAAAGTGCGAATTTTAGCTTGACTCATTATTTTTTTGGGGCATGTCGTCTTCAAGGATGGTATCATGGTGTATTCTAAAAAGATAGAAGGAGCGCAAAAATGGCCTAGACCTACTTCACCTGCAGAGATTGTAGCTTTATCGGTTTGGCCTATTACTACAGGCATTTTGTACAGGATTTCTCTAAAATTAAAGCTCCATTAACTAGATTGACCCAGAAAAATGTAAAGTTTCAGTGGACGATAAAATATGAGCAGAGCTTTCAGAAAATCAAAACATATTTGACCACTGCACCAGTTTTAGCCTAACCATCAGGTTCTAGAGGATTTTAAGGTATTCTATGATACTTTAAGGGTTGGATTAGGATGTGTTCTCATGCAACATAATCATTTTATTTATTATGCTTCGAGATAGTTGAAGAAACACGAGCTGAATTATTCTACCCATGACTTGGAGATGGCCGCTGTGGTTTTTGCTCTTATGATTTGGAGGCATTACTTTTATGGTGAAACTTGTGAGATTTATACCGATCATAAGAGCTTAAAGTAGGTTTTTCAACAGTGAGATCTAAATCTTCAACAGTTTTGGTGGATGGAATTACTCAAGGATTATGATTGTGCTATCTTGTATCATCCTGGAAAAGTTGATATTATGGCTGATGCTTTGAGCAGGAAATCTATGGGTAGTTTGGCACATATGCTCTGGGAAAGAGACAACTAGTTAAAGATGTGCAGAAACTTAAAGGAAAAGGTGTCAATTTTGGTGTTGGAAAGTCAGGGGTGTTGTTGGCTTGTGTTCAAGCTAAATCTTCTTTGGTAGAGTGCATAAAGGCAACTAGATTTGAAGATTTGCAGTTGCGTAAATATTGAGATGAGGTCCTAGATGGTCAAAATAAGACGATGAGTGTTGATTGTGATGGTATTCTTCGAGTGGGTAATCGATTATGTTTACCACATGCAGATAGGTTAAGACAAGCTATTCTTAAGGAAGCTCACAACTCCAAATATACCATTCACCCTGTTTCCACTAAGATGTATCATGACCTGAAGCAGTTGTACTGGTGGAATGGTATGAAGAAAGATATTGCTGGTTTTTTTTCTAGTTACTTGACTTGTCGATAGGTTAAAGCAGAGCATCAACAACCAGCAGGATAATTGTAAGAGATCAGGATTCCAGATTGGAAATGGTAAAGAGTTACCATGGATTTTGTAATCAGGCTATCGCAAACCATTAAAGGCCATGACTCTGTATGGGTAATTTTAGATCGACTTACTAAGTCTGCTCACTTTCTTCCATTAATGACTACTTATAGTGGAGTGAAATATGCTTAGTTATTTATGGATGAAATTGTCCAACTTCATGGAGTTACATTGTCCATCATTTTTTATAGAGGATCACAGTCCACGTCGCACTTGTGGAGATCTTTCCAAGAAGTATTGGGTACCCAAGTAGATCTTAGTACTGCATTACATCTATAGATGGACGGCACAGTCTGAGCATACTATATAAATTTTGGAGGATATTTTGAGAGCCTACATTCTTAACTTTGGAGGTAGTTGGGATACTTACCCTTAGATGAATTTTCTTACAATAATTGTTTTCAATCAAGCATTCAGATGGGTCTATATGAAGCCTTGTATGGTAGGCGATGTTGTTCTCTTATTTGGTGGTTTGAAGTTGGAGAGGCTAAAGTTATAGGACCAGACTTGGTACAGGATGTTGTGGACCAGGTCCAATTAATTACTCAGAGGTTGCTCACAGCTCAAAGTAGACAAAAGTCTTATTTACACAAGAAGAGAAGAGATTTTGTGTTCGCAATTGGGGATAAAGTTTTTCTACGAGTCTCTCCTATGAAGGTTGTGATACGATTCTAAAAAGGAGGTAAATTAAGCCCGAGGTATGTAGGACCTTATGAGATACTTAAACTTATAGGAGAAGTGGCTTATTGTGTGGCACTCCCTCTCGAGATGTCTTTCATCCATCCAGTGTTTCATGTCTCTATGCTAAGAAAGTGTATATCAGATTCTTCTCACGTGCTCAAAGCCCCAACCTTTCAACTTGATGAGAACTTAACTTATGAGGATGAACCAGTGGCTATCATTGATCGACAAGTAAGAAATATACGGTCAAAAGAGTTTGTGTTCCTGAAAGTCTTATGGAAGAATCATACCAATGAAAAATCTACATGGGAATCAGAAAAAGATATGAGATTCAAGTACCCTCACTTATTTCAGTCTTCAGGTATGTACTTCTAAATTTGGGGACCAAATTTCTTAAGGTGGTGAGAATGTAATATCCCATATTAAATAAAATAAATTAAATAAAGGGAAGTGGGCCAAGCCCATCCACCAAGTAGAAAAGGAAAAGGAATTGACAATGCCCTTTTACTCGACCCAGGACCAATTAAGGAAAGAATTTCAATCCTTTACTTAATAAGAAAATTCAAATAGGAATGGGTAAACAATATAATTATATATTACATAGGGCTTTGCCCATTCCCTATAAGTGCGCCCCTTTTAGCAAAAGAAACAACAGTTGCGTTTATAGCATCAAAAATTGAAAAAAAATAATTAGCTTGTTTAATTAAAGAAGATTAAATTAGGGAAGAAGGGGAAAAAGTAGGATTGTTCGGATATATCTATCTGGTTTAAGGTAAATTCTTTCCTACATTCTTAACATGATTTTTTTAAGTCTGGGTAAATTATTTTGGGTATTGAAATTTGGTTGCTAAAGACAAGAATTTTGGGTAATAAGGTATTGTTTTGGGATACAAAGTTTGATGAATTGGAAGTTACCATGAAACCTTGAAGGTTAGGTAGTCCAATTTTACCTTGAATTAGCCTAAAATAAGGATTTAACACGAGAATGGATATGATGTGATTATAGGTTTGATCCAAGAAAGTGATACGAATCATTCGGGGTGACAAATTTGCTATTCCGACACGTCTACAGTGAGTAGTAATCTACCATAACTTGTGCTTATTAAATTGCATATTTTATACTTGATTTTGATGAAATAATGAGTTACAAAATGCTTTGAAATTGCCTGTGGGGAAAGTCCTTTAGTTGATATGATATTGAAATGATTATTTGAGATATGATATTATTACCGTGAATATTCTTCACTTACATGAGAAATATATTTTTGCCATGTGTTTTTATTCAAGTTTACATGTAACATAATTTGATGAACTTTAAATGATATGGTATTATTCAGAAAAAAATGCTTTCATACAAATATCCTATTGTTTACAAAGAATTTATAAATGGGAGTAGACCTTGATTTGAATTTCGTAGCTAACGGAGGGATCGCTAGACCTGGTGCACCTTGTATTTACTGATGAATGTTACAACCCTCACTAGTGGGAAGGTAGAACTAACATTCTGTTACTGATGTGATATTTGACTAATTTATGAGGGGTCTACTATTATGGGTTATTCTTGATGAAGAAGAATACCACACTGATTAAATGATTGATTCTTGGAAACCTCCGAAATATGTAATATTTGATATGATACGATGCTTTTTGAGTTTATTACTTAACTATTGGTTCACTTGGCTTACATGAAACAATGTTGAAGAGGCTTGTTTTGGAGTCCTAAACTCTGTTCGATCCTTTATACAAATCTGACTAGGCTTGCTTTGGAGTCCTAAACTCCTTAACACTGGTCTTGATCCTATTTTGGGTCGTGACATATTTATAACTAATGTAATGGGTATATGGTAACTTTGTGTTTTATCTTTTTTAATTTTATCAATATTTGAATGATTTTCTAGGAACTTAATATCTTTATTATTTCTTTTAATTTTTTATGTTTCTCCAAGTTTTAATTGACATGGTTCAGATTTTTGATTAGAAGTTAAATTGTCAATAAGTGATTTATTGCTAAATTCCTACTTAAATATTTTAGCTTCTCTTTTTAAGTGTTGTAACTCTATTTGAACATCCTGTATAGTTGTTTCTGATTTTTGCTCTTTACCTAACATATTTCCCATAGTGGAGGGTGCAATTATTTCTTTATCAAACAATTGGTTAAGAACAATACTTTTTAAGGCTATTAAATATTTACTCTTAAGGCTTGGATTCTCTAAATGATTGATAATATCAAACAATACTTCTTTCTCCTTGTTATTGTTGGTGATAACATTAATATAATGATAATTGCAAATGTAGTGTGAACCGGTGTATTTACCATAATTAGATAATTTATTACTGCAAACCGTATTAATATTTTCTTTTGGAGAAGAATTATCTTTGTTTTCTTCAAATATACAACATAAACTATTACTTATGTCTTTCCTTTTATTAAGGATTCTGCAACCTTTAGTTTTATGATTCATTTTTTCATAGTCCCAACTTGTACTATTATTATCTATACTATTAGTGGATTTTGATGGAAATTCTAGGTTTTCTATAATGTCATTTTTTACTTTTAATTTAGATTTTAATCTTTCACTATTTTTTTCTAAAATATCATCAGTTATTTCCAACTTTTCTTCAAATTTAGGAAATTTATCTTTAGAAAATTCTGGTAATTAAAATATTGGATGAGTTTCTAATTTTTTATCATAATGAGAAGAACTCAGTTTATCTTTAAAAACGAATTTGTTCTCGGCTTCAAGAATTTGTTTAGATACTACATGTAATAATTGATTTGTATGATTATTTTGATGAAGTATTTTATTTATATTCTTATTTGTAGGGTCACCTTTAGTATCTACTATATCTAATTTAAAGGGTGAGGCAGTAACAACTCTGTCTTCTACTAGTAGACAAATTTCTTCTAACAAAGAAATTGTTGATTCTATAATTTTATTACAAGTAGTATATCATTTATTAATAATCATGTTTAACGAATCCTTTTGATCATCTAATTTTCCTGTAATTTCGAATAATTTTAAAAATTCAATATTACATCTAAATCTTTTCATATCATTGCACCATTTTTCTCTAAAAGAATATCTTTCTATTAATGAATATTTTTGTTTATACCATACTTTTTTAATAGAATTTTCTGGACTATTCCATAGTTTATCTAAATATTCAAAGTCAGGTTCAAATATTATGTTTGACCTAATCATGCATAGGGAATTTCTTACTCCTAACATTTCACTAGCAGTGGGACTTATTTATTTGTTATCTTTTAAATTAGTAGATTCATATTCTATTTTTGGAATTATTTTTGAGAAATCAACTCCTTTTAATTTTCTTTCAATATCTTCTAATGTTACTTCCCTTTCTTCTACAGACTTGGAGACTGAAGGTCTAGAAACGAACATTCTTCTACTGGAAGATGCTTGATTAAAAGATTGTGATCTTAGAAATTTTAAATATATAGATCCATCTGGATATTGTACTACTTGTTCAATATTTGAATTTTCTTCTTCTATTTCTGGCTCCATTATGAAGTCGAAATGCCAATTATCTTTTATTAATACATCATCCCATTTTATCATTTTTGGGACAAAGGTATTATTATGATTAAGGTTAGATTCCATAATCATGGTAGCTCCTTTATTACTAATTATTTTAGCCTTAGGTTCTAAGATTGTTTTCATTAATCTGTAATATACTCTATATATTATTGCTATTTCTCTTATATTTACCTTACTATTCATGTTTTTTTTTTTAACATTTAATGTTAATGTATCATAGAATTTTGATCATTAATATCTATAGAAAAATTAGTAAAGCAATTTAAGTATAACGAGCCATTAGCGAGGTTACTTTGTAATACTGCTAATAATGAATCATCAAAATTTAATAACCTATTTTCTCTTAAAAGTAGACATATAGGTACATCTAAACCTAATCTATATAATGGTTTAACTGCTACTTGAACAAGACCTATGTGAATCAACTTGTAATTTTTTCTATATCTATTAATATCTTCAACTACTAATAATTTAATAGTCTCAACATTTCTATTAATTGCAACAGTAGATTCCAAAGTTTTAATATTATAATTTTTAACAAAATCAAAGTGTCTAGTTTTATAGACTCTATTAAAACTTTCTTTTGGAATATTTCAATTCTGTAAATCACTTTCTATTTTAGCAATTTTACTTGACATAGCAGAAACATTGACACTATTTATTACGTTTTGATTGGTTGGAGTATTCATTAGGATTTTTTTGCAGATGAGAGAAAAAACACTATCCAAGAACCAAAATATATTTTTGGTGTTACTACCACAATAATTATTTTTGTGTCCTGTAAATACTAATTTTCTTCTCCTAAAATTCTTTTATTTTATTCCTATAGGCTTGGTGACGGGAAGACCCTCCAGGTCCGGCTTTATTTTTCCACACACTTAGAGCTAATCCTACAAAAATTTCCAGGTTCACCAACGTCTAAACAGCTATTAAACGGCTACCCAACTTAAGGAATAAAATTATGAATATAGAGGAAGAACAACAATAATTACTAATCAGAAAAATGATTATTCTAGGAGTAACACTAATTTCAAATGGCTCTAGGACAGTGTAACGCTCTAGCCGCTCCTACTCATACTCACACTCCCTCCCGGGCAACTTGACTCTGATACCATTTAGGGAATGAATCAGGATAACAAAAAGCAAAATAACAATTTAAAATACTTTCTGCAGATGAGAGAAAAAACACTATCCTAGAACCAAAATCTATTTTAGATGTTACTACTACCAAAATAATTATTTTTGTGTGCAGTAATTACTAATTTTTTAGACAAAGGTATTATTATGATTAAATAGTCAAGTCTACATTAAATATCTGCTTAAGTGGCTAGAATTGATATCTCAAAAACAATTTCGAAAGTAGAATATGAATTTACTAATTTAAAAGCTAATAAATCAATAAGTTCCACTGCTAGTGAAATTCTAGGAGTAAGAAATTCCCTATCTATGATTAGGTAAGACGTAATATTTGAACCTGACTTTGACTATTTAGATAAATTACGAAATAGTCCAGAAAATTTTATTAAAAAAGAATGGTAGAAACAAAAATATTCATTAAAAGAAAGATATTCGTTTAGAGAAAAATGGTGCAATGATATGAAAAGATTAAGATGTAATATTGAATTTTTTAAATGGTTTGAAATTACAGGAAAATTAGATGATCAAAAGGAGACGTTAAACATGATTGTTAATAAATGGTATACTACTAATAATAAAGTAGAAGAATCAACAATTCCTCCGTTAGAAGAAATTAGCCTACCAGTGTAGGGTAGAATTGTTACTGCCTCACCTTATAAAGTAGATATAGTAGATACTAAAGGTGATCCTACAAATAAGGATATAAATAAAATACTCCAACAAAATAATTCTACAAATCAATTATTACATGTGGTTTCTAAACAGATTCTTGAAGCTGAGAATAAATCAATTTTTAAAGATAAACAAAGTTCTTCTCATTATGATAAAAAATTAGAAACTCATCCAATATTTAGATTACCAGAATTTTATAAAGATAAATTTCCTAAATTTGAAGAAAAGGTTGAAGTAACCGATGATATTTTAGAAAAAAATTAATGAAAGATTAAAATCTGAATTAAAAGTCACAAATGAAAAGGTTATAAGAACTTTATAAAAAAACAATGATAATGAAATAAACAAACTAAGCTCTAAATATTCAGTACAAAAGAATTATTATAAAAAACCCACATTTTCGGATATGCAGTATGAAGAAAATGAATTTTTATCTCATACTTCACATTCTGGAAAAGAAGTCACGGAATGGAATATAGATGGATTAGTAGAACATCAAATATATAATAAACTACATGAAATGGGAATTGCCATTACGACATACATAATTGCCAAAATGACAGACAAACAAGCAGCGTTTATGATTATATTAGGTTTTACAGGTACTATAAAATATTGGTGGGATAATTACCTTGCAGCTACTTATAGACAAAGCGTTATAAATGCTAAAACAATTACTCAAGTTATTGAGACTGAATCTGCAGAGTAAAAAATTGAAAATCAATTTTCAGAAGACGACACTGCCAATTTGATTATAGTATCAAAAAACATTTTATCGGAGAACCTAAACTTTTCCAAGATAGAAGTTTAGAAATATTATCAAATCTATCATGTCCAAAGTTAGACGATTTTAGATGGTAATAAGATGTTTTCCTCAACAAATTCATGATTAGAGAAGATTGTAATCATGATTATTGAAAGGAAAAATTTATAAGTGGCTTACCAACATTATTTGTCGAAAAGGTTAGAACAAAATTAAAAGATAGGTATGAGGAAAAAATTCCTCATAGAAATTTAACTTATGGTGATATTATAAGGTTTATAAATGCCATGGGACAAGAATTATGTACAAATGTTAAACTTAAACATCAACTAAAAAGAGATAATAAAAGAACTCGCAAGGTTCTAGGAAGTTTTTGCGAAGACTTCGGTTATGTAAATTTATCAGCCCCTTCAAAGGAAGCTACCAAAAAGAGTAAAAAACAACAACAAAATTATAAAGATAAATTAGAGAAATATCATTATTATAAAAGACGATTTAAAAAATCAAAAAAAGCTCCTAAGGGAGAAATTAAAACAAATAATGAAACATGTTGGAACTGCGGTAAAATTGGGCATAAGGCTAAAGATTGTCGGGTCCTAAATAAAAAGAAAGACAAGATAAATATGTTATAATTAGGAAATGATGTTAAAGAAAAATTATATTCAATACTTGATGAAAATGAAAATAGTTCTTCTTGTGAAGAAAGTCTTAGTGATGATAATCAACTTAACGTTGCATACAGTTCAGATAGTAGTGAATTAACAGACCATTGTAATTGTAGTGGTGCAATTTGCACTTGTGATAGCCATTCTATAAATGTTATCACCAATAATAAAGGAAAAGATGCCTTATTTGACATGATAGATAATCTAGAAAGTCAACTCTTAGGAGAAAATATTTAATAGCTTTAAAAGATATTGTTCTTAATCAACAGGTTGATAATAAAGAAATTATTGAACCCTTTAATATGTAAACCGTACTAAATAAATTTAAAGAACATAAGTCTGGAAAAACCATGCAAGATCTTCAGAGAAAATTATTATACCTAAAAGAAGAACTTAGGGAAGTTAGAGACTTAAAAATCTAGAAACAGAGTCACTTACTAATAAAATATTAAAGGATTTAACTCCAAATCAAGCCCCCAAATCACATCTGTTTGAGCTTGGTGAAACATCAGAAGTAAATAATAATAATGAAATATAATCTCTCAAGAAGTTGTCTATGAACAAATCAAGAATTAATGCAATTATGATAGTTAAACCACAAAGTTACCATATACCAATTACTATAGTCATCAATAAAGATTATAAAATTCATAAGAATGCATTATTTGATACAGGTGCTAATGAAAATTGCATTATAGAAGGATTAATTACTGTAGAGTATCTAGAAAAAGGTACTACCCGCTTATTCTCCGCAACAGGGTAAATACTAAAAATAAATTATAGACATTCCAAAGCCTGTATTAGCAATGACGGAGTTTATTTTATTAATAATTTTGTAATCAGTAGAGATATCAATGAATAGATAATATTAGGTCTTCCTTTTATCACTCAAATAAAACTTTATATTGCCGAGCTAGATGACATCCATACCACTATTTTGGGGAAAAGGATTATTTTCCCCTATCTAAACAGTCTATCAAAAGAATAATGTGATTTTATAAAGAATCAAACTTTTTTTAGACAAAACTCAATAGAGAATAAGTAATCCTCTATTAAAGGAAAATTTTAATTTTATAAGTTACCCAATTTCAAAATTCTTTTTAAAACTGTTTTATAAAAATGTTAACAAATTTAATTTTATAAGGGGAGAAATTCTCTCCTAAAGAGTTTAACAAAATTTTTATATAGGGAAATTATGAGAGATGAAACATCAGGATCAAGGTTAAGGCCTCCATTCCATCCTTTTCAACCAGAGAAAAAGATGAAAATACCTTTCAAAGAAGAAGATAAAAAGTTAGATAAAAGGTGAGAAAATAGGTTTTTAGTCTTGGCAGAATTTCCATCCCTGCCAAAACCTATCATTCCACTATCATCAAAATAGTCTATTACCAGTGTACCGAGAATGTAGCCACTTAAGCAGATATTTAAGGAAAACTATTCACCATTCAGTTAAAATATTGCTATCCAAACTAAAGATAGTTATGAGATAAAACCATCGGAGACCTACTTACAAGCAATCTCCCCAGCCACTCCGTAAAGGAAAGAAGAGAAAATTATTCCTGATAAAAAGCAATTCAAGATACTAGATTTGCAGGTATTGCCGATAATGGTACTTGATAAAAAGTATGAAAATTTTCAAATACCACAATTGTTAAAGCCATGTTATACAAATTGGGACTATGTGGAGACAGACGATCCCCTCAAGACCCGAAGGTATTATGAGTTCATATTAACATATTCGAATTTATTACAAATCGAGCATAAATTAACAGATATAACTGATCCTAAAAGAATTCAATATTTAAAGTTTACAATCAAACGAATATTAAGACCATTTAAATGGTATGTAGATCACCTACATACTCTCATTCCTCTGTCGAGAAGTCACAGACCTCAGACCTATAATTGGTATGATTATAAGATGGCCTGGTACAACTTTATGTATATTAGGCCCAACACTCAATCTTGGTTCGTGAAATGTTTGGAGCAGATGAAGACTGTTGTAAGTCCTCGATGGTTCTACGACTGGTGGAGTCATGTCATGACCCGAGATGAGGCCCTGGCCGTGATGGGCTTCTAGAAATATAAATGCCCAAGAGACCTGTGTAACTCCCCAACCCACTAGTGATATTTTCTGCTCTGGGCCCAGGATCATACGTCTTTAAAATTCATCACTAGGGAGTAAAGCTTTCTTACTCATATACCCAACATCCCTCCAGTATTTTGCCAATATGAGACTCCTTATCCTAAGTTGGGGTGTTACGTGCACCCCCCTTATGGATTCAGCGTCCTCGCTAAGGTTTTCCCCACAGAATGGGATTTGCCTACACTCTGGACTAAAGTTTTCTCTGCCATACCGGGATTTACCTACACTCAGTTTGAACTATGTCCCACACCAATAAGGCTGACAAAAGAGCGGCTCTGATACCATTCTATCACGACCTGAGTCGAGGCCTTCATCATGATGGGCATATCGAACCACAAAGGCTCGAGAGACCCCTGTAACTCTCCAACCCACTAGTGATATTTTCCGCTCTAGGACCAGGCTCTTACGGTTTTAAAATGCATCACTAGGAAGTAAGGCTTGCTTACTCATACACCCAGCATCCCTTTTGTGTTTTGCCAATATGGGACTCCTTATCCTAAGTTGGGGTGCTACATATAGTTTGTAACACCACGAGTCTATACCCTGAATGCTATAGGTGCTAGCAATCCCGAAGAACCACCAGTTAACCCATGACTGGTACCTGCTATGACCACTGAATAATAACAACACTCCAATGATAATATATATCAAATAAATGCAGAATATAGGCTGAAAATCACCATAAGGTTCATAACTGAAATAAATACTGAATACTGATAACTGAAAACTGAACATCTGTCTAAAATACTCTAGTTCGAAATCCTCTAACTATCTAACTATGGAGTTGATGGGACAAGTCCCCAACTAACTCCGACTACTGAACTACACTAAACACTGAAATAATGAAATGATATAATAACTTTATCCTCAAACTATGAGGACTCACCACTAAGAATGTTGTTGATAGATGGGATGCTAAGTGTGGTTAGGAGCCTGTATGTCTGAACTGATAATGTAAAACATTATAGTGCAAAAAAAGGTATGCATCAGTACTTTGAATATACTGGTATGCTAATTGAGGTTGGATGATATGCATGGGTTCATATTCATGAACAAATAACTGAGTGGCTAACATGAATTTAACTGAATGAGAATACATATATAACTGAAAACTGATAAAAACACTGATTATACAGCATAGTGCACATATCTAAATGTACTCTGGCTGAGATCGTGATAACACTGGATACTGAGTTTTAATAACTGAAAGACTAATATTTGAGTTTACTGATACTGCAGTACTGATAACTGAGTGACTATTTTGATAGTTCTAATTTGGTGGAACTATGTTGAGTTCCATACTGAGTTGAGTAACAGTGTCTAATAGTCCTGATTCTGTAGAACTAAACTGAGATCTATACTGAGACTGACTAAAACCGAAACTGTGGAAAGTAATTATCTAACCGACATACCTCTTCTCTGAACTAATTTAGGGTCCAACCTGTAACCCTAGTTGGAAGGTTGTCAGTACCGTGCCACGGGTAAAGACAAGTGTTGAGTCACCCTCATCTGGCAGGTGCTCTAAATGAGAGCGGTGGTACCCTCAACTGGAAGGTAAGAAACCTCATCAACCCTTAACTGGAAAGTTAATGTACCAACCTACTATAGCTACGTAGTTCTAGAACACAAGGACTGTTTCTAAGGACCACAACCTCTATTGGCAGGTGAGTTCCAATCCTTGGGTTCACTCAGTGCTGAATTCTACTCCCAACTAAATAGACACTGAACAGATTTCTAACTATACTAGGCTGGACTAAACTATTTTTGGTTGTACTATCTAACTGAACTAAACTGAGTTCACTAGGTTTTGTTAACTGATGGAGTACAACTGAGTTCTATTATCTGACTTAGTTTACTGAATTCTGAACTGATTACTGAACTAAGATAGGGACTGGTTTCTGAGTACCACTATTCGTGACACTACTGAGAATATTCTATAACTACTGTAGCTCTAGGTAAACAACTTGATTTTTGGGTATTGAATATCCCAGGACTCGATAGTATAAAAGCAAAACATAGCATGAACTTGAAATACACAATGATGCACACTTGTTCATAATACATTCATAAAGACAATTCACCAAATACTTGTGAGATATAAGTTTGCACATATGCTAGCATGTCATGATTTTCTCCTTTAATCCATGTGAGCAATTTATCAAACACTTGGGGAACATAATCTATGCTCATAATACTAATCAACATGTAGGCATCATGATTTCCAATCCCAACTTACAAATTCAAGGGCTTTAACATGAATTCACATAATTCTACATACTTGTCAAATAAATTTACATGAATCTTGTAATAAATTATGAATTGGAAACCCAATTAACATCATAATTATGAATACATTCAAAACCAACATGAAATTCATGAAATCAATAAACTTGAAGTTTTAAAAGAGGTTCTTGAACTCCAAGGGTGGAAGGAAACCCTTGGATGAACACCTAACATACCTTGGTTCTTGAATTTGTGAAGATTGATGGTGCGATCTTGAATCTTAAATTTGATATTAGATCTCCTAGGGTTTGTTCTTAAGAGGATTTTATAGAGAATGAGTGAAATTTGCCTTTAGAAAGGCTTGAATATGTGTTTGGAGATGAATAGGAGTGGGGAAATTGACCTAAGTACACCTCTGGACGCGGAATTAAAAGAGCAAAAACTGCACCCAGTGATGCACAGACCAACACACCGCATTGATGGCACCAACGCGATGACCAACGCACCATTTTGAGTTCATATTGGTTCACTAGAATTGCACTGAAAGCTGGGGGGGATTATTTGTCGACGCAATGGGCGATGCGATGCATGGAGATCGTCTCAACCCACTATTTTGGTCACCTGAACATGGTTCAAACGAGGTCCAAAAAATATAAAACTCACCCGAAGTGGCCTACTGACATTCCTGATCATAAATCAACCTAAAAATTGATATTTTAAGGTCATAAGGGTCATGAAATAGGATCTCCAACTTACGAAGGCTAAAATACTTCTAAGTATGAATACTTAACTGAAATTTCTAAGTATAGAACCTCTTTTCAAGATTTAATGGACTGAGTTAAGCTTAGAATTTTTGTGGAGTCTTACAATATCTCCCCTTGGGAACATTCATACTCGAATGAGACTAATTATGTTGAGAAATACTAATGTACTGAGTTTATAAACTTAACATGCATATCTGATGCATGGAATACATGACTGAAAGTACTGATAAACTGAGTTTTCATACTAAATATGCATATCTGATACATGATTACATGACTGAACTGATTCGTGAATGCATAACTGAATATGCAACGGTAATGGATACCAAGATCATAACTATAACTGTACCTTAAGCTGAGAATACTGATGAACCTAAGATTATGAACCTAAGCTGAGAATACTGTACGGTAATGGATACCAAGTTCATAACTGAATATGCAACGGTAATGGATACCAAGTTCATAACTATAAGTCCATCTAAGAAAGACTGTTACCATAAGCTGAGAATATTGATGAACCTAAGATTATTTATAGAACAAGTATGAACGGGAACATGAGAACATAACTAAGTCTAAAACTTAATACATGAACTGAATATCGTAAACTGAGCTAATTTCTTTGGATACATACAATGACATGGGAATGGTCATACAACTGAGATTGGAATGAGAGATTCAATTTATGAGTACTCATAACTTGAACTAAATCTTTTTATGTAATGAGAAACCAGAAGGTTTAGGGCATGAAATATCGGGGGTTATAGTGCGTCTCCCTTTTGGGACATTATGTCCCCCCGAAGAATGATGACTTGGCTGAGATACTGAGGAAAAATTGAGACGATGCATGGGGTATTTACGACTGAATCATAAGTAAGTATCTGGGATTTGAAACTGAGGCATGATACATAAACTGAGATAAACTTGTAACTACCAGAATGCTCCAATCTAGAACAGTCATATTCATAAGACTTCGGATAAAATGACTGGGTGGAAATATGGGAAACCATACAAACTTGTTTGCCTAATTGCTAAAATAAATTATTGGCTTTTTGGACTAACTCATACTAAAAACTTTTACTCAACTAGAGCATTTCTTGACACTCTTTCTATAAAATTCTACTAACTTTAGGGAGCAAGAAAATCTTGGCGTGGTCTAAATAAGACATCTGATTAAGAAATAACCACGTGGCTACAATTCTTTAATATAGAGAAAGGCCTACAAAATATCATCTAATGTAGAATTACTAATCCATATTCACTACAACTTCTAACTTACAATCTTAGTCACGTTTCTCAACTATTCCCTCAACTGGAATTTCTACTTCAACACTGCATTTCACTTGAGGCTACTGAAAATATTTACATGGTCACTGAGAATGAATGCATAAACATACTAACTTATTTAATTAACTGAATGGCTGATAGCTAAATACTGGTTATGTATGATTAAATTGTACTTGGTCTAGACTAAAATTGTAGAGTATTACACATATAAATTAAGGACTCACTAAGCATCATGAGATAACTGAGGATGAATTTGTGAAAACTGTATTATTTGGGAATGCAAGATGAAGAATATAACATGATTCTGAAATAGTTTGTAAATTGAGGTACTAAAATACTGATAACTAAATAACTGATAACTATACGCTATGGTTAAGTAAACCTAAAATTAAATTAAGTGACCGGTGTGCTTGGGCTAGTAGTTAAGGAGTGTAGGACTGCTACGCTCATTGGAGACATAGATCTTGCTAGATTGATGATGCATGCTCAGTAGATTAAGGCAGAGAAGTTGAAGGATAGAGAGAAAGTAGATAAGAAGGATAGAACAGGGTAGTTTAAGTATGGCCAGGCTATCTCTTAAGGAGGAAATTGTTCACAGTTTCAGAATCATTCATCTATGCCTAAACCTTTTTTAGCCAGTGCTCCTACACCCAGAAACAAGAAGGAATATTATGGTAAATCTTCTATTTCTTGATCTCAGAACAGTGTGAGTGGTAGGCCCAGTTATTCTCCGTGAGCTAAGTATGGTAAGACCCCTCCGGGTGAGTGTTTGTGGGGTTAGAAAGGTTGTTATAGTTGTAGACATCCAGGTCACGAAATCAAAGAGTGCATGCATGCTAGACAGGGAAACAAAGATGTTCGTCCCCAGACTTAGGGTGCTAGTACACCAGCTCCTATAGGTCACCCAGCTCTTCCATAGGGCCTATCATCCAGTATCGTGGCGGTCATCACCAGAATTGGTTTTATGTTTTACCATCCCGCCATGAGCAGGAAGATTCACTAGATGTAGTTACTGGTATGCTTCATTTCTTTCAACTTGATATTTTTGTGTGGTTAGACCCTGGGTCGAGTTTCTCTTATGTCACCCCATTAGTTGCAGTAAATTTTGAGATAAGTTTTGAAAATATCCCTGAGCCCTTCTTTATTTCTACCCCAGTAGGTGAGTCAGTTGTTGCTAAACAAATTTATAAAAAATGTCCTATCACTATCCTTCATAATATTATGTTAGCGGACCTAATAGAGTTAGATATTATTAACTTTGATCTTATTATTGGTATGGATTTGCTCCACTCTTATTATGCATCCATAGATTATGCACTTGAGTGGTGAAGTTTCAGTTCCCAGATGAGCCAGTCTTTGAGTGGTCAGATAATTCAGTGTCTCCCAAAAGTCATTTTATATCTTATCTTAAAGTTAGAAAATTAATTTCCAAAGGGTGTATCTATCATATAGTTCGAGTTAAAGACACCAAGTCTGAGACTTCAACAATTTAATTCATCCGATTAGTCAATGAGTTTCCTGAAGTTTTTCCAGAAGATCTCCCAAGGGTACCTCCCGATAGAGAATAGAATTTGGTATTGACCTTCTTCCAAATACTCAGCTTATATCCATTCCTTCTTATCGTATGGCTCCAAAAAAACTTAAAGCGTTAAAGGAGTAGCTTAAATATCTTTTAGATAAAGGTTTCATAAAGCCCAGTGTTTCTCTATGGTGCACTCCCATCCTATTCATGAGAAATAAAGATGGTTCTTTGCGAATGTGCATTAACTATCGTCAGCTAAATAAGGTCACAATCAAGAAAAAATACCCTCTTTCTAGAATTGATGGCCTGTTTGATCAACTCCAAGGTGCAAGTTATTTCTTCAAGATAAACCTTAGATCTGGATATCATCAGCTTTAAGTGAGGGAATGTGATATTCCAAAGACAGTTTTCAGAACCCGTTATGGTTATTTTGAGTTTCTAGTCATGTCTTTCAGGCTAACCAATTCCCCAGTAGCTTTCACGAACCTTATGAACCGAGTGTTCAAACAGTATCTAGAAATTTTTATCATAGTATTCATTGATGATATCCTTATGTACTCTCGGAGTGAGGATGACCATATAGATCATCTTAGAATTATCTTGCAAAATCTTATAGATCATCAATTGTTCGCCAAATTAAGAAAGTGTGAATTTTGGATAAGATCAGTAGCCTTTCTTGGTCATATTATTTCCGCTGATGGTATTAGAGTTGATCCCCAAAAGATGGAAGCAGTAGAAAATTGGCCTAGACTTATTTCCCCATTAGAAATTAGGAGTTTCTTGGGTCTAGCTGGTTATTACAGATGTTTTGTTGAGGGATTCTCATATATTGCATCCCCTATGTCTATATTAACCAAAAAAAAGTTAAGTTTCAGTGGTCAGATTCCTGCGAGAAGAGTTTCCAGGAGTTGAAGACTCGACTCACTTCAGCCTCAGTTTTAGCATTGCCTGATGGTACAGATGGATTCATTGTTTATTGTGATGCCTCCAGAGTTGGGTTGGGTTGTGTTTTGATGCATAGAGGTAAGGTCATAGCCTATGCCTCTAGACAACTTAAGCCTCATAAAAAGAATTACCCAACCCATGATATTGAGTTAGTTGTTGTTGTGTTTGCTTTAAAAATCTGGAGACACTATCTGTATATGTGCATGATGATGTGCTCACGGACCATAAAAGCTTGCAGTATGTGTTTACTCAGAAAGAGTTGAATCTCCAGCAGAGAAGGTAGTTAGAGTTGCTGAAGGATTATGATATGAGAGTATTGTATCATTTGGGTAAGGCCAATGTAGCGGCAGATGCCCTTAGTAGGTTATCGATGGGCAGTGTTGCTCATGTGGAGAATGATAAGAAAGAGTTAACTCGGTAAGTTCACCGTTTGTCTAGATTGGGTGTTAGATTGGTCGATTCAGCTGAAGGGAATGTTTGGGTTTAGAGTAGTTTCGAATCTTCCCTAGTTTTGGAAGTGAAGGAAAAGCAAGATATGGATTCTAGTTTGGTCAAACTGAAGGAGTCAGTTAAAGACCAAAAGGTAGAGATTTTCTCCCAAGGGGGAGATAGTGTGTTGAGATACCAAAGTAGATTATGTGTACCATATGTTGATTAGTTGAGACAGTGAATTATGGCTAAAGAGTACTGAGCGTGTTATTCTATTCATCCAGGTGCTACCAATATGCACTGCGACTTGCAGAAAATCTATTGGTGGAGTGGTCTGAAGACAGATGTAATGGAGTTTGTAGCTAAGTATGCAGCCTGTCAATAGGTTAAGGTAGATCACCAAAGACCTGGTGGTACGTTGGAAGAGTTAGTATCCCCACTTGGAAATAGGAAGAGGTAAATATGGATTTTCTGACTGGTTTACCCCATTCGCGTCGGCAACATAATTCAATTTGGGTTATTGTAGACAGATTAACTAAGTCAGTACATTTCTTGCCAGTTCATACGTCCTATACAGCTCAAGATTATGCCAAGCTATACATCAGAGAGTTAGTCAAACTGCATGAAGTTCCCTTGTCTATCATTTTAGATAGGGGTACTCAGTTTCCTTCCTATATTTGGAGAGCTTTTTAGAAAGGTCTTGGTACCTAAGTCCATCTATGTTCCTCTTTCAACCCTTAGACAGATAGTCAAACATATAGGACCATCCAAACTCTAGAAGATATGTTGAGGGTATGTGCGCTTGATTTCAAAGGTAGTTGGGATGAGCATTTTACATTGATTGAGTTCGCTTATAATAACAGTTACCATTCAAGCATACAGATGGCCCCGTTTGAGGCTCTTAATGGGAGGAGATATAGATCGCCCATAGGTTGGTTTGAAGTTGGTGAGGCCTCCTTGCTTGGGCGCAATGCAGTGTTTGAAGCTATGGAGAAAGTTAAGTTGATTAGAGAAAGATTGAAGATAGACCAGAGTTTTCATAAATCATATACAGATGTGAGAAGAAAGGACCTCGAGTTTGAGGTTGGTGATTTGTGTATTTGAAGATTTCACCCATGAAAAGGGTGAAGAGATTTTTCAAAAAGCGGAAACTTAGTCCCCAGAATGTTGGCCCTTACAGAATTGTGAGTCGTGTTGGAAAAGTAGCTTATAAGCTTGAGTTACTGGTAGACTTGTCAGCTGTTCATCCTGTATTTCACGTTTATATGCTTAAGAAGTGCATCAGTGACTCCACTATCATAGTTCCTTTAGAAAGTTTAGATATTCAAAATAGCCTTTCATATGAGGAGATTCCAGTTGAGATTTTAGATCGTCAAATCCATAGACTAAGGAACAAAGAAGTTCCCTTTGTTAAAGTCTTTGGCAGAATCAGTCTGTTAAGGGCGCCACTTGGGAAGCAGAAGCAGATATGCGAGCCAAGTACCCTCACCTCTCCTTTGCAAACTCAGATTTAGCCGAAGATAATACTCTTCCTTACTTCAGTTCTTTTCTAATCACAGATTTAGCTATATAGTTTTCCTCAAGTTTGGTCATGCACTCACAGAATTAGTTAGAAGCTCAGAATTATTTAGATTCAATTTTGCAATTTATTTCAGTTTTGCATGCTATCATATGTCCTCAGATCCCTCAGTATTCTTAGTCTAACTAGCCACATTCGAGGACGAATGTTTACAAGGGGGGATATTGTAACACCCCATAGTTTCCTAGTTCAATTTAGCATTGAGAATGTCAAGTGTTAGCTTCAAGAAAGAATGACTTTCCATTCATGTGCAATTTTCTAGTTTTAGACCCTCCAATGCGTAGGAAATTTAATTAGCTTTCCAACGATGTAAGATTCACCTAAATTCGATAACCAAGTAAGAAGTTATGGAAATTTTAAGTTTCAATCATAAAACACTGTGATTTGGGCCAGTAGCACATCGCGGAGATGTGAAAAATCACAATTGTTAAATTACAGTGAGACTCCGCGATCATGGCGCATTGCGGAGGAGTCCCATTTCACATTTTTCAATTTCCAGTGAGCCTATGCGATATTGGTGCATTGCGCCAGTGGCCAAAATGGAAATCCAAGGGGGGCACCGCGATTGTGGCGCATCTCGGTGAACGCCCAGTTCCCACTTGTCCTTTTCTAGTGATCCACCGCGATAGTGGCGCATCGCGGTGGCCCAGTAAATCGAGATTTTGGTTGTTTCCAGTTCCAATTTAAAGTTTAATAGGGGTGTTTTGGTCAATCCCCAAGTCCCCAATGCGTCTTAAACAAAGAATTAAGCATATACCAAAGAACTTTATGCTTTCTTCATCAATTCTCTCTCAAAAGAAAACCCTAAAGCTCAAACTCTCTCTTCAAGTAAACCCAAATTCTCCATAAATTCTCCAAGGAAATTCAAGATTAAGGATTCCCAATTCAAGAACTCTAAGAATTCATCTTCAAAAGCATCAATAGAGATCCAAGATTCAAGTCTTAGCATCTAGTTCATCAATTGAGGTATGTGGGATTTTTCAATAAGGATAATTCTTTCATCCTTGTGCCGAAAACTTATTTTAATTACAAATTTACTAAATTTTTATGTGATTTCCCATGAAATTGAAGTTAGGGTTTATACCCAATATTGCTATTTATAAGATTATGAGATTTCAAGTGATTTAGAAGTTGAGATGCATATTTATGTTCATATTTTCATACATATTGCGGAAAATTCCAGATTTTGAGTTGATTTATCAATATTTACATTATCAAGCATGAATATTTTGATGTTTTGACATAAGTTTAATGCTTGGGTCATTAACCCTAATTAAAGATACCTATTTTAAATTATTTGTGCTATGCGCACCCTATGATAAGATTATTCTCAGATTTTTGATAAAGATTTGACCATTTTGGTCCTAAGCTAAGATAAAGAATCCACATTGTTCATATGACTTGAGATTTAAAGAAAGAAAAGCATAATTAGTTTTCGTGTAAACCCTTGTGCTATTTTTGAAATTGATTTCTTAAGATCATGTGCATAAGAATGGGAGTAGTATTTAACACCGACATGGGTGTGTTACCAAATTTTCATGCCCTAAAACTACGTGCCACTGCAGGATTAAGATTATTCCCAAATCTACGTGGATGACTAAAATCGTAATCACTAAAGATATGAAGTTCTATTCCGATGGCAAGGGTAGAATAGCTCTCTCCAATGTGGGTAAGATGTTGAACTCCATGAATTCTCAAATGGTTTATGTCGGTTAGAAAATCCTCCCAAAATAAGTCCCCTACTCTTAAAACAGTCTATTGGTTTAAAGCCTTACGATAAAAGCATATGTTTTTGAAGCTATGGTTTTTATGATTCTTAAAGTTTTGAGATAAAGTATTTTTCTTACAATTGATAAGATAATGTAGTGGTTTTTAGAAAGAAAAATTTTTAGAACTGAATGTAATGGCTCACAAGATTTATATTATATGCTTTATTGATTATGATTTAGGATCTTCAGTTTTAAGATTGCTCAAGCCTATGTGAGTCATTTACATTTAGCATGCGTGATTTTATAAATTGTGATGATATTGTTTACTTATTGTATTTACCCTTATATGCTCAGTACATCCTCAAAGTACTGATCCATATATAAGTCGATGTGCTACACTGTCTCATAATGTAGGTTCAGGTGTTCAGTCTCAGCAGCGTGGGTGATTTTTGAGCATCTTATCTATATCTCTATAGTGGGTGTGTTCTCATAGTTTGGGGACTTAGATATTTAGATTTCCAGTTTATTAGTAGATGATTCAGTATTCATTTCAGACAGTTGAGTTAGCAGGGGCCTGTCCCAGTGTCTCTCTAGATTCAGTCAGTATAGGCTTATCGGACTACTAGATTCTGTTTTAGCTTTTAGTTGCAGTATTTAGATTTTTAGTATTTTCTTTATTAGACTAATGAGATTAGCATTTTCAGATATATTTAGATAATTCAACCATTTTCTGTATTTATTATGATTTAAATTCATATTCCCTTATTTTGAGATTCAGATTTAGTAGAAGGAAGCCAGGGTTAGCTCAAGACTACTTGTAGTTTGGAGCACCGTGTGGCACCTCACAAACTCAGATTATAGGGTGATACCGGGCTGATAAATTTACATAACTGAAGTCCTTGCAAAAATATCCTAGTACCTTACGAGTTATTTTATTAACTCTTTTCAGTTGATGTTTAATCTTATATGTACATAATTCTAGTCTTGTGACATTTATAAAACTTATAATATCACCATAAGTTAAATTACTATAAGGAATTTTTTCCTCAAACCTATCTTTTAATTTTGTACTAACCTTTTCGGCAAATAATATTGGTAAGTCACTTATAAATTTTTCCTTCCAATAATCATGATTACTATCTTCTCTAATCATGACTTTGTTAAGGAAAACATCTTTATACCATCTAAAATCATCTAAATTTGGGCATGATAGATTTGATAATATTTCTAAACTTCTATCTTAGAAAAGTTGAGGTTCTCCGATAAAATGTTTAGTTATACTATAAATCAAAGTGGCGGTGGCATCTTCTGAAACTTGATTTTCAATCGTTTCCCTGCTGACTCAGTCTTGATAACATGAGTAATTGTTGTAGCATTTAAAATGCTTTGTCTATTATTATCTGTGAGGTAATTATCCCACCAACTTTTTATAGTACCTGTAAAATCTGATATAATCATAAACGCTGCTTGTTTGTCTGTCATTTTGGCAGTTTTGTATGTCGTAATGTCCATTACCATTTTATGTAGTTTATTATATAGTTGATGTTCTGCTAATCCATCTATATTCCATTCTGCGACTTCTTTTTCAGAATGTGAAGCATGAGATAAAAATTCATTTTCTTCATACTGCATTTCCGGAAATGTGGACTTTTTATAATAATTCTTTTGTATTGAATATTTAGAGCTTAGTTTGTTAATTTTGTTATCATTGTTTTCTGATAAAGTTCTTATAACCTTGTCATTAGTGACTTTTAATTCATATTTGAATCTTTCGTTAATTTTTTCTAAAATATCATCGGTTACTTCAAACTTTTCTTCAAATTTAGGAAATTTATCTTTAGAAAATTTTGGTAATCTAACTATCAGATGAGTTTCTATTTTTTTTATCATAATGAGAAGAACTTGATTTATATTTAAAAGTGAATTTATTCTACGCTTCAAGAATCTGTTTAGAAACAACATGTAATAATTGATTTGTATAATTATTTTGTTGGAGTATTTTATTTTATATCCTTATTTGTAGGATCACCTTTAGTATCTACTATATCTAATTTAAAAGGTGAGGGAGTAACAATTCTACCCTCTACTGGTAGGCTAATTTCTTCTAACGGAGAAATTGTTGATTCTACTACTTTATTATTAGTAGTATACCATTTATTAACAATCATGTTTAACATCTCCTTTTGATCATCTAATTTTCCTGTAATTTCAAATCATTTAAAAATATTCAATATTACATCTTAATCTTTTCATATCATTTCACCATTTTTCTCTAAAAGAATATCTTTCTTTTAATGAACATTTTTGTTTATACCATTCTTTTTAATAGAATTTTCTGGACTATTCCATAATTTATCTAAGTATTCAAAGTCAGGTTCAAATATTATGTCATACCCAATCATACATAGGGAATTTTTTACTCCTAGCATTTCACTAGCAATGGGACTTATTGACATTTTAGCTTTTAAATTAGTAGATTCGTATTCTATTTTTGGAATTGTTTTTGAGAAATCAATTCCTTTGAATTTTCTTTTAATATCTTCTAATGTTACTTCCCTTTCTTCTACAAACTTAGAGACTGAAGGTCTAGAAAAGGACATTCTTCTACTGGAAGATGCTTGATTAAAAGATTGTGATCTTAAAAATTTTAAATCTATAGATCCATCTGGATATTGTACTACTTCAATATTTGAATTTTCTTCTTCTATTTCTGGATCCATTATGGAGTTGAAATGTCAATTATCTTTTATTAATATCATCCCATTTTATCATTTTTGTGACAAAGGTATTATTATGATTAAAGTTAGCTTCCATAAGCATGGTAGCTCGTTTATTACTAATTATTTTAGCCTTAAGGGCTAAGATTGTTTTCATTAATCTGTAATATACTTTATATATTATTGTTATTTCTCTTGTATTTACCTTACTATTCATGTTTTTTGTTTTAACATTTAATGTTAATGTATTCGCAGCATTTTGATCATTAACATCTATAGAAAAATTAGGATAACAATTAATGTATACAGGGCCATTAGCGAGGTTACTTTTGTAATACTGCTAATAATGAATCATCAAAATTTAATAATCTATTATCTCCTAAAAGTAGACATATAGGTACATCTAAACCTAATCTATATAATAGTTTAGCTGCTACTTGAACAAGACCTATGTGAAGGAACTTGTAATTTTTTCTATATCTATTAATATCTTCAGCAGCTAAAAATTTAATAGTCTCAATATTTTTATTAATTGCAACAGTAGATTCCGAGGTCTCATAATTTCCCAGTAGAAAAATTTTGTTAAAATTTTTGGGAGAGAATTTCTCCCCTTATAAAATTGAATTTGTTAACATTTTTATAAAATAGTTTTAAAAATAATTTTGAAATTGGATAACTTATAAAATTAAAATTTTCCTCTAATAGCGGATTATTTTTTCTCTATTGAGTTTTGTCTTAAAAACTGTTTGAATTTTTATAAAAATCACTTTCTTCTTTTGATATACCGTTTAGATAGGGAAAAATAATCATGTTTCCTAAAATAGTGGTATGGATTCCATCTAGCTCGGCAATATAAGGTTTTATTTGAGTGAAAAAAGGAAGACCTAATATTATCTCTTCATTGATATCTCTGGTGATTACAAAATTATTAATAAACAAACTCCGTTATTGCAAATACGTGGTTTGAAAAGTCTATAATTTATTTTTAATTTTTCCCCTATTGCAGAGAATAAGTGGATATACTTTTTTCTAGATACTCTATAGGAATTAATCCTTTTATAATGCAATTTTCATCAACACCTGTAATAAATAATGCAATCTTATGAATATTATAATCTTTATTGACAACTATAGTAATTGGTATATGATAACTTTGTGGTTTAACTATAGTAATTACATTAATTCCTAATTTGTTCATAGGAAGCTTCTCGAGAGATTCTATTTCATTATTATTATTTACTTCTGATGTTTCACCAAGCTCAAACTGATGTGGTTTGGGGTATTGGTTTGGAGTTAAATCCCATTACCATATACCCATTATATTAGTTATAAATAAAAATTACACAATTCAAAAGGTGGTATTATTAGACGTAGGAGCAGATCAAAACTAGTATAATTTTCTCTCTTTCTCTATTGTTTTTATTAATTTTACTTTACATATTTTGTTCTTATATTTTGTTGTTTTAAATTTTAATTTGAAAGTTTAAAATACTTTCAAAGATTAAATTATTATAAACTGTTATTTTGCTCTCCGTTATCCCGGTCTATTCTTTTGATCTTTATTTCGTCCTTTCAATAATTTATCTATTGTGAAATTAAGTTGATTTTGAAATCCGTTTTATTTTTTAGAAGGTCACTTTCTGCTTTTGATAAACTATTTAGAAAAGGGAAAATATTTTTTTCCCCAAAATAGTGGTGTGGATGTCGTCTAATTCGGCAGTATACAGTTTTATTTGATTTGTAAAAGGTATACCTAAAATTATCTCTTCATTTATATTCTTGGTTATTGCAAAGTCATTTATGAAACAAATTCCATCATTATAGATGTGTGCATTGTGTAGTTTATAATTTATTTTTAATCTTTCGCCTGTTGTAGAGAATAATTTATAGTACCTTTTCCAAGATGCTTAGTGAGGATCATTCCTTCAATGATGCAGTTTTGATCTGCTCCTGTGTCTAATAATGCCACTTTTTGAATTGTGTAATTTTTATTTATAACTAATGTAACAGGTATATGGTAACTTTGTGTTTTATCTTTTGTAATTTTATCAATATTTGTATGATTCTCTAGGAATTTAATATCTTTATTATTTCTTTTAATTTTTTATGTTTCTCCAAGTTTTAATTGACATGGTTCTGATTTTTTATTAGAAGTTAAATTGTCAGTAAGTGATTTATTGCTAAATTCCTGCTTAAATATTTTATCTTCTAGTCTTCTTTCATTTGTGGGGTCCATTAGGTAGCTTTTCAAATTTTGAAGGGGTGCGGGCCCCTTTCTTTCAATTAAAAAGGTATGTCTGTTATATTTCTTGTGAGTCCAACATATCCCTATTACTGGGTTTGCTGGCATGCGAGGATGCAGTATCTAAGAACTCCATAATCTGTTTTGAATTACTCTCATTATCTAGATTTTACAAGGCTTCTTTGAGCCTTCTTTTTAACTCTTCCTTGGAGAGGTGCACTTCTTCCATTCATGTGGATGAGCTTGTTGTTGGCTTCTACGTCGGACTCCATCCTTTAATCTTGATGGTTTTTCTTAAGTATTTGATTCTTTCAAATTCATGGATATTGAAGGACCAATAGATAATATATGAAATTCTTTTAGCGATAAAAATTTACACCATTTAACATTTTCCGACAGTGTAGAAATATTCTGCTCTACCTGGAACTTTTCAAATTGCTTTTAAAACTGTGTAGACAATACCTGTTTATTTTCTCCAAACTGACTCCACCAGTCGTAGAACCATCGGGGAATTACACAGTCTTCATCTTCTCTGAATATTTCACAAACCAAGAGTAAGTATTGGGCCTAATATACATAAAATTGTACTAGGCCGCCTTATAATCATACCAATTATAGGTCTGAGGTTCGTGAATTCTAGACAGGGGAATGGGTGTATGTAGGTGATCTACATACCATTCAAATGGGCTTAATATCCATTTGATTGTAAACTTTAAATATTGAATATTATTAGGATCAGTTATATCTGCTAATTTATGCTCGATTTGTAATGAATCTGTATCTGTTAATATGAACTCCTAATACCTTTGGGTCTTGAGGGGATCGTCTATCTCCACATAGTCCCAATTTGTATAACATGTTTTTAAAAATTCTTGTACTATAATTTTTTTCCACTTTTTATCAAGTGCCATTATCGGCAATACCTACAAATCTACTATCTTGAATTGCTTTTCATCAGGAATACTTTGCTCTTCTTTTCTTTGCAAAGTGGCTGGCGAGACTTCTTGTAAGTAAGTCTCCGGTGGTTTCGTCTCATAACTATCTTTAGTTTGGATAGAAATATATTTTTTGAATGATCAATAGTCTTTCTTAAATATCTGCTTAAGTGGTTGCACTCTCGATACACTGGTAATAGACTCTTTTGAGGATAGTGGAATGGTAGGTTTTGGCAGGGATGAAAATTTTGCCAAGACTGAAAACCTATTTTCTAACCTTTTATCTGACTTTTTATCTTCTTTTGTGAATGGTATTTTCATCTTTTTATCTAGTCTAAAAGGCTGGAATGGAGGCCTTAACCTTGATCCTGGTGTTCCAGGTCTCATAATTTCCCTGTAGAAAATTTTTGTTAAACTCTTTAGGAGAGAATTTCTCCCCTTATAAAATTGAATTTGTTAACATTTTTATAAAACAGTTTTAAGAAGAATTTAGAAATTAGATAACTTATAAAATTAAAATTTACCTTTAATAGCGGATTGGTTTTTCTCTATTGAGTTTTGTCTAAAAACAGTTTGATTTTTTATAAAATCACATTCTTCTTTTGATAGACTGTTTAGATAGGGGGAATAATCCTTTTTCCCAAAATAGTGGTATGGATGCCATCTATCTCGGCAATGTAAGGTTTTATTTTAGTGATAAAAGGAAGACCTAATATTATCTCTTCATTGATATCTCTATGATTACAAAATTAATAATAAAACAAACTCTGTCATTGCAAATACGGGCTTTGGAAAGTCTACAATTTATTTTTAATTTTTCCCCTATTGTGGAGAATAAGCGGGTAGTATCTTTTTCTAGATACTCTATAAGTGTTAATAATTTTATAATGCAATTTTCATCAGCACCTGTATCAAATAATGCAATCTTATGAATTTTATAATCTTTATTGACGACTATGGTAATTGGTATATGGTAACTTTGTGGTTTAACTATAGTAATTCCATTAATTCCTGATTTGTTCATAGGAAGCTTCTTGAGAGATTCTATTTCATTATTATTATTTACTTTTGATGTTTCACCAAGCTCAAACTGATGTGATTTGGGGTCTTGGTTTGGAGTTAAATCCTTTAATATTTTATTAGTAAGTGACTCTATTTCTAGATTTTTATGTCTCTGCTTAACTTGCCTAAGTTCTTCTTTTAGGTATAATAATTCTGTCTGAAGATCTTGCATAGTTGTTCCAGACTTATGTTCTTTAAATTTATTTAGTAAGTTTTTAAAGGGTTCAATAATTTCTTTATTATCAACCTGTTGATCAAGAACAATATCTTTTAAAGCTATTAAATATTTTCTCCTAAGAGTTGGGTCTTCTAGATTATCTATCATATCAAATAAGGCCTCTTTTCCTTTATTATTGGCGATAACATTTATAGAATGATTATCACAAGTGTAAATTTTACCGCTACAATTACAATGGTCTGTTAATTCACTACTATCTGAACTATATTCAACGTTAAGTTGATTATCATCAGTAAGACTTTCTTCACAAGAAAATCTATTTTTATTTTCATCAAGTATAGAATATAATTTTTCTTTAACATCATTTCCTAATTCTAACATAGTTATCATCTTTCTTTTTATTTGGGACCTGATAATCTTTAGCCTTATGCCCGGTTTTACCCCAGTTCTAGCATGTTTCATTATTGTTTTTATTTTCTCCCTTAGGAGCCTTTTTCGATTTTTTAAATTGTCTTTTATAATAATGAGATTTCTAGGATTTATCTTTATAATTTTTATGTTGTTTTTTACTATTTTTGGTAGCTTTCTTTGAAGGGGCTGATAAATTTACATAACCGAAGTCTTCGCAAAAACTTCCTAGCTCCTTGCGAGTTAGTTTATTTGTTGAATAATGATTCAAAACAAAGTAGGAACAAGTAACATAGGACATGGGTAGTTTGGTAGAACTATTCTTTTAGATTCTGTTAAGTAGGTTCCTATATTTACTCAAGTTTAATGAGTGTTGCTGAAATAGAGTCTTAATTGGTTATAGGACCTTTATTTTAGGGATAGTTGTTTCATCTGTAAGACTATATATTTGGGCATCTAGTGTGTTATTATTTGCAGTATGTTAAGTTAAAAAAAAATTTATAAAAGAGACCCAGTTTTTCTTCTTCTCTGTAGCTTACCTTGTTTCTCTGTCTTTTAATTTTTCCTCTATTCTCTGTCTAACAATCTTTGGTATCAGAGACATGGCGAGTAACGGCAGTTCATTGAGTATGTCACAACCACTCATTCCCATCTTCAAGGGAGAAAGCTACGAATTTTGGTGTATAAGTATGAAAACTATACTCAAATCTCAAGATCTTTGGGATTTGCTAGAACGTGGATATGCAGATCCTGATGAAGAAAATAGACTGCAAGACAATAGAAAAAATGATGCTAAAGTACTGGTGTTTATCCAGCAGGCTGTCCTTGACAACATTTTTTCACGAATAGCAACTACAACCACATCAAAGCAAGAATGGTCCATTTTGCAGAAAGAATTTCAAGGTGATTCAAAAGTCATTATAGTGAAACTGCAATAACTTTGGTGTGACTTTGAAACCTTGATGATGAAAAATGGAGAAACCATTGTTGAATTTCTATCAAGAGCAATGACAATTGTCAGTCAAATGAGATCCTATGGAGAGAAGGTTACTGATCAGACCATTATGGAAAAGGTATTGAGAATCCTAAATTCAAAATTTGATCACGTAGTTGCTGCTATAGAAGAATCTAAGGATTTATCAGTATTTTCCTTTGATGAACTGATGGGATCTCTTCAAGCTCATGAGAAGAGAATCAATCGATCTATAGATAAGAATGAAGAGAAAAAATTCCAAGTAAAAGATGTAGCCGCTAAATCTGGAGATAATAATGGCCCTACAAGTAGAGGTCGAGCAAAAGGAGGATTCCGCGGTGGTCGAGGTCGTGGTTACGGAAGAGGTAGAGGAAGGAATAATGGGAACAACAAGTCCAATGAGCAATGCAACACAAAGAATGACATTCAATATCACCAATACCATCGGTATGGGCATATAAAGGCTGATTGTTGGTATAAAGAATAGAAAATGAATTTTGTTGCAGAAGAAAATGCTGAAGAGAATTATCTTTTTATGGATTGCATTGATAAAGACTATAAGCCAAGTGATTTATGGTTTGTATATAGTGGTTGTTCAAATCATATGACAGGCGCCAAATCTATGTTCTGAGATCTTGATGAGAAGCAAAGAAAGAAGGTGCAGCTTGGCGACACAAAAAAAATGTAGGTTGAAGAAAAAGGAAAGGTGATTGTCGACACTCGCCATGACAAAGTAAAAGTGTTGAATAATGTTTAGTTTATACCTGATCTACTATACAATTTGTTAAGTGTTGGACATCTGATGACTGATGGATATTCTCTTTGGTTTGATGATGATGCGTGTGTCATTACAAACAAAAAGTCAGGATAAAGGTATGATTCAAAGTTACAAACAAAAAGTCAGGATAAAGGTATGATTTGAAGGTTTGATGATGATGATGATGCGTGTGTCATTCTCTTTAGAAAATTTTGCTTTCGCTGCATGTTCAAAGGATGATTAGAAGTTATGGCATTTAAGGTACGGTCATCTCAATATAAAGGGCCTGAAATTGATAGGTGATAAAGGTATGGTTCTTGGACTACCAAAAATTAGTTGTCTCGATTTATGTGAAGGGTCCATTTATGGAAAACAAACCAGGAAACCTTTTTCCATTGGAAAAGCATGGAGAGATTCTAATTGTTTAAAATTAATACATGCTGACTTCTGTGGTCTTATACAGATTAAGTCCTTAGGCGGGAGTCATTACTTTTTGTTGTTTACTCATGATTATAGTCGCATGAGTTGGGTGTATTTTCTAGAGAACAAGTTAGAAATATTTGAAAAGTTTTAGAAATTTAAAGCCTTGGTGGAAAACCAAAGTAGCCGCAGTATCAAAGTTCTTCGCATAGATAGAGGAGGAGAGTTCGTGTCTAACAAATTCAATTAGTTTTGTGAAAAAAATGGCATCCATAGGGAGTTAACAACTCCTTATACTCCGGATCAGAATGGGGTCACTGAACGGAGAAATAGTACCATTGTGGAGATGGCAAGAAGTATGTTGCGAGCAAAGGAACTTTCAAATTAGTTTTGGGCAGAAGCTGTGGCAACATCTGCTTACTTACTGAATCTTTCACCAACAAAAGTTATTATGAACAAAACCCCTTATGAAGCTTGGCATTGCAGGAGACCAAATGTAAGTCATTTACAAATTTTCGAAAGTGTTGCTTATGCTTTAGTAAACTCACAAGCTCGTCAAAAGCTTGATGAAAAATCTAAAAAGTGCATTTTTGTTGGCTTTTATACTCAATCTAAAGCAGTTAGATTGTATAATCCTCTTAATGGCAAGATTTCAGTTAGAAGGGATGTAATATTTGATGAAAATGCAAGATGGGAGTGGAGTAAAAGTTGGTCCGACAAGAGATTCCTATGCCTCATGGAATTACTAAAGATGAAGGAAAAGAGTCAACCCCTGCAAGTCCACTTTCAGGTTCTTCAATGGAGTTACCAAGTTCACTAATTTAAGCAACTCATGAAGAGTCTTCAGATAAGATAATTCCATTAGGAAGATCAACAAGAGCAAAAAAGCCAAATCCCAAGTATACTAATAACCTTTATACGACTTGTGAATTCACTCTCTTTGTTTCAGATCCCTTAGATTATGAAGAAGCTGCCGAAAAAGAAGAGTGGAGAAAAGGAATGGTTGATGAAATGCAGTCCATCGAAAAGAATGGAACATAAGAAATGATGGAGTTACCAAAAGGGAAAATTGCAATTGGTTTGAAGTGGGTGTTTAAGATAAAATTTGTTGCAGATGGTAGAATACAAAAGTACAAAGCTCGTCTTGTGGAAAAAGGCTATGCACAGCAATATGGTGTTGATTTTGAAGAAACATTTTCTCCGGTAGCTTGATTTGAGATAGTAAGGCTGGTTCTGGCAATGGCTGCACAGTTGCAATGGCCAGTTTACCAATTTCATGTCAAGTCTGCATTTCTCAACGGAGACTTACTAGAAGAAGTTTATGTAACGCAACCTGAAGGTTTCATAAACGAAGGCAACGAAACAAAGGTGTTCAGGCTGAAAAAGGCATTATACGGCTTGAACCAAGCCCCTCGAGCATGGTATAGCAAGATCGATGGTTACTTCCAAAAAAATGGGTACATGAGAAGTGAGAACGAACCCACATTATATGTGAAGAAGGAAGGTAATAATTTCATCATTGTATGTCTTTATGTTGATGATATCATTTACACTAGTTCTTTTAATTTTCTTGTGGATAATTTCAAGTCTCAAATGATAAATGAGTTTGAGATGTCGGATATGGGGTTATTACATTATTTTCTTGGCCTTGAAGTCCGCCAAACCGATAATGGAATATTTCTTTCACAAAGGAAATATGGAAGAGACCTTCTCAATAAATTTGGCATGCTTAATTGCAAGCCTGCTGCTACACCAATGAATATAAATGAAAAATTGCAGAAGGTGAATGAAGAAGAAGAGCTGACAGATGCAAGAAGGTTCAAAGGCTTGGTTAGAGGTCTAATATAATCGACGCACACTAGACCCGATATTACATTCTCTGTTGGTGTTGTTTCCAGGTTTATGCAGCAACCTTCAAATGTACATTATGGAGCAGCAAAGAGAATCTTGCGGTACATTGCTGGAACTTTGAACTTTGGTATTTCATACTCATGTACCAATAATTTCAGATTATGTGGGTACACGAATAGAGACTATGGAAGTTCATTGGATGATAGACGAAGTGTTTCAGCAAATGTTTTCACTCTAGGCTTAGGCGCAGTGACTTGGAGTTCAAAGAAGCAAGCTACAACAACATTATCAACCTCAGAAGCTGAGTATATTGCAGCAACTTCAGCAGCTTGTCAAGCAGTCTGGATAAGAAGAGTGTTAGGAGATCTTCAGCAAGAGCAGAAGGGAGCAACGAAGATATTTTGCGACAGTAAAGCAACAATATCCATGAAAAAGAACCCAACATTCCATAGAAGGCAAAGCATATTTATATTCTTTATCATTTTATCCATGACTTGGTAGCAAAGGAGGAAATATAGTTGGAATATTGCAAGACACAAGAGCAGTTGGTGGATGTACTGACCAAGGCTTTATCAAAGGAGAAATTTGACTATTTCAGAGGAATGATTGGTGTATATTGTTTTGAATCAAGAGGTAATGTTGAATAATGATTCAATACAAAGTAGGAACAAGTAACATAGGACATGGGTAGTTTGGTAGAACTAGTCTTTTGGATTCTGTTAAGTAGGTTCCTATATTTACTCAAGTTTAATGAGTGTTACTGAAATAGAGTCTTAGTTGGTTATAGGAACTTTATTTTAGGGATAGTTGTTTTATCTGTTAGCCTATATATTTGGGCATCTAGTTTGTTATTATTTGAAGTACGTTAAGTTTAAAAAAAAAACAAAAAAGAGACGTAATTTTTCTTCTTCTCTGTAGCTTACCTTGTTTCTCTGTCTTTTAATTTTTCCTCTGTTCTCTATCCAACATTATTATCTCTTTTCAGTTGATGTTTAAGCTTAACATTTGTACATAATTCTAGTCTTATGACATTTATAAAACTTATAATATCACCATAAGTTAAATTACTATAAGGAATTTTTCCCTCAAACCTATCTTTTAATTTTGTTCTAGCCTTTTCGGCAAAATATGTTAGTAAGCCACTTATAAATTTTTCCTTCCAATAATCATGATTACAATATTATCTAATCAGGACTTTGTTGAGGAAAACATCTTTATACCATATAAAATCGTTCAACTTTGGACATGATAGATTTGATAATATTTCTAAACTTCTAGCTGGAGGGGCATTCCGAGAAAAATTAAACGTCTCTAGACCTTCAATCTCCAAGTCTGTAGAAGAACGGGAAGTAACATTAGAAGATATTGACAGAAAATTAAAAGAAATTGATTTCTCAAAAATAATTCCAAAAGTAGAATATTAATCTCCCAATTTAAAAGCTAAAACATCAATAAGTCCCACTGCTAGTGAGATTCTAAGAGTAAGAAATTCCCTATGTATGATTAGGTCAGACGTAATAATTGAACCTGACTTTCAATATTTAGATAAATTATGGAATAGTCAAGAAAATTCTATTAAAAAGAATGGTATAAACAAAAATATTCATTAAAAGAAAGATATTCTTTTAGAGAAAAATGGTGCAATGATATGAAAAGATTAAGATGTAATATTGAATTTTTTAAATAGTTTGAAATTACAGGAAAATTAGAATATCAAAAGGAGGTGTTAAACATGGGTATGTTCAAGATGAGTAGAAAGGTAAAATAAAAGATAGGTTAATATAAATGTTGAAAGTGGTGCAAGAGTTGCAACATAGTTTTATGATGAATTTCCCTTGTAATGCCTACAAGCAAAATATTTATGTTGGAAAATTATTATATTCTTAAATTTGTTTCAAGTGTAATTTCACTTTTATGTTACACAATAAAGGTTGTTACATTAATCTTAATAATGTTAAATTCACTATTTTCATAATGATCAAATTATATGTGAATAGCTCTTTCCAACATGGTGCTTATTCTTATCTAATGTGAATATTAATTTGATTATGCGTGTTTCAAGTCTTAAGAGGAAAAGAGATGATCAAGTAAATCATATAAACATTGATACAATAAGCTTGGTCATATAGTAGAGAAGAGATTTAATAAGTTATACAGGGAAAGTTACCTTGACAATTATGATTATGAATAATACCTAACTTGTGAAATCATATCTCAAAGCAAAAATGACCAAATTTCCATCTATTGAAATAGAAGAAAAAACTTTTTTCTATAAAATCATACAAAACAAAGAAGAAGGGTAGAGAGAGAATAGAGAGTAATTCTTACTTCTCTTGAGGATTCTTGAGAAGTTAATTACAATGAACGAAAACCCCTTTATTTATAGGGGAAAACTAACCTTGAGGTTTCTAACTTTTTCATAAATAGACATTCACTATATATGGTAAAGTAAACATTCACTATATATGGTAATATATTTATAACACTCCCCTTTGAATGTCCAATTATAGATAATTTACCTCGTTAAAATTTTAGTAGAAAAAACCCAGTGGGAAAAAAATCTAATGAAAGAAACAGAGTACACATCTTAACAATACACATATAGGCTGCCTAATTAAAAACCTTACAAGGAAAACCAGTGGGACAAAACCTCATAAGGGAAAAAGAGTACAACGCATATTAACCCCCCCAATGAGAACATCCTTCAACCTTTGCATCTCGATCGTGTGCACCATCTTCTTAAAAGTTGTAATTAAAGGAGACATGGTGAATAAATAAGACACATTCTCACTTGAACAAATTTGTTGCACATTAATATCACCATTCTTTGGAGCTCACATATATAGAAAAACTTTGATGAAGTGTGCTTCATTCTATCCTTTTTTATGAATTCTCCATTAAGATGTGCTATGCATGCTGCATTATCTTTATATAAAATTATGGGTACTTTGTCACATTTCAAACCATATTTTTCTCAAATGAGATGTATCATGGATCTAAACCATACTCATTCTCGGCTTTCTTCATGAATAACTATTATCTCAGCATGATTAGATGAAGTGGATATGATAGAATGCTTTGTATATCTTAAAAATATAGTAGTACCGCCATATATGAACACATAGCCTATTTGAAACCGAGCTTTATGCGGTTCAGATAATACCCAACATTAGCATGACCAATAAGATTGGAACTGCAATCTTTAGAATAAAATAAGATCATGTTTTTGGTCCTATTTAGATGACTCCTAGTAGGAGAAGAACTATACCTTACTAATAAATTAATCGAAAAGTCTATATCAAGCCTTGTAGTATTTGTGAGACACATGAGTTCACAAATTGCACTAAGATATGGTACGACATAACCAATCAAAATTGTTGTATTTCTCATTTTAGTAAATAATATATTTCTTTGAAAACTCTCCAAGAGTTTCAATAATTTTCAAGCTATAAGCTTATACAATATAAGTATTATCAATGAGTTTTCCATAAACTTTTATATTTTGAATCCTTAAAGAAGATTTCATATAAATTTTGTCAAGTGACAATATTCAATATTTCATATGTGATTTCTTCAAGTGTTTGGAATGCAAATCAAATAAGTGTTATGCTTACCACGATGCATCCTTTCATGTAACTTTATAAATATTTCTACGTCAGCATTCTTAAATAAGCATAGAATTTAAATCCTCGTGATCTTTCATGTAACACCCTATAGTTTTGGGCTAGTCTATGAACCGTCGTTCCTACGTATATAAGTTATAAACTAGGTGATTCTGATTTGAATATAAGTTTCATGATCTTTATACTAGTGTGTGAAATTCTCATGAGGATAAAAATGTTCATAGAAATCATTTAGAGCTAAGTTGAGCTAAGATCCTTTGATTCGTCCAAAGTTTGACATTATTCTACAAGGGTCTATTTTAAATGTCTAAAATTTTTATATATGTATAATTTTATAGATAAAACCCCCCCAAATTGTAGATAATTGAATTAGCTTTCCAATGATATAAATTTTACCAAAATTTGATATTCGAGCAAAAAGTTATGGCCATTTTCATGAGAGAGGCAGCAGCTGCTCGCGATTAGTGTGCTTCACGCGCTCTGTCGCACGTACCTAATTTCCAGGTTCTATTTTCGTGTTTTTAAGGGCAAAAGGGTTTTTTCCTCCACCCTAACTTGTCCATAACAGATAATTAAATCCTTAGGGAGAATTATTTTCCCCTTTATCCATAATTTCTCTCGAAGCCTCCCTCAAGAACAAACCCTAATCCCCATTCAAGAAGTTCATGACTTCATTACAATATCATCAAGAAAAAATAAGAATTTGGTTCCCTAATTCAAGAACCTTCAAGAAAAGCTACTCTCTTTCAAGATTCAAGCTTTTGAGGTATGTTAGATGTTCATCTATGGGCCTTTTTCACCCATGGAGTCCAAGAATCCATCTTTTATGGTTTAAATCATGAAATTACATGTTTATAATGATTTATCCCCATGAAGTTTTTATGAATCTTGATTATACATAATGTTTACAATCTATTTTCATCGAAAGCAGCCCTTATTACATATTTCATTAATTATGTCCATGAACTTACATGGATTTTGAATCTTTATCATGTTTCCATGGAAATGTTGGTGATATAAAACCTTACATGTTTGAATGGTGTTGTTTGTTGAATTTAAACTCTAATTGGTGATCTTAGAAGTGAAATCATGCTATTACTACAAGTTTTAAACAATTCCCATGCTTAGTTTAACCCATGAACTACAAATGTTTGATGAAATGCCTAAATGATTTGGTTTTGAATAATGACTACTTATTACATGTTTACAAGTTTAGATTTTGGAATTTGTTTTCAAGAGGAATGCATTATAGTATGTTTTAAATATTATGGTTTCCATATCATGTTCATGAGAATTCGGAATAAATCCTTAGTTTATTATTTTTTCATGTAATCGTGTTATCTCATCATGTCTAGAAGTATCCTCATGTTAAAGTCTTGGTACCCATGTATTTGATGAAATGCTTAAGTGAATCATTGTGAACAATAATTTCCTTCCATGGTTTCAAAGCTTTCATGTGACCCTGTTGTCATTATTATCGAGACCTGGGGGTTATGAATACCCTAAATCTAGTTTCTTACTTAGTCTCAGTAGTTTTAGAATAGTTTCACACATGTATGAGAATTATCAGTTCAGTTCGTTATCATATAAGTCAAACTTAGATCAGTTCACTAATCTGAGTCAATTCCCTCTTCAGTTAACCTTAGCTTAGTCTCGTAATCAGTATCAGTTCAGTTGGGAGTAGGATTCAGCATCGAGCTAGCGTAGGTATGAGGGCTCACCCGTTAGTTTGGACTGTGTCCTTACAAGAAATCCCTAAGTTCCAAAACTATGTAGTTAGCATAGGTTATGAGATGTCACCCGTTAGTTAGGACTGACACTCTTAGGGATCACCCGCTAGTTAGCACTGATCTCAGGGGTCACCATTAGTTAGGAATGACTCCATAGCTAGTGTTAGTACCTGTGGCACGATACTAGCACCCTTCCAACTGGGGTCACAAGTTGGACCCCAACTCAGTTTATAATCGGGGTATGTCAGTTAGATGAACACTCCCATAGTTTCAGTTTCAGTTTCAGTATTCAGTTCAGAACTCAGTTTAGTTTTACTTGACCATAGCATACAGTTTATCAGTTATCTAGTTATCAGATTTCAGTATTTCAGTACCAGACTATATCAGAAACATATTATATTCTTTTAAGCTTGCTAAGGGGTCCCAAGGTGAAGATATTGTAAAATCCCGCAAAATCGTAAGCTCAACTCAATCTTTTAAGCTTGCTAAGGGGTCCCAGACTTAGCAAATTTTAGCTAAGTATTCAGACTTAATATTATTTTGGTCTTTGTAAGTTGGAAACTCTATTTCACGACTCTTATGACCTTAAAGGATCTATCTTTAGATTGATTCATGATTAGGAATGTCAGTAGGTTTTCCCAAATGAGTTTCATATTTTTCAGACCTCGTTTGAACCATGTTTGGGAATCCAAAATAGTGCATCAATGCGATCTTGGCGCGGCGACCATCACATTGATCAATATTTTTCCTTGGCTCTAGTGGCAATTTCAAGTTAATCAATACGGACTCGCTGTGGTGAGTTGGCTATCACGTCAATGCCAATCACGCATCTGTCTACGCGTCGACGGTTTAGTTTTCAGCCATTAAAATGCCGTATCCTCAGGAGTAATAGGATCTTTTTCCACATTTATCATCCCTCAAAATATAAGATTTAGCCCCTTTAAAGGTTAAATTCATTCATTATTCTTAAATTTCTCAAGAACAAAAACCCTAGGGGGATCAATTTCAAATCAAGAACTCAAGAAACCACCACCAATCTTTCAGAATTCAGGTGCTAAGGTATGTGAAGTGTTCATCCAAGGGTATCCTTCCACCCTTGGAGTCCAAGAAATTCTTTTAGAATTTAAGTTAATTGATATCATTGATTTCTTGTTGGATCTTGAATGTATTCATGATTATGATGTTAATGGTGATCTAACTCCATGATTTGTCCCAAGTTTCATGCAAACTAGTTAATTATGAATTGAACTTTGTGAACTTCATGTTAAACTTGAGTTGCAAGATGAATGTAGATTTCATGATAGTACTACATTTGTATTGATATGTGAAATACCCATACTTCTCAAGTGTTTGTCAAAATGCCTATCTGAATTGACTAGCCAAAACATAACATGCTATTATGTGAATTTAATCTTTCACATGCCCAATGTATATTAAGTGTTTGACAAAAATGCCTAAGTGAAGGTATTGTTAGTAAGCTAGTACCATTATGCTACTAAAGTCATGCAGTGATTTGCTTTTCATGCTATTATGTCCTGGGGGTATTTAATACCCGACAATTTAGCTGTATGCCTAGAGCCAGTGTTAATTACAGAATAGTATTTAGCCATGTCACGATTAGTAGAATTCAGTCAGTTAGAGAACTCAGGGAAACTCAGTAGTACTCAGTTAGTTAACAAAATTCAGTAGTATTCCGTCAGTCCACGGAACTCAATGAACTCAGTTAAGTTCTGTTAAATAGTATGATTTGTAATAGTTTAATCCAGCATAGAACAGTTTATAAATTAGTCTAGGTCTATTTAGTTGGGAGTAGGATTCATTACCGAGTGAACCCAAGGATAGGGATTCACCTGCCAGTAGAGGGTGTGATCCTTAGAAGCAGTCCTTGTGTTCTAGAACTATGTAGCCAGCGTAGGTTGAGACATTAACCTTCCAGTTGAGGGTTGATGAGGTTATCTACCTTCCAGTTTAGGGTGCAACTATTCTCATTCACAGCACCTGCCAGATGAGGGTGACTCAGCTTGTCTTTACCTATGGCATGGTACTGACATCTTTCCAGCTGGGGTTACAGGTTGGACCCCAATCAGTTCAGAGAGGGGCATGTTGGTTAGATGATTACCTCCCATAGTCTTAGTCATAGTTCCAATCTCAGTATAGAACTCAATTAAGTTCTACATATTCAGGACTGTCAGATACAGTCACTCAGCTCAGTACAGAACTTAGCACAGGTCCATATTTAGGACTGTCAGATATAGTCACTCAGTTATCAGTAATTCAGTATCAGTAGACTCAAATATCATTTAATCTGTATTAAGACTCAGTATCCTGTGTTATCACGATCTCAATTATAATTTATGTATTCATGCATGTACTCTCATTCAGTTGCATTTCATGTTATTCAGTCAGCATTGTTCATGCATATGAACCCGTACATTTCAGCCTACCTCACTTTGCATACAAGTACATTAAAAGTACTGACGTATACCTTTCTTTTGCTCTATGATGATTTATATCATAGGTTCAGACGCACGGGCTCCCGATCATCCCTGGCAGTTACAGATTTTTAGTAGTCAGAGTTAGTGGTGATTCCTTATAGTTCGAGGACGAGTTTATTACTTCAGCATTTAAGTTATTTCAATAGTTTGGAGTTAGTTGAGGACTTGTCCCATCAATTCCATATTTCAGACAGTTTAGAGGCTTTTTAGACTAGAGTATTTTTAGATAGATGTTTCAGTTTTGGTATTATTATACCGCGTTCAGTTTTATTTCATTATTGAACCTTATGGAAAGTTTCCGCCTAATTTTTGCATATTTACAACATTATTATTTAGTTACTACAGCAGCTACCGGTCATGGGTTAGCTTGTGGTCCTTCGGGATTATAAGCACCGTGTAGCATTCGGGGTATAGACTCGGGGTGTTACATAAGTCCTTAGCTCAAACCTCTTTGATGAATTCATGTCATTGACTGTCTATTCCTGTGACCTTAGTTTCACATTCCAGATATTCAGTCATGATTCTATCTTTAAGTGTTCAGTCTTTCCTCAGTGTTTCATCCACGTCAGTATCTTTTAAGTGACATAATATCCCAAGGGGAGATGCACTATAATTCCCCGAACTTTCATGTCCTAAACCTTTCATCTTCTATTTATGCAACAAGATCTACCTTGAAGTAATGCGTACTCATAAGTTGACTCTCTCATTTCTATCTAAGCCTCATAATTATTATCATGTCATTGCATGTATTCGAGAAATTAGTTTAGTTCATGATATTTAGTTCTTGTATCATGTTTCATAATTAGTTATGCAATCATTTTCCAAGTCATGCATGTTCATATATGATATCAGTTACCTTCGTACAGTACTCTCATTCAAACTAGTCTCATTTGAGGACGAATGTTCCCAAGGGGAGATAATGTAACACCCCGAAGTTTTGGGTTATTCTCATGTGAATATAAGTTTCATGATCTTTATACTAGTGTGTGAAATGCTCAAGAGGATAAAAAAGTTCATAGAAATTATTTAGAGCCAAGTTGAGCTAAGATCCTTTGATTTTTCCGAAGTTTGGCATTCGATTCTACAAGGGTCGACTTTAAACATGTATAAATTTTATATATATATATAATTTTATATCTCAGTACCCAAAAATTTGTATATAGTTGAATTAGCTTTCCAACAATACCAATTTCGCCAAAATTCGATACCCGAACAAAAAGTTATGGCCATTTTTGTAAGAGAGGCAGTAGCTGCGCGCGATTAGCGTGCGACGCGTTCTCTATCGCACCCACCTAATTTCCAGGTTCTTTTTTTACATTTTTAAGGGCAAAAAGGTATTTTCCTCCATCCTAACTCATCCATAACAGATAATTAAAGCCTTAGGGAGCATTATTTTCCCCTTTATCCATAATTTCTCTCCAAGCCTCCCTCAAGAACAAACCCTAATATCTATTCAAGAAGTTCAAGACTTCATTTCAATATCTTCAAGAAAAACCAAGAATTTGGATCCCTAATTCAAGAACCTTCAATAAAAACTACTCTTTTTCAAGATTCAAGCTTTTGAGGTATGTTAGATATTCATCCATAGGCCCTTTTCACCCATGGAGTCCAAGAATCCATATTAGATGGTTTAAATCATGCAATTACATGTTCATAATGATTTATCCCCATGAAGTTTTTATGAATCTTGATTATACGTGATGTTTACAATATATTTTCATCGAAAGCAGCCCTTATTACATATTTCATTAATTATGTCCATGAACTTACATGAATTTTGAATCTTTATTATGTTTCCATGGAATTGTTGGTGATATAAAACCTTACATGTTTGAATGGCGTTGTTTGTTGAATTTCAACCCAAATTGGTGATCTTAGAAGTGAAATCATGGTAATACTACAAGTTTTAAAAAATTCCCATGCTTAGTTTAACCCATGAACTACAAGTGTTTGATGAAATGCCTAAATGATTTGGGTTTGAAAAATGACTACTTATTACATGCTTACAAGATTTTCGAATTTTTTTTCAAGAGGAATGCATTATAGTATGTTTTAAATATTATGGTTTCCATATCATGTTCATGAGAATTCAGAATAAATCCTTTGTTTATGATTTTTTCATGTAATCGTGCTATCTCATCATGTCTAGAAGTATGCTCTTGTTAAAGTCTTGGTACCCATATATTTGATGAAATGCTTAAGTGAATCATTATGAACAATAATTTTCTTCCATGGTTTCAAAACTTTCATGTGACCCTGTTGTGATTGTTATCGAGTCCTGGGGGTTATGAAAACCCAAAATCTAGTTGTTTACTTAGTTTCAATAGTTTCAGACGCATATGAGCATTATCAATTCTGTTTGTTATCATTTCAGTTAAACATAGATCAGTTCAGTAATCCGAGACTATTCCCTCTTCAGTTAAGCTTAGCTCAATCCCATTATTAGTATCAGTTCAGTTGGGAGTAGCATTCAGCATCGAGCGAGCCTAGGGATAAGGGATCACTCGTTATTTAGGACTGGGTCCTTAGAAGCAATCCCTAAGTTCCATTTACATAGCCAACGTAGGTTATTAAATGTCACCCGTTAATTAGGACTGACACTCTCAAGGATCACCCGCTTGTAGGACTAATCTCAGGGGTCACCCGTTAGCTAGGACTAACTCCACAACCAGTGTTAGTACCTATGGCACGGTACTAGCATCCTTCCAACTGGGGTCATAGATTGGACCCCAACTTAGTTTATAGTCGAGGTATGTTAGTTAGATGAACACTCTCACAGTTTCAGTTTCAGTATTTAGTTCAGAACTCAGTTCAATTTTGCTTGACCATAGCATATAGTTTATCAGTTATCTAGTTATCAGATTTTAGTAATTCAGTTACAGACTATATCATAAACATATTATATGATTGGTCATGCATTCTCAGATTTTTCAGCATTCATGCATGTAGATTCAGTATTCTTATGCTAGCCAAACAGTTTCTACTCCATGTATGTTTACTAAGTTACTTTATATCATTCAGCTAGTTATTACTTCATGTACAGTTATCCAATTCTACTTATTCAGTTGGTTATCATTTATGTATATAAACTCATGTATCTCAGCCTTACCTCACTTAGAATACTAGTACATTCAAAGTACTAATTGCATACTATTTTCTTGCACTATGATGTTTCATATCATAGGTTCGGACACTCAGGTTCACGACCATACCTAGTTATCCCAACGCACCAGCAACAGCAGCAACGGTGAGTCCTCATGTTCAAAGGACCAATTATGTTTATTTTAGTTTCTCAGTTTTAGTAGACAGTCAGAGTTTGTTGGGGGCTTGTCCTATCAACTCCTCAGTTATTCAGTTAGAGGATTTCAGACTAGTACAGACAGTTAGTCAAATTTTTTTTTAGATTTCAGTTGTCATTATCAGTTTTATTTTAAAGACTTATTAGATTTATGACTTAAAACCTTATGGAATTCCTCAGTTTATTTATGCATATGATCTTTTGATATCAGTTTTACTTAGTACTCATAGCAGGTACCAGTTCATAGGTTAGCTTGTGGTCCCTCGGGACTGTAAACACCGTGTAGCGCCTAGGGTGCACTCTCGGGGCATTACATTTCACAATATTGTGCCGATATTGTTTCAATAATATTTATGATATATGATTTCATATCGGTTCAAAATGTGACATAACATTTTGAGATCTCATCACTTCATTATTTTCAGTTACCTGAACCTCTCATAAGGTTTCATGAAATATTATGTTGTAGGCTTTTCAAGAGAACATTTCCTTCTTATTATGATTATTCGCTCCTTATACCTTTTAGGAATTATTTCATTTAGAACCAATTGATCTACCATGCTTCATACATGCATAGACTTTGTCCTTCAGGGACACAAAATAGGAGCACTTGCAGCTTAAATATGAGATGGTTTTGGCATTTGACTTGAATTATCTTTTGAATGAGGATCTGGTGATAATTCCTAACATATTTCATAGCTTCTTATAATCTTCCCAGCAGACCATCTTCATCAAGATGAATTATCTTGATTATATAATCTGAAAATTATGCTCTTATCTCAATTTTATTGAGCAAGCAACTTTATGAATGTCAAACTGCAGGTTGACAATAAATGTACTTGTGATTATCTTATATTGTTGCATCTTTTAAACATATCACATGGTAGGTGAACGGACCCATATTCACTTTTTATACTTTTCAAATTTTGAGGGATCCAATCTCAAAATTAGTTGGTCCAACCAACTTGTCATGGGAACAAGCAACATAAACGATTCTTGAAGAATCTTTTATTTCTTCAACATATGTCTAATACTCAATATGCATATCTTCATGATGACAAATTGTTTATGTCAATAGATTAAATGATTTGTATTAGTAACTCCAAGTTACCATAACATGCACAAAAATTCTTTAGTAAACATCAGGTTTACTATTGCATGAATTTCACAATAAACAATAAACTCTTAGTTTATTATGGCATGTGATTTCATCATGCTTAGGTAACTTTTCACCTCCGTGTTTCTTATCATAGTAACTTGGAGATACTCAATCTTCCAATTATTGCACCTCTTTTGAAGGTGGATTGTGATATCTTCACAATTAAGAATACGTCTAAGGGTATATACAATCACATTCACCCCCAAGGTATAGATCTGTATTATAATAATTGAAATTCTCATTATTAGGAGTAGAATATAATCATGCCTTAAGCGTATCAAATTATGATAGCTACTACAAAAGCACATTGAGGCATACATATAATTTATTGCTACCACATTCAATTTAAGGAATGAAGCATATTTAATGGGGCATGTTTCACCAAATACCCATTATTTTACCTTAGCCATCATAATATCATCAATATGGTGCATTGAGATTCAAACTCAACGTCTTATCCATATAAAGGCGTCTTAGGCATAAATCGATGGGACTTGAACCAAGCATTTTATCATGTCTTTTGATAATATTGATCTTGAGGAATAAATTTAAAACATAAAAGGTTCCAAAACAATTATTTTTCCACAAATCTAACAATAAGTATATTATTAATAGCAAAAGACATATAATATAAGGAATTACTAACCTTGAAATTACCTTTAGATTTATAATCACACCTTGTTTGGAAGAGTCTTGTGTTGATAACGTATTATAATATAATATAGAACAAAGAAGAATGGTAGAGAGAGAATAGAGAGTAATTCTTATTTCTCTTGAGGATTCTTGAGAAGTTAATTACAATGAACGAAAACCCCTTTATTTATAAGGGAAAACTAACCTTGGGGTTTCTAGCTTTTCCATAAATAGACATTCACTATATATGGTAAAGTAGACATTTACTATATATGGTAATATATTTATAACACTTTTGAATTATTTAGATTAGTTCATATAGATGTTTGTTGGTCGATAAAAATTCAAGCTAAAGATAAATATTCTTAATCTATCACCCTACATTGATGATATATGAAATCAATATATGATGAAACACAAATCTAAATCTGTTTAAAAGTTCAAAAGATTTCATAATAAAGTTGGAAATAAACTTGTGAAAGTATAAAGATACTAAAGTTTGATGGATCTGAAGGGTATGATGATTTACAAAATATCACAAAGAGAATGATATTCTCTCACGATGAATACCTCCAATGACATCATAACAAAATAGTGTATCAGAGAGAATGAATCAAACCATATCAGATATAGTGAGATCCTTTAAGAGTTCACTAATCATTCAATAAACTTATGAGAATTTTCTTAAAAAGCAGCAACATACTTAACTAATAAAGTGTTTTCTATGTTAGTCTTTGCAATACCATATGAGATATGGAAGGAACATAAGCCTAACATTAACAGGTTAAACTTTGAAGTTGTCCAACTTATATTAAAGATTGCAATCTAATAAACTTGACTCAAGATTTTATAAGTGTAAATTTATTAGGTATCCTAAAGAGATTTGGGGATATGATTTCTACCGCCTCTCTATAAGTGTTTATGGCAAGAGGAATAACCTTTTAGAAAAAAGAGTTTATTTTGAAAGAATATAATGATATAGAAATAGAATATTATGAAGTTCAAGAAACTAATGAATCAACACAAAATAAAAAAATATGATATACATATTGAGGAATCTTTATTGGATATCTTGAAATTGACAAGGAAGTGGTCATATTGTAAAAACCTGAACTTGTGAATTTCTATTTGTATGTGTTTTGATCATTTTATCCTTTTCCGTAGTTCTAGCATATTGATTTTTGAGTGTGGGGATGGTTGGTCCAGTTTCCAATCCGATCAGAAATGATTTAGGTAAGTTTGTAGTTTTTAGAGGCTTAAGAGTTCATATAATTGAATTTGGTTGACATTTAATGTACTGAATATTGGATGGTAATTTAAACAGTTTCAGCTGATCCGAAATGTTGAATTAGGATTATCAGCGAGGTTTTTATGAGTCAAGAATATTTATTTTTTATTTCAATCATTTATTTAAAAATAAATTTAAATAAAAATTTAGGGGTTTTGGTGGTTAATTTGATAAAAATAATCCTTATTTAAAAATCTGATGTCTCCATTAGGTCTGAAACGTCGAAAATAGCCTAATGGCAAGTTTATTTATGTTCACGAAATTTCATATGAATTTCGAGGATCAAATAAAAAATTTGGCATTTTAGCAAAGTAGCTGATTGTAGGGCTATCTAGTAAGGACACTTAAGTCTCCAAGGACCACTTTAGTCGATTGATATTTCTTAAGAAGTAGCCACTTTAGAGGTCAAGCATTGCTTAAGCAGTAGCCACTTTAGCTGCTTTGCATCGGTCGACCTGAATGGCTTAGCCGCTTTAGTGACCCTTTAGCTGCTAAAGCAGTGGTCTCTTAAGTAGTCAATTAGCCTATTATTTAGCCATCACATATATAAAAATTTATTTTGTATTTTTCCTCCATTTTTTGACCTTTGAGCTTCAGATTTGGATGATTCTTGATGATTTCTTCGCCATAAGCTCAAAAATTTTATCTTTATTATTTTACATCAATTATATCATTAAAAACACATTTAAATCATGATTTCAAAATGAAATTTGAGTTCTTACTAGTTAAGATTTAAAAAAAAAATTCTTCAATTTGGGCCTCATTTTAAATCCGTTGGGTTTTCACTTGTATACTCATATAACTTCGGGAAGGTATTTCTGAAATAGAATTCTGGTTTTACCCTTTTCATTTTTAAACTCGTATTTCAAACTTTTGTTGGACCAGGCCTAAATATGGATAATACGGGTATCATTAGCTTTATTTTAACACGTAAATACTATATTTGAATATTATAGTAGATTCTGAAGTTCGTCATAAGGGAAAAGTGTCATTTTAAAGCCCTTAGGCTGAGATTTTGTCATTTTGGGGTAAGTTATGGCTTAAGTTCTTTTAGATTGAGTCGAATAGTTACTATATAAGTAAAGCATAATATGAGTTTGAGTAAATAAATATGGGGTTGATATTTTGAGATTATTATTAATGTTGTGTACCTCTGTTAGAGCTTATATTCTATTTTTGATGATTTGTGATATATAATATTGTGTGTTTCCCGTGTGGGGAATTTATCTGACATAATTGGTCATATTTATGCATTTTAATCCCTATATTTTAGATATAATACCTGTGCGAGGGCTTGTTTTGCTAACATGGGTCTTAATTGAGCATTGGTCGCTTTTATCATGATAGAATTACCCGATTTATGGGTTAATATGATACTAATGATGTCATACATTCATATTTATTCTAATGTGCCTAATTAGAGTTGATAATCATAAATTGTGGACAAATTAAGTTAATTTTTGGGATCACTTATATGTTCATTAAATGGATTGGATATCTTCTTGCTTATTTGATTGTGATATTTACATCCTCATTTCATACATATACATTGATGACATACAGAGAAATATTATTTTTAAAAGAAAACTAGACATGTTAATAAGACTTTTCTTTGTGAACATGAGCCGGAGAGGTGGGTTGAGATTTGAGATATGACATATAAGATATGGGTTCTGAACCCTCATAGGTCTTACCTGGGAGCTGGTAGATCGGTTGGTGTATATAGAAAATCATACGATGACTTTCACCATTCATCCCATCAACATTGCACTTGCACACACATCTTTCATGATCTTTACAGTTTTCTTGACTTGGTTAGTTTTATTACATTCTTCGTATTTATATTGGTGTTATTTTGTTTTTTTATATACATTAGAACTATTAGTGGATATGATGTGAGATACCCATTGGGACTTTTCTTCTTGTAGGTGATGTGATCATAGTGTTGTTTTATTTACCTTATTTTTGCTTAGCTCAGTCGGCTTATGAGAACAAACCATTCAAATGGGCTTAATATCCGTTTGATTGTAAACTTTGAATATTGAATACTATTAGCATCAGTTATATCTGCTAATTTATGCTTGATTTACAATGAATCTGTATCTGTGAATATAAACTCATAATACCTTTGGGTCTTGAGGGGATTGTCTGTCTCCATATAGTCCCAATTTGTATAACATGGCTTTAACGATTCTGGTACTCGAAAATTTTTGTACTTTTTATCAAGTTCCATTATTGGCAATATCTTCAAATTTACTATCTCAAATTATTTTTTATCTGGAATACTTTGCTCTTCTTTTCTTTGTGGAGTGGCTGGGGAGACTGCTTGTAAGTAGGTTTCCGGTGGTTTCATCTCATAACTATCTTTAGTTTGGATAGAAATATTTTTATTGACTAATGAATAGTCTTCCTTAAATATCTGCTTAAGTGGTTGCATTCTTGGTACACTGGTAATAGACTCTATTGACGATAGTGGAACGGTAGGTTTTGGCAGGGATGAAAATTCTACCAAGACTGAAAACCTATTTTCTAACCTTTTATCTGACTTTTTATCTTCTTTGTGAAGGGTCTTTTCATCTTTTCCTCTGGTCGAAAATGCTGGAATGGAGGCCTTAACCTTGATCGTGGCGTTCCAGGTCTCATAATTTCCCTGTAGAAAAATTTTGTTAAAATTTTTGGGAGACAATTTCTCCCTTTATAAAATTGAATTTGTTAACATTTTTATAAAATAGTTTTAAAAAGAATTATAAAATTGGATAACTTATAAAATTAAAATTTTCCTTTAATAGCAGATTAGTTTTTCTATATTGAGTTTTGTCTAAAAACAGTTTGATTTTTTATAAAAATAACTTTGTTCTTTTGATTTACTGTTTAGATTGGGGAAAATAATTCTTTTTCTTAAAATAGGGGTATGGATGCCATCTAGCTCGGCAATATAAGATTTTATTTTAGTGATAAAAAGAGGATCTAATATTATCTCTTCATTGATATCTCTAGTGATTACAAAATTATTAATAAAACAAACTCCGTCATTGCAAATGCAGGCTTTGGAAAGTCTATAATTTATTTTTTTCTCTGTTGCGGAGAATAAGCGTATAGTACCTTTTTCTAGATACTCTATAGGAATTAATCCTTCTATAATACAATTTTCATTAGCACCTGTATCAAATAATGCAATCTTATGAATTTTATAATCTTTATTAATGACTATAGTAATTGTTATATGGTAACTTTGTGGTTTACCTATAGTAATTGCATTAATTCCTGATTTCTTCATAGGAAGCTTCTCAAGAGATTCTATTTCATTATTATTATTTACTTCTAATGTTTCGCCAAGCTCAAACTAATATGATTTGGGGTCTTGGTTTGAAATTAAATCCTTTAATATTTTATTAGTAAGTGACTCTGTTTCTAGATTGTTAAGTCTCTCCTTTTAATTGGAATTTTGACTCCATAAAAGTGCTAGAAATAGAAGAAGAAAATTCAAATATTGAACAAGCAGTACAATATCAAGAAGGATCTATAGATTTAAAATTTCTAAGATCACAATCTTTTAATCAAGCATCTTCCAATAGAAGAATGTCTTTTACTAGACCTTCAGTCTCCAAGTCTGTAGAAGAAAGGGAAGTAACATTAGAAGAAATTGAAAGAGAATTAAAAGGAGTTAATTTCTCAAAAACAATTTCAAAAGAAGAATATGAATCTACCAATTTAAAAGTTAAAAAATCAAAAGTCCCACTGCTAGTGAAATGCTACGAGTAAGAAATTCCCTATGCATGATTAGATCAGACATAATATTTGAACCTGACATTGAATATTTAGATAAATTATGAAATAGTCCAGAAAATTTCATTAAAAAGGAATGGTATAAACAAAAATATTCATTAAAAGAAGATATTCTTTTATAGAAAAATGGTACAATGATATGAAAAGATTAAGATGTAATATTGAATTTTTTTAAATGGTTCGAAATTAAAGGAAAATTAGATTATCAAAAGGATTCGTTAAACATGATTTTTAATAAATGATATACTACTAGTAATATAATTGTAGAATCAACAATTCCTCCGTTAGAAGAAATTAGTCTACCAGTAGAAGGCAGAGTTGTTACTGCATCGCCCTTTAAATTAGATATAGTAGATACTATAGGTGACCCTACAAATAAGGATATAAATAAAATAATTCAACAAAATAATTATACAAATCAATTATTACATGTAGTATCTAAATAGATTCTTGAAGCCGAGAACAAATCAACTTTTAAAGATAAACTGAGTTCTTCTCATTATGATAAAAAAATTAGAAACTCATCCAATATTTAAATTACTAGAATTTTCTAAAGATAAATTTCCTAAATTTGAAGAAAAGTTGGAAATAACTGATGATATTTTTGGGAAAATTAATGAAAGATTAAAATCTGAATTAAAAGTCAAAAATGACGTTATTAAAGAAAACCTAGAATTTCCATCAAAATCCACTAATAGTATGGATAATAATAGTACAAGTTGAGACTATGAAAAAAATGAAACATAAAACTAAAGTCTGCAGAATCCTAAATAAAAGGAAAGACTTAAGTAATAGTTTATGTTGTATATTTGAAGAAAACAAAGATAATTCCTCTCCAAAAGAATATATTACTACGGTTTGCAGTAATAAATTAACTAATTATGATAAATACACCGGTTCACACTGCATTTGCAATAATTGTTATATTAATGTTATCACCAATAATAACAAGTAGAAAGAAGTATTGTTTAATATTATCAATCAATTAGAGAATCCAAGCCTTGGGAGAAAATGTTTAATAGCCTTAAAAATATTTTTCTTGACCAACAGTTTGATAAACAAATAATTGCACCCTCTACTATGGGAAATATATTAGAAAGGATTAAAAATAAATTATAAACTACACTATGCACATATCTTTCTTTAAAATCAACTTAATTTCAGAACAAATAAATTATTTAAAGGATGAAATAAAGATCAAAAGAATTGAATCCTCTTTAAAAACCCAGAAGTGGAAGCAAAAATTAAAAGTCTATAAGATGTCATAGAATGGGAGGTCTTCTTAGACGGATTTTCCTAATGCCTTTTAGGAAAGAAAAAGGCATATAGTTGAATTACCCTATATTGAGGGATTTGACGAAAGGGTTAGAACAAAATTAAAAGATAGATTGGATGGAAAAATTCCTTATAGTAATTTAACTTATGGTGATATTATAAGTTTTATAAATTTCACAAGACTAGAATTATGTATTGATGTTAAGCTTAAACATCAACTGAAAAGAGATAATAAAATAACTCGTAAGGAGCTAGGAAGCTTTTGTGAAATTAAACTGTTATTTCACTCCCCGTTAACCCAATACATACCCTAAATGGTATCAGATCCAAGCTGCCGGGGAGAAAGTGTAAGTATGACTAGGAGCGACTAGAGCGTTACGTTGTCCTAGAGCCGGTCGAAATTAGTGTTACTCCTGGAATAATCATTTTTCTGGTTAGTAATTACTGTTGTTCTTCCTCTATATTCTTAGTTTTATTCCTTAAGTTGGTAGCCGTTTAATAGCGGTTTAGACATTGGCAAACCTAGAATTTTCTATTGGATTAGCTCTGAGTGTGTGGAAAAACAGAGCCGGGCCCGGAGGGTGTTCCCATCGCCCAGCCTATAGGAATAAAATAAAAGAATATTAGGTGAAGAAAATTAGTAATTACTGCATAAAAAATAATTATTGTGGTAGTAACACCTAAAATAGATTTTTGTTCTAGGATAGTATTTTTTTCTCTCATCTGCAAAAAAATCTTAATGAATACTCTAACCAACCAAAACATAATAAATAGTGTTAATGTTTCTGCTATCTCTAGTAAAAAATTTAAAATAGAAAGTGATTTACAAAATTGGAATATTCCAAAATAAAGTTCTAATAGAGTCTATAAAACTGGACACTTTGATTTTGTTAAAAATTATACTATTAAAACTTCGGAATCTACCGTTGCAATTAATAGAAATACTGAAACTATTAAATTATTAAGAGTTGAAGATATTAATAGATATAGAAAAAATTACAAGTTCCTCCACATAAGTCTTGTTCAAGTAGTTGTTAAACCATTATATAGATTAGGTTTAGATGTACCTATATGTCTATTTTTAAGAGATAATAGGTTATTAAATTTTGATGATTCATTATTATCAGTATTACAAAGTAACCTCGATAATGGTCCCGTATATTTTAATTGTTATCCTAATTTTTCTATAGATATTAATGATCAAAATTCTATGGATAAATTGACATTAAATGTGAAAAAAATACATGAATAGTAAGGTAAATACAAGAGAAATAGCAATAATTTATAGAGTACATTACAGATTAAAGAAAATAGCCTTAGCCCCGAAGGCTAAAATAATTAGTAATAAAGGAGCTACCTGTAACACCCCAATTTTCTGAACCGGAATGCTACACGGTTCTCATGACCTCGAAGGAACACAAGCTAACCCATGACAGATATTTGTACCTGTATACTACATAATATATCATAAAATATGGAAACATGAACATGAAAGGCCATAAGGTTCAAACTGAATAAACATCTGATAACAAAATGTCTGAAAAAGGTATAACAATACCAATATAAGACATAAATACTGAAAATAATGAGATCTGAATATCTAATATGACATCTAGTCTGAAAGCCTCTAACTGAACTGAATAAGGAGTTGAAGGAACATGTCTCCAACTAACTCCATCTAGAAACTGAATAGTAAATATAGCAATAATCATATCGTCCTCGAATGAGAAAGACTCATTGCAAAATCTGAACACTGGAATGCTACTGCTGATCTGGAGCTCATGCCTCTGAACCTATGGTGTAACATAAGAGAAATCACCATAGCACAAATGCATCAGTACGTCTGAATGTACTAAGTATACGAGTGAGGTAGGCTAAATGCAAAGGGTTATATGCATGAACAATGCTAACTAATATGAACGTGAGAATACATACATGCATAAACAACTATAACTAAACTCATGATGATGTTGACTACTGAGTCTAAATGCTGATGACATGACTTTACTGTTACTGAAATACTAAATAGATTATTAACTATTTCTAACAGTTCAAATTATGAAGAACTGGTTTGAATGACTGTGTCTAACAGTCCTAAAACTGAATACTGGTAACGTTAGCTATGATAACTGATATAGCTTATATAACTGTAATTATTGGACTAATCGATATAACCGATGCTGAGCGACTATATCTGACAGTGTAAGTTTTGATGGAACTATCTGAGTTCCATTCTACTTAGAGTAACTAAATCTGAGATCAGTCCTATCTAGCGGTTGATTATGAGTATACTGATAATAAGGATGATTTGACTTAGCCTGAGATCAGTCTTATCTAGCGGGTGATCTTTAAATCTAATGATTCTGATACTAATTAATCATAGTTGAGATCATTCCTAACTAATGGATGATATAGAAGTCTATTTACAATGATAAGCATTGACTGTATCTAATAATACTAAATCTGTACTACTAAGATGAGTTGACTGTGTTTGAAAGCCCTGATTCTGTAACTGAAACTGTGGGATCTATTCATCTAACCGACATGCCCCAAGCTAAGATGACTGGGGTTCAATCTCTGCCCTGACTGGAAGGGTGTCAGTACTGCACCACCAGTAAAGACATCATCTGTGGAGTCAGTCCTAATCTAACGGGTGACTCCTGGGATCAGTCCTATATATATAAATGTGCTAACGGGTGACCCCTGAGTATGTCATTCCTATCTAATGGGTTACATCTCGTACCTATACCGACTATGTAGATTCTGGAACTTAGGGATTTCTTCTAGGGATCTCAGTCCTATTCTAGTGGGTGAGCCCCCGTCCTTAGGCCCACTCGGTGCGGAATCCTACTCCCATCTGAAATACACTAAACTGAATAACAAAGATGAACTAAATAACTGAACTGAACTGATTAGCTGAATTGATACTAGTGGTATTGTTTAGCGGAGCTAAACTGAGTTTACTAAATTTCGATGACTAACAAAATGTACTGAGTTCTGAAGATTGATTGTGAGTACTGAAGTTACTGAGATTGACTGTGAATACTGAAGTTACAGACTGAGTTTTGAGATCACTGAGATTACTGAACTACTGAGACTACTGAGATTTCTGAGTTTTCCTGAGTCACATGACTGTCTGAATTCTATAGATCATGGCTTAACTGAGAGTATCATGATAACATTACATGGCTCTAGGCACACAACTATATTTTTCGGGTATGAATACCCCCAGGACTCGATGGAAGGAAACTGACACACATGACTGACTTGAGTACGTGACCAACATCAACAACCCATAATAACATAACTTGGGGAATTCCATGAAGTGCATGGATATCATACATTTTGTGCATAAGTAGGATTTGCAAGTAAGCATGGAATAATCTCATAAGACTAGTTCATGAACATCCCAACAACATTTACAAGACACAATATCAACATGAAAATCATTGGAATACTGGGGCATATCATGAATCCCTCAGTTAGTCACAATTTAGCTATAATACATGATTTCTAGTCTCTTAGGTATTTTATCAAACACCTTACATGCACAACTTAGGCATAGGTGTAAATCATACAGTTACTCATCATAAATAATAAAACTTACATGTTTTTCAACTAGTATGATGTCATAGATTCATTATAACACATAAAGATTCTATCCTGGCATCATTCAACAAATAAACATGATCAATAATCCATTTATAACATGAAAACCATAATATATAGTTTTAGAAAAGGGTTCTTGAACTTCATAGACAAAAGGAGTCCATGAATGAACACACACATACCTTAGAAAGGAAACCATTATGATTTGCTGGAGAGTTCTTGAATTGGGAAACTTAATTCTTTATTATCTTGGAAAAAGGCTTGAATCTTGCTTTTGAGAGATGAGTTTGATGGAAACCCTAATCTTGTGGTTGAAATTATAAGAGAGGGGTTTTGAGATGCTTAACTGAAGAAAAATAGGAAAAATTGCGCCTTTTTAGGGTTATAAGGCTTGGAAGGTGAAGGAAAAGACCAAAATACCCTTATAAAATAATTTCTCAGTTGCTGAAAAATCATAGCTGACAACATTGGTGATAGGGCGTCAGACTTGTGATAAGTCATCAAAAATGACATCAGATTTTTGATATGTTATCACAAATTTCGTCACTTAGGAGTTCGTTTCTGGCTAAGGCTGACGACCTTCGTGATAGGGCGTCACAAATATAATAAGCTATCACAAATGTCGTCACTTAGGAGCTGGTTTCTTCCTAAGGCTGACGACCTTCATGATAGGGTGTCACAAATGTGATAAGCTTTCACGAATGTCATCACACTATTTCCAGCCTGATATGCTAGAGTAAAATAGGCATAACTCTTTCCTCCGATATTGGATTTAGGCGAAATTGGTATACTTGTAAAGCTAATTCAAAGAGATTTTATTTGATATATAGTAAACCACCCAGTTCGTCATATACAATGAATTATAGTCAATTGCACTTGACCTAAGTTGTGACGCTCACTAAAGCTTGTACGATAGGAAAGATTTCAACTTGTACTTGAGTTAGGTGACCTTTATGATCTAAATTTATGCTCAAATAGATTCCCACACTACATAATTTATTAGCACACTAAATTTATATAGGATTTAAGGATTTTGAAACATCCACGCATAGGAATGACGGATTTTCATTCTAGTCCAAATGTGGGGTATTACAATATCTCCCTCTTGGGAATATTCGTCCTCGAATGATACTGTCTGAGATGAGAGAAAAGACAACTTACATGAATATACAGCATGAATGACTGATCATGATTTCATGGATGACATGATTGAAAACTGAGCATATCATACTGTACATGCATATCTGATGAATGGGTAGCTGATATATGAATGTAGGACTGAGTGTTTCGATAAACTGAGTTTCTCAAAATGAGAATGCTTATCTGACGCTTAACTGATAAGTTGAATCCATGCATATCTGATGAATGATTATATGACTGACATAATACGCGAATACATGACTGAAAGTACTGATAAGCTGACCACGCATATCTGATGCGTGAATACATGACTGAACTGACTCACAAACATGCGACTAAACATGCAATGGTAAAGGCACTAAGATTGAACTGAAACATGAGAACATGACTGATTCTGCTACGTGACATATGGACTAAACATCATGAACTGAACTGAACCTCTAAATACTTGACTTACAGATGAGGTCTAACTTGAAGGTCAACTTATGAGTACCCTCTATTCTAGACTGAATTCATTATGCAAGGAGAAATTAAAGGATCTAAGTCATGAGAGCATTAAGAGAAAGTGGGGTATCTCCCCCTTGGGACGCTATGTCCCTCTAAGAATGCTTACCTTACTGAGATACTGAGTGATGCACAGGGCATCAACGAACTAGATTATAACTAAAATTTGGGAGTCTGAAACTAATGCGTGATGCATGAGATGGACTGAACTTTCAACTACTAGGAGGTTCTACCTTGAAATAGTTACATTCTCTGAGATTTTGGATAGCATGAATAGATGCAAGGATGAGAAAACAAGCTATAAAAATCTGACTCCTCAATTGCTAAACTGACTTGCTGGATTTACTAGCTAACTCATACTGAAACATATGCTCAAATGATAGAAAGAGATTTAACAATACATACTATGAACATGAAAAACTGGTAACATACCCGAATCTAAGTCAGGGAAACTTTCTGGATTAGGATGGGTCTGGAGTGTATAAAGTCTATTCTGACGTTGACCACTGTTGGTACCTTGCTGACGCAACTTCTTACCCCTCTGTTCTAAAACTCTGCACTATCGCATCCTGTTGCCTGGCTTGCCATACCTAAAGCATACATCACTTCCTGCTATACATGCACCTAGATGATTCTTACCACACTCTTCACAAAGCGGATAAGTAAGACCTCTATTTTCACTACCCTGGGCCTCGGAGCCTGGCTCTCCATCATGACGGTCATTTTTAGACTTAGGTGTTGGTACATTAGCTGAGGATGGAGCTGGAACTGAAATTTTTTTACTATACTGAGAACGGTTACCACCCTGTGACTTAGGCTGATCAAAGATGAAACTACCTGTCCTTGCTCTCTTACTCTGTCTCTCTCTCATCCTAATCTTCTGCTCCTCTATCTACTGAGCATGTTTCATAAGTCTTACTAAAGTCATATCACTATTCAATATGGTAGATCTGCACTTGTTTACCACACTATCATTTACCCCTGACACGAACTTACTCATCTTAGCTCTACCGTCTGCAACCACATGAGGGGCATATCTGGATAATTGAATAAACTTCAGAGAATACTCTTTTACCATCATCTTTCCCTGCCTGAGGTTGATGAACTCTAGTACCTTAGCTTCTCTAAGCTCTAGTGAAAACAATCTATCAAGGAAAGCAGAGGTAAACTCCTCCCACTCTATAGGGCCTGCATCATCTAACCTTTCTGACTTCCACTTATTGTACCAAGTATGAGCGATATCCTGTAATTGGTATGTGGCTAACTCAGCACTCTGAACAGTAGTAACCCCTATAACATCTTTCACATTCTGAACGTGATCTAGGAATTCCTGCGGGTCCTCATCTGACTTAGACCCTGTGAAGGAAGGAGGATTCATTCGGGTAAAGTCCTGAATTCTAGTTGCAGCTGAATTGGCCACTGGGTTGGCTAGAACGATAGCTGGTCATTCATTCTAGGAAGCGAATGATTGAGCAAGAGTGGTGAATGCGGCCCTAAACTCCGCATGAGAAACATGATCGCCCAAAGGGTCTTCGGGCTGAGGGGCTGACTGATTCCCGTTTCTTCTTTTCGGAGGCATGTCTATAGAAGAAAGGGAGAAATGGATTAGACTGAGATTATGCTCACTGGCATGATATGAATACTGAAATAAGGGAAATTTTTCCTAAAATATCTCATAGCCTCCTGCACATAAGTGTGGTGCACAACACACGCATGTACAAGACTCTACTAGATGCGGCTTTCAAACTTACTAAGACTCTATTGAACCTTAGGCTCTGATACCAAGTTTGTAACCCCCCGATTATCTGAACCGGAATGCTACACGGTGCTCATGAACCCAAAGGACCAAAAGCTAACCCATGACTGATATTTGTACCTGTATACTACATAATATATCATAAAATACAGAAACATAAACATGAAAGGCCATAAGGTTCAAACCGAATAAACGTCTGATAACAAAATATTTGAAAAGAGTATAACAATACCAAAATAAATCATAAATACTGAAAATAATGAGATCTGAATATCTAATCTGACATCTAGTCTGAAAGCCTCTAACTGAACTGAATAAGGCGTTGAAGGAACATGTCTCCAACTAACTCCATCTAGCAACTAAATAGTAAGTGTAGAAATAATCATATCATCCTCGAATGAGAAGGACTCACTGCAAACTCTGAACACTGGAATGCTACTGCTGATCTGGAGCTCGTGCCTCTGAACCTATAGTGTAACATAAGAGAAAGTACCATAGCGCAAATACATCAGTACGTATGAATCAACTGAGTATACGAGCGAGGTAGGCTAAATGTAAATGGTTATATGCATGAACAATCCTAACTAATATGAACGTGAGAATACATACATGCATAAACAACTATAACTGAATTCATGATGATGCTGACTACTGAGTCTGAATGCTGACGACATGACTTTACTGTTACTGAGGTACTGAATAGATTATTGACTATTTCTGACAGTTCAAATTATCAAGAACTGGTTTGAATGACTTTGTCTAAAAGTCCTGAAACTGAATACTGGTAACGTTAGCTATGATAACTGATATAGCTGAAACAACTGTAATGATCGGACTAATCAATATAACCGATACTGAGAGACTGTATCTGACAGTCTAAGTTCTGATGGAACTATATGAGTTTCGTTCTTCTTGGAGTAACTAAATCTGAGATCAGTCCTATCTAGCAGGTGATCATAAGTATACTAATAATAAGGATGATTTGACGTAGTCTGAGATCAGTCCTATCTAGCGGGTGATCTTTAAATCTAAAGATTATGATACTGATTAATCATAGTTGAGATCATTCCTAGCTAATGGGTGATCTTGAAGTCTATTTACAATGAATCTTACTTTTGAGAGATGAGTTTGATGGAAACCCTAATCTTGTGGTTGAGAGTATAAGAGAGGGTTTTTGAGATGCTTAACTGAAGAAATATGGGAAAAATTACACCTTTTTAGGGATATAAGTCGTGGAAGGTGAAGGAAAATACCAAAATACCCTTATGAAATAATTTTCCAGTTGCTGAAAAATCATAGCTGACGACATTGGTAATAGGGCGTCAGACTTGTGATAAGTCGTCAAAAATGTCGTCAGATTTGTGATAAGTTATCACAAATGTCGTCACTTAGGAGCTGGTTTCTGCCTAAGGCTGACGACCTTCGTGATAGGGCATCACAAATGTGATAAGATATCACAAATGTCGTCACGTAGGATCTGGTTTCTTCCTAAGGCTGAGAACCTTCGTGATAGGGCATCACAAATGTGATAAGCTATCATGAATGTCGTCACACTATTTCCAGCCTGATATACTTGAGTAAAATAGGCATAACTCTTTGCTCCGATATCGGATTTAGGCAAAATTGGTATCGTTGGAAATCTAATTCAAAGAGATTTCATTTGATATATAATAAACCACCCATTTCATCATATACAATGAGTTATAATCGATTGAAGTTGACCCAAGTTTTGACGCTCACTAAAACTTGAACGATAGGAAAGCTTTCAACTTCTACTTGAGTTAGGGGACCTCTATGATCTAACTTCATGCTAAAATAGATTCCCACACTACATAATTGATTAACACACTAAATTTATATAAGATTTAAGGCTTTTGAAACATCCACGCATAGGAATGACGGATTTTCATTCTAGTCCAAAATGTGGGGTATTACACTATCATGCTTATAGAAGCTAACCTTCATCATAATAATACCTTTGTCCCAAAAATGATAAAATGGGATGATGTATTAATAAAAGATAAGTGGCATTTTGACTCCATAACGAAGCCAGAAATAAAAGAAGAAAATTCAAATATTGAACAAGTAGTACAATATCCAGATGGATCGATAGATTTAAAATTTCTAAGATCCCAATCTCCTAGTCAAGCATCTTCAAGTAATAGAATGTCCTTTTCTAGACCATCAATCCCCAAATCTGTTCAAGAAGGGGAGGTAACATTAGAAGATATTGAAAGAAAATTAAAAAGAGTTGATTTCTCAAAAACAATTCCAAAAGTGGAATATGAATCTACATATTTAATGGCCAAAATATCAATAAGTCCCACTACCAGTGAAATGCTAGGAGTAAGAAATTCTCTATGCATGATTAGGTCAGACATAATATTGGAACCTGACTTTGAAAATTTAGATAAATTATGGAATAACCCAAAAAATTCTATTATAAAGGAATGGTATAAACAAATATCCTCCTTAAAAGAATGATATTCTTTTAGAGAAAAATGGTGCAATGATATAAAAAGATTAGATGTAATATTGAATTTTTTAAATAGTTCGAAATTACAGGAAAATAGGATGATCAAAAGGATTTGTTAAACATGATTTTTAATAAATGGTGTACGACTAGCAATAAAATTGTAGAATCAACAATTCCTCTGTTAGAAGAAATTAGTCTACCAGTAGAAGGCAGAGTTGTTACTGCCTCAACCATTAAATTAGATATAGTAGATACTAAAGGTGACCCTACAAATAAGGATATAAATAAAATACTTCAACAAAATAATTATACAAATTAATCATTACATGTAGTATCTAAACAGATTCTCGGAGCCTAGAACAAATAAAATTTTAAAGATAAATCAAGTTCTTCTCATTATGATAAAAAAATTAGAAACTCATCCAATATTTAAATTACCAGAATTTTCTGAAGATAAATTTCCTAAATTTGAAGAAAAGTTGGAAATAACAGATGATATTTTAGGAAAAATTAGTGAAATATTAAAATCTAAATTAAAAGACAAAAATGACGTTATTAAAGAAAACCCAGAATTTCCATCAAAATCCACTAATAGTATAGATAATAATAGTACAAGTTGGGACTATGAATAAATAAATCATAAACCTAAAGGTTGCAGAATCCTAAATAAAAGGAAAGACATAAGTAATAGTTTATGTTGTATATTTGAAGAAAATAAAGATAATTCCTCTCCAAAAGAAAATATTAATATGGTTTGTAGTATTAAATTAGCTAATTATAGTAAACACACCGGTTCAAACTGTATTGCAATAATCGCTATATTAAATTTATCACTAATAATAACATGGAGAAAGAAGTATTGTTTGATATTATCAATCACTTAGAGAATACAAACCTTAGGAGAAAATATTTAATAGTCTTAAAAAGTATTATTCTTAACCAACTGTTTGATAAAGAAATAATTGCACCCTCTGTTATGTGAAATATGTTCGGTAAAGAGCAAAAATCAGAAACAGCTATATAGGACCTTCAAATAGAGTTACAACACTTAAAAAGAGAAGCTCAATTATTTAAGCCGGAATTCAGCAATAAATCACTTACTGACAATTTAACTTATAATGAAAAATCTGAACCATGTCAATTAAAACTTGGAGAAACATTAAAAATTAAAAGAAATAATAAATATATTAAGTTCCTAGAGAATCATTCAAATATTGACAAAATTACAAAAGATAAAAAACAAAGTTACCATATACCTGTTACATTAGTTGTAAATAAAAATTACACAATTCAAAAAGTGGCATTATTAGACACAGGAGCAGATCGAAACTGCATCATTGAAGGAATGACCCCCACTAAGTATCTTGAAAAAGGTACTACAAAATTATTCTCTACAATAGGCGAATGATTAAAAATAAATTATAAAGTACACAGTGCACACATCTGTAATGATGGAATTTGTTTCATAAATGACTTTGTAATAATCAAAGATATAAATGAAGAGATAATTTTAGGTATACCTTTTACAAATCAAATAAAACCGTATACTGATGAATTAGACGGCATCCACACCACTATTTTGGGGAATAAATTATTTTTCCTTATCTAAATAGTTTATCAAAAGAAGAAAGTGACCTTATAAAAAATAAAACGGTCTTTAAAATCAACTTAATTTCACAACAGATAAATTATTTAAAGGACGAAATAAAGCTCAAAAGAACTGAATCCTCTTAAAAAACCCCAAAAGTAGAAGAAAAAATTAAAAATCTACAAGAAGTCATAGAATGGGAGGTCTGCTCAGATTTTCCTAATGCCTTTTGGGAAAGAAAGAGGCATATAGTTGAATTACCCTATATTGAGGAATTTGACGAAAGGATTATTCCAACAAAAGCACGACCCATTCAAATGAACCATGAATTAATAGAATATTGCAAAAAGGAAATTAATAATTTATAAGATAAAAAAATTATTTGACCTTCTAAATCGCCTTAGAGTTGTTCAGATTTTTATGTCAATAATAGTGCTAAAAAAAAGAGGTGCTCCGAGACTAGTTATCAATTATAAGACTCTTAATAAAGTATTAAAATGGATTAGGTACCCAATACCTACTAAACGTGGCCTTCTTAAAAGAACTTATAAAGCCAATATTTTTAGCAAGTTTGATATGAAATCAGGATTTTGACAAATTCAAATTGCAGAAAAAGATAAATATAACACAGCCTTCAATGTTCCTTTTGGATAATATGAATGGAATGGAATTCCTTTTGGACTAAAAAATGCTCCATCTGAGCTTCAGAATATTATGAATAATATCTTCAATCAATATAGTCATATATGTATAGTCTATACAAATGATGTTTTAGTATTTTTAGAAGACATTAACCAACACTTTAAACATCTCCAAACCTTTATAAAAATCGTCAAACAAAATAGACTTGAAGTTAGTGCTAAAAAGATTAAATTATTTCAAACCTCAATTAGATTTCTAGAACATGATTTATATCAAAGAACTTATAATCCCATTTGTAGATCCATAGAATTCTACTCTAAATTTCCAGATGAATTAACTGATAAAACCCAACTTTAGAGATTCTTAGGAAGCCTCGAAAACATTGCAGATTTTATTCCTAATATTAGAAAGGTATGTAAATCTCTTTATCATCGTCTTAAGAAAAATTCAATACCTTGGAGTATAGAGTACACTAATACAGTTCAAAAAATTAAATCAATAGTACAAAAACTTCGATGTCTGGGGATACCGCACCCAGAAGCTCTCATGATTGTGGAGACTGATGCCTCAAACATATGATATGAAGACATTCTTAAACAAAGGATTTCCATAGGATCTACTGAACAATTAGTAAGATTCACGCTAGGAATCTGGAATGATACTCAAAAGAATTATAGTACTATTAAAAAGGTAATTTTGGCTATAGTACTATGTATAACAAAATTTTAAGATAATTTAATAAATAAAATTTTTTTACTAAGAGTATACTCAAAGAAGCCAAAGACGTTTTACAAAAGGATATTAAAAATTTAATTTCTAAACAGATATTTGCCAGATGACAAGCTTTATTATTAATTTTTGATTTTCAAATAGAGTTTATATTAGGAGAAAATAATTCTCTCCCAGATGTTTTTGACCAGAGAATTCTTTCAGGGAAAAAATGAGGAGACCCGAAAAACTCATAATAAAGAGGAAGCCTCCATTTAGGCCTTTTTGATCTGAAGAAAAAAAAAATCTTTTCAACGAAGAAAAGAAAAATCCATAAATCAAATTTTTCAGTCCTGGTAGAAATTTCGTATGTTCCAAAACCTACCACTTCCTTACCATCAAAAGTATCCATGAAAGCTCTGGAGGAAGACGCATAAGTAGTCTCCCCAGTCACACTACAGAAGAAGGAACAATAGAGTATTCCTGATAAAAAGTACTTCGAGATAGTAAATCTACAGGTACTTCCAATAAGAGCACTTGATAAAAATTACGAAGGAGCGAGAGTGGTTAAAGCCTTGATGTACAAAGTAAGAAAAATAATCCCCTCGAAACCCGAAGAAATTAGTGAGTTAATTTTAATAAAGTATTTCTACACTATTAGAGAATATTGAGTCCCTTTACTAGTTACTATTTTTAGCAATAGAAATGCTTTAACTAAGCAACATATTTTACAAATTTAATAGATTTTCCACATTATGGCACTCAATAAAGGTGCATAACAAGTTTACAAACAGTTTTGGTCCTTTACTGTATTTTCAATAAAAAGAGTTTATAAATATTTTGCGTAAAAATATCAGGTAAAATATGTCTACATATTAAAAGATTTTCATATATTATTAGTCTTTTTTAAAAGTTAAATATTTATGGTAAACCCCATCAAATAAATCTATATCTAGTTCTTTTTCATGAACCAAATTCTGCCTTCAAAGCTAGAGAACGGAGCTAAAATAAATACTACAATATCTATTCAAAAAAGATGACCCAAACAATGGAGACGTAAAGAATCATCAACATATCTCGACAGCAAAAGGGAAGAAAAGCTATAACAAAGGAAATAAATACAAGGTGGACCCCACAGCGTGGACCCCACAACATCTACCCATAAAACTATGTAGCTATAAGCCAGAAATGCACAAATTCATAACATAGAAAACCACAGGACTCAAAAAATCAGCAAGGCACAAGTCTTCATATCATAAGAAGACAAAAAGAAGAAAAAACTAAAAATCCTTTTTAAAAGATTCAAAAGGAACATCTCTTCAAAAGAAGCAAAGGAAAGTTTAAGATAACTTTGCAAAACACTTGCAGAACAGATATATACACCATACAGGTGTAAAAGAAATAACACATATTCGTGTATAAACAGATGTAAAATAGATAAAGTAGGGAAAATATTAGTCAACATATTTTGAGGCCTATTTAAGGCTTTGAACTTGTAAAAAAGAGGGCATTCTGAAATTTTCCAACTCAAAAATCTCTTTGTCATGTCCCATATTTCCCATCTACCTCTGTAAAGTTCTCTTATTTTCCCAGATCAATAAAAAAAATTTGTAATTATAAATTTCTCTATTTCTCTATTGTTTTAATTTATTTTTCTTTAGATTATTTTGTTCTTGTTTTGTTGTTTTAAAGTTAAATTTTTTTAAAAGTTTAATTTGATACATTTAACTTCTTTTAAAGTAGTAATTATTTTAAACTGTTGTTTTACTCCCCGTTATCCCGATCCGTCCCCTAAATGGTATCAGAGCCAGGTTGCCGAGGAGGAGTGTGAGTATGAGTAGGATTAGGTAGAGTGTTATGCTTTCCTAGAACCGGTTGAAATTAATGTTACTCCTAGAATAATCATTCTTCGGGTTAGTAATTACTGTTGTTCTTCCTCTATATTCTTAGTTTTATTCCTTAAGTTAGGTAGCCATTTAATAGTGGTTTAGACATTGGCAAACCTGGAATTTTCCATTGGATTAGCTCTGAGTCTGTGGAAAAATAGAGCCTGGCCCAAAGGGTGTTCCCGTCGCCAAGCCTATAGGAATAAAATATAAGAATTCTATAAGAAGAAAATTAGTAACTATTGCATACAAAAATAATTATTGTGGTAGTAAAACCTAAAATAAATTTTGATTCTAGGATAGTGTTTTTCCTCTCATCTGCAAAAAATTTCTAATGAATACTCCAACCAACCAAAACATAATAAATAGTGTCAATGTTTCTACTATCTCTAGTAAAATTACTAAAATAGAAAGTGATTTACAGAATTGGAATATTCTAATAGAAAGTTTTAATAGAGTTTATAAAACTTGACACTTTGATTTTGTTAAAAATTATAATATTAAAACTTCGTAATCTACTGTTGCAATTAATAGAAATGCTAAGATTATTAAATTATTAGCAGCTGAAGATATTAATAAATATAGAAAAAATTACAAGTTCCTTCACATAGGTCTTGTTCAAGTAGCATTTAAACCATTATATAGATTAGGTTTAGATGTACCTATATGTCTACTTTTAAGAGATAATACATTATTGAATTTTGATGATTCATTATTAGCAGTATTACAAAGTAACCGCACTAATGGCCTGGTATACTTTAATTGCTATCCTAATTTTTCTATAGCTATTAATGATGCTATGGATACATTAACATTAAATGTTAATACAAAAAACGTGAATAGTAAGGCAAATATAAGAGAAATAGCATATTGAGTATATTGCAGATTAATGAAAACAACCTTAGCCCCTAAGGCTAAAATAATTAGTAATAAAAGAGCTACCATGCTTATGGCAGCTAACCTTAATCATAATAATACCTTTGTCCCAAAAATGATAAAATGGGATGATGTATTAATAAAAGATAATTGGCATTTCGACTCCATAACGGAGCCAGAAATAGAAAAACAAAATTCAAATATTGAACAAGTAGTACAATATCCAGATAGATCTATAGATTTAAAATTTCTAAGATCACAATCTTTTAATTGTAATACCCCAAGTCTGTACCTCGGACAATATACTATGCTTACGACTCGAAGGACTACAAGCTAACCCATGACAGATATTTATTATGAGCACTGAGTAATAACACTAAAATATTATGGAATATTGGTTGAAATTCCATAAGGTTCATAGTTTGAAATACTGATAAAATATAACATCTGATGAAAACATCAGAAATACTGAATACTGTCTGAAATAGTCTAGTCTAAAAAACCTCTAATAGAATTGTCTGAAAGCAGAGTTGATGGGACAAACCCCCAACTAACTCCGACTACAGAAATACTAAAATAAAATTTATCCTCGATAGATGAGGAATCACTGCTAAATCTGAAATTACTGGCTGAATATGAATCTGTCTATGCACGGTCAGGAATCGGAGCATCAGAACCTATGATATGAGACATCATAGCGCAAAAAAAGTGTATGCGTCAGTACGTGGAATGTACTAGTATGCTAGATAAGGTAAGGCTGAATGGAAGGGTTCATATGCATCAACAGTAACTGACATAATGATATGGAATAACTGAGTATGAATACATGGATAACTAAAACTATTGTTAAATACTGAGCATGCAATACTGTGTATATATGTGTATACTATATATGAGCTTTTACTGATGTTGATAACTGATTTCTGATAACTGAGTAACTGATATCTGATATTATTGATAACTGGGTGACTGTGTCTGACAGTCTTGATTCTGTAGAACTGAAATGAGTTCTATACTGAGACTGAATACTGAAACTGGAACTGTGGGAGATAATCATCTAATCGACATACCCCAAATACGATAACTGAGGCCCAACCTATAACCCCAGTTGGAAGAGTGTCAATACCGTACCACGAATAAAGATAAGCCGGAGAGTTACCCTCATCTGGTAGGTACTCTAATGAGAACGGTGGAACCCTCAACTGGCAGGTTAAAATACCTCATTAACCCTCAACTGGCAGGTTGATGTATCAACCTATGCTGCCTATAAAGTTCTAAAATGCAAGGACTGCTTCTAAGGATCACATCCTCTAGTGGCAGGTGAGCCCCTATCCTTGGTTTCACTCGGTGCTGAATCCTACTCCCAACTGAATAAACACTGAACTAATTATAATGAGCTGAACTAGACTGATACTGAGTTTCACTGTGTTTTGTAACTGACTAAGTTTAATGAGTTTTGTAACTGACTGAGAGTGCTACTGATCGTGACACTACTGAGACTATTTTGTAACTACTATATCTCTTGGCAAACAACCAAATTTTTGGTTATTGAATACCCCCCCGGATTTGATAGCATGGAAAGTAAAGCATAACATGATCTTGAAAAGCATAACAATGTTCACTTGTTCATAATTTATTCATAGAGACACTTTACCAAACACTTGTAGGGCATAGCTTGTACATATATTAGCATATCATGATTTCACCATTAAATTCACATGGACATTCCATCATACATGGACATTCCATCATACACATGAGAAGCACAAATTAATGCATATAATCATGGACAACATGTAAACATTGCAACTACAACACCCAAACTTGCTAATTCAAGGATTATAACATGGGAATTACACAATTCAATATACATGCTATTTCAATTTCATGGAATCTACAATTAATCATGGATTGAAACTCAATTAATGTCATGAACATGAATACAATCCAATTTAAAGCATGTAAATCATGAATCAATAATCTTGTAGTTTAAAAAAAATGGATTCTTGGACTCTATGGGTGAAAGGAACCCATAGATGAACACCTAGCCTACCTAGGTATTTTAATTCTTGAAGCTCTTGGTGATTTTCTTGAGGATTGCTCTTGATTTCTTTAAGTTAGGGTTTTGCCTTTTTTAAGAGAGAATGATTTAATTTGGGGAAAATTAGGTGAATAGTAATATAACTAGGTTAATTAAGGGTTAATTACGTGTTTAAGATTGATTAGGGCCAAGGAAAAATACCAAATTACCCCTAGGAAAAATTAAAATTTTCGTCACTGAAGTCCCAATTTTAGGCTTTACCACGACATGGTGGAATTGCGGTGAGCCACTTGAGACCTGGCTGAAACAGTGTAAAAAGGGATAAATGTGAAATTGACCCGTGGCGCGATGCGGTGGTATCGCGGAGCCTCACTTGAATTTGACAACTGGGAAATGGCACGACGACGTGATGCGGCCTTATTGTTGTCCTTTACTGGAAAATGACAATTGCCATTTGGACTCTTACAGCGGCGTGGTGAAGTACCAGGTGGTACACTATATTACTAAAAATGCTATAACTCTCTACCCGAGTGATGAATTTGGGCAAATTTTATATCGTTGGAAAGCTGACTGGATTTCATATGCATTAGTAAGCTCTAAAATAAAAATACTGAGTATTGTAAAAATTTTATATATGAATACTCATGTACTGAGACTTAAATTAATCTAGGGAAATACGGGGTATTACATTAATCAAGCATCTTCCAGTAGAAGAATGTCCTTTTATAGACCTTCAGTCTCCAAGTATGTAGAAGAAAGGAAAGTAACATTAGAAGATATTGAAACAAAATTAAAAGGAATTGATTTCTCAAAAATAGTTCCCAAAGTAGAATATGAATCTACTAATTTAAAAGCTAAAAAATCAATACGTCCCACTGCTAGTGAAATGCGAGGAGTAAGAAATTCCCTATGTATAATTAGGTCAGACATAATATTTGAACCTGACTTTGAATATTTAGATAAATTATGGAATAGGCCAGAAAATTCTATTAAAAAGAATGGTATAAACAAAAATATTCATTAAAAGAAAGATATTCTTTTAGAGAAAAATGTTGTAATGATATGAAAAGATTAAGATGTAATATTGAATTTTTTCAATGGTTTGAAATTATAGAAAAATTAGATGATCAAAAGGAGACGTTAAGCATAATTGTTAATAAATGGTATACTACTAATAATAAAGTAGTAGAATCAATAATTACTCTGTTAGAAGAAATTAGCCTACCAGTAGAGGGTTGAATTGTTACTGCCTTACCTTTTAAATTAGATATAGTTGATACTAAAGGTGATCCTACAAATAAGGATATAAATAAAATACTCCAACAAAAAAATTATACAAATCAATTATTACATGTGGTTTCTAAACAGTTTCTTCAAGTCAAGAATAAATCGACTTTTAAAGATAAACCAAGTTCTTCTCATTATGATAAAAAAAAAATTAGAAACTCATCCAATATTTAGATTACCAGAATTTTGTAAAGATAAATTTCCTAAATTTGAAGAAAAGTTTGAAGTAACCGATGATATTTTAGGAAAACTTAATGAAAGATTAAATTCTGAATTAAAAGTCACAAATGACAAGGTTATAAGAACTTTATTAGAAAACAATGATAACAAAATTAACAAACTAAGCTCTAAATATTCAGTACAAAAGAATTATTATAAAAAGTCCACATTTTCGGATATGCAGTATGAAGAAAATGAAATTTTATCTCATACTTCACATTCTGGAAAAGAAGTCGCGGAATAGAATATAGATGGATTAGCAGAACATCAAATATATAATAAACTACAAGAAATGGGAATGTCCTTTATGGCATAATATTTTTCCAAAATGACATACAAACAAGCAGCGTTTATGATTATATCAGGTTTTACAGGTACTATAAAATATTGGTGGGATAATTACCTCACTGATAATAATAGTCAAAGCATTTTAAATGGTACAACAATTACTCAAGTTATTAAGACTGATTCTGTAGGGCAAACGATTGAAAATCAAGTTTCAGAAGATGCCACTGCCACTTTGATTTTTAGTATAGCTAAATATTTTATCGGAGAACCTCAACTTTTCAAAGATAGAAGTTTAGAAATATTATCAAATCTATCATGTCCAAAGTTAGACGATTTTAGATAGTATAAAGATATTTTACTCAACAAAGTCATGATTAGTGAAGATTGTAATCATGATTATTGGAAGGAAAAATTTATAAGTGGCTTACCAACATTATCTGCCGAAAAGGTTAGAACAAAATTAAAAGATAGGTTTGAGGGAACATTCCTTATAGTAATTTAACTTATGGTGATATTATAACAACAACAACAACAGACCCAGTATATTCCCACAAAGTGAGGTCTGGGGAGGGTAAAATGTACGCAGTCCATACCACTACCTCCGAGGAAGTAGAGAGGTTGTTTCCGATAGACCCTCGGCTCAAACTTATGGTGATATTGCAAGTTTTATAAATGTCAAAGGAATAGAATTATGTAAAGATGTTAAACTTAAACATCAACTAAAAAGATATAATAAAATATCTCGCAAGGAGCTAAGAAGTTTTTGCGAAGACTTCGGTTATGTAAATTTATCATCCCCTTCAAAGGAAGCTACCAAAAAGAGTAAAAAACAACATAAAAAGTATAAAGATAAATCAAAGAAATCTCATTATTATAAAAGACGATTTAAAAAATCAAAAAAGGCTTCTAAGGGAGAAAATAAAACCAATAATGAAACATGTTGGAACTGCGGTAAAACTGGATATAAGGCTAAAAATTATCGGGTCCCAAATAAAAAGAAAGACAATATAAATATGTTAGAATTAGGAAATGATGTTAAAGAAAAATTATATTCAATACTTGATGAAAATGAAAATAGTTCTTCTTGTGACGAAAGTCTTAGTGATGATAATCAACTTAACATTGCATGTAGTTCAGGTAGTAGTGAATTAACAGACCATTGTAATTGTAGAGGTGCAATTTAGACTTGTGATAGTCATTTTATATATCTTATCACCAATAATAAAGGAAAAGAGGCCTTATTTGACATGCAAGATAATCTAGAAGACCCAACTCTTACGAGAAAATATTTAATAGCTTTAAAAGATATTGTTCTTGATCAACAGGTTGATAATAAAGATATTATTGAGCCCTTTAATATGAAAAACGTACTAAATAAATTTAAAGAAAATAAGTATAGAACAACCATGCAAGATCTTCAGACATAAATATTATACCTAAAAGAAGAACTTAGGAAAGTTAAGCAGAGACTTAACAATATAGAAACAGAGTCACTTACTAATAAAATATTAAAGGATTTAACTCCAATTCAAGACCCCAAATCACATCAGTTTGAGTTTGTTGAAACAAAAGAAGTAAATAATAATGAAATAGAATCTCTCGAGAAGCATCCTATTAACAAATTAAGAATTAATACAATTACTATAGTTAAACCACAACGTTACCATATACCAATTACTATAGTCATCAATAAAGATTATAGAATTCATAAGATTTCATTATTTGATACAGGTGCTGATGAAAATTGCATTATAGAAGGATTAATTCCTATAGAGTATCTATAAAAAGGTACTACCCGCTTATTCTCCACAACAGGGGAAAAATTCAAAATAAATTATAGACTTTCCAAAGTCCGTATTTGCAATGACGGAGTTTGTTTTATTAATAATTTTGTAATCACTAGAGATATCAATGAAGATATAATATTAGGTCTTTCTTTTATCACTCAAATAAAACCTTATATTGCTGAGCTAGATGGCATCCATACCACTATTTTGGGAAAAAGGATTAGTTTCCCCTATCTAAATAGTATATCAAAAGAAGAAAGTGATTTTATAAAAAATCAAACTGTTTTTAGACAAAAATCAATAGAGAAAAACTAATCCGCTATTAAAGAAAAATTTTAATTTTATAAGTTATCCAATTTCAAAATTCTTTTTAGAGTTGTTTCATAAAAATATTACCAAATTCAATTTTATATGGGGAGAAATTCTCTTCCAAAAATTTTAACAAAATTTTTCTACAGGGAAATTATGAGACCTGGAACACCAGGATCAAGGTTAAGGCCTCTATTCCAGCCTTTTCGACCAGAGGAAAAGATGAAAAGACCCTTCACAGGAGAAGATAAAAAGTCAGATAAAAGGTTAGAAAATAGGTTTTCAGTCTTGGCAGAATTTCCATCCCTGCAATAACCTACCATTCCACTATCTCCAAAAGAGTCTATTGCCAGTGTACCGAGAATGCAGCCACTTGAGCAGATATTTAAGGAAGACTATTCTTCAGTCAATAAATATATTGCTATCCAAAATAAAGATAGTTAAGATATGAAACCACTAGATACCTACTTACAAGCAGTCTCCCCAGCCACTCCGCAAAGAAAAGAAGAGAAAAGTATTCTTGATAAAAATCAATTTGAGATAGTAGATTTGCAAGTATTGCCGATAATGGCACTTGATAAAAAGTATGAAAATTTTTTAGTACCATAATTTCTAAAGCCATGTTATACAAATTGGGACTATGTGGAGACAGACGATCCCCTCAAAACCCGAAGGTATTATGAGTTCATATTAACAGATACAAATTCATTACAAATCAAGTATAAATTAGCAGATATAACTGATCCTAATAGTATTCAATATTTAAAGTTTATAATCAAACGGATATTAAACCTATTTGAATAGTATGTAGATCAGCTACATATACCTATTTCTCTATCGAGAAGTCATAGACCTCAGACCTATTATTGGTATGATTATAAGGCAACCTATAAAACTTTATGTATGTTAGGCCCAACACACACTCTTGGTTCATGAAATATTCAGAGCAGATGAAGACTGTTGTAATTCCTCGATGGTTCTACGACTGGTGGAGTCATTTTGGAGGAAATAAATATGTATTGTCTACACAGTTTAAAAAGTAATTTGAATAGTTCCAGGTAGAGCAGAATTTCTACACTGCCGAAAAATGTTAAATGGTGTAAATTTTTTATCGCTAAAAGAATTTCATATATTATCTATTGGTCCTTTGATATCTATGAATTTGAAAGGATCAAATACTTAAGAAAAACCATCAAGATTAAAGGATGGAGTTCGACGGAGAAGACATCAACAAGCTTATACTCATGAAAGGAAGAAGTGCACCTTTCCAAGAAGGAATTAAAAAGAAGGCTTAAAAAAGCCTTGTCAAATCAAGATAATGAGAGTGATTAAAAATAGATTATGGAGTTATTAGATACTTCATCCTCTCATTCCAGCGAACCCAACAATGAGGTAATGCTGGACCCATAAGGAATAGCACAGGAATACCTTCTTAATATAAAGAAAGATGCTCGCACCCCTTCAAAGTTTGAAAATCTACTTAATGGACCCCACAAACAAAAGAAGACTAGAAGACAAAGTCATATATCTTCAAGGAAGAATATTCCAAAATCTTCTCAAAATTATCAAAAAATGCAAGTTCAAGAGAGTCAGAGACACGTGCAGGAAGAATAAATAATCATCAGATAGGTATGAAATAAATAACTTTCATTAGTGCATGGACAAATGTAAAATCATATAGTGTTTGTTAAAAATTAGTCAGCACTTCTGAAGCCTATTTAAGGCTTTCAACTTTGTAATAGCAAAGAGCATTCTAAGTTAGGAAATTTCAGAATGCACTTCGCTATTACAAGTTGAAAGCCTTAAAAAGGCTTCAGAACTGCTAACTAATTTTTAAAAAACACTATCTGTTTTACGTTTGTCCATACACTAATGAAAGCTATTTATTCTACACCTGTCTAATGACAATTTATTCTTTCTGCACGTGCCTCTAACTCTCTTGAACTTGCGGCTTTTAATGATTTTGAGAAGATTATGGCATATTCTTCCTTGAATATGTATGCCTTTGTATTCTAGTTTTATTTTGTTTTTGGGGTCCATTAAGTAGATTTTCAAACTTCAATGGGGTATGACCACCTTTCTTTCAATTAAGAAGGTATGCCGGTGCTATTCCTTGTGGGTCCAGCATATCTCATTGCTGGGTTCGATGGCATGAGAGGATGCAGTATCTAATAACTCCATAATCAGTTTTGTATTACTCTCATTATCTATATTTGACAAGGCTTCTTTGATCCTTCTTTTTAATTCCTTCTTGGAGAGGTGCGTTTCTTCCTTTTGTAAGGATGAGCTTATTGTTGGCTTTTCCATTAGACTCCATCCTTTAATCTTGATGATTTTTCTTAAGTATTTGATCCTTTCAAATCATGGATATATGTAATTCCCGGAGTTTGTACCCCAGACGCTACATGATGCTTATAATCCTAAAGGACCATAAGCTAACCCATGACTGGTACTTGCCGCAATAACTGAATAGTAATATTGCAAATATGCAGAAATTAGGTGAAAAACATGCCATAAGGTTCAATACTATATTAAAACTGAATACGGTATAAAAATACCAAAACTGAAACATCTGTCTGAAAATACTCTAGTCTGGAAAGCCTCTAAACTATCTGAAATAAGGAGTTGATGGGACAAGTCCCCAACTAACTTCGAACTACTAAAATAACTGAAATGTTGAAGTAATAATCATGTCCTCAAACTATGAGGACTCACCACTAACTCTGACTGCTGAAAATATGTAACTGCTAGGGATGATCAAGATCCTGTACGTCTGAACTTATGATATAAAACATCATACCGCAAAAGAAAGGTATGTGTCAGTACTTTGAATGTACTGGTATGCAAAGTGAGGTAGGCTGAAATATATGGGTTCATATGCATGAACAATACTGACTGAATAACATGAAATATAACTAAATGAGAGTACATGCATGAATACGTAAACTATAATTAAGATCATGATAATACTGGATACTGAGTCTGAATACTAATTAACTGATATTTGAGTCTACTGATATTGAAGTACTAATAACTGAGTGATTGTATCTAATACTCCTAAATATGGAACTTTTCTAAGTTTCATACTGAGCTGAGTGACTAAATATGTAGAACTGAACTGAGTTCTATAGTGAGATTTGAAATAAGACTGAGACTGTGAGAGGTAATCATCTAACCGATATGACCCTCTCTGAAATAATTGGGGTCCAACCTATAACCCCGGCTGGAAGGGTGTCAGTACCGTACCACAAGTAAATATAAGTTGAGTCACCCTCATCTGGAAGGTGATCTGAATGAGAACGGTGGTACCCTCAACTGGAAGGTAGATTACCTCATCAAACCTTAACTGGCAGGTTGATGCCTCAACCTACACTGGCTAGGTAGTTCTGGAACACAAGGACTGCTTCTAAGAATCACACCCTCTACTGGCAGGTGAGTCCTCATCCTTGGGTTTACTCGGTGATGAATCCTACTCCCAGCTGAATAGACCCTGGACTAATTTCTAAACTGTTCTAAGCTGGAATAAACTATTACTAATTATACTATTTAACTGAACCAAACTAAGTTCACTGAGTTTGGTGGAATGACAGAATACTACTGAATTTTGTTAACTAACTGAGTACTACTGAGTTTCCCTGAGTTCTGTAACTAACTGAACTCTATTGATCATGGAATGGCTGAATACTATTCTATAACTGACATTGGCTCTAGGCATACAGCTAAATTGTCAGGTATTAAATACCTCCAGGACTCAATAGCATGAAAAGCAAATCACTTCATGACTTTAGTGGCAGAATGGTACTAGCTTACTAACAATACATTCACTTACGTATTCTGTCAAACACTTGATATACATTGGGCATATACAAGATTAAATTCACATAATAGCATGTTATGCTTGGGCTAATCAATTCACATAGGCATTTTGACAAACACTTGAGAAGCATGGGTATTTCACATATCAATATACATGTAGTACAATCATGAATTCTACATTCACCTTGCAACTCAAGAGTTTAACATGAAGTTCACAAAGTTAAATTCACAATTAACTAGGTTGCATGAAACTTAGGACAAATCATGGAGTTAGATCACCATTAACATCATAATTATAAATACATTCAAGATCCAACAAGAAATCCATGAAATCAATTAACTTAAATTTTTAAAAAGTTTCTTGGACTCCAAGGGTGGAAGGATACCCTTGGATGAATACTTCACATACCTTAGAACCTGAATTCTGAAAGATCGGCGGTGGTTTGTTGAGTTCTTGATTTGAGATTGATCTCTCTAGGGTTTCTGTTCTTGAGAAATTTGAGAATAATGAATGAATTTACCCTCTAAAGGGGCTTAATCTCCTGTTTTGGGGGCTGATAAACGTAGGAAAAAAACCCTATTACCCCAGAGGACGCAGCTTTTTAATGACTAAAAACTAAACTATTGATGCGCAGACCAATGCGACGTGTCGTTGTCATTGACGTGATAGACAACTCACCGCATTGAGTCCATATCCGTTCACTAGAAATTTCCATTGGGATCCAAGGAAAATATTGATCGATGTGATGGCCACCACACTATGCTGAGATCGATCGATACATTGTTTTGGATTTCCAAACGTGGTTTAAATGAGGTCCAAAAAATACAAAACTCGTTCGATAATACCTACCAATATTCCTGATCATGAATTAACCTAAAGATTGACATTTTAAGGTCATAGAGGTCGTGAACTAGAGTTACCAACTTACAAAGGCCAAAATGGCATTTTCTAAGTCTGGGACCCATTAGCGATCTTAAAAGACTGCGTTGAGCTTACGATTTTGCGGGGTCTTACAATATCTCCCCCTTGGGAACATTCATTCTCGAATGAGACTTATTAAACTGATAATACTGATAGACTTGATTTAGACACTAGACATGCACAACTGAAGCATGATTCCATGAATGAAATTACTGATATACTGAATTATCATACTGAACATGCATATCTGATGGATGAGTAAATAGTTGAACATGATTCATGAATGCATGATTGGGATTACTGATAAGCTGAGTTTATATACTTAACATGTATGTCTGATTCATGAGTACATGACTGAACTGATTCATGAATGCATGACTGGGTATATAATGTTAATTGATACTAAGTTGGTAGCTATATCTGAACATGAGACTGAGTAAATTCAAAGATAAACTATTACCTTAGGCTAGTCTGAGTTTTCGGAGAAAAGGTAAGGATACTTGGTCCACATGTCGGTTCTGTTTCCTAAGTAGCTCCCTCCTCAAACTGATTCTGCCAAAGTACTTTCACTAGAGGGACTTATTTGCTCCTCAGTCTGCGAATCTAATAATCAAGGATTTCAACTGGAATCTCTTCATAAGAGAGGCTATTCTAAATATCTATGCCCTCTATAGGGACTACGACTACTGGGTCACCTATGCATTTCTTAAGCAAGGAGACATGGAACACTGGATTCACTGAAGCTAAGTCTAAAGGCAACTCAAGCTCGTAAGCTACCTTTCCAAAATGGCTGATAATTTAGTAAGGATCGACATATCGGGGACTGAGTTTCCCCTTCTTGCCAAACCTCTTCACTCCTTTCATAGAAGATATTATCAAATACATAAAATCACCCATCTCGAACTCGAATTCCTTTCTGCGCACATCTGCGTATGATTTATGTCGGCACTGAGTTATCTTAAGCCTTTCCCTGATCAACTGAACTTTCTCTAAGATATCAAATACCAAGTCAGTCCTTACAACTGCAGCCTCACCTACTTCAAACCAACTAATGGGAGATCTACAACTTCTCCCATAAAGTGCCTCAAACGGAGCCATCTGAATGTTGGAATAATATCTATTGTTATATGTGAATTCAATCAAAGAAAAGTGGTCATCCCAACTACCTTTAAATTTTATCGCACACGCTCGCAGCATATCTTCTAAAATTTGAATGGTCCTTTCTGCTTGACCATCTTTTTGAGGATAAAAGGTTGTACTAAGATGAACTCGGGTACTAATACCCTTTTGGAATGCCTTCCAAAAATAAGAGGTGAACTGGGTACCTCTATCTGAGATAATGGACAATGGAACACCGTGCAATCTGACCAACTCCCTGATATAGAGTTTGACGTAATCCTTGGTTAAATAAAAGGTATGGACTGGTAGGAAATAATCTTATTTGGTCATCCTATATACAATGACCCTAACTGAATTATGCTGGCAACGAGTACGAGGCAAACTCGTCACAAAGTCCATGTTCACTTCTTCCCATTTCCAGGTAGGAATGCTGAACTCCTGCATGGACCCACTAGGCTTCTGATGCTCAATCTTAACCTACTAACATGTTGATAACCTAGCCACAAACTCTACAATGTATCTCTTTATCCCACTCTACCAATAGATCTCTCGTAAATCATGATACATCTTAGTGGCCCCTGGATGAATAGAGTAGCGCGCACCATGCGCTTCTTTGAGAATTCACTATCTTAAATCATCTACACCTGGCACACAGAGCTGACCCTAGTAGCACAAAACACTATATCCTTCTTAGGAGAAAACGTTTACCTTCTGATCTTTAATTGATTTCTTTAACTTAGCTAGACTGGGATCCCTATCCTGCTTTTCCTTTACCTCAGAAACTAGGGATGATTCTGAACAACTCTGCACCCATACACTACCTTCTACTGAATTAACTAAGAGAAAACCTAGTCGGGAAAGCTGATGAACTTCCTGAACTAACTTTTTCTTACCATCCTCCATATGAGCAATACTACCCATAGACATCCTACTGAGAGCATTACCAACTATATTGGCTTTACTCGGATGATACAGGACACTCATGTCTTAGTCTTTCAACAACTCTAACCACCTTATCTGACAAAGGTTTAGGTATTTTTGATAGAACACATACTACAGGCTCTTATGGTCTGTGAACACATCAACGAGCATACCAAACAAATAGTGCCTCCAAATCTTTAAGGAAAATACTACTACTGCTAACTCAAGATCATGAGTAGGAAAGTTCTTTTCATGGGTTTTAAGTTGTCTAGAGGCGTAGGCTATGACCTTACCTCTATGCATCAAAACATACCCCAAACCGACTCTGAAGGCATCATAATACACAAAAAAGTCATTTGAACTATCTGGCAGGGTCAAAACTAGAGCTAAAGTGAGTCGAGTCTTCAACTCCTGAAGACTCTTTTCACAAGAATTTGACCACTGGAATTTGAATTTCTTCTGAGTTAATCTGGACATAAGGGATGCAATAGATGAAAATCCCTCAACAAACCATTGGTAACAGCCAACCAAGGCCCAGAAACTCCTAATATCTGATGGAAAGATGGGTCTAGGAGAGTTTCTCACTGCTTTGGTCTTTTGGGGATCAACTCTAATGCCATCACCAGAAATGATATGGCCAAGGAAGTCTACTTACCTTAGCCAAAATTCGCACTTACTGAATTTGGTGAATAGCTGATAGATTTTAAGAGTTTGTAGTACTATTCTGAGATGGTCTGCATGATCATGCTCACTGTGGGAGTAGACAAGAATGTCATCTATGAATACTATGACGAACATTTCCAAGTACTACTTGAACACATGGTTCATCATGTCCATGAAGGCTACAGAGGCATTGGTAAGACCAAAGAACATGACTAAGAATTTGAAGTGACCATATCAAGTTTTGAAGGCTATCTTCGGGATTTCACATACTCTAACTCTGAGCTGATGATAGCCTGATCTGAGGTCTATCTTAGAAAAATAACTGGCACCTTGAAGTTGGTCAAACAAGTCATCGATTCTGGGAAGTGGATACTTGTTCATGACCGTGACTTTATTTAGCTGATGGTAGTCAATATACATTCTGAGAGAACCATCTTTTGTACGCATGAATAAAACTAGTGTTCCCCACGGGGACACACTAGGTCTGATAAATCCCTTATCTAAGAGATTTTTTAACTATTCTTTTAATTCTCTGAGTTCTGCATCTTTTATTCTGTATGGAAGAATAGATATGGGCTGAGTATCTGGAAGGAGGTCTGTTTCGAAGTCGATTTCCCTTTCAGAAGAAACAGTAGAAAGATCTTCAGGAAATACATTTGGGAATTCACATACTACTGACACTGATTCAAGTGTAGGTATTTCTGAGCTAGAGTCCTGGACTCGAATGAGATGTTTGACACATCCCTTAGATATCATTTTTATAGCTTAAAGGTAAGAAACAAGCTGACCCTTAAGTGCTGAAGTACTACCCCTCCACTCTAGGATGGGCTCATTCAGAAACTGAAACTGGACAATTCTATTTCAGAAGTCGAAAGAGGTATAGCAGGAATAAAGCCAATCCATGCCGAGAATGACTTCAAAATCAGTCATCTCTAATTCAACTAAGTCTGTAGAAGTGACTTTATAAGATATCATAATCAGAAAGTTCTTGTATACCCATCGAGCTATGATAGATTTACCCACTAGGGTAGAGACTGAGAAAGGCTCTGCTAGGATTTCGAGACTGACTCTGAAGTCAATAGCTATATAAGGAGTAACAAAGGACAAAGAAGCTCCTGGGTCTAGCAAGTATATAAATGGAAAACTTGTAACGTAACAGTGACCACATCAGGAGAACTCTCCTGGTCATATCGAGACTGAAGAGCATAGAGTCTGTTCAGGAGTAGCCCACTGGTGGCACTAGATGCGACACTCTCCTAATTCGGGCGACTGAATTGAGCTACAAGACGGTTATACTGACCCTGATAACCTGATTGGTAACAAGATCTGAATCTGTGGACTAGTTTTCCACACCCAAAACACACATCACTGCCCGCTCTGTAGATACCCTGGTGATTTCTTCCATATTAGTAACAAAGGGGATTGGTTTGGGCGCTACTGACACTACCCTGGGGTTTAGGGCCTGGTGCCCTATCCCTATTGTTGTCTCTGAATTTTGGCACTGGAACACTGAATGGGGATGGAGATGGAACTAAGGATTTTGGGAAAAATTGATAATGATTACCACCCTCTAACTTAGGCTAAGCAAAGTTGAAACTATCTTGTCTCGCTCTCTTGTTCTCTTTATCTTTCTCACTATTCTTAGACTCCTCTATCTACTGAGCATGGACCATGATCCTGGATATGTCCATCTTCTTAATCAACATTGCGGTCCTACATTCCTTGACCACACTAATAGATACGCTAGACACATATTTACTCATCTTAGATCTGCTATCTGCTACCACAGGAGGAACGTATCTATCTAATTGAGTAAACTTAAGAGAATACTCTTTCACTACCATGTTGCCCTGCTTTAGATTTATAAACTCCAAAACCTTCATTTCCCTTAACTCCAATGGGAAGAACCTACGCAAAAAAGCAGTGGCAAACTCCTCTCATTCTATGGGCCCTGCATCTGCGGCCCTTTCTACTTTCCACTGTTTAAACCATGAGTGGGACACATCCTACAACTGAAGTATGGATAACTCAGCGTTCTCAATAGCAGTTACTCTTATAATATCTATAACTTTCTGCACCTGATCAAGAAATTCCTGAGGGTCTTCTTCTGACTTAGACCCAATAAAAAATAGAGGGTTCATTTGGGTGAAATCCCAAATCCTGCCAGTAGTAGTATTGGCCACTGGGTTGGCCGGAACAACAGTTGGACATTCAATAGGGTTGCCATAGAAAGAGCTAGGGTGGTCAAAGATGCTCTGAATTCAGTGTGGGAGATGTGTTCGTCTAGAGGATCTGGATGGACGAGCTAGGGTTCTGTCTTATCTCCCATTTCTCTTCCCTTAGTCCTCTTTGGAGGCATATTCTGTAAATGGAAAAGAAATTTGGATTGGATAGGGAGTTTAATTGGAGCTCATGCTCACTTGCACGACATGAATACATAAAGGAGGGAAACTTTTCCTAAAATACCTCGCAGCCTCCTGTCCATATGTATGGCGCGCAACACACCCATGCACAAGACTCTACTAGATGCAACTTTCAGACATCATAGGACTCTGATGAACCTTAGGCTCTGATACCAAGTTTGTAACACCCCGAGTCTATACCCCAATGCTACACGATGCTCATAATCTCAAAGGACCACAAGCTAACCCATGACTGGTACCTACTGCAATAACTTAATAGTAATACAAAAAATATGCAGAAATTAGGCAAAAAACATGCCATAAGGTTGAATACTATAGTAAAACTGAATAAGGTATAACAATACCAAAACTAAAATATCTGTCTGAAAATACTCTAGTCTGGAAAGCCTCTAAACTGTCTGAAATATGAAGTTGATGGGACAAGTCCCCAACTAACTCTAAACTACTAAAATAACTGAAATGCTAAAGTAATAATCATATGCTCGAACTATGAGAACTTACCACTAACACTGACTGCTAAAAATATGTAACTTCTAGGGATGATCGGGAGCCCGTGCATTTGAACCTATGATATAAAACATCATAGCGCAAAAGAAAGGTATGAATCAGTACTTTGAATATACTGGTATGCAAAGTGAGGTAGGCTAAAATGTATGGGTTCATATGCATGAATAATATTGACTAAATAACATGAAACATAACTGAATTAGAGTGCATGCATAAATACATAAACTGTAATTGAGATCATGATAAGACTGGATACTGAGTCTGAATACTGATTAATTGATATCTGAGTCTGCTGATACTAAATTACTAACAACTGAGGGATTATATCTAACAGTCCAGAATATGGAACTGTGCTGAGTTCTGTACTGAGCTGAGTGACTGTATCTGATAGTCCTGAATATGTAAAACTGAACTAAGTTCTATACTGAAATTGGAACTGAGACTGAGACTGTGGGAGGTAATTATCTAACCGACATGCCCCTCTCTGAACTAATTGGGGTCTAACCTGTAACCCCATCTGGAATAGTGTCAGTACCATGCCACGAGTAAAGACAAGCTGAGTCACCCTTATCTGGCAGGTTCTTTGAACGAGAACGGTGGTACTCTAAACTAACAGGTAGATCACCCCATCAACCCTCAACAGGTAGGTTTTTGTATCAACCTACACTGTATACGTAGTTCTGGAACACAATGACTACTTTTAAGGATCACACCCTCTACTGGAAGGTGAGTACCATCCTTGGGTTCACTCGGTACTGAATCCTATTTCTAATAGAATAGACCTTGGACTAATTTCTAAACTGCTCTAAGATGGACTGAACTGTTACTGATCATACTATTTAATTGAACCAAACTGAGTTCATTGAGTTTCATGGACTGAGATAATACTACTAAATTCTATTAACTGACTGAGTACTACTGAGTTTTCCAGAGTTCTATAACTGACTGAATTCTACTGATCGTGACATGGTTGAATACAATTCTATAACTGACCCTAGCTCTAGGCATACATCTAATGTCAGGTATTAAATACCCCCAGGACTCAATAGCATGAAAAGCAAATCATTGCATGACTTTAGTGGTAGAATGGTACTAGCTTACTAACAATACATTCACTTAGGCATTTTTTGTCAAACACTTGATATACATTGGGCATGTGCAAGATTAAATTTACATAATAGCATGTTATGCTTTGGCTAGTGAATTCACATACGCATTTTGACAAACACTTGAGTAGCAAGGGTATTTAACATATCAATACACATGTAGGTCTATCATGAATTGTACATTCAACTTGCAACTCAAGAGTTTAACATAAAGTTCTCAAAGTTCAATTCACAATTAACTAGTTTCCATGAAACTTGGGATAAATCATGGAGTTAGATCACCATTAACATCATAATCATGAATACATTCAAGATCCAACAAGAAATCCATAAAATCAATTAATTTAAATTTTAAAAGAGTTTCTTGGACTATAAGGGTGGAAGGATACCCTTGGATGAACACTTTGCATACCTTAGTGCCTGAATTCTGAAAGATTGGTGGTGGTTTATTGAGTTATTAATTTGAAATTGATCCTCCTAGGGTTTTTATTCTTGAGAAATTTGAGAATAATGAATGAATTTAGCCTCTAAAGAGGCTTAATCTCTTGTTTTAGGGGTTGATAAATGTGGGAAAAATACCATATTACCCCTAAGGATGCGGCTTTTTAATGACTGAAAACTGAACTGTCGATGCTCATACCGACGTTCCACATCATTGGCATCGATGCGATAGCCAATACACCGCGCGTCGAGTCTACATCGGTTTACTGGAAATTACCACTGGGAGCTAAGGAAAATATTGATTGATGTGATGGCCATTGCATCGTGCTGAGATCGCATCGATACACTGTCTTAGATTCCTAAATATGCTTCAAACGAGGTTTGAAAAATACGAAACTTATTCAGGAATACCTACTGACATTCCTGATCATGAATTAACCTAAAGATTGACATTTTAAGGTCATTGAGGTCGTGAACTAGAGTTTCCAACTTACGAAGGCCAAAATGACACTAAGTTTGAATACTTAGCTAAAATTTTCTAAGTCTGGAACCCCTTAGCAAGATTAAAAGACTAAGTTAAGCTTAGGATTTTGCGGGGTCTTACAATATCGAAGGACCAATAGATAATATATGAAATTCTTTTAGCGATAAAGAATTTACACCATTTAATATTTTCCGGCAATGTAGAAATATTCTGCTCTACCTGGCACTTTTCAAATTGCTTTTGAAACTGTGTAGACAATACCTGTTTATTTCCTCCAAACTGACTCCACCAGTCGTAGAACCATCGGGGAATTACATCAGTCTTTATCTGCTCCTAATATTTCATGAATCAAGAGTGAGTGTTGGGCCTAACATACATAAAGTTGTACCAGGTTACCCTATAATTATTCCAATTATAAGTCTGAGGTCTGTGACTTCTCGACAGAGGAATGGGTGTATGTAGGTGATCTACATACCATTCAAATAGATTTAATATTTGTTTGATTGTAAACTTTGAATATTGAATACTATTAGGATCAGTTATATCAACTAATTTATGCTTGATTTGTAATTAATCCATATCTGTTAATATGAACTCATAATACCTTTGGGTCTTGAGGGGATCATCTGTCTCCACAGAGTCCCAATTTGTATAACATGGCTTTACCAATTCTGGTACTCAAACATTTTCATACTTTTTATCAAGTGTCATTATTAGCAATACCTGCAAATCTACTATCTTGAATTGCTTTTTATCAGGAATACTTTGCTCTTTTTTCCTTTGCGGAGTAGCTGGGGAGACTGCTTGTAAGTAAGTCTTTGATGGTTTCATCCCATAACTATCTTTAGTTTGGATAGCAATATTTTTATTAATCGATGAATAGTTTTCCTTATATATTTGCTTAAGTGGTTGCATTCTTGGTACACTGGTAATAGACTCTTTTGGCAATAGCAGAATGGTAGGTTATTGCAGACATGGAAATTTTACCAAGACTGAAAACCTATTTTCTAACCTTTTATCTGACTTTTTATCTTCTGCTGAGAAAGGTCTTTTCATCATTTCCTCTGGTCGGAAAGGTTGGAATGGAGGCCTTAACCTTGATCCTAGTGTTCACGGTGTCATAATTTCCCTGTAGAAAAATTTTTGGGGGAGAATTTCTCCCCTTTAAAATTGAATTTGTTAACATATTTATAAAACAGTTTTAAAAAGAATTTTGAAATTGGATAACTTATAAAATTAAAATTTTCCTTTAATAGCGGATTAGTTTTTCTCTATTGTGTTTTGTCTAAAACAGTTTGATTTTTTATAAAATCATTTTCTTCTTTTGATATACAGTTTAGATAAGGGAAAATAATCTTTTTTCCCAAAATAGTGGGATGAATGCTATCTAGCTCAGCAATATAAAGTTTTATTTGAGTTATAAAAAGAATACCTAATATTATCTCTTTATTAATATCTCTATTGATTACAAAATTATTAATAAAACAAACTCCGTCATTGCAAATACGGGCTTTGGAAAGCTTATAATTTATTTTTAATTTTTCCCCTATTGCGGAGAATAAGTGGGTAGTACCTTTTGCTATATACTCTATTGGAATTAATCCTTCTATAATGCTATTTTCATCAGTACCAGTATCAAATAATGCAATCTTGTGAATTTTATAATCTTTATTGACGACTATAGTAATTGGTATATGGTAACTTTGTGGTTTAACTATAGTAATTGCATTAATTCCTGATTTGTTCAGAGGAAGCTTCTCTAGAGATTCTACTTCATTATTATTATTATTTACTTCTAATGTTTCACCAAGCTCAAACTGATGTGATTTGGGGTCTTGGTTTGGAGTTATTCCTTTAATAGTTTATTAGTAAGTGACTCTGTTTCTAGATTGTTAAGTCTTTGTTTAATTTTCCTAAGTTCTTCTTTTAGGGATAATAATTCTTCCTGAAGATCTTGCATGGTTGTTCCAGACATATATTCTTTAAATTTATTTAGTACGTTTTTCAAGGGTTCAATAATTTCTTTATTATCAACCTGTTGATCAAGAACAATATCTTTTAAAGCTATTAAATATTTTCTCTTAAGAGTTAGGTCTTCTAGATTATCTATCATGTCAAATAAGTCCTCTTTTCCTTTATTATTGGTGATAACATTTATAGAATGACTATCACAAGTGTAAATTGCACACTACAATTACAATGGTCTGTTAATTCATTACTATCTTAACTATATGGAACGTTAAGTTGATTATCATTACTAAGACTTTCGTCACAAGAAGAACTATTTTTATTTTCATCAAGTATTGAATATAATTTTTCTTTAACATCATTTCCTAATTCTAACATATTTATCTTGTCTTTCTTTATATTTAGGACCCATCAATCTTTAGACTTATGCCCAGTTTTACCGCAGTTCCAACATGTTTCATTATTGATTTTATTTTCTCCCTTAGGAAACTATTTTGATCTTTTAAATCGTCTTTTATAATAATGAGATTTCTCTGATTTATCATTAAAAATTTTATGTTGTTTTTTACTCTTTTTGGTAGCTTTGTTTGAAGGGGCTGATAAATTTACATAACCGAAGTCTTCGCAAAAACTTCCTAGCTCCTTGCGAGTTATTTTATTATCTCTTTTCAGTTGATGTTTAAACTTAAAATCTGTACATAATTCTAGTCCCGTGACATTCATAAAACTTATAATATCACCATAAGTTAAATTACTATAAGGAATTTTTCCCTCAAACCTATCTTTTGATTTTGTTCTAACCTTTTCAGCAAATAATGTTGGTAAGCCACTTATAAATTTTTCCTTCCAATAATCATGATTACAATCTTCTCTAATCATGACTTTGTTGAGTAAAACATCTTTATACCATCTAAAATCATCTAACTTTGGACATAATAGAATTGATACTATTTCTAAACTTCTATCTTGGAAAAGTTGAGGTTGTCCGATAAAATGTTTAGCTATACTATAAATGAAAGTGGTGGTGTCATCTTCTGAAACTTGATTTTCAATCGTTTGCCTGGCTGACTCAGTCTTAAAAACTTGAGTAATTGTTGTATCATTTAAAATGCTTTGTCTATTAGTATCTGTGAGGTAATTATCCCACCAATATTTTATAATACCTGTAAAATCTGATATAATCATAAACGATGCTTGTTTGTCTGTCATTTTAGCAATTTTGTATGTCGTAATGGCCATTTCCATTTCATGTAGTTTATTATATATTTGATGTTCTGCTAATCCATCAATATTCCATTCCACGACTTCTTTCCAGAATGTGAAGTATAAGATACAATTTCATTTTCTTCATACTGTATATCCGGAAATGTGGGCTTTTTTATAATAATTCTTTTGTACTGAATATTTAGAGCTTAGTTTGTTAATTTCATTATCATTGTTTTCTGATAAATTTCTTATAACCTTGTTATTTGTGACTTTTAATTCAGATTTTAATCTTTCATTAATTTTTCCTAAAATATCATCGGTTACTTCAAACTTTTCTTCAAATTTAGGAAATTTATCTTTAGAAAATTCTGGTAATCCAATTATTGGATGAGTTTCTAATTTTTTATCATAATGAGAAGAACTTGGTTTATCTTTAAAAGTTGATTTATTCTCGACTTCAAGAATCTGTTAAGAAACCACATGTAATAATTGATTTGTATAATCATTTTGTTGGAGTATTTTATTTATATCCTTGTATGTAAGATCACCTTTAGTATCTACTATAACTAATTTAAAAGGTGAGACAGTAACAATTCTACCCTCTACTGGTAGGCTAATTTCTTCTAACGAAGGAATTGTTGATTCTACTACTTTATTATTAGTAGTATACCATTTATTAACAATCATGTTTAACATCTCCTTTTGATCATAGAATTTCCCTTTAATTTCAAACCATTTAAAAAATTCAATATTACATCTTAACCTTTTCATATCATTACACCATTTTTCTCAGAAAGAATATCTTCCTTTTAATGAATAATTTTTTTATACAATTCTTTTTTAATAGAATTTCTGGACTATTCCATAATTTATCTAAATATTCAAAGTCAGATTCAAATGTTACGTCTAACCTAATCATACATAGGAAATTTCTTACTCCTAGCATTTAACTAGCAGTGGGACTTATTGATTTTTTAGTTTTGAAATTAGTAGATTTATATTCTACTTTTGGAATTGTTTTTGAGAAATCAATTCCTTTTAATTTTCTTTCAATATCTTCTAATGTTACTTCCCTTTCTTCTACAGACTTGGAAACTGAAGGTCTAGAAAAGGACATTCTTCTACTTGAATATGCTTGATTAAAAGATTGTAATCTTAGAAATTTTAAATCTATAGATCCATCTGAATATTGTACTACTTGTTCAATATTTGAATTTTCTTCTATTTCTGGCTCTATTATGGATTCGAAATGCCAATTATCTTTTATTAATACATCATCCTATTTTATCATTTTTGGGACAAAGGTAATATTATGATTAAAGTTAGCTTCCATAAGCATGGTAGCTCCTTTATTACAAATTATTTTAGCTTTAGGGCTAAGGTTGTTTTCATTAATCTGTAATATACTCTATAAATTATTGTTATTTCTCTTATATTTACCTTACTATTCATGTTTTTTGTTTTAACATTTAATGTTAATGTATCCATACCATTTTGATCATTAATATCTTTAGAAAAATTAGGATAGCAATAAAAGTATACCGGGCCATTAGCGAGGTTACATTGTAATACTGATAATAATGAATCATCAAAATTCAATAACCTATTATCTCTTAAAAGTAGACATATAGATACATCTAAACCTAATCTATCTAATGGTTTAACTGCTACTTGAATAAGACCTATGTGAAGGAACTGGTAATTTTTCCTATATCTATTAATATCTTCAACTGCTAATAATTTAATAGTCTCAACATTTCTATTAATTGCAATAGTAGATTCCGAAGTTTTAATATTATAATTTTTAACAAAATCAAAGTGTCTAGTGTTATAGACTCTATTAAAATTTTCTTTTGGAATATTCCAATACTGTAAATCACTTTCTATTTTAGCAATTTTACAAGAGATATCAGAAAGATTGACACTATTTATTACGTTTTGGTTAGTTGGAGTATTCATTAGAATTTTTTTGCAGATGAGAGAAAAAACACTATCCTAGAGCCAAAATCTATTTTAGGTGTTACTACCACAATAATTATTTTTGTGTGCAGTAATTACTATTTTTCTTCTCCTAAAATTCTTTCATTTTATTCCTATAGGCTTGGCGACGGGAACACCCTCTGGGTCAGGCTCTATTATTCCATGCACTAAGAGCTAACCCAATGGAAAATTCCTGGTTTGCCAACGTCTAAACCACTATTTAACAGCTACCCAACTTAAGGAATAATACTAAAAATATAGAGGAAGAACAACAGTAATTACTAACCAGAAAAATAATTGTTCCAGGAGTAACACGAATGAAAGCTATTTATTCTACACCTGTCTGATGACTATTTATTCTTTCTGCACGTGTCTCTGACTCTCTTGAACTTGCGGCTTTTGATGATTTTGAGATTTGACATATTCTTCCTCGAAGATGTGTGCCTTTGTCTTATAGTATTCTTTTGTTTGTGGGGTCCATTAAGTAGCTTTTCAAACTTCGAAGAGGTGTGGACACCTTTCTTTCAATTAAAAAGGTTTTTCAGTACTATTCCTGGTGGGTCCAGCATATCCCCATTGTTGGGTTCGCTGGCATGAGAGGATGCATTATCTAATAACTCCATAATGTGTTTTGAATTACTCTCATTATCTAGATTTGACAAGGCTTCTTTGAGTCTTCTTTTTAATTCCTCCTTGGAGAGATGCGCTTCTTCCTTTCGTGAGGATGATCTTGTTCATGGCTTCTCCATCAAACTCCATCCTTTATTCCTGATGGTTTTGCTTAAGTATTTGATCCTTTCAAATTCATGGATATCAAAATAACAATAGATAGTACATGAAATTCTTTTAGCGATAAAAAATTTACACCATTTAACATTTTTCGGTAGTGTAGAAATATTCTGCTCTACCTAGGACTTTTCAAATTGATTTTGAAACTGTGTAGATAATACCTAATTTTTGCCTCCAAACTGACTCCACCAATTGTAGAACCATTAGGGAATTACAGTAGTCTTCATCTGCTCCAAATATTTTATGAACCAAGAGTGAGTGTTGGGCCTAAAATACATAAAGTTGTACCAGGCCACCTTATAATCATACCAATTATAGGTCTGAGGTCTGTGACTTCTCGACAGAGGAATAGGTGTATGTATGTAATCTACATACCATTCAAATGGGCTTAATATCCGTTTAATTGTAAACTTTGAATATTGAATACTATTAGGATCAGTTATATCTACTAATTTATGGTTGATTTGTAATAAAACTGTATATGTTAATATGAACTCACAATATCTTCGGTTCTTGAGGGGATATCATCTGTCTCCATATAGTCCCAATTTGTATAACATGGCTATAACAAATCTGGTACTCAAAAAATTTCGTACTTTTTATCAAGTTCCATTATCGGCAATACCTGCAAATCTACTATCTCGAATTACTTTTTATCAGGAATACTTTGCTCTTCTTTCGTTTGCAGAGTGGATGGGGAGACTGCTTGTAAGTAGGTCTCTTGTGGTTTTATCTCATAATTATCTTTAGTTTGGATAGCAATATTTTTATTGACTGATAAATAGTCTTTCTTAAATATCTGCTTAAGTGGATGCATTCTCCGTATACTTGTAATAGACTCTTTTGACGATAGTGGAACGGTAGGTTTTGGCAGGGGTGAAAATTCTGCCAAGACTGAAAACCTAGTTTCTAACCTTTTATCTGACTTTTTATCTTCTGTTGTGAAAGGTCTTTCATCTTTTCCTCTGGTCGTAAAGGATGGAATGGAGGCCTTAACCTTGATCCTGGTGTTCCTAGTCTCATAATTTCCCTGTAGAAAAATTTTGTAAAAATTTTTGGGAGAGAATTTCTCCCCTTATAAAATTGAATTTTTTAACATTTTTATAAAACCGTTTTAAAATGAATTTTAAAATGGGATAACTTATAAAATTAAAATTTTCATTTAATAGAAGATTAGTTTTTCTCTATTGAGTTTTGTCTAAAAACAGTTTGATTTTTTATAAAATCACTTTTTTCTTTTGATAAACTATTTATATAGGGGAAAATAATCCTTTTTCTCAAAATAGTGGTATGGATGCCATCTAGCTCGGCAATATAAGGTTTTATTTGAGTGATAAAAGGAAGACCTAATATTATCTCTTCATTGATATCTCAAGTGAGTACAAAATTATTAATAAAACAAACTCCGTCATTGCAAATACGGGCTTTGGAAAGTCAATAATTTATTTTTAATTTTTCCCTTGTTGCGGAGAATAAGAGGGTAGTTCCTTGTTCAAGATACTCTATAGGAATTAATCCTTGTATAATGCAATTTTCATCAGCACCTGTATCAAATAATGCAATCTTATAATTTTTATTGACGACTATAGTAATTGGCATATGGTAACTTTGTGGTTTAACTCTAGTAATTGCATTAATTCCTGATTTGTTTATAGGAAGCTTCCCGGGAGATTTTGTTTCATTACTATTATTATTATTTACTTCTGATGTTTCACCAAGCTTAAACTAATGTGATTTGGGGTCTTGGTTTGGAGTTAAATCCTTTAATATTTTATTAGTAAGTGACTCTGTTTCTAGATTGGTAAGTCTCTACTTAACTTGCCTAAGTTCTTCTTTTAGGTATAATAATTCTATCTGAAGATCTTGCATGACTATCACAAGTGCAAATTTCACCTCTACAATTACAATGGTTTGTTAATTCACTACTACCTGAACTACATGTAATGTTAAGTTGATTATCATCACTAAGACTTTTGTCACAAAAAGAACTATTTTCATTTTCATCAAGTATTGAATATAATTTTCCTTTAACATCGTTTCCTAACTCTAACATATTTATCTTGTCTTTCTTTTTATTTGGGACCCGACAATCTTTAGCCTTATGCCCAGTTTTACCGCAGTTCCAGCATTGGCTGATAAATTTACATAATCGAAGTCTTCGCAAAAACTTCCTAGCTCCTTACAAGTTATTTTATTATCACTTTTCAGTTGATGTTTAAGATTAACATCTGTACATAATTCTAGTTCTGTGACATTTAAAAGGAATTTTCCCCTCAAACCTATCTTTTAATTTTGTTCTAAACTTTTCGGCAAATAATGTTTGTAAGCCACATATAAATTTTTCCTCCCAATAAACATGATTGCAATCTTGTCTAATCATGACTTTGTTGAGGAAAACATCTTTATACCATCTAAAATCGTCTAATTTTTGGACATGATAGATTTGATAATATTTCTAGACTTCTATCTTTGAAAAGTTCAGGTTCTTCGATAAAATGTTTAGCTATACTATAAATCAAAGTGGCGGTGACATCTTCTGAAACTTGATTTTCAATCGTTTTCCTGGATGACTCAATCTTAATAACTTGAGTAATTGTTGTATCATTTAAAATGCTTTGTCTATTATTATCTGTGAGGTGATTATCCCACCAATATTTTATAGTACCTGTAAAACCTGATATAATCATAAACGTTGCTTGTTTGTCTGTCATTTTGGCAATTTTGTATTATGTAATGGACATTCCCATTTCATGTAGTTTATTATATATTTGATGTTCTGCTAATCCATTTATATTCCATTCTGCGACTTCTTTTCTAGAATGTGAAGTATGAGATAAAAAATCATTTTCTTCATACTACATATTCGGAAATGTTGGCTTTTTATAATAATTCTTTTGTACTGAATATTAAGAGCATAGTTTGTTAATTTCGTTATCATTGTTTTCTGATAAAGTTCTTATAACCTTGTCAATTGTGACTTTTTATTCAAATTTTAATCTTTCATTATTTTTTCCTAAAATATCATCAGTTACTTCAAACTTTTCTTCAAATTTAGGAAATTTATCTTTAGCAAATTCTTGTAATATATGAGTTTCTAATTTTTTATCATAATGAGAAGAACTTGGTTTATCTTTAAAAGTCGATTTACTCTCGGCTTCAAGAATCTGTTTAGAAATCACATGTAATAATTGATTTGTATAATTATTTTGTTGGACTATTTTATTTATATCCTTATTTGTAGGATCACCTTTAGTATCTACTGTATTTAATTTAAAAGGTAAGGCAGTAACAATTCTACCCTCTACTAGACGTCTAATTCCTTCTAACGGAGGAATTGTTGATTCTACTTCTTTATTGTTAGTAGTATACCATTTATTAACAATTATGTTTAATGTCTCCTTTTGATCATCTAATTTTCCTGTAATTTCAAACCATTTAAAAATTCAATATTACATCTTAATCTTTCATATCATTGCACCATTTTTCTCTAAAGGCAGAATAAATCGTCAGGCCCCTCAACTTGGCGTCATCTTTCACTTAGGCACCTTGAGTGGACATTGTTTCTTTTTGGCACCTCAAGTAGCATACAAGTGTGTCACTTTGACACCCTTTGCTGAGTTGGCAAAGTGCCTATATTAGACCCCCATGAAGGCGCGTTACATCCCGGTTTTGGATGATATGGTGCCCAAGCTGCCCCACCAGTAATATATTAATTCACCTCTATTAATTTTTATCTTTTTCTTCATTTTTATCCATTATTTTTGTCAATCTTAAGCTTACTTAATGGTAAAAATTATTGAGAGATACTTAAAAATTAGATACACATTTACGAGTTCGTCTTGCCAAAAATAGTATATTAACTCACATTAATTTATACTTCTTTCACATTTTTATCCACCATTTTTGTCAATCTTAAATTTATTTAATGGTAAAAATTGTTGAGAGAAATTTATATATGCATTTAGGTATTTGTGAAGATTAGATAATAAACATCATTTTTTTAATCATTAAGGGAAAAATTGTCGGAGAAAAACTGAAAATCATGCAATATCAATGAAGAAAAGCTGAAAATCGAATAAAATTGATGAAGAAAAATTAAAAAATAAATTTAAATCCGTGAAGAAAAATTGAAATATAACAAAATCAATAAAAAATTAAAAATCGAAGCATTAAAACCAAGAAAAATCAGTGAAGAAAAATTAAAAATCAAAGCAAAATTGATTAAAAGAATTGAAAAATAAAGCTAAATCCGTGAAGAAAAATTGAAATCAAACAAGATCAATAAAAATCAAAGCAAAATCGATGAAGCAAATTGAAAAAATGAAGCTAAATTCATTAAGTAAATCTAAAAATCAAGCAAAATCAGAGAAGAAAAGTTGAAAATCAAAACAAAATCGATGAAAAAAATTAAAAAATAAAGCTTAGTCTGTGAAGAAAAATTGAAATAAAAAAAAATCAATTCAAAACCTAAAAATTGAAGCAAATCTAAAAAAAAAATCCAAATTCATGAAGAAAATCTAAAAACCAAGAAAAATTGAAAATTGAAGCAAAATCGATGAAAAAATTTGAGGAGGGGGTATGGGGTCTTTGAAGAAGATAAAGATGGGAAGAAGACTGGCGGGATGGGGGTGGAAGGGTGGGTGGGCAGTTTGATGAAAAGACTGGTGGGGGTGGGGGTGGGGTGGGTGAGGGGTGGAAGGAGGGGTGTTTAAAGAAGAAGAATGGTGGGGTGGGTGGGGTGGGGGTGGAGAGTGGGTGGGGTATTTGAAGAAGAAGACTAGCGGGGTGGGTTGGTTAGGGGAAGTGGGTGTTTTTTTATTTAAATTAATTATTTATAAATTATTTGGATAAAAATGAGATATGTCTGCATTTTATTCGTCACTTTCCACCTAATTGGAGAGTGTAGCACACACACATAATATTGTTTTTCTGATTCAGCAAAACGTTCCAAATTGACACAGTTGAAGGTCGCTTGAGGTGCCAAAAAGAAATAATGTCCACTTGAGGTGCCTAAGTGAAAGATGACGCCAAGTTGAGGGGCCTGGCGATGTATTCTGCCTTCTCTAAAAGAATATATTTCTTTTAATGAATTTTTTTGTTTATACCATTCTTTTTAATAGAATTTTCTGGACTATTCCATAATTTATCTAGATATTCAAAGTCAGGTTCAAATATTACATCTAACCTAATCATACATAGGGAATTTCTTACTCCTAGAATTTCACTAGCAGTTAAATTTATTGATTTTTTAGCTTTTAAATTAGTAGATTCATATTCTACTTTTGGAATTGTTTTTGAGAAATCAATTCCTTTTAATTTTCTTTCAATATCTTCTAATTTTACTTCCCTTTCTTCTACAGACTTGAAGACTGAAGGTCTAGAAAAGGACATTCTTCAACTAGAAGTGCTTGATTAAAAGATTGTGATCTTAGAAATCTTAAATCTATAGATCCATCTGGATATTGTACTACTTGTTCAATATTTGAATTTTCTTCTTCTATTTCTGGCTCCGTTATGGAGTTGAAATGTCAATTATCTTTTATTAATACATCATCCCATTTTATCATTTTGGGGACAAAGGTATTATTATGATTAAGGCTGGCTTCCATAAGCATGGTAGCTCCTTTATTACTAATTCTTTTAGCCTTAGGGGCTAAGGTTGTTTTCATTAATCTATAATATAATCTATATATTATTGCTATTTCTCTTGTATTTACCTTACCATTCATGTTTTTTGTTTTAACATTTAATGTTAATGTATCCATAGTATTTTGATGATTAATATCTATAGAAAAAATAGGATAGCAATTAAAGCATAGCGGGCCATTAGCGAGGTTACCTTGTAATACTGCTAATAATGAATTATCAAAATTTAATAACCTATTATCTCTTAAAAGAAGACATGTAGGTACATCTAAACCTAATCTATATAATGGTTTAACTGCTACTTGAACAAGACCTATGTTAAGGAACTTGTAATTTTTTCTATATCTATTAATATTTTCAGCTGCTAATAATTTAATAGTCTCAATATTTCTATTAATTGCAACAGTAGATTCCGATGTTTTAATATTATAATTTTTAACAAAATCAAAGTTTTCAGTTTTATAGACTCTATTAAGACTTTCTTTTGGAATATTTGAATGTTGTAAATCACTTTCTATTTTAGAAATTTTACTAGAGATAGCAGAAATATTGACAGTATTTATTACGTTTTGGTTGGTTGGAGTATTCATTAGGATTCTTTTGCAGATGAGAGAAAAAACACTCTCCTAGAACCAAAATCTATTTTAGTAATTATTGCGCACAATAATTACAACCATGAATGAATGGAATACTGTAAAAAGAAAATTAATAATTTATTAGATAAAAAAATTATTTGACATTCTAAATTGCCTTGGAGTTGTTCAGCTTTTTATGTCAATAATAGTGCTGCAAAAGAAAGAGGTGTCCCGAGACTAGTTATCAATTATAAGCCTCTTAATAAAGTATTAAAATGGATTAGGTACCCGATACCTAATAAACGTGACCTTCTTAAAAGAACTTAGAAAGCCAATATTTATAGCAAGTTTGATATGAAATCAGGATTTTGGCAAATTCAAATTGTAGAAAAAGATAAATATAAAACAGCCTTCAATGTTCCTTTTGGACAATATGAATGGAATGTAATGCCTTTTGATGTTTTAATATTTTCATAAGTTATTGACCAACACTTTAAAATCATCAAATCTTTTTAAAAGTCTCCAAACCTTATTAAAAATCGTCAAACAAAATGGACTTGTAGTTAGTGCTAAAAAGATTAAATTATTTCAAACCTCTATTAGATTTCTAGGACATGATTTATATCAAGGAACTTATAAACCCATTTTTAGAGCCATAGAATTCTCCTCTAAATTTCCAGATGAATTAATTGATAAAACCTAACTTCAGAGATTCTTAGGAAGCATCAACTACGTTGTAGATTTTATTCCTAATATTAGATAGGTATGTAAAACCCTTTATCAACGTCTTAAGAAAAATCCAATACCTTGGAGTATAAATCACATTAATACAGTTCGAAAAATTAAATCAATAGTTTGAAAACTTCCATGTATGGGGATGCCACACCCAGAAGCTCTCATGATTGTGGAGACTGATGCCTCAGACATAGGATATGTAGGCATCCTTAAACAAAGAATTTTCATAGGATCTACTGAACAATTAGTAAGATTCACATCAAAAATCTAGAATGATACTCAAAAGAATTATAGTACTATTAAAAAGGAAATTTTGTCTATAGTACTACGTATAACAAAATTTCAAGATGATTTAATAAATAAAATTTTTTTACTAAGAGTAAACTGTAAAGCAACCAAAGACGTTTTACAAAAGGATGTTAAAAATTTAATTTCTAAACAGATATTTGCCAAATGACAAGCTTTATTATTAAGTTTTGATTTTCAAATAGAGTTTATGACGGGAGAAAATAATTCTCTCCCAGATTTTTTGACCAGAGAATTCCTTCAGGGAAAAAATGAGGAGACCCAGAAAACTCAAAATAAAGACGAAGCCTCCATTTAGGCCTTTTTGATTAGAAGAAAAAATAAAAGGTCCTTTTAATGAAGAAAATAAAAATCAAGAAATCAAATTTTCAGTCCTGGTAGAAATTCCATGTCTGCCAAAACCTACACTTCCTTACCATCAAAAGTATCAATAAAACCACCAGAGGAATATGCACAAGTAGTCTCCCCAGTCACACTATAGAAGAAGGAAGAACAGAGTATTCCTGATAAAAAGTAATTTGAGATAGTAAATCTACAGGTACTGCCAATAAAAGCACTTGATAAAAATTATGAAGGCGTGAGAGTGGTTAAAGCCTTGATGTACAAAGTAAGGAAAATAATCCCCTCGAAACCCGAAGAAATTAGCGAGTTAATTTTAACAGAGTATTTCTACATTATTGGAGAGTATTGAGTCCCTTTACTAGTTACTATTTTTATCAATAGAAATATTTTAAATAAGCAACATATTTTGCAAATTTAATAGCTTTACCACATTATGGCACTCAATAAAGGTGCATAACAAGGTTACAAACATTTTTTGTCCTTTACAGTATTTTGCAATAAATAAAGTTGATAAATATTTTGCGTAAAATTATGAGGTAAAATATCTCTACATATTAAAAGATTTTCATATATTATTATTCTTTAAAAAGTTAAATATTTATGGTAAACCCCATCAAATAAATCTATATCTGGTTCTTTCTCACGGACCGAATCTTGCCTTCAAAGCCAAAGAATTCAGCTAAAATAGATACTGCAATATCTATTCAAAAGAAAAGACCCAACCAATGGAGACATGAAGAATCATCAACATATCTCTATAGCAAAAGGAAAGAAAAGCTACTGTAAAGGACATAAATTAGAAGGTGGATTCCACAGCGTGGACCCCATAACATCCACCCACAAAACTATGTAGCTACAAGCCAGAAATGAATAAATTCATAACATAAAAGACCAAAGGACTCAAAAAATCAGCAAGGCACAAGTCTTCATATCATAAGAAGACAAAAAGAAGAAAAATCCAAAAATCCTTTTTAAAAGATTCAAAAGGAACATCTCTTCAAAAGAAGCAAAGGCAAGTTCAAGATAACTTTGCAACACACTTGCGGAACAGATATATACACCGGACTAGTGTAAAAGAAATAACACATGTTCGTGTATAAACAGATGTAAAATAGAAGGAGTAGGGAAAATATTAGTCAGCATATTTTGAGGCCTATTTAAGGCTTTCAACTTGTAAAAGAGAGGGCATCCTGAAATTTCCCAACTCAGAAATCTCTCTACCATCTCCCATACTTCTCATCTCCCTCTGTAAAGTTCTCTTATTTTCTCAGATCAATAAAAGGTTTTTGTAAGTATAAATTTCTATATTTCTCTACTATTTTTATTAATTTTTCTTTAGATTATTTTTTTCTTAGTTTTGTTGTTTTAAAGTTAAATTTATTTTAAAGTTTAATTTGACACTTTAAACTACTACTTTTAAAGTAGTAATTATTTTAAACTGTTATTTTGCTCCCCATTATCCTGATTCGTCGCCCAAATGGTGAAACTATTAAATTATTAGAATTTGAAGATATTAATAGATATAGAAAAAATTACAAGTTCCTCCATATAGGTCTTGTTCAAGTAGCAGTTAAAGCAGTATATAGATTAGGTTTAGATGTACCTATATATCTACTTTTAAGAGATAATAGGTTATTAAATTTTGATGATTCATTATTAGAAGTATTACAATGTAACCTCGCTAATGGTCCTGTATATTTTAATTGTTATCCTAACTTTTCTATAGATATTAATGATCAGAATGGTATGAACACATTAAATGTTAAAACAAAAACATGAATAGTAACATATATACAAGAGAAATAGCAAACTCTCTACCATCTCCCATATCTCCCATCTCCCTCTGTAATATCTCTTTCATTTTCCTAATCAATAAAAAGTTTTTATAAGTATAATTTTCTCTCTTTCTCTACTGTTTTTATTAATTTTACTTTACATATTTTTTTTCTTATTTTGTTGTTTTAAAGTTTAATTTGAAAGTTTAAAATACATTCAAAGATTAAATTATTATTTTGCTCTCCGTTATCCTGATCCGTCCGGACAGCGTAACGCTCTAGCTTCTCCTACTTATACTCACACTCCCTCCCGGAACGGTCTGTGAAAAAGAACCAGATGTAGATTTATTTGATGGGGTTTACCATAAATAATTAACTTTTAAAAGACTAATAATATATGAAATCTTTTAATATGTAGAGATATTTTACTTGATATTTTTTTGCAAAATATTTATAAACTCTTTTTATTGAAAAATACAGTAAAGGACCAAAAATGTTTGTAACCTTATTATGCACCTTTATTGAGTTCCATAATGTGGAAAAGATATTAAATTTGCAAAATATGCTGCTTATTTAAAACATTTCTATTGATAAAAATATTAACTAGTAAAGGGACTCAATATTCTCAAATAGTGTAGAAATACTCTGTTAAAATTAACTTACAAATTTTTTTGGGTTTCGAGGGGATTATTTGCCTCACTTTTACATCAAGGCTTTAACCACTCTTGTACCTTTGTAATTTTTATTAGATGCACTGATTGGCAGTACCTGTAGATTTACTACCTTAAATTGCTTTTCATCAAGAATACTTTGTCCTTCCTTTTTCCTTGGTGTGACTGGGGAGACTGACTGTGTGTATGCCTTTGGCAGTTTAATGGATACTTTGGATGGTAAGGAAATAGTAGGCTCTGGTAGAGACTGAAAATATGATATCTAGATTTTACTTTCCTTAAAAGGTCTTTTTATTTTTCCCTATATGGAGGCTTCATCTTTATTCCGAAACTTCGGGGTCTCCTCATTTTTCCCCAAAGAAATTCTCTGGTTAAAAAAATTGGGAGAGAATTGTTTTCTTCGGTTATAAATTCTATTTGAAAATTAAAACTTGATAACAAAGTTTGCCATTTGACAAATATTTGTTTAGAAATTAATTTTTTAACATCCTTTTGTAAAATGTTTTTGGCTGCTTTGTAGTCTACTCTTAGTAAAAATTATTTATTTATTAAATCATCTTGAAATTTAGTTATTCATAGTACTATAGAAAAAATTTCCTTTTTAATAGTACTATAATTCTTTTGAGTATTATTCCAGATTCTTGACATGAATCTTACTAATTGTTCAGTAGATCCTATGGAAATCCTTTGTTTAAGGATGCCTCCATATCCTATGTCTGAGGCATCAGTCTCCACAATTATGAGAGCTTCTAGGTGTGGTATCCCTAGACATGGATGTTTTTGAACTATTGATTTAATTTTTCGAAATGAATTAGTCTACTCTATACTCCAAGGTATTGGATTTTTCTTAAGACACTGATAAAGGGGTTTACATACGTGTCTAATATTAGGAATAAAATCTGCAACGTAGTAGAGGCTTCCTAAGAATCTCTGAAGTTGGGTTTCATCAGTTAATTTATCTGGAAATTTAGAGGAGAATTCTATGGCTCTACAAATGGGTTTATAAGTTCCTTGATATAAATCATGTCCTAGAAATCTAATAGAGGTTTGAAATCATTTAATCTTTTTAGCACTAAGTAGAGTCCATTTTGTTTGATGATTTTTTAAATGGTTTGGAGATGTTTAAAGTGTCGGTCAATGTCTTCTGAAAATATTAAAACATCATCTATATAGACTATAGATATATGGCTATATTGATTGAATATATTTTTCATAATATTCTAAAATTTAGATGGAGCATTTTTTAGTCCAAAAGGCATTACATTCCATCCATATTGTCTAAAAGGAACATTGAAGGTTATTTTATATTTATCTTTTTCTGCAATTTGAATTTGCCAAAATCCTAATTTCATATCAAACTTGCTATAAATATTGGCTTTATAAGTTATTTTAAGAATGTCAACTGAACTTTTTCTATGGTATGAAATACCAAGTCAGGCCCCACCACTCTAAGAGAACCATCTTTTTTATGCACGAATAGAACTGGTGCACCCTAAGGGGATACACTGGGTCTGATGAATCCCTTATCTAGGAGATCTTTCAACTTTTCTTTTAACTCTTTGAGTTCTTTTAGATCCATTCTATATAGTGGGATAGAGATAGGTTGAGTATCAGGAAGAAGGTTTATTCCGAAGTCAATTTCCCTCTGTGGGAGGAACTCTGGGAAGGTCTTCGGGAAACACATCTGGGAATTCACATGCTATTGGAACTGACTCAAGAATAGGAGTCTCAAAACTAGAATCCTTAACTCGAATAAGATGGCAGACACACCCCTTGAATATCATTTTTCCCGCCCTTAAGTATGAAACAAGCAGACCCTTAAGTGCTGAGGTACTACCCTCCATTCAAGGACAGGTTCATTCAGAGACTAAAAATGGACAATTCTACTTCTGTAGTCAACTAAAGCATAGCATGAATTAAGCCAATCCATGCCGAGAATGACGTCAAAATCTATCATCTCTAATTTTACTAAGTCTGCTGAAGTGGCTTTCTGAGATACCATAACCGGATAGTTCCTGTATACCCGTCGGGCTATGATAGATTTACCCACTAGGGTAGAGACTGAGAAGGGCTCTGCTAAGATTTTGGGACTGACTTCGAAGTCAACTGTTATATAAGGACTTACAAAGCACAAAGAAGCTCCTGGATCTAGCAAGGTATAAATATGTAAATGATAAGCTTGTAACATACCAGTAACCACATCAAGAGAACTTTCCTGATCCTATCGAGACTGAAGTACATAGAGTCTATTTGGGTGTTGCCCACTGGTGGCACTGGAAATGGTACCCTATTTATTTGGGTGACTGGACTGAGCTGAAGCGTGGTTATTCTAACCCTAAGGACCTGACTGAGGACAAGCCCTGATGGTTTCTGCTATACTTCTGGTAAAAAGGATTTGTTTGGGCACTGCTAACACTACCCTGGGGTTTAGGGCCTGGTTCCCTATCTTTATTGCCATCTTTGAATTTTGGCACTTGAGCACTGGCTGAGGAGGGAGCTGGAACTAAAGGTTTTGGGCAGAACTGAAAACGATTACCACCCTCTGACTTGGGCTGAGCGAAGTTAAAGCTACTTGTTCTAGCTCTCTTGTTCTCCCTTTTCTTTTCCTTATTCTTAGCCTCCTCTATCTGCTGAGCATTAAACATAATCCTGGATATGTCTATCTTCTAAATCAGCATTGCGGTCATGCACCCCTTGACCACACTATTAGACACACCTGACACAAATTTACTTATCTTAGATCTGTTGTCCGCTACCATATGATGGGCATATCTGGCTAACTGAGTAAACTTAAGGGAATACTCTTTCACTATCATATTGCCCTATTTTATATTAAAAAAATCTAAAACCTTAGCTTTTCTTAACTCCAGTGGGAAGAACCTATCAAGGAAAGTTGTAGCAAACTACTCCTATTCTACGGGCCCGGTATCAGTGCCCCTATCCGCCTTCTACTGCTTAAACCATGTGTGATCCACATCCTGCAAATGATATGTGGCCAACTCAGCACTCTCAATAGGAGTTACCCCCATAATATTTGTGACCTTTTTCACCTGATTAAGCAATTCCCGTGGGTCCTCTTCAAACTTAGACCCGATAAGTCATGGAAGATTCATTCAGGTGATGTCCAAATTCTAGCTGCATCAGTATTGGCCACTGGATTAACCTAAAAGGCAGCTGGACACTCATTCTGGCTACGACAGAATGTGCTAGAGTGGTGAAAGTTGCTCTGAATTCTGCGTGGAAAATATGCTCATCCAAAGGATCTGACTGGATGGGCGGAGGTGTTGGCTGATTCCCAGTCCTTCTTCCATTGGTCCTTTTAGGAGGCATATTCTATAAATGGAAGGAAACATTGGATTAGACAGAGATTTTAATTTGAGCTCATGCCCACTTGAATAATATGAATACTGAAATAAGGGAAACTTTTCCTAAAACGCTTCATAGACTCTTGTTCTTAAGTGTGGCATGCTAGATACCTATGCATAAGACTCTACTAGATGCGGTTTTCAGACTACCTAGGACTCTGTTGAACCTTAACCTCTGATACCAAGTTTGTAACACCCCGAGTCTGCACCTTGGACGTCACACGGTGCTCACAATCCTGAAGGACCACAAGCTAACCCATGACTAGTACCTGCTGTAATAACTGAGTAATAATACTATAATAATGCAGAAATTAGGCTAGAACTTCCATAAGGTTCATAACTGAAATGAAATACTGATAAATAATTACTGAGAATTGAGAATCTATCTGAAATAATCAAGTCTGAAAAAGCCTCTAACTGTCTGAACATGGAGTTAATGGGACAAGTCCCCAACTAACTTCGACTATTGAAAATAAATTGAAATACCGAAAAGATGACTATGTCCTCAAACTATGAGGACTCTCTACTAAATCTGCTACTGATACTCTGGGATGCTAAGTATGGTCAGGAGCCCGTGCTTCAGAACCTATGATATAAGACATCATAGTGCAAAAGAAAGGTATGGTCAGTACTTTTAATGTACCGGTATGCTATGTGAGGTAAGGCTGAATGCATCGGTTTATATTCATGAACAATACTAGCTGAGTAACATGAATATAATTGAATGAGAGTACATGTATTTATGAAATTATTGTAAATACTGATTAAGCAATACTATTGACATAACTATGTATACTGTAACTGAGATCATATTAACACTGGGTACTGAGTTCTAATAACTAAACGGATGATATTTGAGTTCACTGATAACTATATTACTGTTAGCTAGGTGATTGTTTCTGATAGTCCTAATTCTGTAGAACTGAACTGAGCTCTATACTGAGCTGTGTGACTATTTCTGACAGTCCTGATTCTGTAGAACTGAACTGAGTTCTATACTGAGCTGGGTGACTATTTCTGACAGTCCTGATTCTGTAGAACTGAACTGAGTTCTATACTGAGACTAAAACTCTGTAAAACTAAACTGATTTCTATACTGATACTGAAACTCTGTAGAACTAAACTGAGTTCTATATTGAGACTAAAACTGAAATTGTGGGAGGTAATCATCTAACTGATATTCCCCTTTTTGTATAGATTTGGGGTCCAACCTATAACCTCAGCTGGAAGGGTGTCAGTACCGTGCCATGGGTAAAGACAAGCTAAAGAGTCACCCTCATCTGGCAGGTGCCTTGAATGAGAACGGTGGTACCCTCAACTAGAAGGTAAAAAACCTTATAAACCCTCAACTGGAAGGTTTATATCTCAACATACGCTAGCTACATAGTTTTGGAATACAAGGACTGCTTCTAAGGATCAAACCCTCTATTGGAAGGTGATCCCCCATCCTTGGGTTCACTCGGTGTTGAATCCTACTCCTAACTGAATAACACTAATTACTAGACTGAGCTGAACTGGACTGAGTTCCATTGAGTTCTGTAACATACTGAGTACTACTGATCATGACATTACTGAGACTATTTTGTAACTACTGTAGCTTTAGGTAAACAACTAGATTTTTAGCTATTGAATACCCTCAGGACTTGATAGCATTGGAAGTAAAGCATGACATAATCTTAAAAGCATAATATTACTTTCTTCCTAACAATGCATTCATCTAGACATTTTTGTCAATCACTTGATATGCATGTTCTTGTACAAGAATGGGATTACATATTAACATGTCTTGCTTTCACTAGTCAATTCACATAAGCATTTTATGAAAAACTTAGGGAGCATGGTTATTTCACATAATACTAATCAACTCATGAACATCATGAATACAATAATCAATTATAAATTCAAGGATTTAGCATGCAATTCATATAATTCCCCGCACAAACAATTTTAATTTCGTGAAACTTGTAATTAAATCATGAATTGAAAACCAATTAATACCATGAACATGAATACAATTAATTTCAAGCATGGAAATCATAAATCTATAAACTTGTATGTTTAAATAGGGTTCTTTGACTCCATAGGTGAAACAAACCCATTATGAACACCTAACATACCTTGATTATTAATTTCATGGAAATTGGGGTGAGTTCTTGAGATTTGATTCTTGAACTTGATGAACCTAGGGCTTGTCCTTGAGAGAATTTTGTGAAAAGGGTGAGTAATTAAGCTATTTGAGGCTTTAATTCCATGTTATGGAGCTATTGGGTGAAGGGAAAATAACTAATTTGCCGTTAAAAATGCGGAATAAAACTACAGAATTTACCCGGGTCGGACTGTCCAGGGCATTGCAGTCTCTGAAGCGCCGCTCTGGGAAGGGCACCGCGGGCTCTATAACGCCGCTCTGGGAAAGGCGTCGCGGGCTAATCACCCTGATCCACTATTTTAGAGTTTAAAAAATGCCCTTACGTTTGTCCAAAAATTCCGAAACTCACCCAAGTTGTACTATTGACTCCCCCGATCATGAATCAAATTAAAAACTAACTTTATAAGGTTGGGAAGGTCGTAAATAAATTCCTCAAAGTTTGAGGGATTTAGAAATGACTAAGTCCTAACACTTAGCTAAAATTTCTAAGTCTAGGCCCCTTTTGGCATGGTTTAAAGGGCTCAAACGATTAGGATTATACGGGGTCTCACACACCCTCTGGGTCCGACTATATTTTTCCATACACTCAGAGCTAATCTAATAGAAAATTCCAGGTTTGGCAGCGTCTAAACCCCTATTAAACGACTACCCAACTTAAGGAATAAAACTAAGAACATAGAGGAAGAACAACAGTAATTACTAACCAGAAAAATTATTATTCCGAGAGTAACACTACATTCGACCGGCTTTAGGACAGCATAACGCTCTAGCCACTCCTACTCATACTCACACTCCCTCCCGAACAACTTGTCTCTAATACCATTTGGGGGACGGATTGGGATAACGGGGAGCAAAATAACACTTTAAACTACTACTTTTAAAGTAGTAATTATTTTAAAGTGTTATTTTTCTCTCCATTATCCTGATCCGTCCCCTAAATAGTATCATAGCCAAGTTGTCCGGGAGGTAGTGTGAGTATGAGTAGGAGCGGCTAGAGCGTTAAGCTGTCCTAGAGCCAATCGAAATTAGTGTTAATCCTGGAATAATCATTTTTCTGGTTAGTAATTGTTGTTGTTCTTCCTCTATGTTCTTAGTTTTATTCCTTAAGTTGGGTAGCCATTTAATAGCGGTTTAGACATTGGAAAACTTGGAATTTCCATTGGATTAGCTCTGAGTGTGTGGAAAATAGAGCCAGACCCGGAGGATGTTCCCATCGCCAAGCCTATAGGAATAAAATAAAAGAATTTTAGGAGAAGAAAATTAGTAATTCCTTCACACAAAAATAATTATTGTGGTAGTAACATCTAAAATAGATTTTGGTTCTAGGATAGTGTTTTTTCTCTCATATACAAAAAAATCGTAATGAATACTCCAACCAAGAAAAACGTAATAAATAGTGTTAATGTTTCTGCTATCTCTAGTAAAATTGCTAAAAACGAAGGTGATTTACAAAATTGGAATATTCCGAAAGAAAGTTTTAATAGAGTCTACAAAACTGGACACTTTGATTTTGTGAAAAAATATAATATTAAAACTTCAGAATCTCTTGTTGCAATTAATAGAAATATTGAAACTATTAAATTATTAGCAGTTAAAGATATTAATAGACATAGAAAAAATTACAAGTTCCTCCACATAGGTCTTGTTCAAGTAGTAGTTAAACAATTATATAGATTAGGTTTAGATGTACCTATATGTCTACTTTTAAGAGATAATAGATTATTAAAGTTTGATGATTCATTATAAGCAGTATTACAAAGTAACCTCGCTATGGTTACAAAGTATTCCTAATTTTTCTTTAGAATTGATGATCAAAATGCTATGGTTACATTGACATTAAATTTTAAAACGAAAAACATGAATAGTAAGGTAAATACAAGAGAAATATCAATAATTTCTAGAGTATATTACAGATTAATGAAAACAATCTTAACCCCTAAGGCGAAAATAATTAGTAATAAAGGAGCTACCAAGCTTATGGAAGCTAACCTTAATTATAATAATACCTTTGTCCCAAAAATGATAAAATTGGATGATGTAGTAATAAAAGAAAATTGACATTTCGACTTCATAACGGAGCTAGAAGTAGAAGAAAAAAATCAAATATTGAACAAGCAAGTACAATATCTATATGGATCTATAGATTTAAAATTTCTAAGATCACAATCTTTTTATCAACCATCTTCCAGCAGAAGAATGTCCTCATCTAGACCTTCAGTCTCCAAGTCTGTAGTAGTAAGGGAAGTAACATCGGAAGATATTGAAAGAAAACTAAAAGGAGTTAATTTCTCAAAAACATTCCAAAAGGAGAATATGAATCTACTAATTTAAAAGATAAAAATTCAATAAGTCTTACTGCTAGTGAAATGCTAGGAGTAAAAAATTCCCTATGCATGATTAGGTCAGACGTAATATTTGAAATTGACTTTGAATATTTAGATAAATTATGGAATAGTCCAGAAAATTCCATTAAAAAGAATGGTATAAACAAAAATATTCACAAAAAGAAAGATATTCTTTTAGAGAAAAATGGTGTAACGATATGAAAAGATTAAGATGTAATATTGAATTTTTTAAATGGTTCGAAATTACAGGAAAATTAGATGATTAAAAGGATTCGTTAAACATGATTGTTAATAAATGGTATACTACTAGTAATAAAATTGTAGAATCAATAATTCCTCTGTTAGAAGAAATTAGTCTACCAGTAGACGGCAGTGTTGTTACTGTCTTACCCTTTAAATTAGATATAGTAGATACTAAAGGTGACCCTACAGATAAGGATATAAATAAAATACTTCAACCAAATAATTATACAAATCAATTATTACATGTAGTATGTAAACAGATTCTCGAAGCCGAGAACAAATCAACTTTTAAAGATAAACCGAGTTCTTCTCATTATGATAAAAAATTAGAAACTCATCCAATATTTAAATTACTAGAATTTTCTAAAGATAAATTTACAAAATTTGAAGAAAAGTTGGAAATAGCTGATGATATTTTAGGAAAAATTAATGTAATATTAAAATCTGAATTAAAAGTCAAAAATGACGTTATTAAAGAAAATCCTGAATTTCCATCAAAATCCACTAATAGTATAGATAATAATAGTACAAGTTGGGACTATGAAAAAATGAACCATAAAACTAAAGGTTGCAAAATCCTAAATAAAAGGAAAGACATAAGTAATATTTTATGTTGTATATTTGAAGAAAACAAAGATAATTCTTCTCCAAAAGAAAATATTAATACGATTTGCAGTAATAAATTAGCTAATTATGGTAAATACACCGGTTCACACTACATTTGCAATAATCGTTATATTAATGTTATCACCAATAATAACATGGAGAAAGAAGTAATGTTTGATATTATCAATCATTTAGAGAATCCAAACCCTAGAAGAAAATATTTAATAGCCTTAAAAAGTATTGTTCTTAACCAACAGTTTGCAACAACAACAACAACAAGCCCAGTGTATTCCCATATAGTGAGGTCTGGGAGGGTAAAATGTACGCAGTCCATATCGCTACCCCCAAAGAAGGAGAGAAGTTGTTTCCGATAGGCCCCCGTCTCAAGATAAATTAAAAAAAAAAAAATTGCACACTCCACTATGGGAAATATGTTAGGTAAAGAGAAAAAATTATAAACATCTATATAGGACCTTCAAATAGAGTTACAACACTTAAAAAGGGAAGATAAAATATTTAAATAGGAATTTAGCAATAAATCACTTACTGACAAATTATCTTCTAATAAAAAATCTGAACCAAAAACTTGAAGAATCATCAAAAATTAAAAGAAATAACGCTCTAGTGATAGCAAAAACATTGACACTATTTATTATGTTTTAGTTGGTTGGAGTATTCATTAGGATTTTTTTGCAGATGATAGGAAAAACACTATCCTAGAACCAAAATCTATTTTAGGTGTTACTACAACAATAATTATTTTTGTGTGTAGTAATTACTAATTTTCTTCTCCTAAAATTCTTTTATTTTATTCCTATAGGCTTGGAGACAGGAACACCCTCCGAATTCGGCTCTATTTTCAACACACTCAGAGCAAATCCAATGGAAAAGTCCAGGTTTGCCAACGTCTAAACCGCTATTAAATGGCTCCCACCTTAAGGAATAAAACTAAGAACATAGAGGAAGAACAACAACAATTACTAACCAGAAAATGATTATTCCAGGAGTAACACTAATTTTGACCGGCTCTAAGACAACATAATGCTCTAGCTGCTCCTACTCATACTCGTACTCTCTCCCGAGCAACTTGGCTCTGATACCACTTGGGTGACGAAAAACTTAGGCAAGTTAAGAAGAGACTTAACAATCTAGAAACAGAGTCACTAATAAAATATTAAAGGATTTAAATCCAAAGCAAGGCCCCAAAGCACATCAGTTTGAGCTCGATAAAACATCAGAAGTAAATAATAATAAAGAAATAGAATCTCTCGATAAGCTTCCTATGAAGAAATTAGGAATTAATGTAATTACTATAGTTAAACCACAAATTTACCAGAGAAAATTGAAGGAAAGGTGTCTTTTAAGTCTTGAATGAAGGATTGGTGACATTGACCAACTTAAAGGGTCAAACATCATTAGGAAACTTGATTAAGTTAATTATGAACTTGATTAATATTTTCAAAAATTTCTAATATTTTCAAAAATACAAATCAAACCACACCTCACTTCAATCCAAATCAACCAGTCTCTCTCTTTTCTCTCTCTCGAAAACATCTCTCAACTCTCTCCTGACCAACAGTTCTACAAAATTCTTCCTTTAATCCCCAGCGACTTCAACCTCCGGCAAAAAATAGTCGGACGAGTTCCCTTTTTACTTTCAACTATCAATCTATGTGAAGACTTCTCCAGTGACAACTACTTTGAGTTCTTCGTCATCTCACTTCCTTTTTCACAGGTAAAAAATTATGAAGAAACAGAGGAACTTGAGACAACTACTCTTCTAGTATTGAAATGTGGACTGAATAAAACTCTAATTTCTGGAATTTCTTCTTCTTATTGTTGTACTATTGATTCAGATTTGTTTGTGATTTTTATTCACAGTTGATGTTCTTAGTGGAGACCCCTTCTTAGTATGTGTATGTGTGTGTGTATGATGTGTTCGTATTGCTGGGTTAATTTGTTGTTTTCCTTCGTAAAAATGGTATTGCAACTGATGAAACATTTGATGCAACATATGAAGACATCCGATATAGCAAATGAAAATATTTGATGCACCAGATTAAAATCTGATGCAACTATGAAAATCTGATGCAATAGATGAACAATCTAACAGATCATTCATCTATTGCAACAGACGACTCTTCTGTTTGGAAGAAATCTAAACAATATTAATCCAACAGATAACTCATTTTACAATAGATGAGTGATATATTTCAATAGATCAGTGATCTATTTTTATTGTTTACAACGGTTTACTCATCCGTTGCAACAGGTCAGTTATATGTTGCAACAACTAACATACCTGGCACAATAGATTAGTGATCTATTTTTATGGTTTCCAACGGATTACTCATTCATTGCAACAAATTGGTTATATGTTGCAACAGATAACTACCTGGTGCAACAGATTAGTGATCTATTTTTGTTGTTTCCAATGGTTTACTCGTCTGTTGCAACAGGTCGGTTATATGTTGCAACAGGTCGGTTATATGTTGCAACAGATAACATACCTGGTGTAACAGATGTATGATCTATTTTTACTATTTCTGATGGATTACTCATCTGTTGCAACAGGTTAGATATATGTCGTAATAGATAAACTACCTAGTGCAATAGATTAGTGATCTATTTTTACTATTTCCAATGGATTACTCATCCTTGCAATAGGTTGGTCATATGTTACAATAGATAAACTACCTAGTGCAACAAATTAGAGATCTGTTTTTATTATTTCCAATAGTTTACTCATACGTTGCACCAAATTGGTTATATATTACAACAGATAACATACCTGGTGCAACAGATATGTGATCTGTTGGAACTGTTATTTTACTTTACTATTGTGCATATTAGATTTACTGTTATCCCTTTTTAATAATGTATTAATTAATTATAATCTGTTTTATGTTTCAGTTAATTTAAGATAATATGGATCCCAAAAGAAAAGAAACCAAATCAAGTCCAACTAAAGGAACAAGTGAAGCAGCTCGGCTATATCCACCACTCTATGAGCTTGCTTTACAAGTGTTATCTCAATTAGGAGCAGAAAATAATAAACACGGGGAGGAGGAATGTCTCAAAAGAGAGGATCCAAATTCTAATAGCTCTTCCTCCGAAGAGTTGGTCAAAACCTTCATCATTGGTCGTTATCCTATGAGAATACAGTGCGATGGTGCCACATATTTAATGGGTGATTTCATGGTTAAGTCAGCCATGGGAAAATCTTTCGACGCCTTCAAAAAAATACTTCAAGAATAAAAATTGGATGCTTATTTTAGGGAAAGCTGCTTTGGGCAATATGTAATGCCCCAAATCTGGTACCCGAAACACTACACGGTGCTCATGACCCCGAAGGATCAAAAGCTAACCCATGACTAATATTTGTGCCTGTATACTGCATGATATACTTTTTAATGCGGAAACATAAACTGAAAGTCCATAAGGTTCAAACTGTAACATAATATCCGATAAAATATAACATATGGGATGGGGTAAAAATGCCCAAAATAAAACTGTCTAAACATACTGTAGTTTGAAAAGCCTCTAAAATATAACTGTCTGAATAAGGAGATAATGGGATATGTCCCTAACTAAATCCAACTAATAAAGTAATTAATGAGATAATAAAGAAATAATCATGTCCTCAAAAGATGAGGACTCACTACTAACTCTGACTGCGGAGATTGGAATGCTACTGATGCTCTGGAACTCGTGCTTCTAAACCTATGGTATAAGAAACCATAGCACAAATGTGTCAGTACTTTGAATGTACTGGTATGCATGTGAGGTAGGTTGAATACAAAGGGTTCACATGCATGATCTATACTAACTGACTGAATAATATGAACATGAGAATACATGCATGAATACATAATAACTGTAACTAGGGTAATGATAATAGGATTACTGAGTCTAAGTACTGATAACATGAGATACTAATAACTGTATGATTGAAATAACGGATACTGAGAGACTGTACCTGACAGTTTAGTGTCTGATAGAACTAGCTGAGTTCTGCACTATTCTGAGTTAATAGTATCTGACAGCGCTGAATTCTGTAGAACTATCAGAGTTCTATTACTGAGACTGAATTATTGTATCTGACAATCCAGATTTTGTATCTAAAACTGTGGGAGGTAATCACCTAACCGACATACCCCAAAACTGAACTGGTAGGGTCAAACCTGTAACCCTAGCTGGAAAGATATCAATACCGTGCCACGGGTAAAGACTAGTTGTAAGTATACCCTCTCTGAAAGGGAGATCTTCCTTCAACCCCTCCTGGTAGGTAACCCAAATAAGATGTATAAGTCCCTAAACACATAGGGTGCATCTCAACCTACACTGGCTATGTAGTTCTGGAACACAAGGGTTGCTTCTAAGGATCACACCCTCCACTGAATAATAGGTGAGTCCCCATCCTTGGTTTCACTCAGTGCTGAATCCTACTCCCAACTAAATAGACGCTGAACTGATACTAATGGTATTATTTAGCGGAGCTAAACTGAGTTCAATAAATTCCTTTGACCGACGAAATGCTACTGAGATCTGAAGACTGACTGAGAGTACTAAAGTTACTGAGATTTACTGGGAATCTTAAGGTTACCAAGATTACTTAGTACTCAGATCATTGAGATTACTAGACTATTGAGAGTACTGAGATTTCTGAGATTTTTGAGTTTTCCTGAGTCACATGACTGACTGGGTTCTATGGATCATGGCTTGACTGAGAGTATCGTGAAAATATGACACTGGCTCTAGGCACACAACTAAATTGTCGGGTAAAAATACCCCCAATACTCGATGGAAAGAAACTAACAAAGCATGACTTTCTAGAATACATGACTAACATCAACAATCCATAGTTCATTGATTAAGACATTTCATCAAACACTTGACATGCATGAACTTGTAAATGAATGGGGATTACATATTATTATACTAGTATGGCACTTTTTCTTCGCATAGGTATTTAATCAAACACATGGGGAGAATGCTATGGATATACAATCATCAACACATCTAATAATCATGGATACATTAATCAACTTATAAATTGAAGGGGGTTTATCATGGTTATTATGTAAATCTTCATATACTAGGGTCAATTATTGGAATATGTAATTTAAAACATGAATCAAAACCCCACGACATCATGAAAATGAATTTTAATTCAATTTAAATCATGAACATTCATCAATACATAAATCATGGATTTTGAAAAGAGATTTTTGAGCTTCATGGGTAAAAGGGACCCATGAATCAACATATGACATACCTTGACTGTGAGTTTCTTGAAGTTCTTAGACTTGAAGAACTCGAATTTCCTGTTTTCTTGAAGAAGGATTTAGATCTTGTTCTTGGGGATTATCTTTGAGAGGAAACCCTAATTTGATGTTGTGAATGAATAATGAACTTATGAGCCTTGGTCTAATATAATTAGGGGTTAAAATGGGTGGAAAAAGATCCAAATACCCCTAAAAATGACTTAAAATTTGTTGAACGGGACCTGCGATGGCTCGTGCGATGGTCCTTCGCTGGATTGACTATCCGTCGTTTTGATCGTCGTACGTGGAACAAAAACAAGACTCACTGCCTTATAGCGATGGCTTGGGCGACGGTCCATTGCAAGTTCGATAGTCCATCAACCTGTCCATCGCACCTTATCCAGAAGTTTAACTCACTGCCTTAGCTGCGACGGTCTAGGCGATAGTCCGTTGCTAGATCTACGGTCTGTCAACCTGGCCGTCGCACCTGGGAAATTTTGACAGCTCTGAGTAAAACGTCCATAACTTTTTACTCCGATATCGGATTTGGACGAAATTGGTATCGTTGGAAAGCTAATTCAATTTTCCACATGATAAAAAGTGAAAATCTTAAAAATTCCACGTGCACAAAAATGGATTAATATTTCAAAGTAAGTTTCTAACATTCTTGGGATGATTTCAAGCTAGGTAGAAGTACAGGGTATTACAATATCTCCCCCTTGAGAACATTCATCCTCGAGTGAGAATGAGTAAGAGGGGAGAAAATAAACTGACATACATATTGAACATGAATGACTGGAACATGATCTCATGACTGACATGACTGGTAACTGAATATATCATACCGAACATTCATATCTGATGCATGTATAACTGATTCATGAATGCATGACTGTGTGTCATGATGAACTGAGTTTTTTCTCAAAATGAGAATGTATATCTCATGCATAATTACATGACTGAACTGATATATGAATGCATGACTGAATATGCAAGAGTACTTAGTACCAAGTTTGTAATGGAGATCTAAACATGAAATGAATACAAAGTTTGTAATGGTAATTTAAACATGGAACTGAGTAAGTTCAAGAAAACTATTACGTAAACTAAAAAGTACTGATGAACCCTTGATTATGCTAGAAGTATGCATGAACAATAACCTAAGAACATGACTAAGACTGAAACATGATATATAAACTGAATTTTGTGAACTAAACTGAGCCCCTAAATACATGGCTCACGACTGAGATTGGAACTTGGGAAACAAGTTATAAGTACCCGCTACTCCAATCTGGATCCATTTCGTAAAAAAGGACTGGGATGTTTAAGTCATGAAAGTTTGGGGGATTATAGCGTATCTCCCCCTTGGGACACTAGGTCCCTCTAGGAATACTGACATGGCTGAGCTACTGAGGAAAACCGAGGCATGCGCAAGGCACCTAGGAACTGATTCCTGACTGATTATCTGAGATCAAAAATTGAGGCTTGATATATGAATTGAGCTGAGCTTCCATCTACATGATTGGTTAATCTTAGAATAGTTTCATTCATGAGATTTCGGCTAGAGAGAATAGATGGAAAGATGGAAAACCAAACTGTACTAACTTGTCTGTCAGAGACTATCACTTGCTGAAAACCTATAGTAGACTAGAGCCTTTCCTTAACACTCTTTCTATAGAGCTCTAATGGCTTTAGGTCACCAGGAAATCTTGGCATCGTCTGAACAAGACAGCTAAATAGGAAAAATCATTGCCTGGCTAAAATTCGGTAAGGTAGGTTAAGACCTACGAACATAATTTAAGATGAAATGACTAAGATTCTTGCACTGCAACTGAGACTACTGAAAAGATTCACATGGGCGTTGAGCACGAATGCATAAACATACTGACTTATCTAATTAACTAAATAACTGATAGCTGAATACTGGGCATATGATACTGGTATGTACTTAGTCCGAATAATTGGACTGGGGCTATAGAATATTATTCATTGGAGGTAATGATTGACTGGATAATATGAGGTAACTTAGCATGAATAAGCAAAACAGTATCACCTCAAGAATGCAAGGCTAGGCGTCTAGCATGATTTGGATATATTCTGTAGACTGACGTACTAAAATACTACTAACTGAGTAATTGATAGTTGCAGTGTTGGTCAAGTAAATCTGGAACTAAACTGAGTTTCTAATTTGATTACTGAACTGAAATTGTCATTATAACTAAGTCTATAGTAGAGAGTGTGACTAAGTTTGTAATTGAGACTTATACAGGTACCGAATGCTAGTAATTGAGGCTAATACTGATTCTAAAGTACTGAATCCTAATAGCTAAGTAACTTATAATGGATAGCCATGGTCCCATAGGAATATCTAAGTCCTTTATAGAATATCAATTACTAAACTGATGTTGTAACTGAGGACTGAGGGACAAAACATCAATGTCATAGATTTATCGAGGAATCTAAACTAAGAGTATACATGGCTTAAGCTGAGTTTGGCTAATCACTAGGGGAGGAGTATGAGTCATGTGGGATGGACATACTATAAAACATGACATGAGTACATAAGTTATGAGCTGCATGACCTGAGTATGGTATTTCTGTGTTCATGGGACATGATTCGTAACACTGAGTGAACTAGAATTCCTCATACTAGGAACCTAAAATACTCACTATTTTATGAGAAACGTGCGGATACAAACTGTATTCGTTGAACTGAAATGGGTAGTATACATAAATATCGTGATGACTATAGTACAAAACTTTGCACTAACATAGGAATAGGTCAGAAATCGTCTTCCCTTACTGATTATCTACACATACTAGAACTATAACTAGAATCTGAAGGCTTAACTTTCTGACCCCAAAGTTTAACTGTTATGTAAGGTTTCAAAAGAAAAGAAACTCATGAATCTGAAGAAGCATGAACATGTAAATGAGGGATCTGTAACATACCAGTAACTGCATCAGGAGGAATTTCTTGATTCTACCAGGACCGAAGTGCATAGAGTCTGTTTGGACATTGTTCACTGATAGCGCTGGAATTGGCACCCTGCTATTTTGGGCAATCAAACTGAGATGAAGAACGACCATACTGACTTTGAGGACTGGGTTTAGGACAACCTCGGACTTTGTAATGTACTTCGCCACATCCAAAACACATATTACTGCTGGCTCTACACCCCCCCTTATGATACTTACCATACTCTTTGCAAAATGGATGAGTAAAAATCCTTCTCTCACTACCCTAGGCCTTGGATCCTGGTGTACTAGATGAAGGGGGAACTGGGACTAAAAATTTCTGACTATACTAAGAACGGTTACCACCCTGCAACCCTGGCTGACAAAAACTATAACTATCTATTCTGGCTCTCTTATTTTCTCTCTCCTTCTTTTTAAGCTTCTACTTCTCCATCTGTTAGGCATAGAACATAAGCCTAGATATGTCCATATCGCTAATCAATATCACAGTCCTGTACTCCATAACTACTCTACCTGATACCCCTAACACAAACTTACTCATTCTGGATTTGCTATCTACTACTACATGGGGAACATACCTGGCTAACTGAGTGAACTTAAGGGAGTATTCTTTGACACTCATGGTGTCTTTTCTGAGATTTATTAACTCTAACACTTTGGATTCTTTCTTCTATAGGGGAAAGAATCTATCTAAGAAGGTCATAGCAAACTCTTCCCACTCTATAGGCTCTGTATCTATACCCCTGTCTACTTTCCACTTCTTATACCATGTATGGGATACGTCTTGTAGCTGATAGGTGGATCACTCTATACTCTCACTATAAGTTACTCCCATGATATCTGTGACTTTCTAAACCTAGTCTAGGAACTCCTGTGGATCCTCTTTGGACTTAGAACCGGTGAATAGGGGAGGATTCATTCGGGTAAAGTCCCGAATCCTGGATGCAGTAGCATTGCCCCCTGGGTTGGCTAGAATGGTGGTTGGCTGTTCATTCTAAGTTGTGACTGAATGATCTAGAGTAGTGAATGCAGTCCTAAATTTTGCATGAGAGATGTTCTCATCCATAGGACCTTACTGGAAGGGCTGAGGTGCTGACTGATTTTTATTTCCCCCTTCCCTAGCTCTTTTGGGAGGCATGATCTGTAAACAAAGGGAAGAAGCTGATTAGACTGAGAGTTTAACTGGATCTTATGCTTAATAGATGACATGACTACTGAAAGAAGGGAAACTATTCCTAAACTATCTCATAGCCTCCAGCACATAAGTGTGGTGCACAACACACCTATGCATAAGACTCTACTAGATGCGGCTTTTAGACTTCCTAGGACTCTATTGAACCTTAGGCTCTGATACCAAGTTTGTAACGCCCTGAATATAGTACTCGAAACGCTACATGGTGCTCATGACCCCGAAGGACCACAAGCTAACCCATGACTGATATCTGTGCCTGTATACTGCATGATATACTATATAATGCGGAAACATGAAATGAAAGGCCATAAGGTTCAAACTATAATATAATATATGATAAAATATAACATCTGGGATGGGGTATAAATGCCCAAAACAAAACTGTCTAAACATATTGTAGTCTAAAAAGCCACTAAAACATAATTGTCTGAATAAGTAGATGATGGGACATGTCCCCAACTAACTCCAACTAATAAGATAATTAATGCGATAATAAAGAAATGACCATGTCCTCAAAAGATGAGGACTGACTTCTAACTCTGACTGCAGAGACTGGAATGCTACTGATGCTCTAGAGCTCGTGCTTCTGAACCTATGGTATAAGACACCATAGCTCAAATACCTTAGTACTTTAAATATACTGTATGCATGTGAGATAGGCTGAATTCAAAGGGTTTACATGCATGATCTATACTAATTAACTAAATAATATGAACGTGAGAATACATGCATGAATACATAATAACTGTAACTAGGGTTGTGATAATAGGATTTTTGAGTTTGAGTACTGATAACATGAGATACTGATAACTGAATAACTGAAATAACTGATACTAAGCAACTGTACCTGACAGTCTAGTTTCTGATGGAACTAGCTAAGTTTCACACTATTTTGAGTTAACTGTATCTGACAGCCCTAAATTCTATAGAACTATCTAAGTTCTATTACTGAGACTAAATGACTGTATCTGATAGTCCTAATTCTATAACTGAAACTATGGGAGGTAATCATCTAATCGATATGTCCCAAAACTAAACTGGTAAGGTCCAACCTGTAACCCCATCTGGAAGTGTGCTAATACCATGCCACGAGTAAAGACTAGCTGTGAGTATACCCTCTATGACAGGGAGCTTTTCTTTCAATCAATCCTGGTAGGTAACTCAAATGAGATGTATAAGTCCCTAAACACGTAGGGTGCATCTCAACCTACGCTAGCTACGTAGTTCTGGAACACAAGGATTGCTTCTAAGGATCACACCCTCCACTGAATAACAGGTGAGTACCCATCCTTGGGTTCACTCGGTGTTGAATCCTACTCCCAACTGAATAGACACTAAACTAATTAACTAAACTGAACTTATACTAATTTTATTGTTTAGCAAAGCTAAACTAAGTTCACTAAGTTTCGTTGACTAATGGAATGCTACTGAGATCTGAGGACTGACTGAGAGTACTACAGTTACTAAGATTTACTGGGAACACTAAGGTTACCAAGATTACTTAGTACTGAGATCACTGAGATTACTGAACTACTGAGATTATTGAGATTTCTGAGATTTCTGGGTTTTCCTGAGTCACATAACTGACTGGGTTCTATGGATCATGGCTTGACTGAGAGTATCGTGAAAACATGACACTGGCTCTAAGAACACAGTTAAATTGTCAGGTACAAGTACCCCCAGGACTCGATGGAAAGAAACTGACAAAGCATGGCTTTCTTGAATACATGACTTACATCAACAATCCATAGTTCATTGATTAAGATATTTCATCAAATACTTGACATGCATGAACTTGTACATGAATGGGGATTACATATTATTATACTAGTATGGCACTTTTACTTCACATAGGCATTTAATCAAACACATGAGAAGCATGCTATGGTTATATAATCATCAACACATCTAATAATCATGGATACATTAATCAACTTGTAAATTGAACGGGATTTATCATGGTTATTATGCAAATCTTCATATACTAGGGTCAATTATTGGAATATGTAATTTAAAACATTAATCAAAACCCCACAACATCATGAACATGAATTTCAATTCAATTTAAATCATGAACATTCATCTATACACAAATCTTGGATTTTGAAAAGATATTCTTGAGCTTCATGGGTGAAAGGGACCCATGAATCAACACATGACATACCTTGATTGTGAGTTTCTTAAAGTTCTTGGTCTTGAATAACTCGAATTTCTTGGTTTCTTGAAGAAGGATTTGGATCTTGTTCTTGGGAATTATCTTTGAGAAGAAACCCTAATTTGTTGTTGTGAATGAATAATGAACTTATGAGCCTTGGTCTAATATAACTATGGGTTAAAATGGGTGGAAAAAGACCCAAATACACTTTAAAAATGAGTTAAAATTTGCCGAACAAGACCTACGATGGCTCGTCCAATGGTCCGTCGTTGGCTCGATGGTCCTTCATTTCAATCGTCGTACATGGACCGAAAAAAAGACTCACTACCTTACAGTGATGGCTTTGGCAACGGTCCATCGCAAGTTTGACAGTCCGTCAACCTATCTGTCGCACCTTATCTAGAATTTTGACTCACTGCCTTGGCTGCGATAATCTATGCAAAGGTCCATCGCTAGATCAACGGTCCGTCAACCTGATCATCGCACCTGGGCAATTTTGATAGTTCTGAGTAAAACGTCCATAACTTTTTACTCTGATACCAGATTTGGACAAAATTTGTATCGTTGGAAAGCTAATTCAATTTTCCACTTGATAAAAAGTAAAAATTTTAAAACTTCAATGTGTACAAAAATAGATTCATATTTCAAAGTAAGTTTCTAACATACTTGGGATGATTTCAAGCTAGGTAGAAGTACGGGATATTACACAATATCTTGATTTGTCGTAGGACAACAATGCTCGTTTCCAGATGAAAATGGTATACGATCTTCCAAAACATAGGTTTATGTATGAAAACAAAGACAAGATGGTTAAGGTATGGATAAATTATTGTGGCATGCCTATTTGTTTTGGTTGGAAAGAGTTTACCATAGTTACCAGACTAAAATTTTATCCTCCTTATCCTTCTTAAGTTTTACCTACTCTAACCTAAAAAAAGCACCTTACACACCTAAAAAAGGCAACAAAAAATCAAGTGATCGTGATGACCTGGTGTCGATTGTTGGTCCAAGCTTCAAAAACAAAAATTTGAATGAAGCGTTGAAAGGTAATGGACTCTCAAAGAAGCACAAGCAATCATTATGCTTGGTTTGGTTTGTACATAATATTCTTTGGATGAGAGACGTTAACAACAGCATAACTATTGGTTTAATAAATCTCTCCGAGGATCTTAAGGCATTTAACAGCTATCCTTGGGACTATGAAAGCTTCAAAATGACTATCCAATATTTGTTGACTCCGTTAACGCCAAAGACAGTCAACTTATATGGCTTTCCATGAGCCTTCATGGTAAATATTTCTTTTATCATGATATGATTCATCATTTTTTCATTCAATAATGCTTTTGATTTATTGGCGTTATGTTATAGGCTTGGTTATTTGAAGTCATTCCTTATTTGAGACAACAAGTGAACTACCAGGAAGAAGTTTCCTGTCCAAGGATCCTGAGATGGTTGTCGGCCAAAACCAATAGAAATGCAAAATTTCTTGATCTTTTCAACCCCCCAAGGAAGCAGTAAGTCCAATTCTAATCAAGTTTTTGTTTTAACTAATGATTATTTTAAATGATTTCATGATCATTCTAATATATGTACCGATTTATTTTAGATTGTCCATCTGTGGCTTATTCCGACCAACCGAGAGTTAAAGATGCCATTTTTTCTTACTTTACGATCTGTGCAAACTTTACCGGATCCTAAGGTCATTGATGAAAAGATGGAATTATTTAGAGCAACAGACATCACAAGAAAAACATTTTTGGAGGGTGGTCTTGTTGTTATTGATGATGGTAGTTGTAGTCGTAGTGGTAGTGGTGCTGATATTGGGGATAATGATGCTCCTCTTACTATTTTTGAAACAACAAGCCAATATGATTATGATCATATTGGTTGTACAGATTTTTCTCCAAATTTTTGCCACATCTAGCGAATGTTCTGCATGCAAATGGCAAGAATGCAAGGCGAAACACGATGGAGTGATTAATCCAATTAATGCACTAACTTCTTCTATAAAGAAAATGACATCTAAGAGGGGTGTCATTCCATCAAAGAGAATTTCATATTCATACACTCCACTAGAGATCAAGGAAGCTAGGAAGAGAAGGAAAGATACTTTCAAGGCATCATCAAGCATCAAAAAAAGCAAATTGCAATGCATCTATCTTTGTCTTGCACCGATGGTCAGTGTACAAGGGTCACAGGAGAGCATCATGAGTCAAAGAAGGTGACTGTACATCACCTGTTCCAACAAATAAGCAGACACATATTTGTTTCAACAGATGATGCATCTGCTAAAAAATATGAAACAGATATATACATCTGTTGCAACTATTATCTAACCTGTTGCATCATATATGTTATCTGTTACAACAGATGAGTCTTATGTTGCAACAAATGGGTCATCTATTTGAAATTATCGTACTGCTCTGATTTACCTATTCAAATTTTTCCCAACAGATAATCCATCTATTACAACATAAGGATCTTCTGTTGCAACAGATGGACAATCTGTTGTATATCTGTAATTAGCATTAACAATTCTAGCTTTCCAGGTGGATGTCATTGTAGAAGGCACTGCTGAAGAACATAATATCACAGTTGATAATCCATTAATTGCTTTCAGAGAAGAAGAAAAAGTGGAGCCTGTCAGTTCGGGAGAACGGAAGAATTACCTGTTTGAAGGGTTCAACATCTCGGACGAGGCTCCAAAAAAACTAACATAGCTGATCAACGACTATTTAGAATGGATTTCCAATGGGTTGTTAAAGCATCATGTCGGCAGGTACATAAATTAATTTTTAAATATATTGGTTTATACTATTCTTATTGTAAGAACGTGACACTAACACATATAAATCATCATGTAAAAAATAAAATGACTAACGCTACAAAGTGAATGAATCGAGTCTTGGTTTTGATATGTTCGACTTTGTTGTTGTACATCCCGAAATGAAGAATTGATTCTATTTGATGTCACAGCCCCAAACTTGCTGGAATGATGAGGTTTAAATGTCATACATATTACTATTAATTAATACTTTATTTAATTGCATCTGCGTATTAATTTTTTTATCACATAATCTGAAATGTTTGATAATATGTGCAGCACGTTGATGTTATTTTTTACTACCACCGAAAGAAGGCCAAGTTTTAAACACAAGAACAATACAGATACATGACAGGCAATTATTTGTACAAATTTTTCATCAATAATGCCTACGATAGGTATTGTCAACAACAGCCAAATGTTTCCCAAAATGTGGAATGCTTAATCAACATCATCAAAGGTTTTAGCATTCTGGCTGTCTTACCTTGGCATTTGGTTGATGAAGTGTGCATACCAATCAATTGTGGTGATGAATTCCATTGGGTGTTGTCTATCATCGTTCTAAAATAGAGGCACATCTGAGTTTATGACTCGATGTCGTGAAGGAGACATTGCGGGCCTTCATCTGAGATACAAAAGCTGGACAAAATATTACCTACGTACATTGATATGAGTAGATTTTTGGTCCAAAAGGTTCGTACTGATTGGTCAACAATTGAAGCATACCGGGATAAAATGGGTAATCCATTTGATGTACAATATGTTGAAGGAATTTCTCAACAAACCATTGGTAGCCTGTAAGTATAAGTGTCATGATTTAGTTTCATTTCATAAATTTCACAATGCTTGCATGAACTGCAAGATATGGATTATTTGGTTTTTTTTAATGCAGGAATTGCGGTCCTTTTGTTGTTGCTTACGCCGAGTATTTGAGCGATGGAATACAAGTACCAAATGATGGACTTGATGTCGGATTACTCCACAAAAGTTATGCTGCTATTTTATAAAAATATGGAGAAGCGAAAGCTCAGAAGTCGTACACAAATGACATTAAAGATCCATGATGAACAAAGCCTAATACCGTAACACCGGATGAAGAACAACTTGTTCATATTGATTAGATCCGTATAGCTTGTGTCCGTCAATGTATTAACCTATCCTCTTTGGTTTAACTTATTGATTTATTTGGAGAGTAGATCATTTGTACACATAATGATTTTTATGGGTACCCATTTGTACCCATAATTATTTTATGTTGTCTATGAATATAATTTAATCATTAGTTTTGAACATGTTAATTGAAATGGAATACTAGATTCAACTATCAAAACAAATAATACATCTCCTGCAACAGATGAGATATCTTATCAAATAGATTTGGACATATGTTGCAACATGAGATGTAACACATAGATCATCTGCTGGAAATTATATAACAGGTCTTCCTACTTTCTTAATTTTTTCCAACAGATTACCTATCAGTTGTAACATATAGATTATATGTTGCAACAGATTGGATATTTTTTGCGACAGATAGAATGGGAAATATCTATTAATGTAACAGATGACCAACCTATTCCAACAGATAATCAATCTGGTACAACAGGTATTATATTTGTTACAAAATATATAAAATCTGTTGCATCATAAAAATTTAACTTGGCCAGACCTAAAAATTATTGCCACTACATGTAAAGTGACGTGACTTGAAATGAAAAATTATTATCGTGTTCGTCTCTGTCTTTGTACATATTCTTCTTTATACATGGGCTCCAACCATTTAGTTAGTACCCCATAAGACTAGACCCGTTGCATCTTTCCCACAACGGCGTCGCATATATCGGTTATTTTTGTGTTGGTCAGCAAACATTCAATGTATGTAAGCATTTATGGCCCGCACACTGCACCGATTTTATTTTTTGGGAGCTCGATGTTCTTATTTCGACCTTCAAAATCCTATGATTCCTTTGTCAAGACTTCAGCTGGCAAATGATCCATCATCTTACTCTGCGTCAACAACTTCGGCATCAACTTTAAGAGTGGTTTCATGTGGGTTAAAAATGTGTCTTCGCTGAAGACAGGTAAGTTGCAGTCATAAACCTTAATATTTCCCTCGTAGAGTAGTATCTCAACAATGAGAAAATGTTTAACTTCCACGTTCATGATTTCAAGGACTCTCTTTTTCGTGGTCCATCTCTTTCCATGTTGATATGGCCTCTTACCTCTAACATATTTAATCGCTTCTTTATCCCATTGGAATGTAGAAACTAACTTATCAAATCTTAAGCCACTGGAATCAGCTAGCTTACAGAGATCAGCGTACCTATCCTTGAAATATTTGTAGAAGTTGAGGTCCATTATCCTATCAGCAGCATCATAAGGATCCGGGTACGCTAATTGTCTGCCCCTCATGAGGCAGAAAATTTCATCAACGCTAATTGCCTGCCCCTCATGGGGAAGAGAATTTTATCAACATAGTGTGGTATAAGAAAGCAATTTTTAAATAGGTTAGTAACTGTAAAGAATAAAAACACAGTGGAAAGAATATGATGTAGAGGTTTCTCTGAATCAGTTCATAGATTACCCAGCCAATGCAACTTATGCAACAGATGTGAATTATGTTGCAACAGAATACCAAGCTGTTGCAACAGATTACACATCTATTGTGTAGATTCTTCTTCGTGGAGTAGATTGGAAGGCTAGGTTAGCAAAAGTAAACTTACACTATCCTCGTACCACACATTCATATTTGTCATATTCGTGAAGTCATTGGCGACAAATGAATGCATGGTGTATTCTTTTTGAAAATTCATCCTACCATTCATGATTTCTTGCAGTTCCTTCTTCTTCTCATTGCCAAGTTCCACGAATATGCCCACCTTCTTCAGCGGCCCCTGAACTTTAACGAATTTTGGAGCGGGAGGATTTACAGTTTTTGTTGTTTTTAGAACAGAGAGAATTTGTCTAATTTTTAATCTCTTCCTCCTAACCACCACTGTAGAAGTGCATGGCTTCCTCACCTCATTGGATGGTATGACACCCCTCCTGGATTTCAACTCCTCGACAGCTTTACCAATAGCCTCTAGCTTTTCAAAGAGTTTATCCTCTCTGTCCTTGCACACTTTGTATTTGTAATGAGAACATGAGGGTGGGGAGGGGTGAGAAAGACAACTGTAAGGGTGAGAGGGACTGGTGTAGGGGTGAGAGGGACCTGTGCAAGGGATGTTTTCAAAAGTATTTATTTTTGTTGAGCACCAACATACTCATAATCATGACTGCCAGTAGCAGCAGCATCATTATGGCTACCACTATCACAAACAACTCTACCAGCAACATCCCTAGAAGAAGCACCCGGATCTGTTGTTGTTTAAGGTTGGTCGTGAAGATCTTCAACATTAGGCTGACCTTGCTTAACTTCTCTTCTTATGGATGTTTCTCCAGCCACCATTGGGTCTTCTTTTATATCAACAAGACCCAGAGTAAGAAAAAAAGTCATCCCCAGCTCATCATCGGTAGGCACGATCCAAGGATGCACAACCTATAAAAAAAGATAGGAGGCATTTAAATCATATAGCAATAATTTGCAGTCAGTTGGCTTATATGGATGTCAGCACAGCCAACTTATGCAACAGACAATCTAACTACCGCAATAGCTGATCTATATGTCACAATAGTTTGACAATAAGTTGCATCAGATTACACATCTATTGCATAATTTGCATCAGATGGGTAATTTGTTGAGTCAGGTTTAGAGAACCAGAGCAACACATAGTTAATCTGTTGTGAAATATGGATTATCTGTTGTAATAGATTACCTATCTATTGCACTAGTTACAATTGACGGGTAATATATTTCAACAGACGACCTGTCTATCGCAATAGATGGAACATCTATTTCAATATCTTTCTTTGAGGTAAATTATTTTAGTTGAAAGAAGACGTACTGCATCATCCGGAAGGTTAAATAGACTATCTTTCTACTCCTTAATATTTTTTTGCCACCCTTTGCCCAACCACCTAAGGATCCTTGGATGAGAAACCTGATCGGGGTAATCCTTGAACTGCTTTTGGAGGGGAGGAATGGTTTCACATGCCCAAGCCTAAAAAATGTAAACAGGAAGCAAGCGAAAAAAAAATTCATAATAAGTATATTCATTATAAATTAATGGATGAGTAAAAATAGTGATCAATTTTACCATGAAAGCCCAGGGAAAGCCGTATAATATGATCTTCCTTATGGATAGCTTTGTTAGTAAATATTAGACAGTCAAGTAGTAGCTATCATATCCCCAGGGGTAGTCGTTGAATTTGTCAAAATTATCAGCAAGCGCCAATAAATCATCTTCTATAACTTTCCTGATGTCTCTTGCCAATAAAACGAAATGGACAAATCAAACTAAGCACAATTTCTCCCTGCAGTGCTTTGGTATGTCTTTAGCCTCGAGATCAGCAATCAAATCCGCCATTTTTTAGATACTACGTCAAAAATGCCCAACAACCCATCTTTTTTTACCTTGCATTTGTTGGACCCTTTGTTGGGTATTTCTTTGATGAGAGGTTCTTCTGGACGATCGCATCTCAAGCCCGTCACTATGGCAAACACTTTCAATCCAAAACAAACCAACATGCCACAGTAGTTGATCCAGACTTCATCCATCTTTTTTCTACCCTCCTTCCCTGCATACTTGATCTTGAGCTTGAAAAGGACATATACCATGCTTATTGGGAAACGGAGAGTATGGTCCTCAGACAGCTCGAGAAAGTATGCAAAACAGCTCTTCTTATAAAGTCCATCTATGTTTTCATTCTTTATAATACTCCTAAGTTTATCAAAAGGTTTCCACAACTAACATGTAAGTACAAGATCACCAAATACTGCATCAGGGCTATTCATCGACATCGCAACTCAAAACTTTTCAATACTAATGGTTTTGACAGAATCATACTAGGATTTTGATATTATTTCACACCCCATTAGTGAGAAGGATTTATCACTTTCCTCGGCTTCATTTTTCCCTGACTAAGATTGTTATGGAAGTTTCTCCAAATCTATCTGTACTTTAGCCTTTTTTGATTGTTGATAAGAAGTTTATCCACTTTCTCCACTTTCAGTTTCTTTTCTTTTGGGAGATATCTTTTAACTACAAAAAATAGAAAAATAAAAAATACATTGCATTTGATGTCTGTATAATTTTTTTAAAAAAAGGTAAGACAAATTTCAATAAATTATTCTACACCACATTACAAAAAAATACTCCAACAGATAAGCCATCAGTTGAAATAGATGGGGAATCTATTTGACGACCTATTTAATATCTCACAATAGATATTCCACCTGTTGCAATAGATGGACCACCAACACCACAACCAATGCCACTACCAATGCCACCAAGACCACCACCAATGCCACCAATACCAACATCAAGACCACCGATACTACCACCAAAAACACAAATACCGACACCAACAACAACATCCACCAACAATATCACAAACACCATCCAGCAATACCACGACAGTCAATAAAATACTGAGATAAATACTAGGGTTTTCGCGGGTGCTTCCTATTTCTTTAGCATCAAAACACAAAATTGTTAACTCATTCTCGAAGATAATACAACTAAAAGTTTTTTTTCATCATTAACTAAAATGCCCTAATTTTTAGAATAAAGAAAAAATGTGGAACTCTTCTCGAACTCTGTTACCTGCGAAGACAGAGAAAGCAACGGATACAGCTGAGAATGAAGTCGAAAATAAAAACTATATGGTCAGAAATGGAAAGAAAATCGATTGGTTTTGAAGGGTTAAGAAAAATGTTGAGTAGTTGTTGTCTGTATTGTTGAGAAAGAGAGAGAGAAATGAGAACTTGATATTAGAAATGAGGAAAAGTTTTTCCCGCGGATGGATGATTTGTATGGGTTGATTTATAATTTTGGAAAAGAATGACAAATTTTGAAATTGTTAATTTGGTCTGAATTGATATTAATTAATTTTTAAAATTTCAAAAGATATAGTTTTTAAAATATTAAGTTAATGAGAACTCATTTAAACTCAGAGTGATTGATCGACGACTCGGGTCAAGATGAATGCAATACCAACACCATGCAAATACAACAATGCAATTGAAGTTGTTGTTGACCCTGGGAGCTTATTCAATCATCCCTAGTTCCACCTAAATCAATGTAGGTACTATTAATCTTAACATTAATTTAATGAGAACTCATTCCAACTTAGAGTGATTGATCGATGACTCGGGTCAGGATGAATGCAATACCAACACCATGCAAATACAACGAATTAATTGAAGTTGTTGTTGACCCTGTGATATTATTCAGCCATCCCTAGTTCTACCTAAATCAATATAGGTACTGTTATTAATCTTAACAATAATTTAATGAGAACTCATTTCAACTCAGAATGATCGATCGATGACTCGAGTCGGGATGAACGCAATACCAACACCATGTAAATGCAATGACTCAATTGAAGTTGTTGTTGACCTTATGAGCTCATTCATTCATCCCTAGTTTCACCTAAATAAATATAGGTACTATTATTAATCTTAATATTAAGGTAATGAGAACTCATTTCAACTCAAGGTGATCGATCAATGACTCGGGTCGGCATGAACGCAATACCAACACCATGCAAATGCAATGACTCAATTAAAGTTGTTGTTGACCCTATGAGCTTATTCATTCATCCCTAGTTCCACCTAAATCAATTTAGGTACTATTATTAATCTTAACATTAAAATAATGAGAACTCATTTCAACTCAGAGTGATCGATCGACGACTTGGGTTGGGATGAACATAAAACCAATAGTTTGCAAATGCAATGACTTAATTGAAGTTGTTGTTGACCCTGTGATCTCATTCATTTATCCCAAGTTAAACCTAAATCAATGTAGGTACTATTATTAATCTTAACATTAAGTTAATGAGAACTTATTTCAACTCAGAATGATCGATCGACAACTCGGGTTGGGGTGAACGCAATACTAACACCATGAAAATGCAACGACTCAATTGAAGTTTTCGTTAACCCTATAAGCTCATTCATTCATCCCTAGTTCCACCTAAATCAATTTCTATGAAATCTGTTGCAACAAACGATTGAGCTATTGGATATTTTCAAACAGATAATCATATCTAATGTAATAGATCATATATCTTATTTAATTATCAAATAGACATTTGCATCTGTTGTGAGAGATGACTGAGCTATTGGAAATTTTCAAACAGATATTGATATCTGTTGTAACAGATGACATATCTGATTCAGTTATCAAATGGACATTTGTATCTATTGTCACAGATGACTGAGCTATTGGGATTTTCAAACAGATATTTATATCTGTTGCAATAAACAACATATATATTTGAAAATATTTTTTTTCTTTTAATTTAAAATCAAGCTTCTGTCCGATTAGATAAAGTATTACTACTAAAGGCAGTAAAAATGTTTCTTGGATAACTCAAAAATCACATTGAGTAGTCTTATCATGTCTTTTCAATGTCACCCGTTTTCTTCCTCGTTCCCCTCAAATTATAAATGAATATTAATTAATGAATATTGAAACCCCTAATACTTTCTCCATTTTATATTAGTTGGCCCCTATTGACTTGGCACACCCATTAAGAAAATACTATTAATTTGGCGTTTATTTTACCAAATTAGCCTTATTAATTATACTTTAAAAATATAAATTTGAATAAATATACTTTTTTTAGTCATTTAATATTAAGGGTAGTACATCTAAAAATTAGAATTATCTCATCTCTCCTTCAGTCCTAAATTTATTTATTTGTCTCTCATTTTTTTCTTTCTCTCCTGTTTAGGGTTATCACAACCTTTTTTCTCTCCTTTTTCTCATAAAGATCCTTTCAGATCTAAACCAATCCATATCTTATATTCCTCGACTAAAATTATTGTTTTGATCCCCTTTTGACATTAAGGTATGGTTCACTATTACTCTTTCATTCTCGTCTTCTTCTTTGCAAGTTATTTACATCTATTTTTTTATTTAATTATCATTTATCCATATCATATTTATTTTAAAATTTGAAGGAACTTTAATTGTTAAAAACCAAACAGAGAATTTTTATTACAATATGCGAAAAAAATCATTTGTTGGGAGAAGTTTAAAAGCCTTGTTGGCAGTATCATTTTTTATATGTATTTTGTTTATTTCTATGTTGTTGATGTTGTTATTGATATTGTTGGTGGGGTTGGCATTGTTGAAACTTGTGTAACGCCCCAATTTTCTGAACCGAAATCTTATATGGTGCTCATGACCCCGAAGGACCACAAGCTAACCCATGACTGATATTTGTACATGTAAACTGCATAATATCTCATAAAATATGCAGAAACATAAACTGTAAGTCCATAAGGTTCAATATTGATACATATTTGAAAAACATGGTATAACAATACCAAAAAGGAACATAAATACTGAAGTCTGAACATCTAATCTCACATCTAGTCGGAAAGCCTCTAACTGAACTGAATGAGGAGTTGATGGGACATATCCCCAACTAACTCCAACTACAAAAATAAACTGAAAACTGAAATAGAAATGAAATCATCATGTCCTCAAAGGATGAGGACTCACGTCTAACTCTGACTATTGATCCTGAAATCTACTGTTGATTTGGAGCTCATGCCTCTGAACCTATGGTGTAACATAAGAGAAAGCACCACAGCGCAAATGCGTTAGTACGTTTGAATGTACTGAGTATACAAGTGAGGTAGGCTAAATACAAAGGGTTATATGCATGAACAATACTGACTGATATGAACGTGAGAGTACATACATGCATACGTAACTGTAACTGAACTCGTGGAGATACTGACTACTAAGTCTGAATACTGATAACATGAGTGTACTGATAATGAGATTCTGAAAGACTGAGTTTACTGATATTGATATGTAAATCACTAATAAGTGATGGATCTGATACTGTATTACTGAATACTAAGAGACTAATATTGCATTACTGATAAATGAATAATTGTTTCTGACAGTTCGAATTATGAAGAACTGGTCTGATTGACTGTATCTGACAATCCTGAAGCTGAGTACTGATAGCATGAGTTCTGATAACTATTGTGATTGATAGCATAAGTGACTGTATCTGACAGACCATAAATCTGAAGGAAACTATCTGAGTTCAATTCTATTTCTGAGTTGACTGTATCTGACAGTCCTGATATACTGAAATCTGAAGAACTATTTCAGTTCTTTACTGAGACTGGGTAGCTATAGCTGACAGTCCTAAAATCTGTAACTAAAATTGTGGGAAGTAGTTATCTAACCGACATGCCCCAAATACGCTATAATAGCTAAGCTGGGGTCCAATCTCTGGCCCGACTGGAGGGGTGTCAATACCGCTCCACTGGTAAGGACGGCTGTGAGAACCCTATACTGGCAGGTACTCAAATGAGAATGGTGGGAACCCTAAACTGACAGGTTAAGCCACCTCATCAACCCTAATCTAACAGGTTAAGATGTCTCAACCTACGCTAGCTACGTAGTTCTAGAACATAAGGATGACTGCTAAGAATCACACCCTGAACTAGCAGGTGAGTTCCCATCCTTGGGTTCACTCGATGCTACCTTCTACCCATCTGAAGGAAACTAAACTTAATAACTAAGCAAAACTGAACTGATTAGCTGAATTGATACTTATTAACTGGACTGATGCTAGTGGATTGTTTAGCGGAGCTAAACTAAGTTTACTGGATTCCAATGACTGACGGAGTGTACTGAGTTCTGAGGACTGGTTAAGAGTACTGAAGTTACTGAGATTGACTGTGAATACTGAGGTTGCTGAGGTTACTGAGACTACTGAGATTACTGGACTACTGAGATTACTGAGATTTTTGAGTTTTCTTGAGTCACATGACTGACTGAATTCTATAGATCATGGCTTGACTGAGAGTATTGTGAAAACATGACATGGCTCTAGGCACACAGCTATATTTTTTAGGTACAAGTACCCCCAGGACTCTATGGAAGGAAACTGATACACATGAATTTCTTGAGTACACGACCATCAATAACAATTCATAATACATGAGTGGGGGATTTCATAAAGTACATGGTCATCATAATATCTATCATGAATAGGAATGCTTATAATCAAGTCATAAATCTCATATTCTAATATCATGGGCATTCCGACAACATATACTATTCATAGCAATGGCATGGAAACCATTCAAGCATAAGGGAACGGCAACATGTAACATTTAGTTCATATTGTAATGATTTGGGGATATTATACTTCATGTATTTATTCAACATCTCAAACATGATAGAAAAAGCATGGATATATTTTGTGTACATAATTTATATCTTCATTATCATACATGCTTTATACCACAACAATAACAACATATAATTTGCATGGGAATTCATATTGGAGTGTATGGCTAACATGAACTTGTTATTTAGATATCCTAAAATCATGTAAATATGAAGTTCTAACATACTAGACATTTTATCGAACACCTTGCATGCATTCTTTAAGGCATAGGTGGATTTCATGCTTGCATTCTATCAATACATCCAAAGATCATGTTTTTCAACTAACAACATAACTTTCATGAGATATACAGTCACGATACTATTATATAGCAAAACAAACAAGCATCAACATGGGTATGATCATATCACCACAACCTACCAAGCTTTTATATTTTAAAGATTGATTCTTGATCTCCACAGACGAAAGGAATTCGTGGATGAACACTACGCATACCTTGGAAGGGAGGTTTTTGATGATTGACGGAGGAATTTTCCTTAAAATTTGATCTTCAAGCTTGATTGTGCAACCCTAGTTGTTTTTATCCTATGGTGCTCTTGGATAATGAACTTTGAGATGTTAATAGGGTTGTAATGTGTTTAGAAGCTATATATTCCGTAGGGTTAAGTTTAGGGACGTGTAAGGAGTGTTAAAAGACTTAATTACCCTCAAAATAACTCAAAATGGAGTGTTTTTGGCACTTGGAACTGACTTAGGCGGCGCCTAACCAATCGCTTAAGTTTGGTAGGGCGGTGCCTAACCAATCGCCTATCCTTACTGTCTCTCACAAAAATGGGCATAACTTTTCGCTCGGGTATTGGATTAAGGTAAAATTGGTATCGTTGTAAAGCTAATTCGATTTTCTACAATTTGATGGTTCTAATTATGCAGAAATAACACAATAAAATCGATTTATACTCGTTCAAATATGACCCTTATGAAATCGAACACTAAAACTTGATGGATTCAAAAACTCTTAGCTTGTATTACCTTAAGTGACTCATATGAACATGATTAATGCATCATAAACTATATTATCAATAGGATACTCATTGTAAGTCATGAACTAAAATACTACTCACAGGATAAGAGGTTTCATACGTAGGAAAAATGGTTCGTCTCCTAGCTTAGAAACATACGGGGTATTACAATATCTCCCCCTTGGGAACATTCATCCTTGAATGGAAATTAACTGAGGTGGGAGAGATGATAAGATGAAGTAAGTCCAAGACATACACTACTGAAACATAGGTTCATGACTGATATGACTGAAAGCTGAGCACAACATACTGACATGGGAAGCTGATTCATGAATATAAAACTGAGGATTCTAATAAAGTGAGTTTTCTCAATATGAGAATGCATATCTGATGCACAACTGAAAGGCTGAATCCATGCATATCTGATGCATGATTATATGACTGACATGATACGTGAATGCATCACTGAAAGTACTGATGAGCTGATCACGCATATCTGATACGTGAATTCATGACTAAACTTACTCATGAACGTGCAATGGTAAAGGTATCAAGTTTGAACTGAAAACTAAGCATGGAACTGAATACCAAGTTTGGTACTGAAATATGAACATGAGAACGAGTAAGTTTAAGGAAAACTGTTAGCTTAAACTGAAAATACAGATAAGTTTGAGATTAATTACTCCATATGCATGATCGGAAACATGAGAACATAACTGAGTCTGGGACGTGGTAGATATACTGAATATCATGATCTAAACTAAATCTTTAAAACATGGCATGCAATTGAAGTTGGAGTTTGACGGTTAACTTATGAGTACCCCTTCTCCAAACTGGATTCATCCAAAGAAAATAGGACAGCATGTTTATGTCATGAAAGTTTGGGGGCATGATGTATCTCCCCCTTGGGACACTATATCCCTCAAAGAATACTGACTTGGATGAGCTACTGAGGGGAATTGAGGCAATGCGCAAGACACCTAGGAACTGAGTCATGACTGAATAGCTAGGATCTGAAACTGAGATATGATACATGAACTGAGCTGAAAATAAGTGCATAAATATACTAACTTATCTGATTAACTAAATAACTGATAGCTGAATACTGGATCTGCAAAGCTAAACTGTATTTAGTCTGAATAGCTGGGCTGAGATTTTTGAGTTTTATGCATAGGAGATAAGGACTAACTGACTAGAATGAGGTATCTGAGCATGGATTCATAAAGTCTGTATTATTTGTGAATGCGAGACCAAGCGTACGACATGGATCTGAGGTATTCTATAAACTGGGGTACTGAAACACTGATAACTGAGTACTGACAACCTGAATGCTATGGTCAAGTATATCTGGAACTGAACTGAGTTTCAAATATGGTTACTGAACTGAAGATGACATTATAACTAAGCCTATAGCTAGTACAGAAGTACTGAATTCTGAGGCTAAGTAACTGGTAACTGAAGCCATGGTCCTGTAGGACTATCTGAGTCCTTTACTGAATATTAATTTTTGAACTATCGCTGTAACTGAGTTTTATACTGATACTGAAGTACTGAATTCAAGGACTGAACACTGATCACTGAGTGCTGGATACTGAAACTATAACTGAGTTGGCAACTGAGTTTTTGATGGCTACATACTGGGGAATGACATAAGTCAAGGATCTAAATGTACACTTACACTTTGTACTTTCCCAACTTCTAAATACAACCCCTTGCTAGACGTTTACTTGCACATTTATCATGACATTCAAGCCTATCTTCACAACTACACCCTCGTGCAAAGTAAGCATGCAACAATCTCCTCTTATCTAAACAACTGCTCATCACTACACTGTTCCATAAGAAGAGCTAACTGGAGGAGTAAATCAGGAGGACCTGTAACATGAATAGATACAAACTAAACTTGACACATAACTGAAACTTGAGGAATAAAATATCAACAGCATGGATTTACCACGAAGATCTGAACTGAGAATATACATGATGTGGTATGAATTTATCTGATCTTTAGGGGCATAGCATGAGTCATGAAAACTGAGTATACTGTAAAGCATGATCTTTGTACATGAGTCATGAGTTGCATGACCTAAGTCTAGAGTTTCTGTACTCGTGGGACATGATTCATAATACTGAGAAAGCTGGAACTAAACCCCTTATACTGGGAACTGAAGGCGTACATAATCCCATGGAAAGTGTGTGAAAGTAGATTGTGCTCATGGAACATAACTCGTACAGCGGAGTAAAAGGGACTTCTTATGCTGGAAATTAAATTCATACATGATTATGGGAAAAGAGATACATGAGCATGGTTCGTGACCATAGAGTTGGTATGTAATGCCTGAGTTGGTTTCGTGATAGCTGAAGTGAAAAACTCTGCACTGAGATGAGATTGGGTCTGGAATTGTCTTCCCTTACTGCTTTCTATACATACTGGCTCTACTACTGAAATCTGAGGGCCTGGCTTAGGTACTTGATCTACCATTACATACCTACATTCTGTTCAACACCTGCCTGTCTTACTAAACACATCATATGATTCTGTTTCCTCGTATACTGCTAATAACACATTCACACCTTCATGCTTAATTTTGAGTCAATAAACTTAAGTTTTTAGCTCGTACTGTTCAAGCTTGCTGATCTAATCCCCATGAATACATAATCTGATCAAATAGAATAATACTATCCCAACTCTACTACTGCTAAACTTCTGGGTTCAAGAATGAGTTCTCATGATCATGAATAAAATCTGTACAACCTTTGAACAATAATGAACTGATGGGATACTATTTGAGTCTATGGCTAATCCCATAACTGACTGTAGGGACTGTCTGAGAAAGACCTATCTTTAGGACTTTGAACTTCACTGTTTCTATTACCTTGAAAGTAAGGTAAAGTGAACATGAGGGGAGAATGATATGAATCTACATGAGTTTCTTAGAAAAAATTTCTATAGCACGATCTGAGAAATGAAAGAAGGGAAACTATTCCTAGAAAATGTCATAGCCTCCTGCACATAAGTGTGGTGCACAACACGCCCATATACAAGACTCTACTTGATACAGCTTTTAGACTTCCTAGGACACTGTTGAACCTTAGGCTCTAATACCAAGTTTGTAACACCCTAATTTTCTGAACCAAAATGCTACATGGTGCTCATGACCCCGAAGGACCACAAGGTAACCCATGACTGATATCTGTACCAGTAAACTTCATAATATCTCATAAAATATGCAGAAACATAAAATGTAAGGCCATAAGGTTCAATACTGATACATATTTGAAAAATATGGTATAACAATACCCAAAAGGAACATAAATACTAAAGTTTGAACATCTAATCTGACATCTAGTCCGAAAGCCTCTAACTGAACTGAATAAGGAGTTGATGGGACATGTCCCCAACTAACTCCAACTACTGAAATAAACTGAAAACTAAAATAGAAATAAAATCATCATGTCCTCGAAGGATGAGAACTCACATCTAACTCAGACTGCTGATCCTAAAATCTACTATTGATTTGGAGCTCATGCCTCTGAACCTATGGTGTAACATAAGAGAAATCACCATAGCGCAAATGTGTCAGTACGTCTGAATGTACTAAGTATACGAGTGAGGTAGGCTAAATGCAAAGGGTTATATGCATGAACAATACTGATTGATATAAATGTGAGAGTACATACATGCATACGTAACTGTAACTAAACTCGTGGAGATACTGACTACTGAGTCTGAATACTGACTACATGAGTGTACTGATAATGAGATTTTGAAAGACTAAGTTTACTGATATTGATATGTAAATCACTAATAAGTGTTGGATCTGATACTGTATTACTGAATACTAAGAGACTAATATTGCATTACTGATAAATGAATGATTGTTTTTGATAGTTTGAATTATGAAGAACAGGTCTGATTGACTGTATCTGACAGTCCTGAAGCTGAGTACTGATAGCATGAGTTCTGATAACTGTTCTGATTGATAGCATAAGTGATTGTATCTGACAGTCCATAAATCTAAAGGAAACTATCTAAGTTCAATTATATCTCTGAGTTGACTGTATCTGACAGTCCTGATATACTAAAATCTGAAGAACTATCTGAGTTCTTTACTGAGATTAGGTAGCTATAGCTGACAGTCCTGAAATCTATAACTAAAATTATGGGAAGTAGTTATCTAACCGACATGCCCCAAATACGCTATAATAGCTAAGCTGGGGTCCAATCTCTGGCCCGACTGGAGGGGTGTCAATACCGCTCCACTGGTAAGGACGGCTGTGAGAACCCTATTCTGGCAGGTACTCAAATGAGAATGGTGGGAACCCTAAACTGACAGGTTAAGCCACCTCATCAACCCTAATCTGACAGGTTAAGATGTCTCAACCTACGCTGGCTACGTAGTTCTAGAACATAAGGATGACTGCTAAGAATCACACCCTGAACTAGAAGGTGAGTTCCCATCCTTGGGTTCACTCGATGCTACCTTCTACTCCCATCTGAAGGACACTAAACTTAATAACTAAGCAAAACTGAACTGATTATCTGAATTGATACTGATTAACTGGACTGATGCTAGTGGATTGTTTAGCGGAGCTAAACTAAGTTTACTGGATTCCAATGACTGACGGAGTGTACTGAGTTCTGAGGATTGGTTAAGAGTACTGAAGTTACTGAGATTTACTGTGAATACTGAGGTTGCTGAGGTTACTGAGACTACTGAGATTACTGGACTGCTGAGATTACTGAGATTTTTGAGTTTTCCTGAGTCACATGACTGACTGAATTCTATAGATCATGGCTTGACTGAGAGTATTTTGAAAACATGACATGGCTCTAGGCACACAACTATATTTTTTGGGTACAAGTACCCCCAGGACTCGATGGAAGGAAACTGATACACATGAATTTCTTGAGTACACGACCATCAATAACAATTCATAATACATGAGTGGGGGATTTCATAAAGTACATGGTCATCATAATATCTATCATGAATAGGAATGCTTATAATCAAGTCATAAATCTCATATTCTAATATCATGGGCATTCCGACAACATATACTATTCATAGCAATGGTATGGAAACCATTCAAGCATAAGGGAACGGCAACATGTAACATTTAGTTCATATTGTAATGATTTGGGGATATTATACTTCATGTATTTATTCAACATCTCAAACATAATAGGAAAAGCATGGATATATTTTGTGTACATAATTTATATCTCCATTGTCATACATGCTTTATACCACAACAATAACAACACATAATTTGCATGGAAATTCATATTGGAGTGTCTGGCTAACATGAACTTGTTATTTAGATATCATGAAATCATGTAAATATGAAGTTCTAACATACTAGACATTTTATCGAACACCTTGCATGCATTCTTTAAGGTATAGGTGGATTTCATGCTTGCATTCTATCAATACATCCAAAGATCATGTTTTTCAACTAACAACATAGCTTTCATGAGATATACAGTCATGATACTATTATATAGCAAAAAAAACAAGATTAAACATGGGTATGATCATATCACCACAACTAACCAAGCTTTTATATTTTAAAGATTGATTCTTGAACTCCACGGATGAAAGAATTCCGTGGATGAACACTACGCATACCTTGGAAGGGAGGTTCTTGATGATTGACGGAGGAATTTTCCTTGAAATTTGATCTTCAAGATTGATTGTGCAACCCTAGTTGTTTTTCTACTATGGTGCTCTTGGATAATGAACTTTGAGATGTTAATAGGGTTGTAATGTGTTTAGAAGCTATATATTTCATAGGGTTAAGTTTAGGGGCGTGTAAGGAGTGTTAAAAGACTTAATTACCCTCAAAATAACTCAAAACGGAGTGTTTTGGCACTTGGAACTGACTGAGGCGGCGCCTAACCAATCGTCTAAGTTTGGTAGGGCGGTGCCTAACCAATCACCTATCCTTACTGTCTCTCACGAAAATGGGCATAACTTTTCGCTCGGGTATTGGATTAAGGCGAAATTTGTATCGTTGGAAATATAATTCGATTCTCTACAATTTGGTGGGTCTAGATATGCATAAATAACACATTAACATCGAGTTATACTCGTTCAAATATGACCCTTATGTTATCGAACACTCAAACTTGATGGATTTAAAAACTCTTAGCTTGTATTACCTTAAGTGACACATATAAACATGATTAACGCATGATAAGCTATCTTATCACTAGGATACTCATTGTAAGTTATGCAGTAAAATGCTACTCACTGGATAGGAGGTTTCATACGTAGGAAAAATTGTTCGTCTCCTAGCTTAGAAACATACGGGGTATTACAACTTGTGGTGTGGTGTTGTTAATGGTGTTGGAACATAGGATGTTGCTTTTTTGTTTTTGATGATGTTGTTGGAACAAATGTTGTTATTTTCTTTGTTATTGATATTTTTTATTTGTTGTTTCTTTGTAGTTTATGCTGTTGTTGATGTTGCAATAGATGGAGCAACTGTTGGAACAAAATCAACCCACCAGGAAGGCTAGTTTGATGTATTCCAATAGATTCCATATCTATTGTAACAGACTTTATATCTGTTGCATCAGACTCCACATCTATTGCATCGAACTCCACATCTGTTGCAACAGACTCCTCATCTGATGCAATAGACTCTACATCTATTGTAAAACATGGATAATGTTCTTTCTATGACATTAATTTTTTTCCTCTTCTTTGTAGAAATAAGGAACTGAAAGTTGATCAACTTTTTTCCGACCATCACAAGTGGCTACAGTAAATATGGGTTCGGAGGAATAAACTGCATGTAGATGTAACCACTTTATATGTGGGAGGTATGTATTACTAATAATGTTATCGTGGAAACACACATAGAGTACACTGATTTTGTGAATTCTAGTTTTACCGATTAGTCATAGATCATTCAAACTAAATATCTGTAATTTTACAGTTAAGTTTGGTAGGTCTGAACTGATAAGGCTGAGGGACCATGAATATGGTTCTGATAACCTGTTAAGATTTAATATTGTATGTTGCTCATGTTTATTTGTCATGCATTGTAAAGGTATCTAGTTTTGGTGTCGTTGAAAGGATATTCAATAGCGATTGTTCTAACTTTTAGGGTGCATTGGTCTCTTAGAAGGCCTTTGAAGCCTACAACTCCATCTAACAAGAACAGAAAACCAATATAGTTATTTCCCTAGACCAAATTTATATGGTTGGGTTGCTCGTGGTAATGATTATACGCCAGAAGGTACGGTAGAAGAATGTCTTCGAGGTAAAATGAGTGGTTGATGAAAGACTATATCATCTAAGAGTTAATTGAAGAGGATACATAGGGTAGAAAGTAACTTCTAGAAAATCTGGCCGATGAAATTATCTTAAAACATGAGAAATCTATATCAAGTGCAAATATGAAAGTGTATCCAGTAATGTAAATTCATTTGTTGTCTCTCTAAGAGAAAAATAATGCAGATGGTCACTTTGCTAGGGAGTTGCGACTAGGTAGCGTGGTCGAGATTATCACCTAGATAGAAAATAGTAGAAGAACAAAAAAGTCGCCTTAAGGGAATCGAAGGTTGAAATGTTATACAGTAAGTCTAGAAAACTTCTGCCAACAGCAACTGCAGTTAAAGTAAGGAATCTAAGTGAAGGCGACAATTTCTGAATTTTTAATTGCATCCCATGCTTTCTTGTTTGTGGTTTTGATCAGGTCCACTACTGTTGACCTGATCGAAACCACAAACGTGATTGAAAGGCAGATTAAGTGTAACTATTTCCTTAGCAATAAAGTTATAATTGATTGTATTTTCTAGACTTAAAATGCTTTGAACATTCCTTGGAGAAGATCAGAGGTTTGTTGTAGTATGCGAATCCCAATAATTTTCAAGCTTGCCTCCAGCTTGCCGATTTGGTCTTCAAGTTTATCGTTGCCATCTACGAATTTGGTATAGAGTTCCTGATCTCTTGTGATCTCAATCAGGAACACTACCTTCAAAGTTGTGGCATTGTAGAAGCCGTTCAAAACACCTTATTCAAAAGCCTTAAAGGATACATGAAGGGTCGTTGTGTATCTTTTTAGGTCAAAATGTGTTGATGCACAGTGAAAATATGGTCCCAACAGTTAAATAGATCACTTTTATCGAGCGTTACTCAATGCAGCTTGGTCAACTATCTTTCAAGGGTTTTGATAAATTAATTAGCAAAGAGTTATGTAATGTTTGATCTAAACTAACTCTACTAAGCCTATCAAACGTTACATAACTGCAGGTTCATTACTTTATTAAAACCTTTGCTCGAGTTAGTGAACAGATTAAACGATCTCAATATCTTAGCCTTTTTGCTAATCTCTCTTCTCCCATATAGAGGACAACATATCCGCCATGAAAATATCTACACTATCGCCAGAAATGCTTCCACAGCGAAAATCTTTAGAAGGCTTGATTATTAGCCTCTCAATATCACTTTTATGACTTTCTTGACGTCTTTTCCAATTATATTGGAACTGACAAACTAAACTAAGTACAATTTCTCGATATGTCCATTCCAATATAATTGCAAGAGACGTCTACAAAGTTATAAAAATGATATGAAGAGATTACTAGTCATGCCTTCTATAGACTTTCGTTGTGGCAAGCATTTCTGGCGACGGTGTAGACTTTTGCATGATGGATATGTTGTCCTCTATATAGGAGAAGAATGATCAGCAGAAAGGCTAAGATAGGCTAAGATATTGAGATCGTTTAATCTGTTCACTAACTCAGGAAAAGGTTTTGAGATCTTGCCCCTCCTTGCTTATCTTATGCATGCAAATGTGAAGAGTGAAAGCTAAAACATGATGGAGTGATTAATAATGTTAATGCATTAACTGTTGATGTAAAGGAATTGATATCTAACAGTAGTGTCATTTGATCAAAGATGATTTCAGTTTCATTCACTCTATTAGAGATTAAGGCTAAGAGGAAAAAGAAAGCAATTTCCAAGGCATTATCAAGTATCCAAAAAAGAAAAATTTTGGATCTGAAAAAGGTGAGAAGATGAAAAAGAGAGTAATAGGAAGTAAAAACTAAATGCTAGATTTAGTTCATCTTGTGTCGTTATGTCGAGTTACTGAGTTACTCCATCTAATTTTGAGATCTTTTTCTTTTCAGGATGGTGAGGAAGAAAGAATCTCCCCATCATTAGCTAATACCGGAAGCAAGACATCCAATGTTATTGAACCACCAGACTTCTCTGTGTAGTTTGATAATACAGAAGACATTTTTTCCCAAGTTAGTCAACAGATTAAACGATCTCAATAACTTGGTTTTTCTGTTGATCAATCTTCTCCCGTAGAGGACAAGATATCAATAGAACTACTTGACACAACAAAAGCTAATATCGAGAGATTACTGATTATGTCTTCTCAAGACTTACTTCTACCAGAAAACTGTTCTGTATTGAGTGCCAAACTATCCATATATGCTACAGCACTAGATTTTCCAACAGATGTGGTGTCTGTTACAACTTGCTAGTCATCTGTTTATTCAATTTCATCGAGAGCATTAGATTTTTCTTAACACTTCTTGGCCAAACTCAATTTTTGCTCTTGGATTGCTTCTCTTTTTTTCTTTACGTCCTTCAAGCTGGCTCCAAACTTAATTTTTGCTCTTGGATTATTGATCTAGATTCATACAAGAAGATTCATATCGAGTCCTTGCAGGAACTTCAAAGGAAGTGTGATGAACTCCAGAGGGATTTGGCCGACTTCTGAGCAAAGCTGAGGAGGGCTCTGCTGCTGTCGGATGATAATTGTCCGGTTGACAATTATAATAGTAATACTAATAATAAAAGTAATGATAATAATAATAGTAGCAGTAATAATTATGTTATGTTTTCTCTTTCTTTTAGCATATGTATTTTTCTTTTTTATATCCGATCTACCTATAAGGGAATAAAAAATCTATGTATATGTTTGGTTTGGTTTGGTCAACTTTGAATTTTTAATTCTTATTTAATTATCATTCTATTTATTTCCTATTCTAAAAATGTCGATGGTTGTCGGTAGGGACTAAATGATATACACAATTTAATAAATAATAAGGAACTAAATGATATACATAATTTATAATCGTAAAAGAAAGATTATTTAATTTTAAAAAAAAAACACAACATTGGATTAATTAAGTTATATGATGATTAGTGTTAAGAAAATGGTGAATAGTCATGACTGTGACTTTTTGTTTAAACACATTCAACAAACAAACAAAAATAAACAACGCTGCTGATGCATCAAATTCCTCATCTGTTGCGACTGATGAATCAGTTGTTAGAAGAAATCAGAAAAGCTCCTAAAACAGATGGTCGATTTGTTGAAACAGATGATATATCTGTTGCAACAGATGGGTTATCTGATGTAATAAATATACAATTTGTTGTCATAGCTCAATAAAAAGAATGATTATTATTTTATTAAGAAAACGGTTATTGAAAACAAGGTGTCTTCGATTTTTAAATTGAGAAAAAGGTTATTTAAATTTAAGAACTAATTAATAATAATAAGCTGAAAAGTCATGACTTGTCACAATAATAAAAACTCTAGCTTGATTTAATTAAGTCATTTCTTTGCATAGAAAACAATAAGGAAATAAATGATAAACACAATTTAAACCGTAAAAAACTCACCAAAAATATTCTTGTTTTTAAATCTATTTTATTAATTTATATAATAAAAAAGTCAGCAAATTTGGATTAATGATATGATGATAATTTTTTTAAAAAAAGATATATAGATTATATGTTGCAACAGATAGATTATCTGATGCAATAGGTTATCTATTATTCCAACGGATGATATAAATCAGTTGTCACAGATGAGTTATTTGATGCAACGAATATATAATCTATGGTCACAACTTAATATAAGAATGGTTCCTGGATGGAAAGAACTAATTATTAATAATAATAAGCTGAAAAGTCATGACTTATCACAATATTACTTAATTTAATTAAGTCATAACTTTTTACAGTAATCAAGAATGTCATTAATAAATGGAGGTGAACATTTGCGCCTTTAAATCTATTTTATTAATTTATATAATTAAAAGGTCAAAAAATTTGGATTAATAATATGATGATAATTTTAAAAAAAGATATATAGATTATATATTGCAACAGATAGATTATCTGATGCTGCAGTTTATCTATTGTTCCAACGGATGATATATATGTTGTCATAGATGAGTTATCTGATACAACAGATACATAATCTGTGATCATAACTCCATATAAAAATGGTTCCTGGATGGAAAGAACTAATTAATAATAATAATAATAATAAGCTGAAAAGTCATGACTTATCACAATATTGCTTAATTTAATTAAGTCATCACTTTTTACAGTTATCAAGAATGTCATTAATAAATGGAGGTGAACAGTTGCAACTTTAAATCTATTTTATTAATTTATGTAATTAAAAATTCAGAAAAATTGGATTAATGATATGATGATAAATTCTTTTTAAAAAAGATATATAGATTATATGTTGCAACAGATAGATTATCTGATGCGATAGGTTATCTATTGTTCCAACGGATGATATATTTATTGCCACAGATGATTTATCTGATGCAACATATATATAATTTGTGGTCACAACACAATATAAAAATGGTTCCTGGATGGAAAGAACTAATTATTAATAATAATAAGCTGAAAACCAATGACTTATCACAATATTGCTTAATTTAATTAAGTCATAACTTTTCACAGTAAGCAAGAAATATCATTAATTTATGGAGGTGAACAGTTGCGACTTTTTTCTTAACACAATCAAGTTCAATCCTCTATAAATAGGTCCCTCCTTACTCAATCGCTAATTCTACTGCACTCTATTTATTCCTTGATCTTGTTACACCTTCAACTACTTTCTCTTCAAGGATTTGATAGTTTTTTTCTATCTCTGGTAAGTTTTTTTTTGTGTAAATATACGTTGTATTATATTTGAATTCTTTCTTTTCTTTTCTTTTATTTTGTTTTTACGTGTGTGTTTTGTTAACTTATGCGTTTTCAAGATATGGTTGATCCAGTATGGGATGTCGCTATTTTACGAGACGTCATACGGGAACTGCAGAAGGAGGTTCATAACCTGCAGAGGGAGTTGGCCTCCATCAGAGTAAGAATACTACGAGAGATCCGCAGGTAGAGGAGGGCGCTGCTGCTGCCGGTTGAAGATTGGTCGGCTGGCCATACAAATAATAATGATGATAATAATTATTAAGCTTTTCTTTTATTTTACCTATGTATTTTTATTTTTATTTTGTTTAATAAAAAATTTATGTTTGATGCATTTGACATTTTAATTCTTATTTAATTTCCATGTTGTCTATTTCTTTTTCTCAACGAATGACATGTCTACAATTAAGGAATAATTTGAATCCAGTATCAATATGAAGATATCAATATATGAGTTGAGTTATCTATTGGGTTTGTGAAAGGAGCTGCATTTTGTTGTTTGAAATAGATTATTTATCTGTTGCAACAGAATAATTATCTGTGCAACAGATAAATATTCTTTTGCAATAGATATATATTCTGGTGTAACAGATTATTTATATGTTGAAATAGATTGGTAATTTGGTGCAACAAATTATTTATCTTTTGAAACAAATTACTAATCTGGTGCAACAAATTATTAATCTATTACAACAGAAACCCATCTATTCAATTTATATTACAGGCACCATGAGTCTACTGTTGCAACAGAATATTTATCTGGTGCCACAGGTGATGGATCTATTTAAACAGATTGCTCGTATGTTGCATTCATGTTCGTGTGCAAGTTATTGTTGAAAAAATAGCACACTAGCAGTTACCCATATGACAAATTTAACTAAAAAGCATAATTTGACTTACCAAAGTCTCCTCTCAAGTAAATGCCAAAGTTGAAAGTGATGTACGAAACAAAATTTGACATAAAAAATTGGTTAAAGAGCAGCAGTTGCGGTAACAACAACAACAATGGTCAACAAGACTAATATGAAGATGATAATGACGTATAAGATGATGATAATAAATCAGACGATGATGAATAAAGCAGCAGCAACAATGAACAATAAATATCGCGAAGAGAGAGAAAATAACAATGGATGAGGAGAGAGAAAAACATGCCTTTTTTCCTTCATTTCCTGTTATATTAACTAACATTTGGATCAAAGTGTAAATATAAAAACTTGTGGGTTATTTTGAAAATTTTCAAACTTTCTTAATCCATAATTAAGTAATTGTCACCTCCACTCAATTATTAAGACTTGTGTCACCTACACCTTATTTTAAACTTTTTTGTCACCTGTAACCCAAAGCCCCAAGTTACCATAAACCAATTACTATAGTCGTCAATAAAGATTATAAAATTCATAAGATTGCATTATTTGATACAGGAGTTGATGAAAATTGCATTATAGAAGGATTAATTCCTATAGAGTATCTAGAAAAAAGGTTCTACCCGCTTAGTCTCCGCAACAGGGGAAAGATTAAAAATAAATTATAGGCTTTCCAAAGCCCGTATTTGCAATGACGGAGTTTGTTCTATTAATAATTTTGTAATAACTAGAGACATCAATGAAGAGATAATATTAGGTCTTTCTTTTATCACTCAAATAAAAGCTTATATTGCCGAGATAGATGGCATCCATACCACTAATTTTGGAAAAAAGAATTATTTTCCCCTATCTAGACAGTATATCAAAAGAAGAAAGTGATTTTATAAAAAAATCAGACTTTTTTTAGACAAAACTCAATGGAGAAAAATTAATACGCTATTAAAGAAAAATTTTAATTTATTTGTTCCAAGTCTCATAATTTCCCTGTAGAAAACTTTTGGGAGAGAATTTTTCCCCTTATAAAATTGAATTTGTTAACATTTTTATAAAACAGATTTAAAAAAGAATTTTAAAATTGGAAAACTTATAAAATTAAAATTTTCCTTTAATCGCGGATTAGTCTTTCTCTATTGAGTTTTGTCTAAAAACAGTTTGATTTTTTATAAAATCACTTTCTTCTTTTGATATACTGTTTAGATAGGGGAAAATAATCTTAACCTCGCTAATGGCCGGTATACTTTAATTGTTATCCTAATTTTTTCTATAGATATTAATGATCAAAATGGTATGGATACATTAACATAAAATGTTAAAACAAAAAACATGAATAGTAAGGTAAATACAAGAGAAATAGCAATAATATATAGAGTATATTACAAATTAAAGAAAACAACCGGATTATTCCAACAAAAGCGCAACTCATTCAAATGAACCATGAATTAATAGAATACTGTAAAAAGGAAATTAATGAATTATTAGATAAAAAAATTATTCGACCTTCTGAATCGCCTTGGAGTAGTTCAGCTTTTTATATCAATAATAGTGCTGAAAAAGAAAGAGGTGCCCCGAGACTAGTTATCAATTATAAGCCTCATAATAAAGTATTAAAATGGATTAAATTATTACAAACTATTATTTTGCTCCCTGTTATCCCGATCCGTCCCCAAAATGTTATCAGAGCCAAGTTGCCTAGGATGGAGTGTGAGAATAAGTAGGAGTGGCTAGAGCGTTACGTTGTCCTAGAGCTGGTCGAAATTAGTGTTACTCCTGGAATAATCATTTTTGTGGTTAGTAATTACTATTGTTCTTCCTCTATATTCTTAATTTTATTCCTTAAGTTGGATAGTCATTTAATAGCGGTTTAGACGTTGGAAAACCTAGAATTTTTCATTGGATTAGCTCTGAGTGTGTGGAAAAATAGAGCCAAACCCAGAGGGTGTTCCCGTCGCCAAGCCTATAGGAATAAAATAAAAGAATTTTTGAAGAAGAAAATTAGTAATTACTGCACACAAAAATAATTATTGTGGTAGTAACACCAAAAATATATTTTGGTTCTAGGATAGTGTTTTTTCTCTCATCTGCAAAAAAGTCATAATGAATACTCCAACCAACCAAAACGTAATAAATATTGTCAATGTTTCTGCTATCTCTAGTAAAATTTCTAAAATGGAAAGTGATTTACAGAATTGGAACATTCGAAAAGAAAGTTTTAATAGAGTCTATAAAACTGGACACTTTGATTTTGTTAAAAATTATAATATTAAAACTTCGGAATCTACTGCTGCAAATAATAGAAATGTTGAGAATATTAAATTATTAGCAGCTGAATATTAATAGATATAGAAAAAATTAAAAGTTCGCTCACATAGGTCTTGTTCAAGTAGCAGTAAGCCATTATATAGCAGAATTACAAAGTAACCTCGCTAATGACCCGATATACTTTAATTGCTATCCTAATTTTTCTATAGATATTAATGATCAAAATGCTATGGATACATTAACATTAAATGTTAAAACAAAAAACATGAATAGTTAGGTAAATACAAGAGAAATAGCAATAATATATAGAGTATATTACAGATTAATGAAAACAACCTTAGCCCCTAAGGCTAAAATAAATAGTAATAAAGGAGCTACCATTCTTATGGAAGCTAACCTTAATCATAATAATATCTTTGTCCCAAAAATGATAAAATGGGATGATGTATAAATAAAAGATAATTGGAATTTTGACTCTATAACGGAGCCAGAAATAGAAGAAGAAAATTCAAATATTGAAAAAGTAGTACAATATCCAGATGGATCTATAGATTTAAAATTTCTAAGATCAAAATCTTTTAATCAAGCATCTTCCAGTAGAAGAATGTCCTTTTCTAGAACTTCAGTCTCCAAGTCTGTAGAAGAAAGGGAAGTAACATTAGAAGATATTAAAAGAAAATTAAAAGGAGTTGATTTCTCAAAAACTATTTCAAAAGTAGAATATGAATCTACTAATTTAAATGCTAAAAAATCAATAACTCCCACTGCTAGTGAAATGTTAGGAGTAAGAAATTCCCTATGCAAGATTAGGTCAGACATAATATTTGAACCTGACTTTGAATATTCAGATAAATTATGGAATAGTCCAGAAAATTCCATTAAAAAGAATGGTATAAACAAAAATATTCATTAAAAGAAAGATATTCTTATAGAGAAAAATGGTGCAACGATATGAAAAAATTAAGATGTAATATTGAATTTTTTAAATGGTTCGAAATTACAAGAAAATTAGATTATCAAAAGGATTTGTTAAACATTATTGTTAATAAATGGTATACTACTAGTAATAAAATTGTACAATCAACTGTTCCTCTGTTAGAAGAAATTAGTCTATCAGTAGAAGACAGAGTTGTTACTGCCTCGCCCTTTAAATTAGATATAGTAGATACTAAAGGTGACCCTACAAATAAGATAATAAATAAAATATTTCAACAAAATAATTATACAAATCAATTACTACATGTAGTATCTAAACAGATTCTCGAAGCTGAGAATAAATCAACTTTTAAAGATAAACCGAGTTCTTCTTGTTATGATAAAAAATTAGAAGCTCATCCAATATTTAAATTACTAGACTTTTCTAAAGATAAATTTCCTAAATTTGAAGAAAAGTTGGAAATAATTGATGATATTTTAGGAAAAATTAATGAAAGATTAAAATCTGAATTAAAAGTCAAAAATGACGTTATTAAAGAAAACCTAGAATTTCCATCAAAATCCACTAATAGTATATATAATAATAGTACAAGTTGGGACTATGAAAAAATGAATCATAAAACTAAAGGTTGTAGAATCCTAAATAAAAGGAAAGGCATAAGTAATAGTTTATATTGTATATTTGAAGAAACCAAGATAATTACTCTCCAAAAGAAAATATTAATATGGTTTGTAGTAATAAATTAGCAAATTATTGTAAATACACCGGTTCACACTGCATTTACAATAATCATTTTATTAATGTTATCACCAATAATAACAAGGAGAAAGAAGTATTGTTTTATATTATCAATCATTTAGAGTATCCAAACCTTAGGAGAAAATATTTAATAGCCTTAAAAAGTATTGTTCTTAACCAACAGTTTGCAACAACAACAACAACAAGCCCAGTGTATTCCCACACAGTGAGGTCTGGGAGGGTAAAATGTACGCAGTCCATATCGCTACCCCCCGAAGAAGTAGAGAGGTTGTTTCCGATAGACCCCCGCCTCAAGATAAATTTTTTTAAAAAAAAGGTCGTACTGAAATGTGAAGCAGGATGGGTGGCTTAAACGAAGTAAAGAATCAAAAATAGTAAAATAGAACTCATAGCAATACAGGATAAGGGAACTAAGATCCATAAGATATAAGAAATAAGAAAAATGAAATCTGGAATAGGGTACCCGTCTAGTAGTAACCTACACTCACAGACCAAAGCCACCCACCAAACCCAGTATCCCCTGACTAGTGGATCCTACCTATCGACACAGTCTTATGATTACTACCCCAGCTAAACAGGGACTCTCCTAATTACTTGCTACAACCCATGTACTCACCCTAGCCTTCTACCCTTATCCGCGACCTCCACACCTTCCTATCTAGGGTCATGTCCTCAGTAAGATGAAGCTGATTCATTTCATGTCAAATCATTCCCCTCCAGTATTTCTGCGGCCTCCCTCTACTCCTCCTGAAGCCATCCAAGGCTAGCCTCTCACACCTGCAAACTGGGGCATCCGCGCCCCTCCTCATCTCTCCGCCTTCTTTCTCGCATCTTGTCCTCCACCGAAGCCACTCCCACCTTCTCCCAAACAATCTCATTCCTAACTATATCCCATCGTGTAAGCCCACACAACCAGCGCAACATTTTTATTTCTGCCACCTTCAATTTTTGAATATGGGAGTTCTTGACAGGCCAACACTCCACTCCATACAATATGGTTGGACGGACTGCCACTCTATAGAATTTTCCTTTAAGCCTAAGGGACACCTTCCTATCACACAACACTCCAGAGGCGAGCCTCCATTTCATCTAACCATCTCCAATACAATTGAGACATCCTCGTCAATCTCACCATTCCTCTGAATCATAGACCCAAGATACTTAAAACTATCCTTCTTACATACAACTTGGGAATCCAACCTCACCATCACTTCATTTTCCTGCCTTAAGTCACTAAATTTGCACTCCAAATACTTCATCTTGAACTTACTCAACCTGAACCCCTTAGATTCTAGGGTTTGCCTCCATACCTTTAATTTTTCATTCCCCCTCCCCCCCCCCCCCCCCCCCGCGTCTCATCAATCAGCACTACATCATCTGCAAATAACATACACCAAGGTACTTCACCTTAAATACTCTGCGTCAATATGTCCATCACCAGCACAAATAGGAATGGACTAAGAGTCGAACCCTAATGCAACCCTGTCTCGATAGAAAAGTGCATTGAGTGTCCTACCGTTCACACCCGAGACTTCCCTCCATCATACATGTCCTTAATAGCTATGGTTTATGCCACCGGAACCCTTTTCACCTCCAAGCATCTCCAAGAAACCTCCCTAGGTACTTTGTCATAAACTTCTCCAAGTCGATGAACACCATGTGCAATTCTCTCTTCTTTCCCTATACTGCTCTACTAATCTCCTCACCAGGTGGATTGCCTCTGTCGTCAAGCGACTAGGGATAAAACCAAACTGATTCTATGAAATGGACATGATTCTCCTCAATATCTACTTAACCACCCTCTCCCAAATCTTCATAGTATGACTCAAAACTTAATACCCCTATAGTTGTTGTAACTCTGAATATCCCCCTTGTTTTTATATAACAGAATCATCGTACTCTATCTCCAGGCCTCAGTCATTCTCGCAGTCTTGAAAATATCATTAAACAAATTAGTCAACCACCTTAAGCCTTCCCCACCCACAAACTTTTAAAAAATCACTGGAATCTCGTTGTGCCCCGTCCCCCTACCCCTCCTCATCCTATGAATAGCCTTCCTGACTTCCTCCACCTTAAAACATCTACAGTAACTGAAATTATGAATCTCCTTCGAATGCTCCAGCTCCCCTAACTCAATGCCTCTTTCCTCTTCCTCATTCAAAAGTCTATGAAAATACTCCTGTCATCTCTTCTTAATATGAACATCCTCCACCAAAACTCTACCATCCTCCCCCTTAATGCACTTTACTTGGTCGAGGTCACGACCCTTCCGATCCCTAGCCTTAGCAAGCCTATGCAACTTCTTTTTCCCGTATTTCTCCTCTAACCCCGCATACAAGCTCTCAAAAGCTGCTGTCTTAGCAGCCGTAACTGGTAACTTAGCCTCCTTCTTTGCCACTTTGTAAACCTCCCTATTTACCCGCTTCTCCCTATTAACCAACAGTTTGATAAAGAAATAATTTACAACACTTAAAAAGAGAATCTAAAATATTTAAGCAGGAATTTAACAATAAACCACTTACTGACAATTTAACTTCCGATTTAAAATTTGAACCATGTCAATTAAAACTTGGAGAAACGTCAAAAATTAAGATAAATAATAAAAATATTAATTTCCTAGAAAATCATTCAAATATGGACAAAATTACAAAAGATAAAACACAAAGTTACCATATACCCATTACATTAGATATAAATAAAAACTACACAATTCAAAAAGTGGCATTATTAGACACAGGAGCAAATCGAAACTGCATCATTGAAGGAATGATCCCAACTAAGTATCTTGAAAAAGGTACTACAAAATTATTCTCTACAACAGGAAAAAGATTAAAAATAAATTATAAACTACACAATTCACACATCTGTAATGATGGAATTTGTTTCATAATTGACTTTGCAATAACTAAGGATATAAATGAAGAGATATTTTAGGTATACCTTTTACAAATCAAATAAAACCGTATACTGCCGAATTAGACGGCATCCACACCACTATTTTGGGAAAAATATTATTTTTCCTTATCTAAATAGTTTATCAAAAGCAGAAAGTGACCTTATAAAAAATAAAACGGTCTTGAAAATCAACTTAATTTCACAATAGATACATTATTTAAAGGACGAAATAAATATTAAAAAAAGAATTGAATCCTGTTTAAAAACCCCAAAAGTAGAAACAATAATTAAAAATCTACAAGAAGTCATAGAACGGGAGGTCTTCTCGGATTTTCATAATGCCTTTTGGAAAGAAAATGGCATATAGTTAAATTACCCTATGTTGAGGGATTTGACGAAAGGATTACTCCAACAAAAGCGCGACCCATTCAAATCAACCATGAATTAATGGAATACTGTAAAAAGAAAATTAATGATTTATTAGATAAAAAAATTATTCGACCTTCTAAATCACCTTGGAGTTGTTCAGCTTTTTATGTCAATATTAGTACTGAAAGAGGTGCCTCGCGACTAGTTATCAATTATAAGCCTCTTAATAAACTATTAAAATGAATTAGGTACCCGATACCTGATAAACATGACCTTCTTAAAAGAACTTATAAAGCCAATATTTATAGCAAGTTCGATATGAAATAAGGATTTTGGCAAATTCAAATTGCAGAAAAAGATAAATATAAAACAGTCTTCAAAGTTCCTTTTAGACAATATGAATGGAATGTAATGCCTTTTGGACTAAAAAATGCTCCATCTGAATTTCAGAATATTATGAATAATATATTCAATCGATATAGTCATATATCTATAGTCTATATAGATGATGTTTTAATATTTTCAGAAGACATTGACCAACACTTTAAACATCTCTAAACCTTTTTAAAAATTGTCAAAAAAATGGACTTGTAGTTATTGCTAAAAAGATTAAATTATTTCAAACCTCTATTAGATTTCTAGAACATGATTTATATCAAGGAACTTATAAACCCATTTGTAAAGACATAGAATTCTCCTCTAAATTTCCATATGAATTAACTGATAAAACCCAACTTCAAAGATTCTTAGGAAGCCACAACTACATTGCAGATATGTTCCTAACATTAGACAGGTATGTAAACCCCTTTATCAGTATCATAAAAAAATCCAATACCTTGGAGTATAGAGCACACTAATACAGTTCGAAAAATTAAATCAATAGTTCAAAATCTTTCATGTCTAGGGATACCACACCCAGAACCTCTCATGATTGTGGAGACTGATGCCTCAGACATAGGATAAAGAGGCATCCTTAAACAAAGGATTTCCATAGGATCTACTGAACAATTAGTAAGATTCACGTCAGGAATCTGGAATGATACTCAAAAGAATTATAGTACTATTAAAAAGGAAATTTTTGCTATAGTACTATGTATAACTAAATTTCAAGAAGATTTAATAAATAAAGAATTTTTACTTAGAGTAGACTGAAAGTAGCCAAAGACGTTTTACAAAAGGATATTAAAAAACTAATTTCTAAATAGATATTTTCCAGATGGCAAGCTTTATTATCAATTTTTGATTTTCAAATAGAATTTATAATGGGAGAAAATAATTCCCTCCCAAATTTTTTAACCAGAGAATTTCTTCAGGAAAAAAATGAGGAGACCCCAAAAATACGGGAAAAAGACGAAGCCTCCATACAGGAAAAAAATAAAAAGACCTTTTAAAGAAAATAAAAATCCAGATATCAGATTTCAGTCCTGGTAGAAGTTTTGTCTCTACCAGAGCCTACTACTTCCTTACCATTAAAAGTATCCATGAAACCGCCGAAGGCATACGCACAGGCAGTCTCCCTAGTCATACCAAGGAAAAAGAAAGGACAGAGTATTCTTGATGAAAAGTAATTTGAGGTAGTAAATCTACAGGTACTTCCAATCAGAGCATCTGATAAAAATTACAAAGGTGCAAGAGTGGTTAAAGCCTTGATGTAAAAAGTGAGGAAAATAATCCCCTCGAAACCTGAAAAAATTAGTGAGTTAATTTTAACACAGTATTTCTACACTATTGGAGAATATTGTGTCCCTTTACTAGTTACTATTTTTATCAATAGAAATGTTTTAACTAAGCAGCATATTTTGCAAATTTAATAGCTTTTCCACATTATGTCACTCAATAAAGGTGCATAACAAGGTTACAAACATTTTTTGTCCTTTACTGTATTTTGCAATAAAAAAAGTTGATATATATTTTGCGTAAAAATATCAGGTAAAATATCCTTACATATTAAAAGATTTTCATTTATTATTAGTCTTTTAAAAGTTAAATATTTATGGTAAACTCCATCAAATAAATCTACATCTGGTTCTTTTTCACGGACCAAATCCTGCCTTCAAAGCTAGAGAATGGAGCTAAAATAAATACTACAATATCTATTCAAAAGAGAAGACCCAAAAAATGGAGACATGAAGAATCATCAACATATCTCTGCAGCAAAAGGAAGGAAAAGCTACTACAAAGGAAATAAAATAGAAGGTGGACCCCACGGTATGTAGCCCACAACATCTACCCACAAAACTATCTAGCTACTAGCTAGAAATGCATAAATTCCTAACATAAAAGACAAAAGGACTCAAAAAATCAGCAAGGCACAAGTCTTCATATCATAAGAAGACAAAAGGAAGAAAAGGCCAAAAGTGCTTTTAAAAAGATTCAAAAGGAAATCTCTTCAAAAGCAGCAAAGGCAAGTTTAAGATAACTTTGTAAAACACTTGCGAAATAGATATATACACTAAACAGGTGTAAAAGAAATAACACATATTCGTGTATAAAAAGATGTAAAATAGACAGAGTAAGGAAAATATTAGTAAGCATATTTTGAGGCCTATTTAAGGCTTTCAACTTGTAAAAGAGAGAGCATTCTAAAATTTTCCTAATTTAGAAAAACTCCCTACCATCTCCCATATTTCCACTCCCTCTGTAATCTCTCTCTCATTTCCCTAATCAATAAAAAGTTTTTTTAAGTATAATTTTCTTTCTTTCACTACTGTTTTTATTAATTTTACTTTACATATTTTTCTTCTTATTTTGTTGTTTTAAAGTTTAATTTGAAAGTTTAAAATACTTTCAAAGATTAAATTATTATAAACTATTATTTTGCTCCCCGTTATCCCGATTCGTCCTCCAAATGGTATCAGAGCCAAGTTGCCTAGGAGGGAGAGTGAGTATGAGTAGGAGTGGCTAAAGCGTTATTCTATCCAAGAGCCGGTCGAAATTAGTGTTACTCTCAGAATAATCGGTCTTCTGGTTAGTAATTACTATTTTTCTCCCTCTATGTTCTTAGATTTATTACTTAAGTTGGGTATCCGTTTAATAGTGGTTTAGACTTTAGCAAACCTGAAATTTTCCATTAGATTAGCTCTGAGTGTGTGGAAAAATAGAGATGAACCCGGAGGGTGTTCCCATCACCAAGCCTATAGGAATAAAATAAAAGAATTCTAGGAGAAGAATATTAGTAGTTACTGAACACAAAAATAATTATTGTGGTAGTAACATCTAAAATAGATTTTGATTCTAGGATAGTGTTTTTTCTCTTATCTGCAAAAGAAATCCTTATTAATACTCCAACCACCCAAAACGTATTAAATAGTGTCAATCTTTCTGCTATCTCTTGTAAAATTGCTAAAATAGAAAGTGATTTACAGAATTTGAATATTCCAAAAAAAAGTTTTAATAGAGTCTATAAAACTAGACACTTTGATTTTGTTAAAATTATACTATTAAAACTTCGGAATCTATTGTTGCAATTAATAGAAATGTTGAGACTATTAAATTATTAGCAGCTGAAGATATTAATAGATATAGGAAAAATTATAAGTTCCTTCACACAGGTCTTGTTCAAGTAGCAGTTAAACCATTATATAGATTAGGTTTAGATGTATCTATATGACTACTTTTAAGAGATAATAGGTTATTAAATTTTGATGATTCATTATTAGCAGTATTACAAAGTAACCTCGCTAATGGGATGGTATACTTGAATTGCTATCCTAATTTTTCTATACATATTAATGATCAAAATGCTATGGATACATTAATATTAAATGTTAAAACAAAAAACATGAATAGTAAGGTAAATACAAGAGAAATAGCAATAATATATAGAGTATATTACAGATTAATGAAAACAACCTTCGCCCCTAAGGCTAAAATAATTAGTAATAAAGGAGCTACCGTGCTTATGGAAGCTAACCTTAATCATATTAATACCTTTGTCCCAAAAATTATAAATGGGATGATGTATTAATAAAAGACAATGGCATTTCGACTCCATAACAGAGCTAGAAATAGAAGAAGAAAATTCAAATATTGAACAAATAGTACAATATCCGATGGATCTATAGATTTAAAATTTCTAAGATCACAATCTTTTAATCAAGTATCTTCCAGAAGAAGAATGTCTTTTCCTAGACCTTCAGTCTCCAAGTCTGTAGAAGAAAGGGAAGTATCATTAGAAGATATTGAAATAAAATTAAAAGGAATTGATTTCTCAAAAACAATTCCAAAAGTAGAATATGAATCTACTAATTTAAAAGATAAAGAATCAATAAGTCCCACTGCTAGTGAAATGCTGGGAGTAAGAAATTTCTTATGTATGATTAGGTCAGATGTAATATTTGAACCTAACTTTGAACATTTAGATAAATTATGGAAAATTCCAGAAAAATCTATTAAAAAAGAATGGTATAAACAAAAATATTCATTAAAAGAAAGATATTCTTTTAGAGAAAAATGGTGCAATGATATGAAAAGATTAAGATGTAATATTGAATTTTTTAAATGGTTTTGAAATTACAGAAAAATTAGATGATCAAAAGGAGACATTAAACATGATTGTTAATAAATGGTATACTACTAATAATAAAGTAGTATAATCAACAATTCCTCCGTTAGAAGAAATTAGCCTACCAAAAGAAGGTAGAATTGTTACTGCCTCACCTTTTAAATTAGATATAGTAGATACTAAAGGTGATCCTAAAATAATAATATAAATAAAATACTTCAACTAAATAATTATACAAATCAATTATTACATGTGGTTTCTTAACAGATTCTTGAAGCCGAGAATAAATCGACTTTTAAAGGTAAACCAAGTTCTTCTCATTATGATAAAGTATTAGAAACTCATCCAATGTTTAGATTACCAGAATTTCTAAAAATAAATTTCCTAAATTTGAAGAAAAGTTTGAAGTAACCGATGATAATTTAGAAAAAATTAATGAAAGATTAAAATCTGAATTTAAAGTCACAAATGAAAAGGTTATAAGAACTTTATCAGAAACCAATGATAACGAAATTAACAAACTAAGCTTTAAATATTCAGTACAAAAGAATTATTATAAAAATCCCACATTTTTCGATATGCAGTATGAAGAATATGTATTTTTATGTCATACTTCACATTCTTGAAAAGAAGTCGCGGAATAGAATTTAAATGGATTAGCATAATGTAAAATATATAATAAATTACATGAAATGGGAATGGCCACTACGGAATACAAAATTGCCAAAATGACAGACAAACAAGCATCATTTTTTATTATATTAGGTTTTACAGGTACTATAAAATATTGGTGAGATAATTACCTCACAGATAATAATAGACAAAGCATTTTAACTGCTACAATAATTACTCAAGTTATTAAGACTGAGTCAGCAGGACAAACGATTGAAAATTAAGTTTCAGAAGATGCCACTGCCACTTTGATTTATAATATAGCTAAACATTTTATCGGAGAACCTTAACTTTTCCAAGATAGAAGTTTACAAATATTATCAAATCTATTATGTCCAAAGTTAGACAATTTTAGATGGTATAAAGATGTTTTTCTCAACAAAGTCATGATTAGAGAAGATTGTAATCATGATTATTGGAAGAAAAAAATTTATAAGTGGCTTACCAACATTATTTGCCGAAAAGGTTAGAACAAAATTAAAAGATAGGTTTGAGGAAAAAATTCCTTATAGCAATTTAACATAAGGTGATATAATAAGTTTTATAAATGTCACGGGACTAGAATTAGGTACAGATGTTAAACTTAAACATCAACTGAAAAGAGATAATAAAACAACTTGTAAGGAGCTAGGAAGTTTTTGCGAAGACTTTGGTTATGTAAATTTATCAGCTCCTTCACAGGAAGCTACCAAAAAGAGTAAAAAACAACATAAAAATTATAAAGATAAATCAAAAAAATCTCATTATTTTAAAAGACAATTTAAAAAATTGAAAAATGCTCCTGAGGTAGTAAATAAAACCAATAATAAAACATGTTGGAACTGCGGTAAAATTGGGCATAAGGCTAAAGATTGTCGGGTCCCAAATAAAAAGAAAGACAAGATAAATATGTTAGAATTAGGAAACGATGTTAAAGAAAAATTATATTCAATACTTGATGAAATAAAAATAGTTCTTCTTGTGACGAAAGTCTTAGTGATGATAATCAACTTAACGTTGCATACAGTTCAGATAGTAGTGAATTAATAGACCATTGTAATTGTAGCGGTACAATTTGCACTTGTATTAGTCAATCTATAAATGTTATAACCAATAATAAAGGAAAAGAGGCCTTATTTGACATGATAGATAATCCAGAAGACCCAACTCTTAGGAGAAAATGTTTAATAGCTTTAAAAGATATTGTTCTTGATCAACAGGTTGATAATAAGGAAATTATTGAACCCTTTAATATGAAAAACGTACTAAATAAATTTAAAGAACATAAGTCTGGAACAACCATGCAAGATCTTCAGACAAAATTATTATACCTAAAAGAAGAACTTAGGCATGTTAAGAAGAGACTTAACAATCTAGAAACATTGTCACTTACTAATAAAATATTAAAGGATTTAATTCCAAACCAAGACCTCAAATCACATATATTTGATCTTGGTTAAACATCAGAAGTAAATAATAATAATAATGAAATTGAATGTCTCGAGAAACTTCCTATGAACAAATCAAGAATTAATGCAATTACTATAGCTAAACAACAAAGTTACCAAACACCAATTACTATAGTCGTCAATAAAGATTATAAAATTCATAAGATTGCATTATTTGATACAGGTGCTGATGTAAATTGCATTATAGAAGGATTAATTCCTATAGAGTATCTACAAAAAGATACTACCCGCTTATTCTCCGCAACAGGGGAAAAATTAAAAATAAATTATAGACTTTCCAAAGCCCGTATTTGCAATGATGGAGTTTGTTTTATTAATAATTTTGTAATCACTAGTGATATCAATGAAGAGATAGTATTAGGCCTTCCTTTAATCACTCAAATAAAACCTTATATTGCCAAGTTAGAAGACATCCATACCACTATTTTGGGAAAAAGGATTATTTTCCCCTATCTAAACAGTCTATCAAAAGAAGAAAGTGATTTTATAAAAAATCAAACTGTTTTTAGACAAAACTCAATAGACAAAAACTAATCCGCTGTTAAAGAAAAATTTTAATTTTATAAGTTATCCAATTTAAAAATTCTTTTCAAAACTATTTTATAAAATTTTTAACAAATTCAATTTTATACGGGGAGAAATTCTCTCCTAAAAATTTTAAATTTTTCTACAGGGAAATTATGAGACCTAGAACACTAGGATCAAGGTTAAGGCCTCCATTCCGGCCTTTTCGACTAGAGAAAAGGATGAAAAGACCCTTCACAAAAGAAGATAAAAATTCAGATAAAAGGTTAGAAAATAGGTTTTTAGTCTTGGCAGAATTTCCATCCCTGCCAAAACCTACCGTTCCACTATCGTCAAAAGAGTTTATTAACTATGTACCAAGAATACAGCCACTTAAGTAGATATTTAGAAAGACTATTCATCAGTCAATAAAAATATTGCTATCCAAACTAAAGATAGTTATGAGAAGAAATCACCCCAGACCTACTTACAAGTAGTCTCCCCAGCCACTCCACAAAGGAAAGAATAGCAAAGTATTCCTGATAAAAAGCAATTCAAGATAGTAGATTTGCAGGTATTGCCGATAATGGCAATTGATAAAAAGTAAAAAAAAATCGAGTACCAGAATTCTTAAAGACATGTTATACAAATTGGGACTATGTGGAGACAGACAATCCCCTCAAGACCCGAAGGTATTATGAGTTCATATTAACAGATACGGATTCATTACAAATCGAGCATAAATTAGCACATATAACAGATCCTAATAGTATTCAATATTCAAAATTTACAATCAAACGGATATTAAGCCCATTTGAATGGTATTTAGATCACCTACATACACCCATTCCTCTATCGAGAAGTTATAGACCTCAGACCTATAATTGGTATGATTTTAAAGCGGCCTGGTACAACTTTATGTATGTTAGGCCCAACACTCACTCTTGGTTCGTGAAATATTCGGAGCAGATGAAGACTGTTGTGAGTCCCCAATGGTTCTACGACTAGTGGAGTCAATTTGGAGGAAATAAACAGGTATTGTCTACACAGTTTCAAAAGCAATTTGAAAAGTTTCAGGTAGAGCAGAATATTTTTATACTACTGAAAAATGTTAAATTGTGTAAATTTTTTATTGCTAAAAGAATTTCATATATTATCTATTGGTCCTTCGATATCCATGAATTTGAATGGATCAAATACTTATTAAGAAAAACCATCAAGATTAAAGGATTGAATCCGACGTAGAAGCCAGCAATAAGTCATCCTCACGAAAGGAAGAAGCGCACCTCTCTAAGGAGGAATTAAAAAGAAGGATCAAAGAATCCTGTTAAAATCTAGATAATGAGAGTAACTAAAAATAGATTATAGAGTTATTAGATACTGCATCCTCTCATGCCAGCGAACCCAGCAACGGGGATATTCTGGACCCACAAGTAATAGCATAGGCATACCTTCTTAATTGAAAGAAAGGTGCCCGCACACCTTTGAAGTTTGAAAAGGTACTTAATGTACCCCACAAACAAAAGAAGACTAGAAGAGAAAGGCACACATCTTCAAGGAAGAATATGCCAAAATCTTCTCAAAATCATCAAAAGCCGCAAGTTCAAGAGATTCAGAGACACATGCAGAAAGAATAAATAGTCATCAGACAGGTGTAGAATAAATAGCTTTCATTAGTGTATAGACAAATGTAAAATAGATAGTGTTTGTTAAAAATTAGTCAACACTTCTGAAGCCTATTTAAGCCTTTCAACTTGTAATAACGGAGAGCATTCTAAAATTTTCCTAATTAAAAAAACTCGCTACCATCTCCCATATTTCCCATCTCCCTCTATAATCTCTCTCTCATTTCCCTAATCAATAAAAAGTTTTTGTAAATATAATTTTCTCTATTTCTCTACTATTTTTATTAACTTTACTTTACCTATTTTTTTCTTATTTTGTTGTTTTAAAGTTTAATTTGAAAGTTTAAAATACTTTATAAGATTAAATTATTACAGACTATTATTTTTCTCCCCGTTATCCTGATCCGTCCCCTAAATGGTATCAGAGCCAAGTTGCCCGGGAGGGAGTGTGAGTATGAGTAGGAGCGGTTAGAGCATTACATTGTCCTAGAGATGGTCGAAATTAGTGTTACTCCTAAAATAATCATTTTTCTGGTTAGTAATTACTGTTGTTCTTCCTCTATATTCTTAGTTTTATTCCAAGAGTTGGGTAGCCGTTTAATAGCGGTTTAGACGTTGGCAAATCTAAAATTTTCCATTGAATTAACCCTGAGTGTGTGGAAAAATAGAGCCGGACCAGGAGGGTGTTCCCATTGCCAAGCCTATAGGAATAAAATAAAAGAATTTTAGGAGAAGAAAATTAGTAATTACTGCACACAAAAATAATTATTGTGGTAGTAACACCTAAAATAGATTTTAGTTCTAGGATAGTGTTTTTTCTATCATTTGCAAAAAAATCCTAATGAATACTCAAACAAACCAAAACGTAATAACTAGTGTCAATGTTTTTGTTATCTCTAGTAAAATTGCTAAAATAGAAAGTGATTTACAGAATTGGAATATTCCAAAAGAAAGTTTTAATAGAGTCTATAAAACTGGACACTTTGATTTTGTTAAAAATCATAATATTAAAAGTTTGGAATTTGTTGTTGTAATTAATAGAAATGTTAAGACTATTAAATTATTATCAGCTGAAGATATTAATAGATATAGAAAAAATTACAAGTTCCTTCACATAGGTCTTATTCAAGTAGCAGTTAAACCATTGTATAGATTAGGTTTAGATGTACCTATATGTCTACTTTTAAGCGATAATAGGTTATTAAATTTTGATAATTTATTATTAGAAGTATTACAAAGTAACCTCGCTAATGGCCCGGTATACTTTAATTGTTATCCTAATTTTTCTATAGATGTTAATGATTAAAATGCTATGGATACATTCACATTAAATGTTAAAACAAAAATCATGAATAGTAAGGTAAATACAAGAGAAATAGCAATAATATATAGAGTATATTACAGATTAAAGAAAACAACCTTAGCCCCTAAGGCTAAAATAATTAGTAATAAAGGAGCTACCATGCTTACGGAAGCTAACCTTAATCATAATAATACCTTTGTCCCAAAAATGATAAAATGGGATGATATATTAATAAATGATAATTATTATTTCAACTCCATAACGGAACCGGAAATAGAAGAAGAAAATTCAAATATTGAACAAGTAGTACAATATCCAGATGGATCTATAGATTTAAAATTTCTAAGATCACAGTCTTTTAATCAAGCATCTTCCAGTAGAACAATGTCTTTTTCTGGACCTTCAGTCTCCAAGTCTGTAGAAGAAAGGAAAGTAACGTTAGAATATATTGAAAGAAAATTAAAAGGAGTTGATTTCTCAGAAACAATTCCAAAAGTAGAATAAGAATCTACTAATTTAATAGCTAAAAAATCAAAAAGTTCTACTACTAGTGAAATTCTAGGAGTAAGAAATTCCCTATGCATGATTAGGTCAAACATAATATTTGAACCTGACTTTGAATATTTAAATAAATTATGGAATAGTCCAGAAAATTTTATTAAAAAAGAATGGTATTAATAAAAATATTCATTAAAAGAAATATATTCTTTTAAAAAAACTGGTGCAATGATATGAAAAGATTAAGATGTAATATTGAATTTTTTAAATGATTTGAAATTACAGGAAAATTAGATGATCAAAAGGATTCCATAAACATGATTGTTAATAAATGGTATACTACTAGTAATAAAATTGTAGAATTAACAATTCCTCTGTTAGAAGAAATTAGTCTACCAGTAGAAGGCAGAGTTGTTACTGCCTCACCCTTTAAATTAGATATAGTAGATACTAAAGGTGACCCTACAAATAAGAATATAAATAAAATACTTCAACAAAGTAATTATGCAAATCAATTATTACATGTAGTTTCTAGAAAGATTCTTGAAGCCGAGAACAAATCAACTTTTAAAGATAAACGAGTTCTTCTTATTATGATAAAAAATTAGAAACTCATCCAATATTTAAATTACCAGAATTTTCTAAAGATAAATTTACTAAATTTGAAGAAAATTTGGAAATAACTGATGATATTTTAGGAATAACTAATCAAACATTAAAATCTTAATTAAAAGTAAAAAATGACGTTATTAAAGAAAACATAGAATTTTCATCAAAATCCACTAGTAGTATAGATAATAATAGTATAAGTTGGGACTATGAAAAAATGAATCATATAACTAAAGGTTGCAGAATCGTAAATAAAAGGAAAGACATAAGTAATAGTTTATGTTGTATATTTGAAGAAAACAAGATAATTCCTTTCCAAAAAAAAATATTAATACGGTTTGCAGTAATAAATTAGCTACTTATGGTAAATACATCGGTTCACACAATATTTGCAATAATCGTTATATTAATGTTATCACCAATAATAACAAGGAGAAAGAAGTATTGTTTGATATTATCAATCATTTAGAGAATTCAAGCTTTAGAAGAAAATATTTAATAGCCTTAAAAAGTATTATTCTTAACCAACAGTTTGATAAAGAAATAATTGCACCCTCTACCATGGAAAATATGTTAGGTAAAGAGGAAAAATCAGAAACAACTATACAGGACCTTCAAATAGAGTTACAACACTTAAAAAGAGAAGCTAAAATATTTAACCAAGGATTGAGAAATTAATCACTTACTGACAATTTAACTTCTAATTAAAAATTTGAACCATTTCAATTAAAACTTGGAGAAACATCAAAAATTAAGAGAAATAATAAAGATATTAAGTTCCTAGAAAATCATTCAAATATGGACAAAATTACAAAAGATAAAACACAAAGTTACCATATACTCGTTACATTAGATATAAATAAAAACTACACAATTCAAAAAGTGGCATTATTAGACACAGGAGCAGATCGAAACTACATCATTGAAGGAATGATCCCCACTAAGTATCTTGAAAAAGGTACTGCAAAATTATTCTCTGCAACAAGCGAAAGATTAAAAATAAATTATAAACTACACAATGCACACATCTCTAATGATGAAATTTGTTTCATAAATGACTTTGCAATAACCAAGGATATAAATGAAGAGACAATTTTAGGTATACCTTTTACAAATCAAATAAAACCATATACTTCCGAATTAGACGGCATCCACACCACTATTTTGGGAAAAAACCATTATTTTCCCTTATCTAAAAAGTTTATCAAAAACAGAAAGTGACCTTATAAAAAAATAATATGGTCTTTAAAATCAACTTAATTTCACAAAAGATAAATTATTTAAAGGACGAAATGAAGATCAAAAGAATTGAATGCTTTTTAAAAATCCGAGAAGTAGAAACAAAAATTAAAAATCTACAAGAAGTCATAGAACGGGAGGTCTGCTCGGATTTTCCTAATGCCTTTTGGGAAAGAAAACAGCATTTAGTTCAATTACCCTATGTTGAGGGATTTAACGAAAGGATTATTCCAACAAAAGCGTGACCCATTCAAATGAACCATGAATTAATGGAATACTGTAAAAAGGAAATTAATGATTTATTAGATAAAAAAAATTATTCGACCTTCTAAATCACCTTGGAGTTGTTCAGCTTTTTATGTCAATATTAGTGCTGAAAAAGAAAAAGGTGCCCCGAGAATAGTTATCAATTATAAGCCTCTTAATAAAGTATAAAAATAGATTAGGTACCTGATACCTAATAAACGTGACCTTCTTATAAGAACTTATAAAGCCAATATTTATAGCAAGTTTGATATGAAATCAGAATTTTGGCAAATTTAAATTGCAGAAAAGGATAAATATAAAACAACCTTCAATGTTCCTTTTGAACAATATGGATGGAATGTAATGCCTTTTGGACTAAAAAATGCTCCATCTGAATTTTAGAGTATTATTAATAATATATTCAATCAATATAGTCATATATCTATAGTCTATATAGATGATGTTTGAATATTTTCAGAAGACATTGACCAACACTTTAAACATCTCCAAACCTTTATAAAAATCGTCAAACAAAATGGACTTGGAATTAGTGCTAAAAAGATTAAATTATTTCAAACCTCTATTAGATTTATAGGACATGATTTATATCAAGGAACTTATAAATCCATTTGTAGAGCCATAGATTCTCCTCTAAATTTCCATATGAATTAACTGATAAAACCCAACTTCAGAGATTCCTACGAAGCCTTAACTATGTTGTAGATTTTATTCCTAATATTAGACAGGTATGCAAACCCCTTTATTAGCATCTTAAGAAAAATTCAATTCCTTGGAGTATAGAGCACACTAATACAGTTCACAAAATTAAATCAATAGTTCAAAAACTTCCATGGCTAGGGATACGACACTCAGAAGCTCTCGTGATTGTGGAGACTTATGCCTCAGACATAGGATATAGAGGCATCCTTAAACAAAGGATTTTCATAGGATCTACTTAACAATTAGTAAGATTCACGTCAGGAATCTGGAATGATACTCAAAATAATTATAGTACCATTAAAAAGGAAATTTTGGCTATAGTACTATGTATAACTAAATTTCAAGATGATTTAATAAATAAAGAATTTTTACTGAGAGTAGACTGCAAAGTATCCAAAGACGTTTTACAGAAGGATGTTAAAAATTTAATCTCTAAACAGATAATTGCCAGATGGCAAGCTTTGTTATCAAGTTTTGATTTTCAAATAGAATTTATAATAGAAGAAAACAATTCTCTCCCAGATTTTTTAACCAGAGAATTTCTTCAGGGAAAAAATAAGGAGACCCGAAAATTTTGGAATAAAGACGAAGCTCCATATAGGGAAAAAATAGAAAGATCTTTTAAAGAAAATAAAAATCCAGATATTAGATTTTCAATCCTGGTAAAAGTTCCATCTCTACCACAGCCTACTACTTCCTTACCATCAAAAGTATCCATGAAACCGCTGAAGGCATACACACAAGCAGTCTCCCTAGTCACAACAAGGAAAAAGGAAGGACAGAGTATTCTTGATGAAAATCAATTTGAGATAGTAAGTCTGCAGGTACCGCCAATCAGAGCATTTGATTAAAATTACAAAGGTGCGAGAGTGGTTATAGCCTTGATGTACAAAATGAGGCAAATAATCACCTCGAAACCCAATAAAATTAGTGAGTTAATTTTAACCGAGTATTTCTACACTATTAGAGAATATTGAGTCCCTTCACTAGTTACTATTTTTATCAATAGAAATGTTTTAAATAAGAAGCATATTTTGCAAATTTAATAGCTTTGCCACATTATGGCACTCAATAAAGGTGCATAACAAGGTTACAAACATTTTTGGTCCTTTACTGTATTTTGCAATAAAAAGAGTGAATAAATATTTTGCGTAAAACTATCAAGTAAAATATCTCTACATATTAAAAGATTTTCTTATATTATTAGTCTTTTAAAAGTTAAATATTTATGGTAAACCCCATCAAATAAATCTACATCTGGTTCTTTTTCATGGACCGAATCATGCCTTCAAAGCCAGCAAACGAAGCCAAAATAAATACTACAATATCGATTCAAAAGAGAAGACCCAAACAATCGAGACATGAAGAATCATCAACATATCTCTGCCGCAAAAGGAAGGAAAAACTACTATAAAGAAAATAAAATAGAAGGTGGACCCCATGGTGTGGACCCCACAGTATCTACCCACTAAACTATGTAGCTACAAGCCAGAAATGCACAAATTCATAGCATAAAAGACCAAAGGACTCAAAAAATCAGCAAGGCACAAGTCTTCATATCATAAGAATACAAAAGGAAGAAAAGGCCAAAAATCCTTTTAAAAAGATTCAAAAGGAACATCTCTTCAAAAACAGCAAAGGTAAGTTCAATATAACTTTGCAAAACACTTGTGGAACAGATATATACACCGGATAGGCGTAAAAGAAATAACACATATTCATGTATAAACAGATGTAAAATAGATAGAGTAGGGAAAATTTTAGTCAGTATATTTTGAGGCCTATTTAAGGCTTTCAACTTGTAAAAGAGAGAGCATTCTGAAATTTCTCTAATTCAGAAAAACTCTCTACCATCTCTCATATTTTCTATCTCCCTTTATAATCTCTCTCTCATTTCCCTAATCAATAAAAAGTTTTTGTAAGTATAATTTTCTCTCTTTCTCTGCTATTTTTATTAATTTTACTTTACATATTTTTGTTATTATTTTATTGTTTTAAAGTTTAATTTGAAAGTTTAAAATACTTTCAAAGATCAAATTATTATAAACTATTATTTTGCTCCCCCTTATCCCGATCTGTCCCCTAAATAGCATCAGAGCCAAGTTCCCGGGTGGGAGTATGAGTATGCGTAGGAGCGGCTAGAGCATTACGATGTCCTAGAGCCGATCGAAATTAGTGTTACTCCTGGAATAATCATTTTTCTAGTTAGTAATTACTGTGGAGTGTGAGTATGAGTCGGAGTGGCTAGAGCGTTGCGTTGTTCTAGAGCCGGTCGAAATTAGTGTTACTCCTGGAATAATAAAAAAATAACATTTTCTTTAATAACATCATTTTTTACTTTTATTCAGATTTTAATCTTTCATTAATTTTCCCTAAAATATCATTGGTTACTTCAAACTTTTTTGCAAATTTAGAAAATGTTTCTTTAGAAAATTCTGGTAATCTAAATATTGGATGAGTTTCTAATTTTTTATCATAATGAGAAGAACTTGGTTTATCTTTAAAAGTCGATTTATTCTCGGCTTAAAGAATCTGTTTAGAAACCACATGTAATAATTGATTTGTATAATTATTTTGTTGGAGTATTTTATTTATATCCTTATTTGTAGGATCACCTTTAGTATCTACTCTATCTAATTTAAAAAGGTGAGGTAGTAACAATTCTATCCCTCTACTGGTTGGCTAATTTCTTCTAAAGGAGGAATTATTGATTCTACTACTTTATTATTAGTAGTATACCATTTATTAACAATCATGTTTAACGTCTCCTTTTGAACATCTAATTTTCCTATAATTTCAAATAATTTAAAAAATTCAATATTACATCTTAATCTTTTCATATCATTGCACCAGTTTTCTCTAAAAGAATATCTTTCTTTTAATGAATATTTTTGCTTATACCATTCCTTTTTAATAGAATTTTCTGGACTATTCCATCATTTATCTAAATATTCAAAGTCAGGTTCAAATATTAAGTCTGACCTAATCATACATAGGGAATTTCTTACTCCTAGCATTTCACTAGCAGTGGGACTTATTGATTTTTTAGCTTTTAAATTACTAGATTCATATTCTACTTTTGTAATTGTTTTTGAGAAATCAATTTCTTTTAATTTTCTTTCAATATCTTCTAATGTTACTTCTCTTTCTTCTACAGACTTGGAGACTGAAGATCTAGAAAAGGGCATTCTTCTACTGGAAGATGCTAATTAAAAGATTGTGATCTTAGAAATTTTGAATCTATAGATCCATCTGAATTTTATACTACTTGTTCAATATTTGAATTTTCTTTTTCTATTTCTGGCTCTGTTATGGAGTCGAAATGCCAATTATCTTTTATTAATACATCATCCCATTTTATCATTTTTGGGACAAAGGTATTATTATGATTAAGGTTAGCTTCCATAAGCGTGGTAGCTCTTTTATTACTAATTATTTTAGCCTTAGGGGCTAAGGTTGTTTTAATTAATCTGTAATATACTCTATATATTATTGCTATTTCTCTTGTATTTACCTTACTATTCATGTTTTTTGTTTTAACATTTAATGTTAACGTATCCATAGCATTTTGATCACTAATATCTATAGAAAAATTAGGATACCAATTAAAGTATACTGGGCCATTAGCGAGGTTACTTTGTAATACTGCTAATAATGAATCATCAAAATTTAATAACCTATTATCTCTTAAAAATTGACATATAGGTACATCTAAACTTAATCTATCTAATGGCTTAACTGCTACTTGAACAAGACCTATGTGAAGGAACTTGTAATTTTTTCTATGTCTATTAATATCTTTAGCTACTCATAATTTAATAGTCTTAGCATTTCTATTAATCGCAACAGTAGATTTCGAAGTTTTAATATTATAATTTTTAACAAAATCAAAGTGTCCAGTTTTATAGACTCTATTAAAACTTTCTTTTGGAATATTCCAATTCTGTAAATCACTTTCTATTTTAGCAATTTTCCTAGAGATAGCAGAATCATGGACACTATTTATTATGTTTTGGTTGGTTGGAGTATTCATATTGTTTTTTCTCTCTAGCTTTTGCAAAGACTTCGGTTATGTAAATTTATCATCCCCTTCAAAGGAAGCTACCAAAATGAGTAAAAAACAACATAAAAATTATAAAGATAAATCAGAGAAATCTCATTATTATAAAAGATGATTTAAAAAGTCGAAAAAGGCTCCTAAGGGAGAAAATAAAACCAATAATGAAACATGCTGGAACTATGGTAAAACTTGGCATAAGGCAAATGATTGTTAGGTCTCAAATAAAAAGAAAGACAAGATAAATATGTTAGAATTAGGAAACAATGTTAAAGAAAAATTATATTCAATACTTGATGAAAATGAAAATAGTTCTTCTTGTGTCGAAAGTCTTAGTGATGATAATCAACTTAACGTTGCATACAGTTCAGATAGTAGTGAATTAACAGAACATTGTAATTGTAGCGGTGCAATTTGCACTTGTATAGTCATTCTATTAATTTTATCACCAATAATAAAGAAAAAGAGGCCTTATTTGACATGATAGATAATCTAGAAGACCCAACTCTTAGGAGAAAATATTTAATATCTTTAAAAGATATGGTTCTTGATTAACAGGTTGATAATAAAGAAATTATTGAACCCTTTAATATAACAAATTTACTAAATAAATTTAAAGAACATAATTCTGGAACAACCATGCAAGATCTTCAGACGGAATTATTATATCTAAAAGAAGAACTTAGGCAAGTTAAGCAGAGACTTAACAATCTAGAAACAGAGTCACTTACTAATAAAATATTAATGGATTTATATCCAAACCAAGACCCCAAATCACATCAGTTTGAGCTTGGTGAAACATCAGAAGTAAATAATAATAATGAAATAGAATCTCTCGAGAAGCTTCCTATGAACAAATCAGGAATTAATGCAATTACTATAGTTAAACCACAAAGTTACCATATACCAATTACTATAGTCGTCAATAAATATTATAAAATTCATAAGATTACATTATTTGATACAGGTGCTGATGAAAATTTCATTATAGAAGGATTAATTCCTATAGAGTATCTAGAAAAAGGTACTACCCGCTTATTCTCTGCAACAGGGGAAAAATTAAAAATAAATTATAGACTTTTCAAAGCCTGTATTTGTTATGACAGAGTTTATTTTATTAATAATTTTGTAATCACTAGAGATATCAATGAAGGGATAATATTAGGTCTTCCTTTTATAACTCAAATAAAACCTTTACAAGCTAACATATTAGGTCTTTCTTTTATCACTCAAAGAAAACCTTTACAAGGCTAACACAAGTCTTGGTCTAGGGTAGACCAGATGGGCCCACTTTTAATCCTCAAAATCTATTTTTAAGGTAAATTTCTACCCCAACCTAGCTAAGGTATATAAATCCACTTATAGATGTTAAATAAACCATAATTAGATCTAACAGGGAAATTCTACCTAATACATGAGCAACTAAATCAATTATTCCTAAATCACGGTTTCAAGATTACCTAAACAATCAACCTAATCCAAATATTATCAATCATATTGTCAACACCTAAATTTCAACCCAAATCTAGCATAATATCATAATCATACTATGAAATAGCCCAATCTATGAAGAGGGTAAACCAAGCCTACCTGAATCCTAAAGAAAAGCCCGAAGAATTTGCTAAACCAATGATTTCCTATTTAGAGAAGCTTCAATAAGATGCCACGCTATCAAAATCACAATCTACTTATCAAAAGAAGAAGAATAATGTCCATATTTCACTGTTGTGCTTCAGGTTTAAGATTATGTAAAAATCCCATGCAGGTCATGTTTACGGAATCACACATTTGAAATCAACACAACATCCCTCTATGCTCAAGGAATATTTTTCCATAAAAAATGGGTGAATTCTGAGATCTAATGTTGCTTCAATCAAGCCATGCATTTAGGTATTTTAGAATAAGATAACGAATTCTATCAAAAAATTAGGGGAAGCTTACCATAAATTCAAGGAAGAAATGTGTAAATTAACTTCACCTAAACTCCAAAATTACCCAGAAATAATTCTCTCAAGTTTCCCACACTTTTAGGGTCATATATTCTTTGTAATGGAAGAAAAGCAATGAAAATCAAGCTGAGTGGGGTTTCCATACTCCCACCGGGTACTCGAGTACCTCTTAAGCAAACATTGGGCCACTTAATAGGTCACCTATTAAGCAACCTAGTGTTTATTAAGTGACACTTAGCACCTACACGAGTACAACTTAAGTAGTCCCTTATCACTTTAGAGGCTACCACTTAAGCGGTAGGGGTTTCACTTAAGCGACCCTCCACTAGGCTAACCCTGATGGTTAAGACTTAGGTCGACAACTTTAGTGGCACCTTTGATCAAGCATCCCAAAAGGGCGCTTAAGCGTTGCAACAACATCAGCACCAGCTGAGACTGGAAAATTTTTTAAGTCCTAGGCAAAATCTCAGGATTAATCCTGAATCTTATATATTCAAATGAACTATGCTACCCTATAAAAAATGATTTTCTAAACTCAATGGCATAGTCAAAATTTACATCTGAGGTTTTTTCAATTAAAAGTGAGTCCCACACTCACTGCCATTTTTCTTAACTTATGGCCGATAGTCCAAAATAAGTTTGGAAGCCTCAGAACCCAGACCAAGGGTCTTTCTATCCTAAAATAGATGTTTTAGAAGTATTGGAATAGTTAGAATAGGTATATAATATGGTTTGATTGAAGTTTTCACCTGGTAGACAATTTGATTCGGTGAAGTGGCCCTAAAAACCAAATGAACTATCCGATAACTGAAATTTTAATTCTAGTAAGTCATAAATGACTTGAGGTACCTATAGGAATTCTCTAAAAAACAAAAATGAGAAGAAATATAGAAAATAACCAGGATGGTCATTACAATGACCCTCCAGGTTATTTTCTATATTTCTGCACTAATCTTGGTGTCTAGAGCTTTCCCATAGCTTCTCCAAGACATTCATGACTTATTGGAGTTGACAGTTTAAATATTCGGTAGTCTGTTTGTTTTTTAGAGTCAATTCCCTACTTTGATGTTTTAGGTTTTCAGATTTGGGTATTGGCCCTAAACCTCAGGTAAAAGGCCTCGTACTCCAATTAAGACAGTTTCATTGAAATTGAAACATCAGTTTTAGGCAAGTTATACCTTTGGTTTGTGTATCGACGCTTCCAAAATCATTCTGGGATATGGGGTGGAAATTAGTTAAGACAACCTTTTGGGTGTGGGACCTACTTTTAATTAAAATGACCTTAGATGGAAAGTTGATAGAGTTGTCTAGTTTGGAATGTCAAATTTGGTATGGTAGCATAGTTCATTTGTGTTTATAGGATTCTAAATGAATGTTGAGAGTCCTATTGGAATTTTGGCACTTGGCCAAAACTGCTGGTGTAGGATAAAAATAGCCTTTGCATTTGTGAGGATTTGGCTGCATTTGCGAATGCCAAGAAATAACCTATTATGATCATGAGACCATGTCCATGTTTTTGAAGCCTAATATTATTGGTAATCGCATTCGTAAGCTAGTCTTTGTGTTCACAAAGAATGGGCTAGGTTGAGGGTTGCGTTAGCGATGTGGTCCCCATGATTGAGCTGAAGGGACCCTTGGCAATATTTATTATTGTGGAACCCGATTTTCCTTATTTATTTTCAAGACCCAATTTTATAGAAACCATAGAGAGATATTGGAGAGTGGAGTTTAATCATTGGGTGCTCGTGGTGAGTTGGATAAATTAGTTTATCTATTTCTTATCGATATGTTTGTAAGTTTTTATTAATTCCTTAATAAATCCCTAATTTAAATACAAATATCTAGATTCTTTATGAGACGATTTTGGATTTGTTTGTGCATTTAATTTACAAATTCTTAAAGATAAATGATCCTTGATCATAGAGGGACATTTTGATGATTTCAAAATAATGATTCTGCAAGGGGGCTCATATAGAATTTTTAGCTTGATTTTAGACCCTGGGCATTTATATGCAACATCGATATTGTTACTAACCCTTGTCCTGGATCTCAGATTAACTATTACCTTTTGGGTCTCAAATTAATTAGATGAGAAGATGGGAATTATTAGATGGAAGGGGGGCTCAAATTACTATTGTGATGTCTTTTCCCAATCTCTACCTGTCTTTTGAAGCAAGTAGTGAATACAAGCGGTTCTTAATGTTGGCCACCGGTAAGAAATTAATTAACTAAAGACAATGACAATACATGCAAGAATCTTTATCTAGAATGATTTGGCCTTTTCTCTACTTCGTTAATCCTCCAGGGTTGCCAAAACCCTAGCTAAGGAAATTAGCCGCTCAAAGTTGAAAGCAATTCATGGAATTCATAAACAAAATCATAGAATTAATCTCACAGTAATGAAGGAATAAAACCCAAAGTCTCAAATTGAATAACAAACCAAGAAAAATAAGATCCCAAGATCAAAACTCAATCTTGGAATAAAAAAATGTTTGTATGAATATATAGTAGCCCTCAAGGGCCTATCTAGGCATTTACTAACTAAACAACGTAAAAAGGGTATTTATAGATTACATAAAAACCATAGAAATCAAATCATAAATAAAAGAGGAAAACTTGACCAAAAGTACATAATAATGACTAAAAACATCATAGGAATGTATTTAGATTTCATAAAAACCCTAGGAAATAAATCCAAAATAATTCGAGAAAAGTGCATCAGCAACTACCTACGGACTGTAGGTGGCACCTACGCCCCTTAGGTGGGGGGCCGTAGGTCGTTCCCAATTTTAGGATTTCTGGTTATAAATTTCTAACACATATGGACCAACCTATGCCCAGTAGGTGATACCTACGGGGCATAGGTTCCAAGGTAAGTGGTCATTTTTAAGCTTTTCATTTTGTTATCATCCGGTTAGATTCGAACCTAGTTTTCTATAAAATCACTCCAAAAACAAATAAAATCCAACAAAATAGCCTTAGGTACATGTATATTCTCTAAGTTTAAGAATCATAAGTGCTATGAAATCATGGCACATCAATGCCCTTAACTTAGAATGTTGCATGTCCCCAGGCAACAAAAACTCAACAAAATCACACAACGATGCTTAACCAAGAGAAAATTAAAATACCTATGGCAGTCAGTCATAAAATTTATCTTGAAAACATTACCCTCTCCAAGTTTAACAATGAGAAACCAACTGTATGTATCTATGAAGAACAACAATATGACACGGGGGAATTAAGATATGGCATTATATTAGCAACAATCAACCATGCATATGTACAAGTTACACTACCCAAAAAATTAAGCAGCTAGCAACACAACCCATGCTCCCTCACAACAAAGAATTACTCATATGAAATTATGCATGTCAACGCAGGGACGTATTAAGAGACACTTACTTTCTTTACCTTAGCTTTCAGATAGTCAGGTTATGATCACTATAGGGATTCATTCATCTTGTAATGTAGGCTTGGGGGCTAGTATGATACATACGGGAATTAAGTGATTGTGCCTCCTTGGGACTGCACTTATTTTTGGGGTCCACTTATCAATCAATTTCTTTTGTTCCACCCTTATTTCTCTCTTTTTATTCTTTTACTGCACATTTAGGTTGGGTGTAGTTTCTTTTGTTTTTGTTTTCTTTTTCTTTCATTTTCAAAATTTTCTTTTCTTTGCTTTTTCTAGCAGACCCAACCCTACTTTCTTTTATCTTATTTTTCCATTCTTCATGCCCACTTCACATTATACACCCCTATGATAGCCACCCTCAACTTAGGCAATTTGCTTGGGTTGAGGCACACAATGTCTTAGAAGGACCAGGGCCAAAATAGGTTCATTGTAAAATAAATAGGAAGGTAAAGGGTGAAACAATAAAAATAGTCTATAAGGCTTAAAATAGGGTCAAGGGATATTTATTCACATCTAGAAAGTTCTTTAGGCTAAATGTGGACTTATTTTAAAGAACAGCCTATGATCCTTTCCTAATCGACTATCCTACAACCTATCAAGACTAATCAGGAAAATTCTAGATTCATCACACAAAGGGAACAATATAGTATCTCACACTTACCTGGCACAAGGTTGCATCACAAGCTAATACCTCTTCGGTTCACACAATGGTTATCTATAATTATTATGTACCTAATCCTAATGCCATAACAGGATTCACAATAGTCACATATATACATATCAGACAATTAAAAAAACAAATTTTGTTTTTAAAGGGGCATTAATTTTCAACACATTGTATCACCTTCCTCAGATACTTATTTTTCTCCTAGTTAAACAAAAAACATCATGAAACAAAATAAAATACGACTAAAAATTCTGGCTCTACTAGGAATAGGACTCTGGGGAAAACAGGCACAGCAACAAAAACCCTATTAGAACATAAAGACCCACAAACAGCCCCACCCTCAACTTATGACATATATTATCCCCAATGCATTGGGCCACTATAAAACAAGAGAGTTAGAAACATATCTATGGCACCATAGGTGCACACATACAATGCCAATCACACAAACATGAATGATTGTACAAATAACACAATATCTTGGGTTGCCTCTCAAGCAACACCTGATTTTATGTCGCGGCATGACGTGCCTATGTTGGTTACTCAGACTTCACCAACAAGACCATGGGTACCTTGATTACTCAGACTTCATCAAGGTATCCCAAGAGTTGGCCTCCAGTTTTCTCTTTCCACTTTAAACATTTGAATATTCACCCCTAATTGTTTTTCTAATTTCCCATTGTGCTCAAGGGGTGGGGCTATAAAAATAAAGAAACCAAGCAATAGATGTGACCTATTGTAATTCTTGGCCCTTAAGTGACGAATATAATTTTTTGAGTCTGGCTCAACAAATTCAAGAATATAGACATCTTTCTCTTTCTTCTTGCACTCTTCTATGAGATCGGATGGCTCGATTAGCAGCGTACTATCCAAACATAATATGGAAAACTGATTCGAATAAGGTCTAATACGTCTCAACCCATTAATTGAATTATACTTTATATCCTGACATAACTCAAATGTGCTCTTCTCAATAGTGAAAACATTCATAAAAGTCTGCTTAATTGTTGACTCCTCTAATTTTAGCTCTGCTATTTATCTCACAAGAAGTTTTTCAACCTCACAACTCATAACTAAATTGTTGGGAGTTACACGCATCAACCTTTGCATTCAATTCTTCTTTTAAGTTGTGAATCTCTAAATCAAACCTATCAACCTTTTGACTGAACACCTCTTTTATTTTGCCAGGAGCGTCAACGTGTCTAGCATGCTCTCATTATGCTCCAGCAATATATCTATCACGCTCCTACAGTAATGCACTATATCATAAGGATAAATATCAATAAATAAGAATTCATAATCACTCCACACTTCCTCTTATAAATATGCCATGTCTAGGGGAGTGGGAAAATATATATAAAAAGGAAAAATAAAACCCAAAAACCCAAGCAACTTCAATCAATAACTCCGTAATTGAATTCCCCAACAAAGGATCCAATATTTTGATAACACTCAAACTACACCTCCTTAGACAGATAAAGCGAACGATGTCAAAATATAGTAACCCAACTAGGTTGGGATCGATATCTCTCAAAATTGCTAAAATTACTGGGCTATGCAGAAGTAAATGGGTGGATTTGTTGGAATGTTAAAAAGTAACAAGAATTGGATGTTTTTGTTTGTAAACAATCTAAGATGAACACTATGCTTGTGTTCCCCCTGGTTCTAACTTCGTAGATTTATTGTGCATTGTCGAAGTATTCCAATACCTTACATGTAGAATCTAACAAGTTATGTATCACCAACTATCTTGTGGACTCATTTGAAAAGCTCACTCTTTACCTTGTGAGTCTCAGAGAGTCGTGTTACTAACCCTTGCCTTGGATCCCAGATTAACTATTACCTTTTGGATCTCAAGTTAAATAGACAAGAAGGCGGGAATTATTAGATGGAAGGCGGTCTCAAAGGTTCTTAACATTTTTTGTTTAACTATTACTATTGTGATGAATTTTTCCAATCTCTGCCTCTCTTTTAAAGCAAGTAGTGAATACAAGAGGTTCTTAATGTTTGCCAACACTAAGAAATTGAACTGATGACAATCATAGTACATGAAAGAATCTTTATCTAGAACAACTTGGACCTTCCTCTACTTTGTTAATCCACAAGAGTTCTCACAACCCTAGCTAAGGGAATTAGCCGCTCATAGTTGCAAGACAATTCATGGACTTCATAGACAAAATCATAGAATTAATCTCATAATAATGAAAGAGTAAAACCCAAAGTCTCAAATTGAATAACAAACCCAAAAAAAAATAAGAACAATAAGATCTCAATATCAAAACTCAATCTTGGAATCAAAAGATGTTTGTAAGAGTATAAAGTATCCCCCAAGGACCCATCTAGGCATTTACTAACTAATCAACGTAAAAAGGGTATTTATAGATTACATGAAAATCCTAGAAATCAAATCCTAAATAAAATAGGAAAACTTGACTAAACGTACATAATAATGACTAAAAACATCATAGAAGTGATTTAGGTTAAACAGAAATACTAGAAAATAAATCTGAAATGATCTAGGAAAAGTGTGTCAACAACCACCTACAGGCCCACCTATGGGCCATAGGTAGCACCTATGCCCCTTTGGTGAGGGACGTAGGTGGTGCCCAATTTTTTTCTCTCTGGTTTTCAACTTCTGACACATGGAACCACCTACACCCAGTAAGTGGTACCTATAGAGCGTAGGTGCCAAGGTAACTGGTTGTTTTTTAGCTTTTCATTCTGTTTTCTTTTGGTTAGCTTCCAACACCTAGTTTCCTGCAAAATTACTCTAAAATACATCAAATCCAACAAAATAGCCTTAAGTACATGTATATTATCCAAGTTTAACCATTATAAGTGCTATGAAATCATGGCACATCAATGGGTATTGGGTGATGAGAACCACAAATTTGTTATTTCCTTCATTGTTCCAAGAATTAAACCTTGAGTGTTTATGAGGAGGTGACATATAAACTTGGATAAAACTAAACAATTACAAATTAATCCCGTTATGGCGGCCCAATCCCACTAGAGAGACATCACTATAATAGGAATTATTTAGTTATTGCAACATTGCTATAACGACATGTATGTCGCTATTGCGGAATAGGCAAGGCTGAAACTCAGGCATCTTCCTTGTTTTGACTTTTCCACCTCTCAATGCTAATATTTTTTACATCTAGAACTAACCCTCTTACGTTAAGATCGATACTAGGAGTTTTACTCACCCAAATTTGATTCCAAAATTTTCTAAGGGTTCCTTATAGTCTTAGCTAACATAAAATCAAGCTAAATTTTACTATACCCAATCCATTCCAGGATTTCCCTCGACCATACCTCACTATGATTTCGTCCAAGACTAGCCTAGCCTAAAAATGCTAACTCCTAACTCGAAGAAACTCTTAACTCGGGAAATCACACCCTAAACAATAACATAATGAACATAACATTACTAAGTAATACACTATGTTTTCCCCTTGAGACATCTACCTTATGGACCTTCTTCACCCTTCTATTATCAACACATAAGAATAGATCATCTCGAGTACAACCACTTACCAACATACCCTTATGGAATTCATTAATACATAGATTCTCCACCACCACTTACAGTAGTCTATTCGGCCCTCAACAATCAATCATTTATAGCTAACCAACTTTTTTATCACCGAAGGACAAGATATACTTATTTTACCTTACAACTAGATTATAACTAGCCATGTTACCAACCCAACATACCTGAATCACTCAAGAGCAATAACATTCAAGTATTACCATGAATAATGAGAGGGACATGACTATTCAAAAACACATCTAGTAACCCCATTCCCTTATTTGACCCTACAACTAAGGATCATCCATCATAATCAAGATTCTCACTGCAAGAACCCTAGCAATTTAATCATGCCATTCCCAAGGAATACGATTAATCAGTAATTATTGTCATATAATAAGTGCATGCTCAATGTCAAACAATAAACAACTAATGACAAGTCATTTTAGTAATCAATACATGGTTGACTATTTCTACCAATGTACAACCATAAATTCACAAATACCCAAGAACTTAGTTCCACCATAATCTCACAATTTCCTCATCAACTACGAATTATCATCAAAATGCAAGTAGTTACTCAATCAAGAGTAAACCACTGAGTCAGATAAATTTTGATGTTCAAATATAAATGGTACATCAACCAACAATATCACGCACATCAAACAATTAACTTTCATACCAAGGGCTACCATATTCACCTTTTTATTTACTTAACCGACAATTCACTCATCAATTACACCTTTAAAATTCATTAAAAATTAACACATAACTAAGTTACGACCTCTCACTATTTTCAGAATTTGCAATAATTCAATCAACTACGATTTGCATAAGTACCAAGGCATTAACCTTACAAAATACTTTAAACCTTTATGTTACTACCAACAAGACAAGCAACAATCATAGTCAAATTCTATCACACACCATACCACACATGGCAATTTGCAACATTCACCTATCATAGATTCAGAGTAAATCAAGTAACAAAAAATCACAAAGAAATCTTATATTACACCAATAAAGTTACAACCAACCAATTTCATCATAACTTATATGACAATCATAATTCCATCCCATATAGACAGATATCAATTTGACACAACTAGGTTCTAATTGTAAACTCCTCAAGATACAAATTGTAATTGACTAGATTCCAATTATGATTGTAGAGATACCAATTCAATTCAATGCATACAAGCAACTAAAAAATTGCATGAAAGGAACAACATAAGTGCAACAATTTCCTAGAATACTTCATAGTTTTCCAAAGATTAAATATGAGCATCAACACACCAATCTGCAGGACTTTACTCGACATTTACTCTTGTACTAGGAGATCAGTAACCTAGGCGCTAATATCAAATTGCCATGACCTAAATTACCAGATCGTTAGGTCACCAACTCTAATCCACTAAGATAGGAGAATCCCTTATCATTCATTTAATATAACTTGTAAAAGTCTGTATTTAATAAAAATAGCCAACCTTTGTTACAACTATTTTATTACAAATATTAGGTGCGGAAATGTAAGCTAACCCTAGGTACTCGCCTAAAAAGATAAGAGATTTTAAATTAAGAACGATAAGACTGAAAACAACTTCCACCATCTACTAAGGACCGTCATCCACAACAATCATGAAACCAACACTGATTCTTGCAAAAGACTATACCCTAAAGAGTACATCAGGAGTAGTATCTATATAAATAACACGTACTGATAGGTATAATTGGCAAAGCAAGATTAGATCACGTAAACACAGTATAGAAATCACAAAAAGAAAGCATGATAACTTATATAACAATTTAATTCATAAAACTTGAATTTGCTTATGCTATCTTTATACCTTATTTCACATCAAGTGTCATCCATCCTAATCCTCACTTGTTTGGTCCCAATAGTTATTAATTATGGTAAATAATAAATAATCATAACCTTGTAACAAATACAACTGTAATTGCACATAATGATAAATACCTAAGTTTATGACACTTAGACTTTTAAAATTACTCTTCAACTTAGTTAAGTTCAAGTGTCATGACCTAAAAAAGGGTCATATTGGCACTTATCACTGTTGAGACTTGATAAGTAAGCCAATCACCAAACTGATACTAAGAAAGAAAAATAATAATAATATAAACCCAAGCGAGACACCAAGGATGAAGTTAGTCCAATCATGGAATATATAGATATGTAATCAATGAAAGTCTGAAGAAATATCATAAACCATCCAAAACCTGGAGTCATAATATAAGAGAAATCTAAGTACAAATTTGAAATTGGAAAAGTACAAAATCTATCTCTAACATAAATAAAGACATAAGTAAGATTTGAAAATCTCCCCTGAACACTAGAACGGTACAATACCTTGAATATCACCTACCAATATCATGATCTCAACCTCCACATGTCACACTTATTCTAGGATCTATATACCAAAAAGGCACAGTAGGGGTGAGTACTGTCCACTTGTATTTAGTAGGTAGCATAGGCTGACTGAGCTAAGTAGATAAAATATATTGTAAGCACATTACCTAAAAGTAGAAAAGTCCCATATAGTAGCTCACATCATCTCCACTAACAGTTCTAATATGTAAAATACATGGAAATAAAAACAACAGTGATATATATACAGAAACTAAGTACAATTCAAGAAAAGTTAGGGAAGATCAAGCAAAATGTGTATGCAGATGCAATGTAATGCAATATGGGTGGGATGAATGATTAAAGCCATTGCATGAATTTTCTTATACACCCAATGAGCTCGTAGCTACCAGGTAGGACCCATGGGAGGTTCATGACCCATATACTATATCTCATATCCTAATATTAATATAAACTCATTTCATCTCTCCGACTCGTATTCATAGTGAGAATTTTCATAAAAATGTCTCATTTTCTTTCAAAAATAGTGTTTTTCCCTGGTACCAATATCTCATGAATATATATGAATTGAATAAGGATATAGTTCTCACAATTACTCCAAAATAAGGATATCTAATATAATAAACACGTAAGTATATATAAATGTGATGATTGATAACGCTCAACTTACACGTCTAATTAAGTGCAAGGCAGTAATTATCAATATATTTACCCAACTAGGAGTCGGAGTTGAATCCACAGGGAATAATGTGAGTGGCAATTAAGTAGGTTCAAAATAAAAACTACTAACTAGATTCAAACCTATGGTACAAAATGGTTTGGGGGTTTGAGATAGGTGTCAATCATGAAAGTAATTTTTGGGACTCTAAAGACCTAATTCAAGACTAAGAACGATTACAATGTAAGTAATTAGGAGCAGATTTGGGACTATGGTATCCTAGGGGAAAGATATGTATGGGTATGTAATGATTCAATGCCAATTCTAGTTATTGATGATATGATGGGCTAGGTTTAAAGTACTTGAGGCTAGTTTTTTCATAAAGCCACAAAGATGTCACTCGTTGACCCTTTCAAGTACCTAACGAGTGTGCAATTAAAGCCACCCAATACCTCAATTAGGTACTCTTATTTTTGGGACGAAACTCGAGGGATAGTCAACCTCATATTAACCCTTATTTTTAAGATAGTGAAAATTAGTAAACTATACCCATAATTGTCTATTACTATCTTGGTTCCCACATCCCTCTTTCAAGGATGATGAGGGTTCCTAAAGTTCACCTAAAACCCTTCTTTCGAAGATGGCTTAGAGCATTCTAGAGTTTGGAGTTTTAACCCATCAAAACCATGAGGGTATTTGGGAAAATCCCAACCAAATTAATCAAGAAATAATAGAACCCATAATCAACAAACTAAAATCTACACAAATACATCACAACCCAAACACTTGCACCCTATTCAAGCATAATCCCAAGAGGAAGATCTAGCAAATCATAAAGAAAATAAACATAAAGAAACCATGAATTCCATCAAACAAATTCATGAAGGATAAAAAGAATGAAAACCAAACTTTAAATATCCACAAAACTCCAATAGAATTAGTTAATTCTTCACTTAAAAGTCACTCTTATGTCCTTTTAGCTCAAAATTAGTACAAATTAGGCTTCAAGCTCCAAGAAATTACAAAACCTAATCCAAGATAAAATGGAAGAGTGTGTAGTAATTGTAGAATAATGATTAAATGAGGATTTTGATCTTTTAAATGGGATTTGGGGTCGACTTGTCAAAATGACATATCTGCCCTTAGGCTATTTTCTACCCTAACGCAATAGCAGAAGATTGATAGTGATCGCACTCACTTCGGTCGCAGTTAGTCCATCGCGATTGCAGTAGGTTGACTAGCTTAACTCGCTGCAATTGTGATCTAACACCTGCGATTACGATATCTGAGGGCTATATCCTGATCCTACTTCATCTTGTCTAGCTCTTGCACTTCAATTCCTCTTTTGATCCCTTTTTTAGGTCAAGTTTGTTTTTTTTCTTCTCAGCACTTGTATGCCTGCAAAATATAGGAATTAGTACATTTAACTGCAAATGTGTCTCACTTTTACATTCATATCGTAGTAGTGTGCACGAATCTTGAGTGTAAATGAGTAGTTAATTCACCACTCATCAACACCCCCAACTTAAAGTTTTTCTTGTCCTCAAGAAACACTACCTTTTACCATGGGACAATGCAATTTTATGCCTAAATTAGATGACTCAAATGATCATGATGACTTCAACTTGATTACTACCACAGATAGCTCTTCAAGCATGGGCAAGACTATTTTAACGACACCCCTCATCATAACTCGTAATTTTCAAGGATGCACAAGACTTCAAAGGGCAATCATGCAACAATCACTAATACTCAAGAAATGACTCCTTTTTTACCTCAACTACATTATAGTCCTTTTCTCCTCATTTTTCTGGAGATGACAAAATCACTTACATTAACTTGCTTACATGCCTCCTCACAAGAAAGAAAATTTCACACACCAAGCTACCACACATGCAACAAGGAATTTAAGTGCAAAAACTCTCTCCCTCACAAAGGAACTCTCTATGAAACAAGTGTCGCACCATAGGCATGCCCCTATTTTCAATCCCCACTTCAAAGAAAGTAAATGGTTGGAGATCTCAAAGGACTATCACACCCCTTTTTCTCTCGGAGGGCGTTGAGTCGAAGGGTTTTTCCAATTAAAGTAACGATTTTGAATAAGGATTCATTTATTTATAGAGTCGCCACTTGGAATCGAGTTATGGTGTTCCAAGTCACCTTTTTGAATCCCTAATCAAAAGGAAATGACTCTTTATTAGACCACAAAATAGAAGACTGGGTAAGGAATTCTGTTGACAGAGGGGAAGGTATGAGGCACCCCTCGAGTCCCGTGGTTCTAGCACGATCATTTTTATTGACTTATCCTGACTTAAATTATTTTGACAAATTATGTTAGTAGGCCCTAAAATCGCTCATTTTATTATACTAAAAACTTGTCTATTATCTTATATTAAATAAATCGGTGAAAGTTAATTATTTTTTAGAAAAATATTTATCAAAGTGTATTATTGCATCCTTGAATTTTAAATGTCTCAGAAAGATGTGTATGACGCATTCTTAATTGAGATGAATATTCTAAACGTGTCCTAAATTTGCTTACTCTAAATTATTGATTTATCCTATTTGTAAAATTTCGTAGCAATTTATCTTTTCAAAATACTACTTAATCTTAACAGCAACTAAAATAATTTCTATTTAAAGGAATTAATTAATTTAATAATAAAATAATAAAGCTTTATTAATGATACCGAATAAAATAATAATAATAAAATGAAGAATAAATTATTATCCATATTATACTGATCCTGATCCCAAATAATTATTATTATTATTAAAGTAAAATACATACACACAATAACTCACGTGTATACAACTTCCCAGGCTCCCTATTTTCATTCTCCTCTCTTTCAATTACTGTCGTTTACATCGTTGTCGTCGATGATAGTGAATTTGGCCTTCTTTCATTCGGATGAGGCTGCAGCGATGACGGTCTGGTGGCACAGATAATGGTTGACCGGCGGCTTGGAGGAGAAGAAAAGGGTGACGGCGGTGCTGGGCTTTGCCGGTGGATCTGAATGAAAAGAGAGGAGGGGGAGATCGGCGCGGCGGTGAGGTGATTCTGTCCGGATTTAGCGCCGAAGAGGGGAGAGGGATGCAGCGGTTAGCGCTGATTTGGGTTTTCTGGCGATAGTTTGCCGATTTGGTCGATTGGTTTTGCAAAATTAGTGTATGTGTGTGCGTGTTCCAGTGGGTAAGAGTATTTTTTTTATTCGGTCTGAAATGAGGCATGACAGTGATATAGTAATAGTAGATTTGGCGTATTCCGGTGGAATTCTGTCGGAAAAAATACGGTCGGACAAGATTTTCATATTTTCCGTTCACTTATTTGCCGCTTCTGATATCACCGTCGATTTATACCTAAACCTCATCTTTTGTGATTTTATTTTTGTACCGAGACTGACTGTTTGTTAAAAATGTTAATGAAGTAATCAATAATATTGCATTTATTATGTATGTGAATGAAGAATACTGTGATGTGAGTGCATTTTTAGTGTGTGAAAATATATATATCAGTGTATGTTGATATATTCACTTTCTTTTTTTATTTTTTTATAATTTTTGAGAAAAACTACATGATATTGACACACCATATTTAACATTCAATACATCTGTGTACAAATATATATGTAACTTGAATACTAAATAATGTTTAATATTACTTTAACATTCAATTTCATACTGTTTCACAGAGAATTTGCAATATAAATGTTACAAGATTGAAATAAAACCTGTTTATGTATCAACGTGAAATCCAAACGTCATTACCCAAAAATTTGACAGAAATTTCCACTTCAACTTTATTTTTTTCTCTCTTTTTCTGATGTTTTTAACTTTTTTTTATCTGGATTTTGATACAGTCTGATATCTTTCTCTGGTTTTTTGATAAAAAAATATGTAGAATCCTAGAGGGGTGTGAGAGTCCTATAAATAGGAAATTATTAGGGGGATAGGGGAGGGAACAGTTACTTAGGATAGGAATGTGTTTTTAAATTTTGAAATAAATTATTATTATTATTATTAATTTTAAGAAAAATAGAAGACAATAATAAAAATAATAATAATTATAATAGTAACATTTAATTAATTTTATGTTTAAGAAAAATATAATAAAATTTACAAATAGTTAAAATAAATAAAATAATACCAAAATTATTAATTTATTAAAATTTAGAAAACAAAAATATATATTTTATTTTATTATTAGTTTTAATATCTCAAAATTAACTTTACTTAATTATTTATTTTTAACTAAAAATTTATTAAAAATAAAAATAATAATCAAAAAATAATATATGATTCAATATTTAAAATTGTGGGAGGATAAAAAATCACGTGTCTACATTTTTGCCCCTCTTTGTGTGGAATCTCGAAGAGTTTTCATAAAAAGAAGTAAAAAAGACATGATTTTTGACCCTCCAATTATTTGAAAGGTAAGGATAAAATAAAATTAAAATAAAAGAAAACAATGTGACTGAGTCCTGTTTTGGGACAGCCTACTTATCCCGGGTTATAAGGGAATCAAGTCACGAGTAGTTCAAAACTAATTTGATGAGAGAAAAAGTTCAAGTCGAGTGGGATTCCGTCGAGTTTCTGGTTGATGACTTTTTCCTTTACATTCAATTGACTAATAAAGATCAAAAATGAAAAATACAAAAAATTGCAATCTCTAGAATCTTGATTCAAGCCTTCGCGACTTGAATTTAAAAATTCACCCTATTCTTCAGGTGGGCTCCTAAACTTACAACTTCTTCACCCTGTTCTTCAGGCGGGCTCCTGGACTTACAACTTCTTCACCCTATTCTTCAAGCGGGCTCCTGGACTTACAACTTCTTCACCCTGTTCTTCAGGCGGGCTCATGGACTTCAAATTTCTTTACCCTATTCTTCAGGAGGGCTCCTGTACTTACAACTTATTCACCCTGTTCTTTAGGCGGGCTCCTAAACTTTCTTTGTCTTCACACTGTTCTTCAGGCGAGCTTCTGGACTTATAATTTCCTCACCCTGTTCTTCAGGCGGGATCTTGGACTTCTAATTTCTTCACCCTGTTCTTCAGGCAGGCTCCTGGACTTACAAATTCTTCACCCTGTTCTTCAGGCGGGCTCCTGGACTTTCTTTTTCTTCACCCTGTTCTTCAGGCGGGCTCCTGGACTTACAATTTCTTCACCCTGTTCTTTAGGCGGGGCTTCTGAATTGCAACTTCTTCACCCTGTTCTTTAGGAGGGCTCCTGGACTTCCAATTTCTTCATCCCTGTTCTTCAGACAGGCTCCTGGACTTATAATTTCTTCATCCTGTTCTTCAAGAGGGCTACTGGACTTCCAATTTCTTCACTCCGTTCTTCAGGAAGGCTTCTAGACTTACAACTTCTTCACCCTGTTCTTCAGGCGGGCTCCTAAACTCAAAGCAAATAGTGAAACAGAAAAATAACATCCCATTCTTCAGGGGGGTCCTGGATATAAAATAAATTCCCATTCTTCAGGAGGGTCTTGAGAAAAAAATGAATTCCCATTATTTAGGAGGGTCCTGAGAAAAAAATAAATTCCCATTCTTCAGGAGGGTCCTGAAAAAAAATTCCAAACAACACACATAAAATTTTTGTCCCAGTTTGTACTGGAAAAATTTATGTGTCACTGAATCTTAATATATCTCATAAAGAATAAAGTTTACCATGACCGAGATACAGTATTAGATGTTGTAACCATGCTTCTTGCATTGAGAAGTGTGAAATTGCATTCTTTATCTGAAAACAATTATTTCATCTTTGTTCCAAACAAAGAAAAATTGTGAGTTTTAAAACATGTGGTGGTTGGTTTGTGGCATTTCAGCTTTTGAAGTATCCGCTCTCGCACTTGACATGCTCAACTCTTTTCCAATCCATGATAATATTCATTGAATTATCATACTTCTGATTCAGAATTCTGATTACTGAGATCCTTAACTCAAATCATATTTCTGTTGTATGATGCTTCTGAGTTTAGCTTCCAATACATCCCTTAGATTTTCACGAGTTTAAAATGGTCAAATCACAATCATCTTGAGTACCTTACTTTTACTTTGAAATGTTGTCTCTGTGCATCGACCTTTTGTCTTGCTTTGTACCCTTAAAGGAGTTGGTAGCGAGTTTGGAGTCCTTTCTCACTAGACCTGACGTGAATTTGACTCAAAAAACAGCAAAAGTTTTTCGTTTGATGACAAGGACACCAAAAATAAAAAATTAAAATAAAAAAAAAACAAGACAATAGGCATCTCTTTTTCAAAATAAAGAGAAAACTTATCTGAATGTGGAAACCGATTCTGGTGATTATGACATGCATTTTGAATCAAACAACCAGATCTACCCACACTAATCATTACAACTTTTGTCCACTTATTGAGCTTGAAATTAAGTCAATCTTGAACTTGTTCCTTCTTGATAACAACCTTTCTTCGTCTAGTGGCACCTCAATGGGTTTTTTCCAATGAGCCTATTTCCTTTTCATTTCTACCTCAGTTCACAGTCGTCTTATGGTGTCCGAAAGGGTTTTCACCAATAAGACTCTCTCATTTTCATTTTTCATCATTTTTTTAAAATAAACACCCAAAATATGAAATATCATGCACTCATAACATGTTGAGCCTTGGCATTCTCAAAGATTGATTCGAAGGTCTTTCTTTGGTTGTAACTTGGCTTTTGGATAGGGTTAGAAAGAAATGTCGGCATGAGGCTCAAAAATTTATATAACATTGGGTGAAACATACAACTTTTGGAATCGATTCTTTTAAGAAAATAAATTTTTGCCCCAGTTTCATTTCATTCAAGGTAATTTGAATTTTTTTCTGGTTAGACCGAACCCCAGAGTAGGGCTGCCTACGTATTATGTCATAACAAGAATCAGGTCAAACGTAGTTCATGCAACATCATTCTTTTGTTTGATTTTGAATTTTTGATTGATTTCTTCTTTTTTTTCAACTTTTTTTTTTCAATTTTCTGACTTTAATTTGATTCTGAAAGAGGGGTACGAAGAAAAATAAAAGCTCAAAGAGGTAAGCAAAGGTTGATATATTATTCGGATAGTAGAACAAAATGCCTTCATCATTTCAAATCTTTAAAAATGTAAGTACAAAATATACATAACATAATTGTACATGAATATCATACATAATATCTTTTAACTGCATCAACATTGACTGGCATTCCTTCCATTTTTCCTTCTACATCAGTCAGATATAACGCGCCATTAGGTAACACTTTCTTCACCATGAATGGCCCATGCCAATTAGGTGAAAATTTTCCTTTGGCTTCAATCTGATGAGGTAGAATGCGTCTTAGTACCAACTGACCAACTTCAAAATGTTTGTGACACACCTTTTTGTTATATGCTCGTGCCATTCTCTTCTGGTATAGTTTTCTATGGCATACCGACGTCAATCTTTTTTCATCAATCAAGCTTAATTTCTCCAAACAAGTCTTGACCCATTGGTCTTCATCAATTTCAGCTTCCACAACTACTCAAAGATATGGAATCTCAATCTCTGCAAGTATAACAGCTTCAGTTCCATACACTAACAAGTAAGGAGTTGCACCAATTGAAGTCCGAACCGTAGTACGATAACCCAACAAAGAAAAAGGTAACTTTTCATGCTATTGTCGGGAACCTTGCACCATCTTGCAAAGTATTTTCTTTAAGTTCTTGTTGGCAGCTTCTACAGCTCCATTTGCCTTTGGGCGATAAGAGTAGAATTTCGATGCATAATCTTAAATTATTGGCTTACTTCTTGCATCAAATGACTGTTGAGATTTACAGCATTATCGGTGACAATTATTTTTGGAATGCCAAACCAACAAATGATGTTGGAGTGAATAAAATCAACCACCGCTTTCTTAGTCACTGACTTGAAAGTCATTGCTTCCACCCACTTCGTGAAATAATCAATGGCTACCAAGATGAACCTATGTCCATTCGAGGCCTTCGGTTCAATTAGTCCAATTACGTCTATTCTCCAAGCCACAAAAGGCCATGGAGAAGTAATTATATGCAGCTCAGATGGAGGGGAATGTATCAAGTCTCCGTGTACCTGGCATTCATGACATTTAGAAATGAAATTGATGGAATCTCGCGCCATGGTGAGCCAATAATAACCTGCTCGGAGTATTTTCTTTGCCAAAACATACTCACTCATGTGTGGTCCACAAATCCCAGAATGTACTTCAGTCATGATTTTTGAAGCCTCTTTAGCATCTACACATCTCTGGAGTCCTCTTATACAAGATTCTTGCACTTAAGAAAAATCCACTAGAAAAATGTCGAATGGTTCTCTTTTTACTACCATCGACATGTATAGGATATTTCCCAGGCTGAATATATTTTATGATATCATAGAACCACGGCTCCCCATCAAGTTCTTCTTCAACCACATTGCAATATGTATGTTGATCATGAATCTGTATATGCAAAGGGTCAATATAAGTTTTGTCGGGATGTTGAAGCATCAAAGATAAGGTCGCTAAAGCATCAACAATCTCATTATGAGCTCTAGGAATGTGTTTGAACTTTACTGACACAAATCGTTGACATAGATCTTGCAAACAAGCTCGTTATGGTAGGATCTTTGAATCACGAGTCTCCCAATCTCCTTGTATTTGATGGACTAACAAATCTGAGTCTCCTAATACTAACAGTTCTTGGATTCCCATGTCAATAACTAATCTCAAACCCAGAATACAAGCTTTGTATTCTTCCATATTATTGGTACAATAGAATCAAAGGTGGGCTGTTATAGGATAATATTATCCTGATTCAGAAACAAGAACTGCTCCTATCCCTACTCCTTTTACATTAGCAGCTCCATCAAAGAACAACTTCCATCCTGAATGACAATCATCAGAAATAACTTTATCAACATACAATACATCTTTATCTGGAAAATAAGTCTTCAATGGCTCATACTCCTCATCAATATGATTTTCAGCCAAATGATCCGTCAAGGCTTGAGCTTTCATTGCAGTTCGTGTCACACAAATAATATCAAAGTCTATGAGCAATATCTGCCATTTTGAGAGTCTGCCTGTGGGCATAGGCTTCTGAAAAATGTACTTTAAATGTTCCATACGAGAGATGAGGTAAGTAGTATAAGATGACAAGTAATGTTTCAGCTTTTGGGATACCCAAGTTAAGGCGCAGCATGTCTTCTAAAAAAGAGTGTACTTAGCCTCATAAGTGGTAAACTTTTTGCTAAGGTAGTAGATGGCTTGTTATTTTCTGCCCGTGACATCATGTTGACCCAATACACAGCCAAAAGAATTGTCTAACACAGACATATACAATATCAAGGGTCTGCCTGGCTCTGGAGGAATTAAAATAGGTGGATTCAACAAGTACCTCTTAATTCTATCAAATGCCTCTTGACATTCTTCAGTCCATTCAACTTTAGCATTCGTCTTTAATAACCTGAATATTGGCTCACAGGTTGTTGTAAGCTGAGCAATGAATCTACTGATATAATTCAACCTTCCAAGTAAGCTCATCACCTCTGTTTTATTTTTTGGTGGAGGAAGATCTTGAATAGCTTTATTTTTGAAGGAACTAATTCAATCCCACGTTGACTGACTATAAACCCCAAGAGTTTTCCTGATGGAACTCCAAATACACATTTTGCTGGGTTAAGTTTGAGATCATACCTCCGAAGCCTTTCAAAGAATTTTCTCAAATCTTTGACATGATCAAATTGCTCTCTCGACTTAATGATCACGTCGTCCATATAAACTTTAATTTCTTTGTGCATCATGTCATGAGACATTATGGTCATTGCCCTCATGTAAGTTTCCCCAGCATTCTTTAGTCCAAAAGGCATGACTCAATAACAATATGTCCCCCATGGCGTAATAAATGATGTCTTTTCCGCATCTTCTGGATTTATAATAATCTGGTGATACCCCGCATAATAATTGACAAAAGACGCAAGATCATGTTTGGCACAATTGTCCAACAAAATATGAATATTGGGAAGTGGAAAATTATCTTTCGTACTTTCTTTATTTAAATCACGATAATCAACACACATCCAAACTTTGCCGTCCTTCTTTGGAACAGGGACAATATTTTCCAACCAAGTAGGATATTGGGACACTCGAATGACTTTAGCCTTAAGTTTCTTCATGATTTCCTCTTTGATTTTTACATTCATATCAGTTTTGAGCTTTCTTAGCTTTTGCTTAACAGGAGAAAAAATAGGATCAATTGGCAACTTGTGAACTACCAAATCAGTGCTCAAACCGGGCATATCATCATAAGACCATGCAAAGATGTCTTTATACTCATGCAAAGCTTCAATTATAGCTTTATTTTGTTTTGGTTGAACATGTACACTTATCTTAGTCTCCCTAATATTTTCATGATCTCCTAAATTGATCGCCTCAGTTTCTTCCAAATTGGGATTTGTCTTATTCTCAAAATGTTTGAAATCTTTGCTTATATCCTCAAATGCTTCTAATTCATCGTATTCAACTTCTTTATTCATTATTTCATAATTAGATTGGGTTTTTAAATATGGTTGACAATTCTTCATGCATGTCATATCATTAGAATCGGCATAGAACTGTATGATAGAAAATAAATAAATAAAAATCAGACTCAAAATAAAATGAAGGAAAACTATGCTTTATTAAAAACATAGATAGAAAGAGTTTTAACCTAAAATACCAAGTTTAAAGTTCTAAATTACAATCCTAGAATGATTCAAATTACAGGAGTAAAAAAAAAACTACTAAGACTGTAAGAAAAACAAACAAACTACCAAGACTCCTTTATAATAGGGAGAGTGGACTCCCAATTATTAAGTTGGACATCAGGGCCGATAAACTACATATCTTCATTGCTGGTACCTTCCCCAATTTCAACCATATCATCTTCAATAAACATATTCTAAAAAGGGCCAATCAACTCTGTATCATCATCATTCATTGATTCTGCAGCAGGTAACTTGGAGGATCCAACAAGACTGAATTTGATGAAAGACTTATGAAGTGGCGGTATCAGCTTGGTAAGATACCATGACTCTTTCTTACGCTTTTTAGCCTTTTTATATCTTCAGCAGTAGGCTCGTATCCTAAACCAAAAGTACCAAAGTTCTCATAGAGGTTTACCGGATGAACTATGCCTTCCGAAAACATCCCTAGACCTTTTCCTGGTTCGAAACCATGCTTCAATATTTCATTCACTACCATAACAGATGCAGAGGACAATTGTGGTCTTGTGATAAGATCCCCCTTGAGGATATGCTTAACAGCCATTACCTCAGAAACTTGATGAATTAACACATTATCTGCAGTATCTTCTTCGATGGAGGAAACAAAGTAATCTTTATACATGGATAAGTCTCCTTCACCCATGAATAATTATTTCTTGCCTGTCGTGTTCAAATTTGACCATTTGTTGCAATGTTTATGCGACTGCTTTATCCCTATGAATCCATGGCTTTCCCAATAACATATTATATGAAGTTTCAATATTCAACACTTGGAAATCCATAGCAAACTCCACAGGTCCAATTGTCAATATGAACTCTATTTCACCAATGGCATCAATTTTTAATTCGTCAAAGCCTTTGACGCATACATTATTAGGTCGAATCTTCTCCACATTAACATTCAACTTTTGAAAAGTTGACATAGGACAAATGTTAGCACCTGATCCTTCATCAATTAACACTCGAGTGACGATGGAATGTTCATATTTCACAGAAATGTACAGACCTTTGTTATGCTCAGTCTGAGAAAGTAATTTTATTTGCTTCAAGGATCCTTCCAACAACTTTTTCCAGTTGATTTACCCTAATCTCACTGGGAACACATGCTTAATTAAGAATCTTTATTATATCCTTGTGGTGTTCCTCTGAATGTATCAATAAAGACAACAAAGAAATATGTGTTGGTGTCTTCTTCAATTATTCTACAACAGAATGTTCTGGCAATTTCATTTTCTTTAAGAATTCTTCATCTTCTTCATCAGTGACAGGCTTCTTGACTGTCATTCATTCTTCACCTCCTTTTTTATTCTTTCTTAACTCTACTGGAGTATAACATCTTCCAGATTAAGTTAATCCCCCTACTTTATCTACATCTTCAGTCACTTCTTTCCCCTTGTTCATCACCACAACGTAATCATAATTCCAAGGGACTACCTTAGTATCAACCATAGGCAGCTGTGACACTGGTTTAATAACAATAGAAGCTATGGGAGATCCTTTTATAATTAAAAGAGGCTTATTGGATCTTCCGAGAATAATGAGTTTCAGCTTTATTTGACTTGATCCAATATTTTGTGAAATCTCTTTCCCCACCACCAAGGGAACATTCAATGATTCAGGTTTTGTTATCACCACCTTCGCTTCTGCAGGCTTCTCTTTTGTCAAATCCACAACATTTGCTGATTTTTCTAAATTTGTTTTAATTTTAATGATCGGCTTAAAGGAAATCATATCATCTTCACCACTGAGTATCACTTCGAGCATGTTTGTTTCATTATGATCTGGCAGTGGATTTTGATTGACATTTGGAGCGTCTGGAATTTCTACCATGATCTGTTGGGTATTAATCAACTCTTGAATGGCTCTTTTCAAATACCAACATTTCTCTGTGTCATGCCTTGGGGCATCAGAACAATATTCACATCTTCTATAATATTTCAAGTTCTTCGGAGGAGGATTTGGGATCCTTCTCTCAATTGGGTTTAGAACATTCATTTTTCTCAGCCTATGAAATAAACTGGTGTAAGATATTCCAATAGGAGTGAAATTATCGTTTACCATGTTATCCCTTTTGAATTCTGCTCTAGGCCAAAAATTAGACCTAGGAGGGCCTCTTTGAACTTGTGGGGCCATTGGATGATTTTGGATTGCTAGTGCACGCCACTGCGGGTAAGAAGGAGCCCGAGTATATGTTTGTGCATTGTAAATAGGATATTGGGGGGATGGAATGAAATATAATGGATTATGTGCGTATGGTTGACGTGCACCTCTCCAATTTTGTTGTGGACCTGTCACGATAGTTGCTACATCCTCTTTTCTTTTCTTTCCCCCGAAACTTCCTGCACTACTTTGAATTGCCTGTGTTGTTTCTTTCAAAGCTGCCTGGCTGATGATCTTTCCTAATTTTATTCCATTCTCTAACATTTCTCCAACTTTAATAACTTTAACAAATGTTCTTCCGATAGTAGAGTGCAAATAATGGAAATAATCAGGCTCTTGTGCTTACAGAAAAATATCAATCATTTCAGATTCTTTTATCGATGGTCTGACTCTTGAAGCCTGCTCTCTCCATCTGACGGCATATTCTCGAAAAATTTTGATCATGTTTTTTCTCATGTTAGCAAGCGTAGTGCGATTTGGCATTATCTCAATGTTCTATTGAAATTGTTGAATGAAATCCCTAGCCATGTCATCCCATACGTGCCAACGGAATATGTCTTGGTCAATGAACCATTCAGAAGCTATCCCTGTAAGGCTTTCTCCAAAGTAAACCATCAATAATTCTTGTTTTCCTCCTGCTCCCATTAATTGATTGCAAAACTTTTTCAAATGAGCTACAGGATCGTCGTGTCCTTCATATTTGTCAAACTTTGGCATTTTGAATCCTATCGGCAAATGGACATCAAGAAACATACACAAATCCTTGTATGAAACACTTTTTGGCCCACCTAATCCTTGCATATTTCTCATACTCTGCTCCAGGCTTCTAACTTTTCTAGTCATCTTCCCATGTTCCTCATTCTTGGCAATCTTCTCAATCACGATAGGAGTATCGCATTGATGAACATGATAATGTGGATTTTGAGATTTGAAAGTCATTTTAGGAGGATACAACATATCATGACTTGGTTTCCCTATATTCTTTGGTACTGTCGGTTGAGTACCCACAGTAGCTGGTGCTATAGAATCAAAAAACGGGTTATTTGCGACAGACGAATTCGTTGGGTGCATAGTAAAAGTACCATCAACTCCAGACATATTAGCAAATGGGTCAAATCCTGGTGGGTAAAATGGATCACCAGTTTGTGCTGGGTCAGAATTTGGATCATTCGACGTAAAAAATCCAGGGATTAAAGAAGGCGGGGCTTGTCTATTGAACCAAGCTTGGTATATCTCTGCCATATGTTGTTTCAATGACTTTATTTCTTCCATTGATATTACTTCCTACGAAATGAACTGATTTTTCTCTTCTTCACTGTCAGACCCTATACCTTCTCTGCGGGTCATTTTTCTTTTACCCTTGTAACTAGTATTATATAGATGTGATGCCAGTTTAAACCACAAACCAACCACCAATTACTTTATCTTTCTGTAACCAAGTAGCAAACAGGTGAGTGTTATATTTTTAACACATTATAATGTCAAGTTATATGTCATGCTTCTATATGCATTTTCCAACCTATCATGGAAGGCTTTGTGTTTCATCCCGTCTTTTCTAGGCATATTTTTTCAAAATTTATGATCGAACCCTTTGGAGGGTTGCCTACGTATCATGCCAGGACATGAATCAGATCTTGCGTAGTTCGGGAGGAATTTAACAAAATGATTGTTTTGTATCTTTTCTTCTTCTTTTTTTATTGAAGAAAATAAATAAAGTAAGTGAAGTAAAACATATGTAATATATATAGAAATAAACAGTCAACTTCATTATATTCTATAATATAAATACGACAAAATAACTGACCTAACTCCTAAAATAAAACCTACTAACTGACATCTGAAAACTAAAAGACATAATATCTAAACAAGAAGTTTTAATACTGAAAGTGAAAAACTATGAAAAATAAAACAACTATCCATTCAAGGAGACTTCGGCTTAATATGTCCTCCCAAACTCAAATATATGTCCTCCAATGAAGTAGTGAGACACTGTGCGAAAGCTGGTACTTGTGCTAAAAAGTCCTCATGATCTAACTGTTGATAATCTAAACCCATTCTGTTAGTATCTTGTGCTACACGACGGACCTTCCATCGAAGGGAAATGAAGTCCTGATCCCATTCCTGGGCCTGTCGATCTCAAAAATCAACCATCTCTCTTGCACGTTGTTCGCGAGCAGAAGCAACCTCCAACTGCTCTCACAATATTTCTCTTTCACAGATCCACTGAGATCTCTCTTGATCAAATTCTTCTTGCATGTTCTTTTCAACTTCTTGCAGTTGTTGTCGGTGAGATACGGCAAGTTCTGCAACGTGTGACCCTCTAGTGGTAGCCAGTTTGATTTGTCCACAAAGTGCAACCTCAATATCTGCTGATTTAGCTTTCTCTTCAGCAAATTCCCTTTGTTGTTCATCTATTTTTGCCCTGGCATGCTCTAATTCTGCTCTCAAAGCTTGGTTGGACTCATGATGTTCTTGCATGGCTCTCTCAATTCCTATCTTGATTGCAGCTTCCTGATCTATAGGTCCCCTAACCGATTTTTCTGGTCTGACAGGCTGACTTAACTATTCTTCAAACCATTCACGGTAATCTGGGTGCACTTCTTCTTTCTTACGTTCTATGACCATCGTTTCAATCCCCATGATACGGCAACCCTCCCAAATCTGTTGGGCCAATTCCTCCGGAAGTGGTATCTCAGGTCTGACCTCAAATACAAACTCGGTTATATTTTCCGTAATGGGAATCATTTGACATCTTCCTAGATGACGTAAAACTCTTAATGGAACATACGGTTGAACACCCCTAATACCCATTAATAATAAGAACGGTCGAATGACAGAACTATGTATGAATTGCCTCCAAGGGAACCAAGAGAGATTCCAAGTGATTTTATCTGCTGATAGAGAACGAAAAAGCTTATCCCAGTCTCTAACTCCTTTTAGGCATTTATATTTCTCTAATATCTCTTCATAATCTCTGATATGATTGAATCTTTCAGGATTAAATCTTGCCATTGTAGGACGTTGGTAGAGATGCTCCACAATCCACATCTGTAACAAGATATTGCATCCCTCGAAAAAACTCTTTCCTTTCTGACAAACAGTTAAAGCACGGTAGATATCTTCCAGGATCATTGATACCATAGTGTAATCTTTCTTAATTATTATCTTTACCACTCCCGCTAAATGAATGTTAATTTTTTGTTCTCTCCTTGGGAATACCATAGTGCCTAAAAAGGCTACCATGAATGCAAATCTTCTGTGAACCTTCCAAGCCTCAAAATTCCCCTTATTACAGAGCTGTTTACCGTACTTTTTGAACCCTTCTTGCCTTCCGTATCTATTGTACAAAAACTACAAGGAAACCTAACATTTTTCCATCTATTCTTCTTTTGAGTTCCGTATGTTCATGAGTTTTCAGAATTTGTTTATCTAAATGAGTCTTGGGGCGATAAGTTTCTTCTGATGCATATCCCTATATCCAACATAGGCCGCTATCTCCTCTACAGTAGGAGTCAACTCAAAATCCAAAAAATGAAATACATTATTCTTCGGGTCCCAGAAGGTTAGTAACGCATCAATCAACTCCCTATTAGGCTTGATTATCATAATACTCATCAAAAAACCCAAATACTTATGTATCTCATCATAATCGAATGTATCCATTTTGTTCCACCACAACCAAAGTTGCAAAGGGATACAATCCATAACCTAAAGCGGTGCACTCCCATCTCTCTTTCTTTTTGGATGTTTTCCACGAATAGGGGGAGACATTTTATACCTATTGACAAGGACATGAAATTAATAAATGTCTAGATTTAGGTTGAACTTAATTCATTAATAAATTATTTTTCTTATGAGAACTAGCTCGACTCTTAAATTGAGACTTAAATGTAAAGACAATTTATCAAAAATCAAAGTGAGAGAAACAAAACTGATAATATTTTTAAGAAAAACACTTATTTAAATTGACTCTTTCAAAAACTTTGCAATAACAGACTTCTAGACAATTTTACTTATATGTTTGAAGACAATACTCCCTAAGTACATTTAAAAGAAAAAAATAAAATAAAAGGACTCAGAAATAAAGAAAAATAGAATGATCGTTTTATGTATGAAGTTGTATAAAAATTTCAGTCTCACGACCCCTAAAGGTTCAGGACTATTAAAATATATGTTTACATATTTTATTACTTTATCAAAATTTAGCTCACGACCCCTAAAGGTTCAGGATATTATGATTTTTATGTTAAAATTAATTTTGAACAATAAAAAGTAAAAGTAAAATAAAGATAATAATACTCATGAAAATAATCATTTTTTCCTTCTTATTATTATTTTTTCAAAAACATCCTTCAATAAATTTGTGATTAAATGTATTATTTTATTTTTTTCAAAACCAGGGTCGTATCCCGGATAGGACTTCCTACGTATCCCACCAAAAAGTAAAAATCAGACCCTCGTAGTTCATGAAGATATTAAAAACTATGTTGTTGTATATTTAAAAATTTTCTTTATTTTAAAAATAAAATTTTTATTTCAAAAATGATTAACTAAATTTGAGGATAAATTAATCTCTTGCATTTTAAAACTGCCTAAAGCCGGTCAACAAATAAATAGCCTTCCAAGCAAATGTCAAAGAGCACGTAGGATGCACATGTTGGTCTTTATAAATTAGGTCACCTGTCCTAAACAGACTCGGCCCTTGTGCCAAGTCCCGCTAAGTCAAATACATATGATACAAATAAAACGACACCTAATAGGGATAACTAGATTCTGAGTTTTCAGTTCTTCAAAGTTTTAAGCCTAATAGGGATAGATGTCTAGACTGGCTTACCCGAGCGGACACTCGAGCTGGGGAGGGACAACTTGGTCGGTAGCAGGGCAACACCGCCTTTTTTGCCGATCTGAACCCCACCTAACATGTGTGACTATATCCTTCACCAGGTGCCTTGACACTACGACTATCTCAAAAAAGAAGGTGGGATGCATATGTTGCATTCCCTCTATCCTATTTCAAAGACTCAGAAGGGGTACGCGAGAGAAGACAATAAATAATACAATTCAAATAATATCAAAGCAGTAAATGAGAGACAAGTAGCACATAAGGCCAATAAACACATTATAAAATAATTAAAGAAAGTAAAGTCAATATCAAAAGCTCGAATTCTTATTTATTTCCCAGCAGAGTCGCCAGAGATGTCACACCCCTTTTTCGCTCGGAGAGCGTTGAGTCGAAGGGTTTTTTCCATTAAAGTGAAGATTTTGAATAGGGATTAATTTATTTACAGAGTCGCCACTTGGAATCGAATTATGGTGTTCCAAGTCACCTTTTTAAATCCCTAATCAAAAGGAAATGACTCTTTATTGGTCTGCGAAAACAGAAGACTAGGTAAGGAATTCTGTTAACCGAGGGGAAGGTATGAGGCACCCCTCGATTCCCGTGGTTCTAGCACGGTTGCTTTTATTGACTTATCCTGACTTAAATTATTTTGACAGATTATGTTAGTAGGCCCTAAAATCGCTTATTTTATTATACTAAAAACTTGTCTATTATCTTATATTAAATAAATCGGTGAAAGTTAATTAATTTTTAGAAAAATATTTATCAAAGTGCATTATTGCATCCTTGAATTTTAAATGTCTCAGAAAGATGCTTATGTCGCATTCTTAATTGAGATTAATATTCTAAACGTGTCCTAAATTTGCTTACTCTAAATTATTGATTTATCTTATTTGTAAAAATTCGTAGCAGTTTATCTTTTCAAAATACAACTTAATTTTAACAGTAACTAAAATAATTTCTATTTAAAGTAATTAATTAATTTAATAATAAAATAATAAAGCTTTATTAATGATACCGAATAAAATAATAATAATAATAATAATAAAATGAAGAATAAATTATTATCCATATTATACTAATCCTGATCCCAAAAACTTATTATTATTATTATTAAAGTAAAATACATACACACAATAACTCGCGCATATACAACTTCCCAGGCTCCCTATTTTCTTTCTCCTCTTTTTCAATTATTGTCGTATACATCGCTGCCGTCGACGATAGTGAAGTTGGCCTTCTTCCATTCGGATAAGGCTGCAGCGATGACGATCTGGTGTCACAGATAATGGTTGACCGGCAGCTTGGAGGAGAAGAAAAGGGCGACGACGGCGTTGGGCTTCGCTGGTGGATCTGAACGAAAAAAGAGGAGGGCGAGATCGGCGCGGTGGCGAGGTGATTCTAGCTGGATTTGGTGCCGGAGAGAGGAGAGGAATGCAGCGGTTAGCGCTGATTTGGGTTTTCCGACGATAGTTCGCCGATTTAGTCGATTGGTTTCGCAAAATCAGTGTATGTGTGTGCGTGTTCCGGTGGGTAAGAGTATTTTTTTTATTTGGTCTAAAATGAGGCATGACAGTGATATAGTAATAGTAGATTTGGTGTATTCCGGTGGAATTCCGCCGGAAAAAATGCGGTCGGAACGTATTTTCATATTTTCTGTTCACTTGTTTGCCGCTTCTGATATTACCGTCGATTTATACCTAAACCTCATCTTTTCTGATTTTATTTTTGTACCGAGACTGACTATTTTTTAAAAGTGTTAATGAAGTAATCAATAATATTGCATGTATTATGTGTGTGAATGATTAATACTGTGATGTGAGTGCATTTTTAGTGTTTGAAAATATATATATCAGTGCATGTTGATATATTCACTTTCTTTTTCTTTTTTTATAATTTTTGAGAAAAACTACATGATATTGACACACCATATTTTAACATTCAATACATCTGTGTACAAATATATATGTAACTTGAATACTAAATAATGTTTAATATTACTTTAACATTCAATTTCATACTGTTTCACAGAGAATTTGCAATATAAATGATACAAGATTGAAATAAAACCTGTTTATGAATCAACGTGAAATCCGAACATTGTTACCTAAAACTTCGATTGAAATTTCCACTTCAACTTTCTTCTTTTCTCTCTTTTTCTGATATTTTTAAAAAAAAATTTATCTGGATTTTGATACAGTCTGATATCTCTCTCTGGTTTTTCTGATAAAAAAATACGTAGAATCCTAGGGGGAGGGTGAGAGTCCTATAAATAGGAAATTATTGGGGGGGGGGGGGGGGAATAGGGAAGGGAACAGTTACTTAGGATAGGAATGTGTTTTTAAATTTTGAAATAAATTATTATTATTATTATTATTATTATTATTTTAAAATAGAAGACAATAATAAAAATAATTATTATTATAATAGTAACATTTAATTAATTTTATGTTTAAGAAAAATATAATAAAATTTACAAATAGTTAAAATAAATAAAATAATACCAAAATTATTAATTTATTAAAATTGAGAAAACAAAAATATATATTTTATTTTATTATTAGTTTTAATATCTCAAAATTTACTTAATTATTTATTTTTAACTAAAAATTTATTAAAAATAAAAATAATAATCAAAAAATAATATATGATTAAATATTTAAAAATGAGGGAGGATAAAAAATCACGTGTCTACAAGGACAATATAAGCTTGTAATGTAGGTTTGGGTGAGGGTAGGAATCATTCGAAACAACATGGCTACAGCCTTCCTTGAACATCTACATCACACTATTTAATTCTCTTTTTTTACTATGGTTCACTCCTCATTGTTTTCTCTCTTTTCATATGCCTACATGTTCGCTTCCTTTGTTCACCCATTTTCTTCTATTTCTTTTACTTGCAATTTTCATGCAATTCTTTCCTTTGTTGAACCTTTTCTTTTTCTTTTCATTTGCTTTCAATGCGAAGGCACAATAGGCATTTCATTTATAACTTCGTACCCCCAAACTTACTTTTGTCAATCTTTACCACCCCCAACTTAAGCCTATAGCCTTAAGTTTCATTTTTAAGTTCAAGGAGGGCATAGTTCAAAAGAGGGATAAAAGAATGGTTCACGGTTTGTAATGAGTCTGCCAAAGAAAGGTCCAAAGGCTTGAAGTAGGTAACTAGGAATTAACTTTATGCACGAGTAGGATTTTTAGACTAGAATAGGTTCCAAAGTCACAAAGATGGCCTAAGATCATTTCTCCAACCAACTATGATCAAGATTAGCTTTGAAAGACTAACGAGGCAAGTTCTAGATAACACAATTATACAAGAGATGAATGCAAAAGTTCACCACACATAGCATGAAAAAACTCACCAAGGAAGCTCAATTTCCCCACCCATGAGAGATAAAATTGGAGTATCTATCATTATTTAAAAATCAAAAACTTATGGAGTCACAAGATGAGAAGAAGTTTTGTGACAAAGTTGCTCACATCCATGCCCTTGATTTTTGAAAATTTTTGGATGGAGGGGTGTGTTCGCTTTGCATTATCACTATGCACAATTTTCTAACCGTGGCAACAACCCAAGTCTTGGTCTCACACTGTGGATCAATATAGGCAAATCATCCATATGGCTACTCAAACTTCGCCAATGGTACTAGTGCGATCCCAATTCCATAAGGCCATGGGTACTCAGATTTTCCTTGCATTTATAGCCTTGATGTCATGGGTACTCATGCTTCCCTAGCATCTATGGCTTAATACCCAACCATGATGAGTTTCCCTTAAGAATGTCGTCACTCAATCTATCATAGGGAAAGGCTCGCCTAACAAGAAATAGACAACTACTAATGAAAACAATCAATTCATAAAATTTCTATGCCTTGAGTGAACTATGTTAGAGTATTGCAAGCCAATGAATATGCAAAAAGGTAGGGCCGCACCCCTAAATATAGGACTTGTAGGAACCTCACTACATAGCATAAAAACATAAGAAGGGTTAAAGGGCTCCCTGAACCCACATTGATAACCATGTGGAATGTGGGACACAGAGGTGCGATCGCGGACTGAATGGTACGATCACGGTACCGCAATCGTGTCCCTCGACCCGCAATCTCGGTAACTGAGGCCATCTACTCCTCTGTTTTGCCCTATTTTTTTGCATGGCTGCCACACTTCCAAGCTTGATTTTCCCCTATTTTTAGCTTCCAATACTGTCCAAAGCACCTATAAAAAATCAAAATTATGTGACTTATTCAAAAGTAATGGTGTAAGCATAAAAATGATGGGTTGCCTCCCATCAAGCACTTGATTTTACGTCGTGGAACGATGCCTTTTTTATCCTCATTTGTGTCTCCACTTAGAGGATTTAAACCTCTTGCCCAACTTTTGATCATTCCATCTTTGAGGTGCATTGGGAAAATGTAAGGGCATGATGACATATGTTCTATCAGGCCACTTCGAAAATTTGAACCGTTTGCCCAATTTTGCATCGGACTTTCTTGTGGGCTCGTTGGGCAATAGTGAGAACATTAGAAGGACCCTAATTGGACATCGATCTTTAAGCTTCTCGGCCTTCAAGGTTAGGTTCTTAGAACTGCCTTTTGGAAAGACAAACTCCAAAATATAAGAAAATTTCTCCTTATCTCCAATATTCATCACTATCTTGGGTAGATTGACTTTCATCAAATCCACCAAGTATAATGTTGAAAAGTGGGAAGAATGGGGCCTTTTCCTTATTTTTGGAGTTGCATTCTGTTAGTCCTTTTCGCCCCAAAATGGACTAGAGTCTTTATAAAAAATTTACTTGGATTCTTCATTTGACTCTAGCACCATTTCCTTTATTCCGGCATCTACAACCACATTGTGCTCGGTTGGTTGGGAAATCACCAAGGATTCTTCAATGTTAAGTTTATCTAGAAGTGTGGGCATGGTCGTAATATTATAATGATTAACCTCCATGCCCATGTCTTCTATCTTCTTATTATCCTCATAACATGCCACCATGGATTGGAGTATAAGAGTTGTTTCCTCCTCCACCGTTGTTGTCAACCCCAAGATACGTTAAAACATTGCTTCAACACCAATATTTTTTGCTCTTTATTCTTCCATTTCTTTCTCATAAAACCTATCAGAATCATAAGAAGAACTAAAAACCAGGTTAGCATAATGGGGGAGAGGCATTTGGACAATCACTCTCATGTCCATCCTGACCACCTTACAAAGAACATGCATACTCCTTATAATATTGAGATGGTGCACACATCTCTCTCTAGGGAGAATATCTACAATCTTGCCAAAAGTGGTGTCCACTATAATATGGACATGGATTGTCACGATAGGATTTCCAACCACCGAACCGACGTTCATTCCAAGATTCCATAGTAACAAATAAACAAAAAATAAAAATCTACCTAACAAAAGAAACCAAAGAAAATCATAAACAAATATTTACAAGTTTGAATTAAAGCAAGTAAGCTAAAATTTCAAACTAACTCAATACGTCCAATTATTCCCTGACAACGACGCCATTTTTTACAATGGTCAACTTACACGATCAATTAAGTGCAAGGCGGTCGGTGTCAATATAATTACCCAACTAGGAGTCACGGCCAAATTCATGTGGAACAATGTGAGTGGCGATTAAGTAGGTTCGAACGAGAACTACTAACTAGATTCAAACCCATGGTACAAAATGGTTTCGGGGTTTGAGATAGGTGTCAATCATTAAAGAAATTTTGGGGCTTCTAAAGACCTAATTCAAGACTAAGAACGATTAGAGTGTAAGCAATTAGGAGAATATCTTGGGACTCTGCTATCCTAGGGGCAAGATATGTATAGGTATGTAATAATTCTATGTCAATTCTAGTTATTGATGATATGGTAGGCTAGGTTTAAAGTCCTTGAGGCCAGTTTTTCAACAAAGCCACAAAAATATCACTCATTGACCCATTCGAGGACCAAACGAGAGTGAAATAAAAGCCACCCAATACCTCAATTAGGCACCCCTATTTCAAAGACGAAACCCGAGGGATATCCAACCTCATATTCACCCTTATTTCTGAGATTGTGAAAATTAGTAAACTATACCCATAAATTGTCTACTATTGCCTTGGTTCCCACATCCCTCTTTCAAGGATGATGAGGGTTCCTAAAGTTCACCCAAAACCCTTCTTTAGAAGATGGCTTAAAGCTTACTAGAGTTTGGAGTTTTCACCAATCAAACCTATGTGGGTATTTGGGGCTTTCACCCATCAAAGCCTAACCAAATTAATAAAACAATAATAGAACCCGTCATCAACAAACTAAAATATACACAAATACATCACAACCCACACACTTGCACCCTATTCAAGCATAATCCCAAGAGGAAGAACTAGCAAATCATAATGCAAAAAAACACAAAGAAACCATGAATTCTATCAAAAAAATTCATGAAGAATAAAAAGAATGTAAACCAAACTTTAAATCTCCAATGGAATTAGCTAATTCTTCACTTGAAAGTCACTCTAATGTCTTCTTAGCTCAAAATTAGTACAAATCATGCTTCAAGCTCTAAGAAATTATAAACCCTAATCTACGCTAAGATGGAGGAGTATGTAATGATTGTGGAATAACGATTGAATGAGGGTTTTGATCTTTTAAATGGGATATGGGGTCGGCTGGTCAAAATGACATCTCTGCCCTTAGGCCATTTTCTGTCCTAACGCGATCGCGAAATATTGATCGTGATCACACTCACTGCGATCGCGGTTAGTCTATCACGATCGCAGTAGGTCAACTAGCTTGAGCTTCACTGGGGGCTAGATTCTGATCCTGCTTTAGCTTGTGTAGCTCTTGCACTTCAATTACCCTTTTGATCTTTTTTTAGCTCAAGTTTGCTTCTTTTCTTCTCTGTACTTGTATACCTACAATGTATTGGAATTAATACATTTAACCCCAAATGTGTCTCACTTTTACATTCATATCGTAGTAATGTGCACGAATGTTGAGTGTAAATGAGTGGTAAATTCACCACTCATCAATGATAAATCAACTCAATATGTCCACAATTCATGATTTTTAACTCAATATTTGGCACCATCACAATAAATATACATGAAAGACATCATTTATTTCATATCAACCACTAACTCGGTCATAACTATCATGACAAAGGCAACCAGTTCTTAAATAAGGCCTATATTGTCAAATAAAGGCCCAACATGGGCATTATATTGAGAATGAAGGCACATAAATGTATATATAAGGAAAGTCATATCAAATAAAGCTCCAACGCGAGAAACACAAAATAGCATATACCATTAGTCAACAACCGAAAAATATAATTCCACACACGGGCACACATAATAGTAAAATAATCTCAAAATATAAACTCTTTAGTTATTTCCCCAAGCCCATAACATGATTTACTTATTCATTAAGGAAACAACAAAAAACCAGTCCAAAGTGCTTCAACACGAAGCCTTCTCCTTAGGAGAAACCTCAAAATAGACTATAACATTCAAATATAGTATCAATTCATTAAAAGAAAGACAATGATACCCATATTATTACCCGTATTTGGGTTGGGTCCAAAACAGACTTGAAAAGTGAGTTGAAAATTAAGGGATAAAACTCTTATTTTGTTTCAAAAACATATTCCTCGAGGTTATAGGGATCTATAGGTGAAATCCCATGCAAAAATAGGTTAAAAACTAGGTTCGAATTGAAGAAAATCGCTTTTTAAACTTTACCAATAAAACCCCCAATTTTCCACTTTAAAATCAAGATTAGAAAGTGTTTTTGAAGGTATAAACAATGGGAAATAGTGGGATTACTAGTTTTGAATTTACCCACACAAAATTCAATATCAAAACCCTCAAAAATTGCCTTTCTAAAAGCTTAAAGGTCTGAAAATGGAGTAAAATTGTGAAATGAGTATTTATACTGTTATGTGAATAGTACCTCATGAACGCAGTCAATCTTTCACGTTTGTGAGGGTTAACGTTGACCAGGACATTAAATTGACCTTCGTGTTTGTGGATAAGGCTTCGCATTTAAGATGGTTGGTGAATCAAGCCCTCTCGTTCACAATAGCCTCATCGCATTCCCAAAGAAGAACTCTGCTACTCTTCGTGATCGCAATAGAGGGTGATTTCTTTTTTTGCATTCATGGCCAGAGGTTTGAACTCAAAAAAAGATCCATTCACCAGATATCAGTTGTATACAAGCTGATTTACTTGGTTGTGAATTCTTCAAATGGAATTTGAGACCCAATAAAGGTAAACCATATATGCTACTAGGTTAATTTTGACGTTTTAGACTTAATGGTGACATTGTATTTTTGAAACAATAATTGTTTTCATTGAATTGACTCATGAGACCTTATTTCAGTATACTTTAAGCCAAAGGTCAGAATGAGATATAAAAGCTCCAAACCCAAACCAGCCACGCTACTAACCCAAAATCAATATTTTAGATCTATTGGCGCAGTCCATTTTGTCATCTAAAATTAAAAAACAATTAATCAAAGTCAACTATGAGTCTTCTTAAGCCTCTAAAAACTATAAATTCGCATTAGAGCATGAGTACATGAGAAACAAGATAAATGACTGAAAAATCTAGAGGTAAGGCCAACTCATAACCAACCTCATCAACAGTCCGAAGAATCTCAAATGGACCAATACATCTTGGGCTAAGCTTGCTCCTCTTCCCAAACCTGATCACTCCCTTCATGGGTGACACACAAAGGACTCGATAACCAATCCCAAACTTCAAAACATGAAGCCTATGTTCCACATAACACTTTTGCCTACTCTGGGCTTCCCAAAGTCTATATTGAATCACCCAAACCCTATCCATAGACTTACAAAGATGTCATCCCCATGGAGTCTAACTTCTGATGTCTAAAACCAACTAATATAAGATCGACAACACCTATTATACAATGCGTCAAATGATGCCATTTCAATACTCGAATGGTAGCTATTATTATAAGTAAACTCCACCAAAGATAAATGTTGCTCTCACTGACCCCTAAAGTGGATAACTCATACAAGGAGCATATCCTCTAAAACATGAAAAGATCACTTTGACCGACCATCGATCTGGGGTTGGAAAGTTATACTGAGGTCAAACTAAGCACCCAACTCCTCCTCCAAAGTCTATCAGAAGCTAGAAGTGAAATTGATCCTCTATCAGAGATAATAGACTAGGTACCCTATGAAGACAAACTATCTCACCAACATAAATACGTTCAGACTTTTCAGCATTGGGTTAAATCTAAATAGGAATAAAATTGGACGATTTGGTTAACCGATCCATAATAACGCAAATAAAGTCAGAACTTCGAGTAGTATATGGAAACTCACTCATAAAGTCCACAGTAATCCACTCCCACTTTTACTCAGGGTTTGGGTAATATCTGAAACAAACCACCCGGTCTTTAATGCTTGACCTTCACCCATTGATAACACAAACAACAGGCTACAAAGTCCACCATATCATTCTTCTAACACCCACCAGTACAGCTCCATCAAATAAAGATATATCTTTGTCACATCTAGATAGATGGAATTATATGGAGAAATATGCCTCCTCCAAAATCAATCTCACCCATCCACCATCTTTTTGGCACACAAACTCGTCCTATAATCCATAATACACCATCAAAATCAAGAGATGTCACCCTAGCCTCACCACTCAATACCTTATCTCAAATCACTTTCAAACTCTCATCATCAAACTAGTGTGCTCGAACCAGCTCCATCAAGAAAGATGAAGCCTCAATAAAGTCTAAACCATGTTTGGGTATCGAATATCAAGCCTAACTATCTAGTTGATAAAGATAGAACCTACAAGGCTAAAGGCTACTTGTCACGACCCAAACTAGGTCCTAGTCATAATGGGTATCTCGATTCCTCCAAGGACCAGAGACCACCTCCATAAACCTAGCCAACCAGAACATAACACAACTAGTAGTGGATAAATTCTAAACATATAACAAGATAGAACTGAGCTCTGAACATATAACAAGATAGATTAATCAACTGAATAGGATCTAAGTGTCCACAACACCAAATCCACCCACATCCTATCCACAAAAGCCTCTAAGAAAACCAAATATCAACCAAAGTCAGGATATTCCCCCAAACATATCCAAAACCACTAAAATAGTCTAAGACATAAGTAAAGATAGGTCCATGAAAAGAGGGTTTTTTGGAGAATGGATGCTCACTATTTCAAAGCTGACTAACGGACAATCCAGAAGTCTTCTACCACTGGCAAAGAAATAGTAGTATCTTTGGATCCTATATCGCATGAGGATACATCGTCCAAGGAGGGTTAGCGAGGTGAGCTCTAGCATGTGACTCAGGGAAGGGATAAATAATGCCATTTCAAAACCAAATTCAAAACCAATGTACATATTCACATACATGCATACATATATATAAGAAATGATTCTAGGATAAGGTATCAGGTTTAGCATAAAGTTTAAAATCAATAACCTAAAATGTGTAGATTTTTCCATCCAATAAACACCCACGGGCTATATAAGTCGACCCCCCTCTTTCTCTCCTATGAAAAGGGCCCAGTGCATGTTAGCTGTACGAATCAAAGATATCCAAGGAAGGCTAGGGAATGCTTTGACCCTAAGCTATTCTCAGATACAATTATGTATATATATCAAGTATGAATTGTGCACATAGTCATCATAACCCCCACCCCAGCAAACACGGTTTCTAGTATTGGTCCTCTCAGGACCTCCACCTTTATAGGGAGCTACACAACTGCCTTTAAGATGAATTAAAATATTTTTACACAAACCAACTATTTAGCTAAGGAATTATCCATTAAGTCATATACTATAGGTATCGTCATAATGTCATGCTTGCAAGCTCATACTATACCATCCATATTCCAATCAACTAAGGGGATTGCCACGACCCCCTTTAGTTTATTAAATCAGGTTGGGGAAATGCCACGACCCCCAAGCTTCCAATTTAAAACCAAAATCATGGCCAACAAGGCCCTAAATAACCATTTTATCTATTTAACCTTTTAAGTAATGCATTATTTTAGGGTAGTAAGCCAAATCTTATGATTATTCCTATTTCAAAGCCAATTATGCAAATGGGTTGAGGGCAACACAGTTTCCAAACCAATTCCAAACCAAAATCATCAATTTGGTGGAATGCCTCAACCCTCATCCCATTTACCATGCCCATGCACCCCAATGGGTTTAAAAATACATGAATAAAGCATAACCAAAGGCATTATAGCCATGAAAACTCAATTCAAGTGACCATCATTCCAAAACCCTCAACCCAATAAAAATCCACATTTAAATACACATTAATAATCATGAAACATATGCCTCTTTATAAAACAAGTTTAGGGGAAGAGGTACGTGCCTGAAATACTAAGAAATCAGGAGAAAAATCACCCTTTGAGCCCTAGATGACCAATCCTTAAAAAACCCTAGGTGTTCTTCCTTAGGGATTTTGAGAGAAGAGAGAAGTATGTTTGATATATGTTGGGATGATAATGAGACCCTAAATGTGTTTTATGGATGTGGGTCTTATTTGGAGAGAGAGAAAATGACCAAAGTGGCCCCAATTAAAACACAAGAAATATTGTCGCTAGTGACTATGTGTCATCGTACGACTCATAAGGACTCATTAAAAGTCATCACCATGACTCACAGTCTGGATAATAAATCAGGGCACCATCAATGGTTTGGTCATAAGTTCCATCCCACGACTCGTGACCAGACCTTACAACTCATAAGGGTCCAGTCATTACTAAGACAGTAACCTTGAGCTATCTCACTAGTTTGGTCACGAGGCCCACCCTAATACTCCTCACCTCACCTTACAACTCATCATTTCCAAGCCATGACCTCAACAGAAACTTGGGCATTTCTCTCTAGATTCCTATGATTTGAGCCCTAGGACTCATAGTGAGTCAACACGACTCATTACCAAAGTCGTACCCTAGGCACTAAGCACAAAAGTCAAGAAATTTTCAAAGGAAAAAATTAGGGGTGTTACATTAGCCCCTCCCCTCCCAGGAACATTCATCCTCGAAAAAGGAGTCAAGGAATCTATTAACACGAATGTAAGATAGGAATGCAATCGCATAACCGTTAATAAAGTCAGAAAACAAAGAGAGTAGGAAAAACCATACCTTAAGCATGCAACGGATATCTGGACTTTATTTCTTCTTCAGCCTTCCAAGTAGTTTCTTTAACCTTTTGGTTCCTCTATTGAACCTTCACTGAAGCCACCTCCTTAGTCTTCTAATAATGGACTTGTCTATCCAAATTTTCCATTAGGACTTTCTCATAAGACAAGGAATCCGAAATACCAACACTCTCAATAGGCACAACCAAAGAAGTAGAACTCACGTACTTCTTCAACATCAAAACATAGAAAATTGGATGAATGGAGCCCAAACTCGAAGGTAATTCCAACTCGTAAGAAATATTACCCACTCTGTAAAAAATCAAATATGGGCCCACATATTGGTGACTCAGCTTTCCCTTGTTCCCAAACCTCATCACTCCCTTCATAGGAGATACCTTTAGAAATACCAATTCACCCACATCAAACTCCAACTCCCTTTACCTCACATCCATATAGGACCTTTGGTGACTCTAAACAGTCTTAAGCCTATCCCTGGTTACCTTCACATTCTCCATAACTTGGTGAACTAAGTCCAGACAAGACAATCTAGTCTCACCAACCCTAAACCACCCAATAAGAGATCTACACCCCCTACAATAAAAAGCCTCAAATAGAGCCATCCCAATACTAGAGTGATACCTATTATTATACAAAAACTTAATGAGAGGCAAATGATTCACCCAACTACTTCCAAAATAAATCATATGGGCCCGTAGCATATCTTCCAAAGTCTGAATAGCCCTCTCTACTTGTCCATTCTTGTAAGGGTGGAAAGCAGTGCCAAGGTTCACCTTAGTCCCCAAAATTCTTTGAAACGAATGCGAAAAGTCAGATGCAAACTATGTACCTCAATTGGAAATAATGGAAATTGGGGCACCGTGTAATTTAACAGTCTCTTGAATAAACAACTTAGCATAATACTCTCCCAAATAGGCAGTCTTCATAGTCAAAAAGTGAGAAGACTTAATCTTTCTTTCCATGATGACCCAAATAAAATTATGTTGATTGCGAGGCTGCGGAAGGACGGTAATAAAATCCATGTTGATCACCTCCCATTTCCATATGGCCAACTTAATCTCTGGAGACACGCCATCCGAACTCAAATACTCAGCCTTCACTTGCTTACACACCATACACTTAGCTATGAAGTTAGCCACACCCCTCTTCATATTTCTCTAGAAATAAATCTCTTTCAAATAATGATACAGCTTCGTCGAACCAGGATAAACTATATACCTTGACTCATAAGCCTCAGTCAAAATCCTTTCCCGAAACCCATCAATATTACAAACACACAATCTACCTTGGTACCTCAACGTACCATCACCACCAATCTCAAAATCCACCACCCACTGCTGACCCACATCATTCTTAATCTGCATAAGAATGGGATCAAAAAACTATTTCTCTTTCACCTCAGCACTAAGAGGTGATTTAACCACTTCTTGAACAATAATACCTCCATCGTCAGAGTCCAAAAACCAGACTCCCAAATTAGCCAATCGATGAATATCCTTCAACAATCCCTGACTCCCCTCATCCATATGAAACAAGCTACCCATAGATAACATACTAAGAGAATCAGCAACCACATTAGCTTTACTTGGATGGTACTGAAGACTCATGTCATAGTCCTTGCGTAACTCAAGCCATCTCCTCTGTCTGAGATTAAACTCCTTCTGGGTAAACACAAACTGTAGGTTTTTTTTATCTGAATAAATATCAACATGAACCCTATACAAATAGTGGTGCCAAATCTTCAATGCAAACACCACGGCTGCCAACTCTAGATCATGAGTTAGATAATTCCTTTCATGAACCTTTGGTTTCCTAAAAGCATAAGCCACAACCTTACTATGTGTATCAACACAAAGCCTAGTCCTACTCGAGATGCAACACAGTAACCCATAAAGCCATCAATACCCTCGGGCAGAGTGAAAATCAAAGCAGAAGTCAACTTATCCTTTAGCTTCTCAAAGCTACCCTCATAAGCATCGGACAACAAAAACATCACCTTCTTCAGAGTTAACTTAGTCAACAGAGCAGTAATAGAAGAGAAGATCTCCATAAACCTCCTATAATACTTGGCTAAACACAAAAAGTTGCTAATGTCGGTTGGAGTCTTCGATCTAGGCTACTTCTTAACTGCCTCAACATTCTATGGATCTACCATGATCCCTTCACTGGAAACAACATGACCAGAAAGGTCATAGTATTCAACCAAAACTCACACTTCAAAAACTTGGCATACATTCGTTGATCCTTAAGAATCTGCTACACTACTCGAAGGAGATTGACATGATCCTACTCACTCTTAGAATATACCAAGATATTATAAATAAACACGATCATGAACAAATCCAGGAATTGTCTGAATACCCAGTTCATGAGATCCATAAATGCATTCGGAGCATTAGTCAATCCGAATGACATAACTAAAAACTCATAATGACCATACCAGGTATGGAAAGTAATCTTAGGGATATTTACCTCCCTAATCTTCAACTGATAATAACTCGACCGAAGATCAATATTAGAAAAGTACCTAGCACCTTAAAACTGGTCAAAGAGATCATCTATCCTAGGAAGAGGATATTTATTCTTTACTGTCACCTTATTCAACTGTCGATAATGTATACACATTCAAAGGGAACAGTCCTTCTTAAGAATAAAAATAATGGGAGTACCCCACGAGGACATACTAGGATGGATGAAACCCTTATTAAGCAGATCCTTTAACTGTTTCTAAAATTATTTCAACTCAGCTAGAGCCATGTATATTGAGGGATAGAGATATGTTGGGTATTTGATAAAAAATCAATCCTAAAGTGTATTTCCCTATTGGGAGGAAATGCCAGGACGATCATTGGGAAATGCTTCCAGAAATTATTAACAATAAGGACAAATTATAAAGAGTGAGCCTTAGAACTAAAATCTTTAACCCGAACTTGATGGTAAAGACACCCCTTAAAACTCATCTTTCGGGCTATAAGATAGGAAATAAATCTTCCCTTAAAAACTAGGGAAATCCCATCCCACTCTATTATAAGTTCATTAGAGAATTGGAAACTGACCTTATGGGTTCGACAATCTAGAGAAGCATAGTAAAAATAGAGCCAATCCATCCCTAGGATAATATCAAAATCTACCATATCAAATTTTAATAAATCCATTAAGGTCTCCCTACCACAGATAGATACCACACAACACATATAGACTTTTTTAGCCACGAAAGAATCACCACTGGGATGGACATAGAGAAAGGCTCAGAAATACACTCAAGATCAAAACCAAAATGAATAGCTACATAAGGGGTGGTATAAGAAAGGGTGGACCCCAAATCAAGCATACAATATACATTACAAAATAAAAGTTGTAATTTACCAGTGAAAATATTAAGAGATGCCTCAAAATCCTGACGGATGGTAAGGGAATAAAGATAATTCTGGCCAGTGTCGGTACCGGAAGTAGCACCCTTTGGCGCAAAAGCTGAAGAAGCAGCAACCGAAACCTTATTAGCTCTAATAACAATATTTGTTGATGGATAGTTTCTCTGAATATGACTAGGTTGGCCATATTTGAAACACAGATTCCTCCCCTCATCACAATAACCATGGTGCAACTATCCAAAGAATTTATAAAGAGGATAGGGTGGGGATGACTGACCTTCACTAGCCTGAGACTAGGCACCTGGGGCCTTAAACCCACTCTTAGTTTGAAAGTGATGATCACCAGATGGATTAGGATATAGAGCACTAGCCATAGAATATAAACTCGAGTTTCCCAAAGTCCTTTTCTTGCCACACTGCCTACCATCTTTACCATTATTTTATTGGCCCCCACCTTGCTCTAAATATCTAAACTTTTTATTCTGCCTCTCTCTTATTTCAACTTGTATTTTCTTTTCATATTTAACCTACTTTATATACACCAAAGGCCTAGAGATATCCATGTTGTTATTCAGTATGGCATCTTTACTCTCCAGAACCAAGTCCTGAGACAAACCCAAAGCAAACTTCCTTATCTTAGCCCTTGTGCTAGACACAATCTCCAGAGAATAGGGAGATAACTGATGAGACTTCAAAGCATACTCTTTCACAATCATCTTTCTCTGTTTCAAATTCATAAACTCTTTGGCCTTAGTCTCCCTTAACTCCTGAGAAAAGAAATGATCGAGGAAAGCACTAGAAAACTCCTCCGACATAGCATGCTCAGCATCATCACCACTTGACTTCTCCCACTCCTCATACCACTGATATGCCTCATCCTTCAACTGATATGTGGAAAACTCCACACCCTTTAAATTAGTATCATACATCACCCTGAATATCTTTTCCATCTCATACACAAGGCCTTAAGGATCCTCTTCAACCTTAGAGTAGTAAAGGTCAGAGGATTTAATCTTATAAATTGTCAAACTCTAGTGACCTCAGAAGATAGAGCAATTAAACCAATACAATCAAGCTAACGAGATTAAGAGGTCACCATTAAGTCAGTAGATGAATAAATCAATGAAGCTCGGTATTAGAATTATCTTGTTAGGGCGGTGATACATAAACATGATCAACTCAAGAAACACAGGTAGGGAACAGTGGAACTCCACGAGGGGCAGTACAATCAGGAGCTGAGACCCTAGACCGAGTTCGTACTCTATAAGTAGAACGAGTATCATCCACATTGTCTTCAGCTGGGATAGAGAAGTTTCCATAAGCATAAGATCTTTGAGGAGTCATGATCTAAAATGCGAACAAATAAAATTAGAGGAGCTTTAAACATCTTAGACTCTATAGCCTAAAAACAGATCATAAGAAAGGGGAAACACTCCTAAATGCCTCGTAGTCTCTCCCTTATAAGAGATGCATGCTACATACCCATAAAAGAGACTCTACTTGACATAGATTTATGGAAACTCAATGAATATGAACCTAGTTGTGATGTCATGCTTATCATGACCCAAACCAGGGCCTAGTCTTGACAGCTATCTCAAGTCCACCAAGGACCGGAGACCATCTCCATTAACCTAGCCAACCATAAGACAATACACTAGCAATGGATGAATTTCAAACAAATAACAAGATAGAACTGAGATTTAAACATATAACAAGATAGATAAATCAATTGAATAGGATTTAAGAATCCATAATACCAATTCCACCCATATCCTATCCATAAAAGCCTATAAGAAAACCAAATATCAACTAAAGTTGAGACATACCCCCAAATATATCTAAAACTATCGAAATAGTCTAAGACATAAGTAGAGACAAGACCATGAAATCAGGGCCTTCAAGAGAATGGAAGCTCACCAATTCAAAGCTGACTCATGGATAATCCAAAAGTCACCTACCACTGTACAAGGAAATGGAAATGTCTTCAACCCTGTATCACATAGGGATACAATGTTCAATGATGGTTTATAGGGTGAGCGCTAGAATGTAACTCAGGAAAGGGATAAAATAACACCATTTCAAAATGAAATCTGAAACCAATGTACAGATTCACATACATAAATATATATATAATGATGTTGGGATAGCATACCGGGTTTAGCATAAAGTTTAAAATTATTAACTTGGAGTGTCTAGCTCTGTTTGTCCTATAAAAACCCATGGGATATATACGTATGGATCCTTCCATAGGAAGGTCCCTAGTGTATGTTAGACACACGAACCAAATATATACAAGAAAGGCCAGGGAATACCTCGACCCCATGCTATTCTCAGATACATGTATGTATATATATCAAGTGTGAACTATGCACACGATCATCATTACCCCCAGGCCGACAAATATGGTTTTCAGTATTGGTTCCCCCCAGATACCTCTACTTTCATGGTGAGCTACACAACTCTCTTTAAGCCTAATTAAAATATTTTCTCACAACCCATCCGTTTAGCCAGGGAATCATCCATTAAGGCATATACCATAGGTATCATCATATGGTCATGCTTGCAAGCTCATACCATGCCATTCTAATTTCAATCAACTTGGGGGAATTCCACAACCCCATTTAGCTTATTAAATCAAGTTGGGGAATGCCACAACCCCCGAGCTTCCAATCTAAAACCAAAACCATGGACAATAAGGCCCTAAAAACTATTTTTTTTGTTTAAATTTTTATGCGACACGTTATTTTAGGGGAGTAAGTTAAATAATGTGATTATTCATATTTCAAAGCCAATGATATAAGTGGGTTTAGTGCAACATAGTTTCCAAAACCAATTCCAAACAAAAATCAATAATTTGGGGGAATGCCTCGACCCCTATCCTATTTACAATTCCCATATACCTCAGCGGGTTTCAAAATACATAAATAAAGCATAACCAAAAGCATTATATCCATGAAAATCCAATTCAAGTGACCATCATTCCAAGACTCTCAACCAAATAAAAATTTGTATTTAAATTCACATTAATAATCATGAAACACATGCCTCTTTATAAAACAAGTTTAGGGAAAGAGGTACATTCCTGAGATACCAAAAAATTTGGAGAAAAAATTACCCTTTGATCCCTAGATGACCAATTCTTAGAAAACCCTAGATGTTCTTGCTTATGGATTTTTAGAGAAGAGAGAAGTTTGTTTGATGTGTGTTGGGAAGATAATGAGACCCTATAGGTGTTTTATAATCATGGGTCTTATTTAGGGAGAGAGAAAATGACCAAAGTGCCCCTAGTCAAAATACAGGAAAAATCATAGCCAGTGACTATGGGTCACCTTACGACTCGTAAGGACTTATTACAAGTCATCACCACGACTCGTGTTCTGGATAGTAACTCAGGGCTCCTTTACTAGTTTTTTCATGAATCCCATCGCATGACTCATGACCAGACCTTACGACTCGTAAGGGTCCAGTTGTTCTAAGACAGCAACCTTAGGTCATCTCACTAGCTTGGTCACATGCCCCACCCTATGACTCGTGACCTTACCTTACGACTCATGAGGTTCAAGTCGTGAACTCGGTAGAAATTTAGGCATTTCTCTTTTTTTTGCCTACAACTTAAGCCCTATGACTAATAATGAGTTTTCACGACTCGTTACCAAAGTTGAACCTTGGGCAGTGAGCACAAAAGTTAAAAAAATTTTAGAGGCAAAAATTGGGGGTGTTACACCACTCTTGGGTCAAGATATGAGCTAAATTCTTTATTTTAGTCAACTTCCAGCTCAAGGCATCTGCAACCACCTTAGCCTTGCCCAGATGATATGATATAAATGATGTCTTATATGTATATTTATTCAAATGGTGCCAAACATTAAGTTAAATCATTAATTGTGGACACATTAAGTTTATTTCTTGACTCACTTATACATATATATATATATATATATATGTTGATTGGATTGGATATCCTTATTTTGGACTGAATGTGAGCATTAAATCCTTATTCCATACATTCATATTTATGAGATATTTATACCACTGAGAAATAATATCTTGAAAGAAAAACAAGACGCTTTTATGAAAACCCTTTCCATGAACATGATTTGGAAAGGTAAAATAAGTTTTGATTGAGATTGATATATGAGATAAAGCATATATGTTGTGAACACCCATGGTCTAACCTGGTAGCTTCGAGCTCAGTAGGTGTATATGGAAAGTCATGTGATGGCTTTCACCATTCATCTCATTCATATTTCATTGCATTGCATTTACATATACGACTTTCTTGATTTTCCCTTGTTTTCCTTGAATTGTTCTTAGTTTCTATGTATTTTCAAATATATCTGTATTATTTCTATTTCTATATATTTTGTACATTAGAACTGTTAGTGGAGGCGGTGAGAGCTACTGTTTGGGACTTTTATACTTACAGGTAATGCACTCATAGTATATTTTACTTTTCTTATTTTCTACTTTGCTCAATTGGCCAATGATACATACTAAGTACAAGTGAACCATATCACCCATACTATGCCTTTCAGTGTATATCCTAATGCGAGTACGACATGCAGAAGTTGAGATCTAGCTTTTGGTTGGTAATATTCAAGGTACTTGACCATTCAAGTGTTCAAGGCAGATTTTTGGATGTCACTCTATCTTACTATGTCTTTATTTGGATTAGAAACAGATTTTGTACTTTTTCAATCTTCAATTTTTCACTTAGATTGCTCTTACATTATGACATCAGGTTTTTGATGGTTTATGTTATTCCTTCAGACTTCGGTTTATTATATATCTATATATTCCGTGATTGGCCAACTTCAATGTAGAAGTCTCACTTTGGTTGATATTATTATCAATTTTTTTTTCTTTGTATTAGTTTGTTTGATTGGATGACTTATCAAGGCTCGTCCATGACAACTGCCATCATGACCCATTTTTAGGTCTTGGCATATCCCCCTCAACTCATAGTATGCTTTACTGATTCATTGATTACCTAGCTCAATCTAAAAAGAAGTTAAGTTATAACCAACCTCAAAATAATGAAAATACAATCCAAAGTGCTTCAACACAGAGTCTTCCCCTTATGAATGGTCTTAAAATCAACTACAATATTCAAATATAGCATCTACACCTTAAAAAAAAGTCAACGATACCCACATTTCAAATATTCGAGTCGGGACCAAAATAGACTTGAAGTTTGAAAATGAAAGGGGTCAAATTAGAATTTTAATTATGAAACACATTCCCCAAGGTTATAGGGGTATAGGTGAAAACCCACGCAAAAATAGGTTAGAAAAAACGTCCAAATTGATTAAAAAAACCATGTTTTAAATATAACTATTAAACATCCCAATTTTTCACTTTTAAATTAAGATTAGAAGGTGTTTTTGAAGGTATAAACATTGGGAAATAATTGGATTACGAGTTTAGAAGTTACGAACATGAAATTCAATGTTGAAACCCTTAACAATTGCCTTTCTTGAAGTTTGGAGTCAAAAAATAGAGTAAAATCACAAAAATAGAGTATTTATACTATTTTGTGAATATTACCTCACAAACTTATTCAAACCTTCATGTTTGCAAGGGTCAATGCTGAACAGTCCATTAAATTGGCCTTCACATTCACGGTCAAGGCTTAGTGTTTGTGAAGGCTGATGAATTAAGCATTTACATTTGCATGATCCTAATCAAATTTGCAAAGAAATTTGTTTCCCTTTATGATTACGACCACTACCTCACGATCACAATAGAGGGTGATTTCCTTATTTTCATTTACACTTAGAGGATCGCATTTGCAAAGAATATTACATGCATTAGATATAAGTTTTGCACCAACTAATTTGCATGGTTTTGAATTCTTCGAATGGAACCCGGGATTTATTTGGGACCTAATAGAGGTAAATCAATATGCTACAAGGATAATATCAATGTTTCAGACACAATGGTGATGTTAGATTTTTGGAAAGATTGTTTTAACTAATTGACTCCTGAGACTCCAGTTTACTATATTTCAAACCAAGGATCGAAATGAGATATAAAAGCTCTGGTCCCAAACCAGCCATGCTACTAAACCAAAATTAACATTATGGATCTACTGACATAGTCTGTTTTGTCATCCAATAGTTAGAACAAGAATATTGATGAAAGTCTACTATGAGGCTTCTCAAGCCTTTAAGAAACATAAACTCACACAAACTATCTCCGATCGCATCAAAAGCCTTGCCAACCATTCCTAAACCTTAAAATCAACATGTAGCAACTGCGAGGAAGGGTAAAATCATCAAAATACATAAAATGCATATTCACAAATTCAGGTCATTACAACAAGTCAAGACCATGACCAAGGCAATAACCTTGACTCTAGCAAATATCCAAGTCAATAGATCATGACTATAACCATATCCAAGTCAACAAGCCTTTAATATAACCTCATTATATGTGGTTAATACTTAAAATATCTTTTAATAATTACATTTCTTAAATATTCATTGGAACTATAGACAACCGCACAAATATATATACTTGTTCAACTCGATTTAATCAATTCATGTAAACAACAATCATGCTTTAACACAGTAAATCACAAGTCGATATGAATCATTAGTTTCATCAATTATACATGTCCAAATACCAATTCCCAACTTATTCAAGTGAGAATTATCAATCATATTCATTATATTAAGCTATACAATTTAGGAGTGCACATTCAACCCAAAAGAGTCTAAAATCTAGTTCAAGCATTCATAGATCTATTCATTGATCCAATCCTCCTCATCTATATTAAGACTTAGGATTCTATTATTATCTAGCAACCCTTAATTTCAAGTCATTACTAGTTTCAATATCTACTCCATTAGCTAATCATTCAACTTACAATCTAGTTTTAGTCAAACACCTTACATCATTTACTTCCTAACCCTTAACCTAACTTGACTTTAGGCTCTTAGTTTAAGTCAGTCTCCTTATACCATAATCAGTCATCATCACTAGCCTTAAGTAAGATTATTCCCTGTTCCGACCACACATAATACCAAGTTCACCCTAATATAGAAAATAGGCTAAATAGCTAGATTATGAGCTCGCGCCATCTCATTTCATCTATATTTACATAACTCACATTACAATACACTATAGAGTCATATAAACACAAAACATCTAACAATGATTCATACATTAACATATCAACACATAATTAGGTCCTTATTACATAAAATTCATGTTTTATCCACCCAAACTCCATGCCCGTAGGCCCAAGCATAATTTCTCCCATCAAATCTACATTGTGGATATGATTGCTAACTACATTCTATTAGTCATAAGCCATAACCTAACTAGGCATCTAGCTATTGCAACAAGTAAGCTATGCCAAGGATGATCTTTCTTCTTTTTCATATTTTTGATGGCTATGTCGTCCAGTAATAACAATTACAATAGTAATTAATAAAATACTCTTCAAACAAATACCTTGAGAATTCAAACCCACTAATTCTACCCTAATTTGTGGTCTAAAACATTACTTAAGGGTCAATTAGTCACCAATATAGTTACTTCAAACTCAACCCAACACCATTAATTTTAGGCTAAAGGTTCCACCTTATTGAATTCAATGTCCCCAACTATCACTTTTCATGTTTTAGAATTGCTAATTCATGCTAGAGATTGTTAATTCACAATTTAGAAGTAATTCTAGGTGTTATTAACCCAATCCATAGGATTTTCACTTAGATTTCAATTTCCCAAGAATTTCACCATTAAAGGTTATTCTAATGACTTTAGGTTTTTAAAGAATTGAAAAATGATGAAGATGAAGGAAGAAAGTTACCTCATAAAAGAATTTTTACCCATACCAAGAGAAAATTGCCCTACTAGTGCTGAGAAATGAAATTTTGGTGTTTCGGGGATGAAACCTATCAAAAATAGGTTATAACTTTTTTACTCAGGAAGTGATTTAATGAACAACCAGTTTAGTTGAAAATAATACCCTGAGATATTTAATTTGGTTAGTATTAGGACCCCTAACTCCTTATTTTCTATGAAAGAAAGTTGACCCTAGTTTAAACTTTGCTCGAAACTAAATCGACAAGGATACTTTCAACTTAACTTTGTGATAAGGGTATTATATGACCATAGTACATATAAAATGCACTCTAATACTAAATAATTAATCATAAAACTTATGAAAAATAATATGTGTATACCCTTACTGCAGATATTTTAAGTAATGATAAAATTGATCATTATAACTGGGGCAGCCCAAGGGACTGCTATAGCGATCCTCAGGTAGTAAATATGGGCCAATTTTTGCCTTTATCTATAAAATTTCCCAATGTAAATCATGTAACCCCTACTCAACCTTGACTCGATTTAATAATTCCATAATTAATCACAAAAAAAATTAGTATTGATGGAAGGGTCATTACATATCATCACACACAATTACTTTATTCAAGTTTCATCCTATCAAGAAAAGTAAACAAGCACATATTTCATATCAAAAGACTCATTATTTAATATTAATCGTTTAGATTCTTTACCATTAATTCATATTTTAGCAATCGAAGAGCCATGCCCGCAAGCCTAATTCTAATTCTCCCATTAATTCTATACTAAGCAGATGCATTACTATTACAATCTATAACTCATAAACCATAGACTACCTCAACTAAAGATCTTGAAACAAGCAAGCTAAACCATATATGATTTTTCCTCTCCTTTACGCCTCAGAATCTTTAATATCTTAAAATTAGAAGTTAAAAGAGTAATTAATTATTTACCCTTCAAATAAATGATTTGGGTATTCCAACCACTAATTCTACCCTTTATTCATGATTTAGAGCTTTACCCTAGGGTCGTTCAATCATTAATTAGTTCTACAATACCTGCATTATATCAATTGATGGAGTCGTTACTCCAGTTACCCCCTTTTAAGCAGTTTCTATGCTAAAAGTCCCATCTTTATTGAACCCAAGGTTTTCAACCACCACAAATCAAGTTTTAGAATAACAAATACATGTTAGAAAGTGTTAGCTTACAATCTAGAAGTAATACTGGATGATATTACACCTACACATAGGTTTTCCCCATAATTTTATAAACCTTGAGTTCCAACCCACTACCCATCATTAATTATCGTTCCAATGCCTTTAAGGTGTTAGTGGATTACTATATGAAGAAGTTGATAGGATAACTTACCTAAATGAATAATTTTTACCTTAACTTTGGAAAATTCACCGATCTAGGGTGCTGGAATAAAGTTTTTGAGTTTATAGCAAGCAAAAATATCTTAAACACTACTCGTTGTAATGGTTTTATTTGAATTTTGCTAACAAACATAGCTGTGATTTTTTTATTTTTATGTGTGTTGATGACTTTTCTCTTCTCTATAGTTGTTATATACTATATGTGAGTTGCATGGATGTTTGTCATAACCACTAATGCATTTGGGTGTGGTTTGGGAGAGTTTAAGACTCTTAGAGGTGTTAGCTATGAGTGTGACTTCAGTTAACATTTTGTGTTTTTAAGTGTTGGATGATGACTTAGATAGTTCTATTAGATATATAATATCAATTTTAGTATAATATTATAGTTAGTTTTGGTCACAGGACCATTTTGCATTTTAATCCTTCTATTGAAAAGCCAGTTAAAATAAGGTTTTAAGGGGCCCAGTTGCTACTTTATTGTAAACGACCTCTTTTCATAAATTTGACAGTGTTGTTGAGTCTAGAACATCAAAGAAGCCTATCATTATATATGGTTTACATCTATGGGGATCCTAAATGAATCCTGAGGGGTCAATTACACTATTTTTACAAGTCCCAAAAGTTGAATTAATATATTTGGTGCATAGGAAAAACCTTCATCATATTTTGAGGCCCTAGGTCATGATTGTAGAGAGGAATATACTCTTCATTACAAATGTGGTGGTGGGACCACATTGGTGATGGGTATTCTTCTTCGTTCATTATAATCATATTTTAGGGGCCACATTTGTGAAGGGTAATTAGGACTGAGATGGGTCAAGAGTCATCGTACTTGTGAAAAGAGCGTCCATAATAAAGGTTCTTCCAGTTCGAGTCAGTTCATTAATGCGGCATGCTGCTCACATTGGTGAATGGTTTTTTTAACACCTAGATAGATCAAAATTAAGATTTTTGACAAAAACACCAATTTCTCTATTTTTAGACTTTGAGAGCTCGGGTAGAAGCAATTTCAAGGTGATTTTCATCAAAAATTTATGTGTGTAATTTCTAAACCTCCATTTTATCAATTTTCGTTGATTTCACTACAAATCAGCCTTCAAAATTATGATTTAAAATTAGAATTTGAGTTTTTTGGTAAGCTTTTAAATTGGTTTTACATCAATTTGAACATTGATTTTAAATTTTTCACATGGGTTCTCAAATATAGACTCTATTTTAATGGGTAAAATTTCTTTAAAATAAAATTTTTCTTTTACCACTTTCATTTTCAAAACTATTTTTTGAACTAATTTTGGATCTGATTTCAATATAACTGATTTGAGTATCATTAGTTCCCTATTGAAGTGTAATTAAATATTTGATAGATTAAGCTCTATTCCATACAACTCGTGAAGGAAATTCTATGTTTTAAAGGTCTAGTAAAACACCCCGGGAATAGGACCCTTGCAAACTTTCATTGGTTTTAGACTTTTGGACTTGGTACGACTCAAGGATACTATTCATACCCTTGGATATGATTTGTGGGGGTGGATTAGGGGTTTAATCATATGATAGGTAGTGTTCTTGGCTTGGTTATTTTCCAAGGTGCGACTCATCAAGGTACGAGTCGTATAGAAGGATACGAGGGGTGCAATGTCAAGCCGTATATTGCTCTATAGTTGGTCTATTGGAATCTACCAAAAGTGTGAAATGTGGGTATGGTTTGATGTATCACTCGTACCCTAATATATGAGTTAGGGTGGTGAAGTTGTACAAGAACCAGTTGTAGGGTTTTGGCAAGGTCTTTGGTACGACTAGGGGTACCAATCGTACTCTAGGGTATGGATGACATGGGTTAGTCTTACCCTACATCGTGGCTTGTTTTAATTATTAAGTCAAGTATAGTCCGTACATTTCCTACTTCAAAACCCAAATGTCCTCATGCTATATAACCCTTGGTAGTCTCTTATAACACTTGTTAAGGGATTAAAACACTCTAAATACTCACTCAAACTTACTCTTGAATATTGGAGGCTAGGGTTTCTTCATGTGTTCTTCAAAAGGGCTCAAGAGTCATGTTTCTCTTCGGAATCTTCTTTTTTTGGTTTAATTTGATATTTTATTAATAATGAACAAAAAATAATGGACCAACCCATTATACAATTAAACATTGTAACCCTATTTATCTGATCCGGCCCAACCCGAATCCAATAACAAACCAAATATAATTAGTAGGTTTCCAAAATAGATAACTTTCCTAATCTTTATCTCTTTCATGCCACCTTTCACCATTTTCCTTCGTTTCTTCAAAATTGGTTTCTTTCAATTGTTATGCTGGAGAATTAATCTTGTACACCCTTCTTGTCAAAGCTTCACCTTCAGATTCAACTTCCAACAGTGAGTATTACTTCCCTTTGTTGTTTCAGCTTCGTATGACTTGACTATTGATGCTTCATCTTTTGATTCTGATTTTTGTGATGTTTGAGACTTTGAAAGGCATGTTGATCATCTTTGTTGACTCTATTCTACTGAGTTAAGCTTCTACTTCCAAGTATGATTCTTCTCATTGACCTTTATGCTTTCCTTAGTGCTTTCTGCTTGTGATGCTCAGATCTAGTTAAGATGAAGATAAAGTATGTTTGGACCAAAAAAAATCTAGAATCTTCTTTACAATCAGGTTTATGAAGCTAAAATTTCCCCCTAGATCCTTTTCTGAAGCTGATAATATATTTTGATGGTTGCAATAGTTTAGGATAGTTAAAGCATACTTGGTTTTTGTTGAGATCTTGACTTGTAAATATGTAGCCTGTGCACTACATAGACCAACTTCCCTGTTGCCCTCTATAAGGCATTGTTATAAGGCATGTACTTTTTCTTATATAAGGCATGTACTTCTTTTCTCATTGTTAGTTCTAACTAATGTCATAATTTAATGTGTTTTAAACATTGATTTGTGAAATCATAAATGGTGGTTCTGAAATGATGTTAAGGGTCTTGATGCATATTGTATGGTAACTGTTTAAACTATGTTTTAACATATTTTTGGTAATGGTTTCCACATGTGGTTGCTTGTTAGTCATTGTTTAACAAATGGATCACGAGTAACCCTAATTATGATTGTTTATGTTTTGGTTTTGGTTTTGGTTTTGGTCTTGGTAAAGGGTATGCCTTCAACATGTTCGATAAAATGCCTAAAAAGATGTTTTTACTCTATTATTGAGTTGTCATTAGAACTATTGCATAGTTTGGTCTGGTAATGGAACCCTAAATAAATTTGGATAGTGTTGCATGGCTTAAATGGTTTGAATTACATAAATGCTTTAAATGTTTAGAATGGTTTAAAATGGATCGGAATGGTCAATTGGTGAGGTCTTGGTGGTTATGGTTGGTCCATTTGAAAACCTTCTAGGGTACGTAGGAATCCCCTAAGCGAATGCATTAATTAAATTGGCTTGAATAATGGTAATTTGTTAATTGATCATATTTGGGGGTACATGGGAATCCATCAAGTTAATTAGATAATGCGATCCATGGGTACATGGGAATCCCTTGATCTCAAAAAGGTTTGGCTAAGGACAGTACTTGCAAGTTATAGTCGGTATGATGATACCACTATCTAATAGCTTTTGTTAATAACAATTGTATAATGGTTGAAGGGAAATAGTTTTAATTGGGCAATAATGGCGGAGTGTGTAGAAAAGTCATGGAAGATAGACGTCCTAGGGGATCAAAATAGGAAACTCATATATGTCGATGTGAGGCTTGGTCTTAGTGACCGTATGCATGATGTCACACTTTACATTTAAGGGTATGTATTAGTAATCCCAGGTTCTTTTCTCTGGTCGAACGGTTTCACGTACCAGGGCACTTTCATCAAGGGGGAGATGAACCTATATAGCCCATGGATGATTTTAGGATGGTAAAGCTACACAACCCAGGTAAAGGTTTTAAAGGCATGCTAAACCCGATTCCCTTTCTCGGCATGGATATATATATACATATATATATGGGTGTATTCCTTATGGATGGTTGTACTTAGTTTTATAAATGGCATTATTTTATCCTTATCCTGAGTTCATGCTGTCATTCACCCGCTAACTTGTTGTCGGGCAATTATATCCCCACATGGTTTAAAAATTAGCTATTCTACTCCTTCTGCTTAGTGATTGGATTCGGGATCAGCTATTGGATTGAAGTGGTGATCATCCATAGTTAGGAGGGCATTTATTTCATGTTATTTATTACTTTATGTAATTTTATCTTTCATAGACTAGATTTATGGCTATATCGGGGACATGTCCTGACTAGGTACTCTTTGATCTGGTTTAGAGGCTTTGTATGGAAAACTGTGGACTTGGGTATGGTATGGATTGATTATGTTACAAATGTATAAACATACATTGAATTATTGTCTTGGTTTTTGCTTATGGTTTTTGTTTGGTTGGATATAGTTGGCTATTGGGTAGATTAACTTGGTTGGATTGGCCTCGGATATAGGCATATCCAAAAGTCACCACATAGTGGATATATTATCTTGTTATATGTTGGGAGTTCATCTGACTCAGGGTACATTATGCTTGGTTGGGGTACCAGGGGTGGTCTCCCATTCGGCAAGGCCCCATTTTGGGTCGTGTCAAGTTGGTATAGAGATTTAGGTTTCATTGTCATAGGGTGTCCATAAAGCCGTGTTGAGTAGAGTCTTTATTATGGGTATGTTGTCCACCACACTTAAAATCAGGAGACTACGAGGCATCTAGGAATGTTTCACTTTTTTGGTGTTTTATGTTCGAGCTATGGAGCCTAAGGTCTTGAACTCTTTTCTGAATCTTCTTTGGTTAACTTTTTGGATCATGTCTTCTCAATAACTAAAGTTCATGGAAACTCACCTATCCCACCTGAGGACAACATATATCGATCTAGTCTAACTCATGGGGCACAGACCCAGTCAAGGGCCGCAACTTTTAGTTTTCCTAATGGAGTCCAATCTGCATCATCCTACTCATGATCGGTCATATCGTGGTTTTTGCAAGAAAGGGAGGAATCATTGCTTTAGTTGTGGTCAGTTGGATATCGACTGCTACTTCTCTAGATATTGCATCGAGGGGTGCTACTTTTTGTTTCGGTACTAGTCGTGATAGTCTCAATGTTCTTACTATTCCTTAGGAGTTTGAGGGATCTTCTGATGGTGATACTATTATGTTAAAAATTCCTTTCCTTGCTGTGTTAATGGTTTACTTGGTCCGAGGTCCCCTCTGTTTTTTATGGCCCCATTTGTGGTTGTGTATTATAGTTTTGGTCCCAAGATTATTTTGGACTCTTTTTTCTTCTATTTTTACATCGATAGGTGACTCTGTGATTTCCACAAGAGTCTATAAGGGGTGTATGGTATTTGTTGACAATAAAGAGGTCTTAGTGGATTTTTTTGACTTGGGGCATAGTGGACTTCGATGTCATTTGGGTAAATGGATTGGTTTCACACATACTATTCATCATTAGATTGTTAGATCCATAAAAAGGTTATCTTTCAGCTCCCTGGTAAGTCGGTTATAGAATGGGAGAATGGTTTTATTTTGTTCCCTAGTTTTTAAGGAAAAGATTATAGCATATCTTGGAACTGGGAGATTGGTCTACAAAGAGGTGTCTCTATTGTTATTTGGTCTGGGTTAAAGGATTCTAACTTGGAAGGTCTTTCTTTCTATTTGGTTTTGGTGGTGCATGAACTTCTTGGGGTTCTTTATGATTACCCTTATGGTGTCTTTCTAATGGGGAGGTTGGTTTGAGATTAGACTTATTGTGGGCATTTGTCCAATTTCTATTCTTTCTTCATAGAATGTTTTTGATTGAGTAAAAGGGTCTTGGAGAGAAATTAAGGGATCTTTAGATAAAGGTTCCATATATTCTAATATTTCTCCATGGGATGCTTTCGTGTTTTCATTCATAAGGGGGAATGGTTTCACCGAGAGTGATTAGGTTGTCGGTTGGTGGATAAGGAATTCGGAGTGTCTTCCGTGAGGGGCAGACCTTATGTGTACATTCTGTTTTATATGGGGTACTTTTTTGGTGGTGCATTGTGTTTGATATACACTAAGTGTGAATCTTAGATGTTTGATTTTGATAAAGGGAGTATGTTAGCTCAAAAATAGCAATGCGGGAATTGCGGAGGTAAATTTGTAGGTTAGATGAGGTAGATAACTTAGGGAATACAATAGTGGGAGAGTTATGCCATATAGGCTGGGATTTTAGGTTGAACCAGTAAATTGGGGGTCTTGTTATTGGATAGGTTAGATCATGGAACTTGTATGTATCTTTGTCCCCATACTTGAATTTTACTATTGGCATGAAATTGGTTATTAAATTCATGGTTTTGAATGTGGGTTTTAGTATAATTGAGGGCTTTGACATGATTACTCATTTAATTGATTTTTAATGGATTACTATACATTATTCATGTTTTATTAAATGTTTATGAACATTGTGGGATGCATGGGAATAGTAAATGGATTTTGGGGTACTATGGTTTTCCTAATTACTTAGTTTAGGTCTTGGAAATTATATGCCCTCATACTATTTGTGAAATTATCATTGAATATAATTTTGTCATATGGTTTAACTATTCTTAAATCTTTGCATTGCATAAAGGAACATGAATTGGTTTTGGTTAGATTCAAATGATTTTGGAAAGGCCTTGGTAGCCATGGTTTTGGTTTAATTGGAAACCTTGGAGTTAATTTGATCTAACGGATGTTTCATGTCTATGATGGGATCTAGGTAGCAGTAAGATGACTAAGGTTTTAGGTATAGGAGAACCAAGCATCCCTGGTGTACGTCTTTGGTGACACCCATTAGAGTGGTGTATTGTGCTAGTGGGAGTAATGGGGTGAAGGTTGATGGTTAGTCAAAAAATTTCCCTTAGCGATGGACTTTAAGGAAAGGTCGGGTTGCATATTCTGGTGATACCCTTCTCTCAAGTTTAGTAAGGGTACTCTATTAGTGTTATATACATTCTTATAGCACTTATGCCTAAGGTTCGCGTTTAGTATGTCCAGTCTTAAGGACTCCTTTTTGGTATGGCTATGTTGGTATAGTTCTTCATTATGGTTTAGGTGGTTGTTATAATGTACTTCACGCCTATAGAGCAGTGTCTAGTTTTGGGGGTCTTTGTCCTGCCTTGGGTAGCATGGACAATTCGTGTAATTCGATTCCTTAAATGATTTTTCTTATTTTAGGATGGTAGTGACATTGGGGAGCATGGTGATGTTGTGAAATAGGGAATATAGAAGTCCCTAAGTGGGGGTGAATCTAGGGTGACTACCAGAGTTGAGGTTTTGGAAGGTGAGGTAAGGTTGTTGTCATGAGAAATTATTAGGAAAGGAATAGGTGGTGAAAATCCTTGTGGAAATGATAGAGGGTGCTAGATATTTTGATGGATAGATCATACCGCAGGTATATAAGTGGTACACTTAAATGTTGTGATTGGTAGATATACCATAGTTGTGTTGGGAACTTGAAAGGTTTGATAAGGCATGGTTTTATGAAGTGTTTCCATGGCATAGTAGTTATATGGTTTTCGGGTGTTCAATAATAGCTTGGGGGTTTTGGTTATAATGGTTGGATATGGTTTGTCCATGTCCTTACTCATGGTTTCTATATTATAATGGTAATGGAGGGGGAGTAGTTTTTTTAGATAGATGTAAGGAGTAGAGCCCGGTGGCTGAAGTTAACTCCTTATAGCTTTGTATAGGCTTGAAAATGGAAGTGGTGTATAGTTAGACTCAAGATCTCATAGTTATATATCTCGATAAATTCTAAATCGAATTGGACTTGCTCTTTAGCATAAGTCTATTCATCCGATAATCTATATGTTTATGTAGAGGTAAGGTCTGGATGGTCTTTGGTTTGTTGGTTTCTTTAGGTGGTATTGGTATCTCGGATCCTTGTTCTTTAAGGAGGTCCTAATGAGGATTCTTGGATCAGTAAGTTCACCAGTTACGAACAGGAGGTGTGGATTCGGTAAAGGTTCCATGGTGAAACCAAAAGATCGAAAAAGCCATTGGGAATTTAGAAGGGGAGATGGAGTCCAAGGATCTATGTTGGGTCTTTATTCTTGAAATTTATGTGTAGGGTATGTGTTGTTCAACACGTCTTTGTGTTCTGACCTGGTTAAAGTTATGTAATGGTTTCTCTTGCATCTTTGTTTTCTAACTTAGTTAGAGATCGGGATGGAGGTGTTAGGGTGTGCATCGTGTTTGGGTTATGTGGTGATCTTCTTATCTTGGTTTATCTCCTTGTCTACTAAGTTTGATGGAGATTAATGGCTACCCTGTTCTTGATCCTACCCTTACCCATTATTCAAGGAGGATTGATCCTAGTGGGGGAGACTGAAACACCCCAGGAATAGGATCCTTGCAAAATTTCCTTGGTTTTGGGCTTTTAGACTTGGTACGACTCAAGGGTACCATTCATACCCTTGGATACAATTTGTAGGGCTATCTTAAGGGTTTAATCGTATGTTAGCCAGTGTTCTTGGCTTGGTTACTGCCCAAGTTACGATTCATCAAGGTATGAGTTGTATAGAAGGATACGAGGGGTGCAATGTCAAGTCGTATATTGCTTGATGGTTGGTCTTGGAGAATCTGCCCAAGGTAAGAGATATGGTACGGTTTGGTGTACCAATCATACCCTAAGGTACGCATTAGGGATGGGTAGTAGTATAGGAACCAGTGTGTAGGGTCTTGGCAAGGTCTTGGGTGCGAATTGGGGTACCACTCGTACCCTAGAGTACGGATGACATTGGTTAGTCGTACCGTACCTTAGTTTAATTCTTAAGTCAAGACATTTCCTACTTTAAATCCCTAATATCCTCACATTATATAACCCTTGGTGGTCTCTCATAATACTTTTTAAAGGATTAAAACACTCCAAATACTCTCTCAAACTTACTCTTGAAGATTGAAGGCTAGTGTTTCTTTATGTGTTCTTCAAAAGGGATCAAGAGTCATGTTTCTCTTTGAAATCTTCTTATATAAGGCATGTACTTCTTCCCTCATTGTTAGTTCCAACTAAATTCATGATTTAATGTGTTTTAAACATTGGTTTGTGAAATCATAAATGGTGGTTTTGAAACAATGTTGAGGGTCTTAATGCATATTGTTTAGTATTCATTTAAACTATGTTTTTACATGTTTTTGGTAATGGTTTGCTTATGTGGGCACTTGTTCATCATGGTTTAACAAATGGTTCATAAGTAGCCCTAATTAAGATGGTTTGTGTTTTGGTTTTGGTCTTGGTAAAGGGTATGCCCTCAACATGTTCGATAAAATGCCTAAAAAGATGTTTTTACTCTATTGTTGAACTTTCATTGGAACTATTGCATGGTTTGGTTTGGTAATGGAACCCTAAATGGATTTGGATGGTTTTGCATGGTTTGAATTACATAAATGCTTTAAATATTTGGAATGGTTTAAAATGGATTGGAATGTCAATTAGTGAGGTCTTGGTGATTATGGTTGGTCCATTTGAAAACCTTGTGGGGTACATAGGAATCCCCCAAGTGAAAGCATTAATTAAATTTGCTTGAATAATGGTAATTCGTTACTTGATCATACTTTTGGGGTACATGGGAATCCCCCAATTTAATTGGATAATGTTTTCCATGGGTACATGGGAATCCCTTGATCTCAAAAAGGTTTGGCTAAGGACAATAAGTTCAAGTTATAGTCAGTATGACAATACCACTATATAATAGCGTTGGTTAATAACAATGGTATAATGATTGATTGGTGATGGTTTTAATTGGGTAATAATGGCGGGGTGTATAGCTAAGTCGTGGAAGGTGGAGGTCCCGAGGGGATCGAACTGGAAACTCATATTTGTCGATGTGAGGTTTGGTCCTAGTGACCGTGTGCATGATGTCACACTTTATATTTTTGGGGATGTACTAGTCATCCCAGGTTCTTTCCTCTGGTCATGCAGCTTCACGCACCGGGCCCTTTCAGCAGGGGGAGCTGAACCCATATAGCCTATGGGTGGTTTTAGGACGACAAAGCTACACATCCCAGGTAATGGTTTTAAAGGCATGCTAAACCCGGTTCACTTTCTTTGCATATATATATATATATATATATATATATATATTATTGTATGCTTTATGGATGGTTTTACTTGGTTTTATAAATGGCATTATTTTATCCTTATCTTGAGTTCCTTCTAGAATTCACCCGCTAACCCGTCTTCGGGCGGTTGTATCCCCATGCGATTCAGGAATGGGACAATATACTCGTCTTGCTTAGTGATTGGATTCTGGATCGACTATTGGATTGAAGTGGTGAGCCTTCATAGTTCGGAAGGCATCTATTTCATGTCATCGATTAATTTATGTACTTTTGTTTTTCATAGACTCGATTTATTGCTATGTCGGGGGCATGCCCCGACTAGGTAATCTTTGTTCTGGTTTAGAGGCTTTGTATGGACAACTGTGGACTTTGGTATTGTATGGATATGTTATATATGTATAAACATACATTGAATTATTGTCTTGGTTTTTGTTTATGGTTTTGGTTTGGTTGGATATGGTCGGTTATTGGGTAGATTGACTTGGTTGGGTTGGCCTCGGATATAGGCATATCCCAAACTCACCACATGGTGGATATATTATCTTGCTATATGTTCGGAGTTCATTCGAATTGGGGTACATTATTCTTGGTCGGGTTGGGTATCGGGGGTGGTCTCCGGTTCGGGTTGGACTTTTGATTGCCCACTACAACTAGGTCCCGATTCGGGTCATGTCATTTTGTCTTATATTTTTAGCTCTTCGAGATAGGTTATGGCTTAACATTCTTCAGACTAGGCTGGATGGTTAACTTTCTAGAAAAGTATGTTATGGGTAAGGGAGTGTTGACACCTAATTTTTGCCCACTACGACTAAGTTTATTTTCGAGTTTCTTCAATTCTAAATAAAATTACAACATTTATTTTATCTGAATGAAAAGCTTTTCAAAGTAGTTATCTGGATAATTTTGTCATCGTATTAAGTTATACGAAATTATATAATTTTTTACTTAATATTTATTTTAAGAAAAATTATATTTTAATCAAGGACCGTCTTAAAAATTAATTCAAATGAATAAGTCTTTATATAAATATGATTTGTTCTCAAAATTAATTTGGTTGAAAAATATATGTTTGATTTTTTCAAACCAAGAAGCAGGGAATTGAACGAGATATTAATTCGTATCGAATTCCAATTAAATTTAGTCAAATTTATTCAATTCGGTCATAATTGAAATTAAATTGGCCACAATTGCAATGCAATTGACCAATTGATTTTCAATTTGGTCGAAAATTAAATAAAATTGACCAACTCTTAAGCTAATTGGGTTTATTTTTTAAATAACCCCTAATCTTAAAACCTAATTCAGCCCCCACCAGCCCAAATTAATACACCAGCCAGCCCAGTTCACTTTAGAAATAATACCAGCCCAAAGCTCCTTTCTCCATTCAGGCCCAACAAACCATCCACCATCCCACCACATATCATCCATGACTAGCCCATCATATTTGTTCTCTCCAGCATCCCCATTGCTCCAACAACCATCATCCCAAACCCAAATGCCTGACCCGGCCCAATCCCCACTTTTCGTTCTCTTTTAAGCAATTAACACACAAACAACTTCAAGATACGTACAATAATCACAAATGGACAACGCCAGATATACGCAACAACTTCAACTAAAACACCAAAACCCAGCAAATAACAACAACGTTTCCACCATTGAAAACCTGACCCAACTTTGAATCCGATCCGATACCCTGACCTGCGAGCCTAGCAAACCCGAGAACCCAAACCAGCAACAACAACCATGAAAATTTCAATTTGAAAATCATTTTAAATTTCAAATACTTGTACAATTTTTATTCTCAAGTGAGAGATTTAAAAATGCCCAAATTTACACTCCATTCTCTTTTGTCCCACATAGGTTGAAAAACAGAGAATCACCCTCCACCCTCTCTACCCTCTCTATAAAAGGGTCATTGTGGAGAAAATTTAGGAGAAGGCTTGAGAGGTGAAAAAATCCTTAGGAGCAAAATGGTTATTTTTATTTAGAAAAAAATTTATTTCATAGAGTTGGTTGGGTACTCAAAATTTTTGAGTTGACGGTGATGTTTTTCGGTGGTAGTTGATTTCGAGGAAGCTCGTAGCCTCATTTTGATACCTTGGAAAAGGTGAACATGCTTATCCCTTTTATTTTTATTGCCAATTTCTTCTCATCTTTTTATCTATAGTAATATTTATTTAGTTGTAATCATGAATAAGGCTGGGATTATTCATTGTAGAGGCTGGGATTGTTCGTTGTAGAGGCTTTGATGGCCATAGGATTTACTTATTCATTATCTTAGCTTCATGTTGTTATGTTTTAGGTTGTTTTTATCATATAATTCAAATGGTATTTTGTTATGTTTGTAGGTTGTAATTTCACTTAGTTTTGTCAATCTAGTGCAAAAGCTTTATTTTTTAGTTCTGGTATGTTGTTTGTGGCCTAATCATTGTGCATTGTGGTTTCGATTTTATTGTGTTAATTCAGATTCATTTTTAGTTCTTGTACCACTTCTAAATGCTCCTTGACCTTTAATGTCAATGAAAAATATGAAGTCGGTTTATAAGCCAAAATTTTTACCCGAAGATCTCTTTGTTTGGGGCTTAATCTTATGGTTTCAATTTTGTTTGGGTTCATTTTTAGTTCTTGGAAAAATTGTTATAATTGTTCATGTTTTCCCCCTTTGATGCATAGGTGGACCACTTCTAAATGTTCCTTGACCCTTAATGTCAATGGAAAAAATGAAGTCGGTTTATAAACCAAAATTTCTGCCCGAAGATCCTTTTGTTTGTGGATTAATCGTTGTGGTTTCAATTTTGTTCGGGTTCATTTTTAGTTTCTTTGAAAAGTTGATTTAGTTCAAGTTTTCCACTTTGATGCATAGTCGAATTTCTTTTAAATGTTTCTTGACCTTTAATGTCAATGGAAAAAATGAAGTCGGTTTATAAACCAAAATTTCTACCCGAAGATCCTTTTGTTTATGGATTAATCATTGTGGTTTCAATTTTGTTCGGGTTCATTTTTAGTTTGTTTGAAAAATTGCTTTAGTTCAAGTTTTCCCCTTTGATGCATAGTCGAATCGCTTCTAAATGTTCCTTGACCTTTAATGTCAATGAAAAATATGGAGTTGGTTTACAATTTTTACTCGAAGATCCCTTTGTTTATGGATTAATCGTTGTGGTTTCGATTTTGTTCGGGTTCATTTTTAGTTTTTTTGAAAATTTACTTTAGTTCAAGGTTTCCCCTTTGATGGATAGTCGAACTGCTTCTAAATGTTCCTTGATCTTCAATGTCAATGAAACATAAGGAGTTGGTTTACAAGCCACAATTTCTACCCAAAGATCCCTTTGTTTGTGGATTAATCATTGTGGTTTTGATTTTATTCGAATTCATTTTTAGTTTCTTTGAAAATTTCTTTAGTTCAAGTTTTCCTCTTTGATGTATAGTCGGATCGCTTCTAAATGTTCCTTGACCTTTCATGTCAATGGAAAATATTAAGTCGGTTTACAAGCCAAAATTTCAACTCGAAGATCCCTTTGTTTGTGGATTAATCATTGTGGTATCGATTTTGTTTGGGTTCAATTTATAGTTCTTTGGAAAATTACTTTAGTCCAAGTGTTCCTCTTTGATGCATAATTAGACCGCTCCTAAGTGCTCCTTGACCCGTAATGTCAAATAAAAAGATGGAGTTGGTTTATAAGCCAAAAGTTTTGATCCAAGGATCCCTTTATGACCTTATGCAAAGTTTACTTTGAACTTCCAAAAGAGAGGAAGGAGGTGAAACAATCTCGGTCAATTAATTTGTCTCTTCTAAAGCACTACCTAAACTCGCTTTAGAATTTGATTTTCTTAGTCCAAGGTTTAATTTGAGCGTTTCTGTTGAACTAAGTCGTAAAAATTATACATTTTATTGTTAAATCAGAATAGGCGTTAAAGCGTTCGTTTCAGTCTTGGTGTGTTGCTTTCTCTTTGTTTTTATTTTGAAGTTGTCTCTATGCCCTAAAGTGTTATTTTTCTTTTTATTAAAGTTAAAATGTGAAAGTCTTTGAAATTTTTACTACTTTCAAATTGCATATGAATTCGGCTTACCAAAATAATTGTGGCTCGTTTCATCCTAAATGTCCCTCTTTTGATTTCTTTTTTGAAATTTTGATCTCATTAATACATCGAAAGTGTTTGAAGCAACCATGCTTGATCTTTATAAAGTATAGTCCTTATTTCTTATTTCTTTGAGATTTTAGTCTTTATGTTTTCTCTTTGGATGATTAGGAACATTAATTTTCTAGGCTCTTATTTAACCCAAGTGGTTCATTTTTATGTATGTGTGCGCTTAGCCTTTAAAATTAGTTGTTAAATGAATACTAGCTGGATGGATTCTAATCTTTCTCTTTTTTCTTCTTTGTTTCACATGTAAATGTTGAGTCCAAATGGACTCCTCTTATGTGCATTTCGACGGTGGGCCAATGTGGCCCATTTCCCTTTTGAGTCATCCCCTCAAACCTATCAAACTAGCTTGATTATTGGAGAAAGAAGAAGTCGCCGATGAGAGGAGATGGGGTTAAAGTTTATTTTTTTTAGTAGCTAAGATACATGAAAAATCTCATTTCTTTTTATTGCTTTATTTATCATTATGCATCTAGTTATTTATTCATTTGGGCCTCGAAGACAAAGTTGTAAATTAATAAAGGTGAAGTCGATTATGGGACAAAAGTTTCAAAAAGATAGTTTAGGACATGTTATGGGCCAAAGCTCAATATCTATATTAGGACAGGTGAAGATGGGCCAAAAGCCCAATTAGATTAGGACAAGGCTGATAGATTTAGGCTTAAGAGCCTAAATCACTTGTTTCGTCCCACTTACTCCTTTTTCTATGTTTATTTGCTATTTGGCTTTAATTTGCTTAGAACTAGGTAGATTCCCTACAAAGTCGTTAAAAATTGATTTTTAAGTTAGTCAAAAGAATCATTTTCAAACAGTTCAGATAACCGCAAGTTAGCAAACATTTTAGGTGCCTTAAAAACCTTCCTAAGATGTTAATGAGAACCGCTTACCTAGAATTTCAAAACTTAAATGATTTTTTGGTTTTAAATCATTTTAAGTAATTTATAAAGGTTTTCTTAATTTTCCTAAATAAATTAAGTCCCGACTCTAAAAGTAGTTATTTCTCCGCAAAACAAAAATGGTGACTCTGTTGGGGATTTTTAACTAGGTTCAAACCAAATGTTTAAATTTATCTTTTGACTAACTAGCTAAACCGTTTACGTGCTTATGTGTTTCATTCTGAAGAATTTAAACTATTGTATTTCATGGCATAATCCTGCATAATTATTAAATTGTTTTGGGGTTTCGTGGTGCCCCGGCTCCTGTTGTTCAACTCCAAATCAAGTGTAGGGAATACGACAGTTTATCGGCACGTTAGACGGTTGGAGACTGTTTGTATTTCCAAACCCAAGTTGTCCTCTTGGGAACCTATGTCCAAACCCACTCTAGACGCCTAAGATAGAGCTAAACCAAAACCCTCTTTTAAGCATAATCCTAGGATGACCCAATACCCGAGGGGGTGTTGGGCCCATTAGAAAACTTTTCATGTATCTATTGACCCCGAGTCAATTACAGACGAATCATGTTTATGTGTTGAAGAAAATACATGTTATTTAATCCAATCCATTATCCTTTAGGGGTAGGAGGAAAGCTTGTTTTGTTTACTTTTGTGTAAGGATGCCTCAATCATACACAACTTGAGGAAGGAATTAAAATGAGCCTGGATAAAGGTTGATTTGGATGATTGCATGATTTCCCATCCTAGTGATCTAGAGCACAGTTGTAGGAGAATCGCTTGATCATCAACAGATGTCACCTATGACATAAAGTGGACAAAGCTAAGAGGGCGAAGGCCGATAGAAGAGCATCTAGGAGCTAGTATTTCCTATCCCCTACATGGGACGTTGTTCTTTTTCTCATGTGATTTTTTCCTTTCCCTCAAGATTGTATCTCTTTTGTGCAACTTTTGTAAGAATTTATTCCCTTTATGTATATCTATGGAGATTTTTTAGGGAAAATGGATTGGTTTCAAAAAGTATATACTTCCTTCAAATACGTTAGGCTAACCCTTGGCTCAAAAGAGTCACCCAATTAGGATGCACTTTTATTACAATATACTTTTGTGATATAACTTTTTATGTGCTTATACGTGTTATTTTGATTTGAATCAAAGGCGAATTGATCCAATATCATTTTCCATAGAGCATCTCTAGGCAGAAATATACCCCACTATACAAAAGTCTGACCAAATATATTCCAAGTTTCCAAAGTCTGTCAGAAAAGTCCGCAATCATCCTTAAAACTTTCTAAATGCTCATTACCATTTCAGGAAGATTGACTATGGACTCATAAGAAGACATTATATGTTTGACCTACGTAGGGCCTGATTTCTCCTTCGTAAGATACACAGGCAGCCTTTCGGCCCGGCCCCTAGCTTCAAAAACTCTGTTGTCCCCCACTTTCTTGAAAGAAGTAATAAGGTCAAAAAAAGAAAAGTTGAGCCTTCCTGATAAATTACACCTATCCATATCATTGAGTAAAATCCTGTTCATTTAAATTTTTGAGTCATCATTACTTCATGGATCAATTCGCATGAGATAAGAAACAACTCTATGTTCTTACTTCCTAGATTATCATATTGCTTTGCTTATTACTAACGGAATCTAACATATCTGCCTTTGAGTTATTTTACATTACAGATAAATAAAAACTACTTTGTGTTGAAATAAGTTGTCAGAACATCCCTACTTTACCCGGTCAAAAGCGCATAAAATTCTGTCCCCTAACCATCATTCAAATATGCCTGGGAGTGAAGAAGAAAATGCATTGACAATTAGGGACAATGTAATAGTGGAACAAAGCGACATGATTGCTTAACTTCCAAGGAAATTGGAAATGCTTTAGGAGGAAATGAATCATACTAAAGATTTGGTGAATTTGTCCATCACTGTCAATAATTCTGCCTCAGGAGGACACAGGACTCCACTCCAAATTCCTCCTCTCAGTATACTTATTCTCGAGAATCATCCAAATAAGCTTCCCAATTACCCACAAATATTATAATCAATAATCCTCCAAGTCATGTTGTCCAAAACACCAATCGAGAAAATAATCCAGATGCCAACCATCCACAAAATCCATCCTTAGTCCCACAAAATTCATCCCCGCATCCCCAAAATCCATTTTCAAATCCACAAAAATCCGCTCCAAAATCCACTCCTAAATCCACAAAATCCATCTCCAAATCCACAAAACCTCTCTTAGATTCCACCAAACTATCCTAAAATTCCAAAAAGTGCTATTAATTTCCAAAATGACCTTCCTCTCTACCACCCAATATCTTCCCATCCCCAAAATCAACCTACTCTCTTAAATCCTTCTCACGTCATCATATCTCCTGACATCTACAATCACTTTCCCAATCTCAAGGTAGATCATTATGAGGAGAAGGAAAAGGAGTGGAGGATTGAGCATGAAAAAAAGTTGTTGGCCATGCATGAAGAGATTATGAGGTTCAATAAATCTTATGGGGTAGGCGATAATAATGTTTTAGGGTGCAATAAGTAGTGTGTGCACCCCAGAGTAGATCTACCAAAAAGGTATAAGGTCCCTAAATTTAAAGTGTTCAACAGTATCGAAAATCCAATGGCCCATCTAAGAAGGTATTGTGATCAAATGGTTGGGGTAGGAAGAAATGAGGAATTATTGATGCGATTATTCAGCCGAAGCTTAAGCGGTGAAGCCTTAAATTGGTTCATATATCAAGAACTAAAAAGATGGTCTAGCTGGAGGGCGTTGGCTAAAAGGTTTCTTGATATATTTGCATTTAACATTGAGATAGTCCCTGACTGATACTCACTAGACCGGATCAACCAGAAGAATGATGAGTGCTTCCGAGACTACCTCCCATGTATGAGTAAGAAATGGTATCGGTTTCTCTTGTTCTTAGGAGGGAGAATTTTATACTAGGATGGTATCCGCGGTCAAAGAAACTTTTACAGATTTAGTAAAAAATGGGGAATTTCTAGAAGAATGCATTCGAACGGGAAAAAATACCAAAACCCCAATATCATCAAAATCTTCTGCATTCTCAATGAAAGAAAGAGAGGATGTGAATGCGGTCTCTACTAATTCTATTGGTAAATTGAAGAAAAAATTTAAACACAGGAACATTCTCTCCTCTACACCATCACCAAATTTTCAGTATGTATTCTACACCCAACCCCAGTACTAAGCTCCACTTCTAAATATCCAATCCCAGTTCCAAGCTCCACTTCCAAATATCCAATGCCAATACCAAGCTCCACTTTAAAATATATAACCCCAGTACGAAGCTCCACTTCCAAATATCCAATCCCAGTACCAAGCTCCACTTCTAAATATATAACCCCAGTACCAAGCTCCACTTCTAAATATACAACCCCAGTACCAAGCTCCACTTCCAAATATCCAATCTCAATACTAAGCTCCACGGCCAAATACTTTACCCAATACCAAGTTTCGAAATGGATTATCAACCTCATGTTTAAGCTGCTCATCCAAATAACCAAACAAACATCCAAGAAACTCCAAATTATCATCAAGTACCTCTTCCTGCTAATCAAAACCATTATAATCTCCTACGTCCAAACCTCGAAAAAAGACATCCCCGAAACTTTACCTCATTGGTTGAAAGTCGCACCCAACACTTTGGAAGATTGAAGGACGTTGGTCATTTACATCCTATCCAATCCAAACTTATCAATCCTACTTCTCAATTTTATCATGTTGATCAAAATTGTGCCTATCATTCAAGAGCGGCGGGGAACAGTATCGAGGATTGCATTAACCTGAAGCATAGGATTTAAGATTCGATCGATCAGAAAGTAATCACCCTCTAGTCATCGACACCAAATGTAAACAATAATCCATTGCCTAATCATGGGGGAACTACAGTTAACATGATCAAAATAGAGTTAGAATGGGTGTCTAGCAAGACCATCACTAAGGTGGATTCGGAAAACCCCAAAAAGACAGAAGGAGTGGAGAAAATAGAGAAAGTCATGGTTGCTTTAAGTATATTGAGTAAGGATTTAGAAGGAATTATTGAGCTCATTATGATCCCATAAAAATCATCTAAATATGTGTTAGGATACCAGCCAAGAAAGAAGGATGAGATTAAAGATAAGTCAAAGACGAATCTGTCTAAACCATTGTCACTCATGTACCAGTCTTTTCCTATGTGTGAGATGTCAAAAGATGATGGTCTTAGGGATGGGATAAGAAATAAGTTCAAGGAATGCAATAATATACTAGAGGATTTCCCAAAGTCTGATGGGGTAAGGAAGGTTGCACCAGGAGAGGCTTTGCAAAACTGGACCTCCATTTCGCTCATAACTCATCGCCCATCATGGTAGATGAAAGGGTAATTACTAGTAGTTTTAAAAATTAGTGATAATCAGAAGGAGGCCCCATGATCCACCCTTTTATGTTTCAAATTTTCTTTTTGTGTTTTACAGCTTTCAAAAAAAGGCATAGGCCCACATTAACGCGGGTCATGAGCCATAGTTTGTGTTATTTCACAAATTTTAATGAAAAAATCCTTCCTTTATTTAAGAAGTTATTTTGAAATATTATTGCATTTTATTATCTTGTTATCATCTAACATGGTTTATTTCCATAGAAATAATTTAAAGCCTACCAATGTCATGTCAGGTCAAGGGCTAGATGAACAAAGCGCAAGGAATGACGATGAATAGTAAGATAGTGATGAAGAGCAGTTAGTGGAAGATATAGAGGAATTTGAAAATCGAGAAAAGCCCAATCTAGAGGAGACCTAATACTACTTGAGACAGATGGTCAAGAGTGGACCAAACTAATCAATTCTGGTGCGGTAAAGAGATACTGTGTTTGAAAGAAGTTTTTATTTTTGTTTCCTTATCTTATTTGTTTGCCTTTATGATAGTATTTGTTTTATGATGTGTAATTTCCTAGAATCTCTTTCCCTTTATGTATAAACTATGTTTGACCTGAATTCCCAAGAAAGGGATACATAGACAGCCTATGCCAGCTTCAGTCAATCCCTTAGGAAAATTTATCCTTTCCTTTTATGTACGAACACCTGAATTCCCAAGAAAGGGATACGTAGGAGGCCTATGTTGGCTTTGGTCAACCCCTTAGGATAATTTATCATTTCCTTTTATGTACGAACTATGTTTGACTAGTTTGACTTGAATTCCCAATAAAGGGATACGTAGGCGGCCTATGTTGGCTTTAGTCAACCCCTTAGGACAATTTACCCTTTCCTTTTAGGTACGAACTACGTTTGACCTAAATTTCCAAGAAAGGGATACGTAAGCGGCCTATGTCAGCTTCGTTCAACCCTTTAGGATAATTTATCCTTTTCTTTTATGTACGAACTATGTTTGACCTGAATTCCCAAGAAAGGGGTACGTAGAACGGCCTATGTTAGCTTCGGTCAAACCCTTAGAATAATTTATCTTTTCTTTTTATATATGAACTACGTGATGACTTGAATTCCCAACAAAAGGGATATGCAGGTGGGCTATGTTGCTTTTGTTCATCCCATTAGATTTTTCTATATACCCCTAGCATAGTTTTAAACTATGTTTGACCTGGTTCCTACTTCAACGGGATACGTAGGCGCCCCTACGGATCAGTCATATAACCCCAGAAAATGGAAATTGGGGAAGAATTTTTTAGAAGGAATCTCAAAAACTCATAAGAAAAAGACCGTCTTCCAACAAAGAGAACGAATACCAACAAAGACTTCGAATCCTCGTGAGCTGAGCTCATCTCTTACAACATTAAACTAGCGAAAAAAATTTGAGGAGGGCCTCAAAATTTCCTTTAACACTGGAATATATTTCAAATCATCTATCACCAGAGGTCGAAGTCAAGTTTTGGATATCCCCAGCTGCGACAAAGTCTAGGTAGACTAAATATCCGACTATGATAGAGCTTCTGATAAAAAGCCTCAACAACCCTGAATCCCTAGCAATTTTCTATTAAATGTTAGATATAGTCAGAACCGAATGAAAGACATTCGTTGATCTAATACATGACATAATTGGAAGAGATTTTCTAAAAGCTTTTACAGAAGTTTTTGAAACTAGTTTTTAAAATTAAGACTACTTTCGAAAATCTATGCATATCTTTTTACATAGTGATTGCCTAGGCATCTATTAGAATGAGGAGTTAGGGTAGAGATCCTAATATGAAGGAGCATTCGAAAGATGGAAAGGAAAAAACCAAGGATCGAAGAAGGTCAACATGGAGTAGTTTCAGTCAAGACTAATCATCTTTCTCTAGATGCAGGGATCAATACACAAAAATGGGAATATTTTTCAAAAATACCTGAGTGGGTTGGGAGCCATACCAAAGCATATAATGCTTAAGAACAGTATTTTTAGATATCCCCCAAAGACGGATTTAATACCCATTTATCGAGGACCTTTTAAAATGTGTATCTCATTTCTCGAGACCATGAAGGACAAACAAGGGCGCCTTATCTTCCTTATGAATATTGTATTTAGAATTCTTTATATAAAAGTAGTCGCTAGCATAATCAACTTTGTGTCTATTAAATATTTACTTTGAGTGCAAGTGAATTCAAAGAAGTCGGCACAGTAAATACTACAATCAAAAGAATCACTCAATAGGAGGAAGAGCGAAAATTCTTCCTCAAAATTCATTGAAGCGAAAGGGAGGTATTTAACTGACCCTAAAAAGGGATTTTACCCATTCATTTATATCTAGAGGGTCTGCCATTTAAATACTTCTTCGAAAAGAGAATGAATAGAAGATTAAACTATTCATATTATGATGCAGAGTATTTGTCAATTAAACTTTTGCAAATTTAACTGTGGTTGCCAGTGAGGGCGACATTGTGTCTACTAACTGTCTACATTGAGTACAGGTACATGTAGAAAGCAAAAATGCATACAAACGGACTCAACCAAAATTGTTTTCATTTCTAAGGGGTCCATTGGACAAAGGATCATCAGCATTCAATATCTATTGACAAGTGAGATACAAAGGTTGGTGTCGAGGATATATCAGCATTTAATTTTTTTGACACATGAGACACAAATGTTGACGTCGAGGATATCATCAGCATTCAATATTTATTTACACACAAAACACAAATGCTGGCATTGAGGATATCATCATCATTCAATATCTGTTGACATGCCAGACACAAACGTTGGCGTTGAGGATATCATCAGCATTTAATATCTATTGACATACGAGAAACAAAAGTTGGTGTCGAGGATATCATCAGCATTTAATATCTATTGACATGTGACACATAAATGTTGGCGTTGGGGATATCATCAGCATTCAATATATATTGACACGCAAGACACAAATGCTGGTGTCGAAGGTATCATCAGCATTTAATATCTGTTGACACATGAGATACAAACGCTGGCATTGAGGATATTATCAATATTTAATATCTATTGACATGCGAGACACAAATGCTAGCGTTGAGAATATCTCATCATTTTATGAATCAGCATCTGAATGCATCAAGAGCACATAATTTGAAGGGACGCCTTTAAGTCGTTATCTGAAGACAGGTGATGTATGAGATTTCCTAGAAATTGGAAATTTAAGTGTCATCTATAAGTCATATTATTTAAAATAGGATAGCGTGGAAGATTACCTTTAAGTTAATAGCTGATAGGTTATCCGTGAGCCGCAATGACATCCTAATTGGATAGTGTGCAAGGTTACCCAAAAAATGATAGTCAAAGGTTATCCATAAGTCACAACTAAATCCTTACCAAAGAATATGTGATATTATCAAATTGATAAGTCTAAGGGTTCTCTATAAGCCGCATCATATCCAAGATTGATTATGTGCAGGATTACCCAAAGACTAGTAATTTGAAAGATATCTATAAGTCATATTGTGTCCAAGGTTGGAAGACATATAGGAATACATGAGAGCTAGCGATTGGAGGGTTATCTATAAGACATCTCTTATCCAAGGTAGAATAATGTGCAGGATAACCTAAAGGCTAGTAATTCAAAGGATACTTGTGAATTACCTCATATCCAACATCAAATAATGTGCAAGATTATCCAAAGATTGTTAATTCAAGGGAAATCTATAAGAAGTATCGATACAAAAGATGTGCAGGGCTTACCCGAGGTCACATGTAAAGAATCATTATCAATAACCAAAAAGGTTATCATAGGTAACCAAAATGATTTACCTCAGCATAATATTACACTATTGCAGGGACTATTCTACATAAAGTGTCATCGGTATCCAAAAGTTCTGTATGTTGTTGTGAGTTATTTCCTTCCAAACAGGTACATGAAAGGAGGACTTTGCTTTTTAGGCAACAATTTGCTTGGAGAAATGGTAAAAGATTATATACCCCTTTCTTGAACTATGCTTATTACTAATTCTTTTGTTTGAAACATTGTCTAGAGCATCCAAGAGGATGAAAATCTCAAATCAAAACCACAAGTACGGACAACTCCAAATAGGATGCAACACAACGTGGAACTCTTTCGTAGTAGCAAAATGGGACATAGTCTAGAGAGGGACGTCAAACTCTCTGGATGCAAGCTAAAGAATGATTAACACCACCATCCAGCCACAACCGTATTAGAAGGCATGTGGGTATTTTGGGATATTATGGTTTCATCTTCACCTTTGGGATATTTCTAAACTCATACCGAGGGTAAACTTCTCTTTATTTCAAATTCGGGTGACAACATACTTAGAGTTTTGGAAATTATATCCAGGTAAGTTCTTACCTAAGGATGTGAAGGATCCCACATTCATGGTTAAGAGGTTACAAGCCTCTTTTCCGCAACTCAATTGACTTGTCATTTCTCCGGAGCCAAAGATCGTCTAAAATAAAAGAATATATTTTTTATTGATTGAGTCGAACTACAAGAAGTCTGATTCCCTGAGTCTTGGGGATATGTAAGCTGGGCTCTATGTAGAAAACTCGACTGCACTCCAACCTCTCCCCAAATCCCTCTATTCCCCAGCATTTTGGTTTTATTAAAAATTCCAAAAAGCTTAAATAGCTTGTGAATTTTTTGAAGATCATGCTTAAAATCAAGAGTTATGAACAACAAGTGGCCTGAATTCTTATGTAAACTAAGATATGTAGGAAATCTGATACCGAGATCCATCCATAACTCCACAAAATTCATGCGAAAACCAATCTCTTTTAAAAATGAATTTGTGGTCGGACAAAAATTAGGAATGTCAAACTCCATTTACCTAGGTTTACTAGCACTATAACACCCTGAATATGGTACCCAGAATGCGACACAATGCTCATAATCCTGAAGGACCACAAGTTAACCCATGACTGATATCTGTAATTGAGCCCTGAATAATAATGGTAATATAATAAATGCAAAAACATGAACTGAAAGGCCATAAGGTTTAATACTGATATATAACTGAAAATATGGTATAACAATACCAAAACAACTAAAATAACTGTCTGAACATGTTGTAGTCTGAAAGCCTCTAAAATTGAACTGTCTGAATAAGGAGTTAATGGGTCAATCCCCCAACTAACCCTATCTGCTAAAATAAACTAAGTACTAAAAGTATGAAATAATTAAATAATAACATCCTCGAATAATAAGGACTCACTGTTGAATCTGACTGCTGAAATTGGAATGCTAATAATACTTTAGAGCACGTGTTTCTGAACCTATGGTATAAAATACCATAGCAAAAATGCGTCAGTATGATTGAATATACTGGTATGCAAGGGAGGTAGGCTGAATGTAATGGATCATATGCATAACAATACTAACTAACTGAATAACATGAACGTGAGAATACAAGCATGAATACGTAATTGTATCTGAGATCGTGATAACACTGACTCATGAATTCTGATAACGTGGATTTACTAATATCTGGGTACTAATATTGGGATACTAAAAGACTAAGTCTATTGAGTATTGAGAAACTGATGTCATATTACTGATAAAGGAATGACTATTTCTGACAGTTCTGATTATGAAGAACTGGTCTAATTGACTATATCTGACAGTCCTGAAATATGAATATCGGTAACATGAATTTCATATAATTAATATACTATTAACTGGGTGACTGTGTCTGACAGTCCTGATATTGATGGAACTAGCTGAGTTTCGTACTGAGTTGAGCGACTATATCTGACAGTCCTGAAACTGTAGAACTGAACTGAGTTTTATTACTAAGATTGAATTCAAAACTGAGACTGTGGAAGGTAATCATCTAACTAACATTCCCCGAAACTAAATTGGTGGGTTCCAAACTGTAACCCCAACTGGAAGGGTATCAGTACCGTGCCATGGATAAAGATAAGTTGTGAGTAAACCTTCTCTGACAGGGAGCTCTTCCACTAACCCCTTTTGGTAGGAGAATCAAATGAGGTGTATAATCCCTAAACTCATAGGGTACATATCAACCTACGCTGGTTACATAGTTCTTGAATGTAAGGATTGCTTCTAAGGATCACACCCTCTACTGACTAACAGGTGAGTCCCCATTCTTGGGTTCACTCGGTGTTGAATCCTACTTCTAGATGAAGAGACACTGAACTGATTTAAACTAAACTAAATTATTACTGATAGTATCTTTTAGCTGATTTGAATAGAATTCACTAAATTCTGTTGACTGACAGAATACTACTGAGATTGGATAGCTGGATGAGATTAATGAGATTACTGAGTTTTCCTGAGTCATGTAATTGAATGAATTCTAATGATCATGGCTTGAATGAGAGTATCGTGAAAACTGACACTGGCTCTAGGCACACAGCTAAATTGGTGGTTACAAGTACCCCCAGGACTCGATAGCATGAAACTGACAAGACTTGACACTTCATGAATGCATAACCAATATCAACAATTCATAATACAATAAGTTGGGGATTTCATGAAACACATGGTTGTCATAATGTTGTACATGGATGGAATTGCATATAGACTTGTCATACTTTCATCAACCTAATCTCATGAACATTCCATCAAATACTCATAATGCACACAAAATCGTGGAAGTCAGTCTTAGTCATAAGGATAAAGCATGTATTTATTATTTGAGTAACAATTGAGCTATAATACCCAATTTCTATCCTCCTAGCCATTTTGTCAAACACCCTACATGCACAACTTAGGGAATAGGTAAAATCATCAAATTACACATCATAAACAACTCAATTCATGGATTTCATCTTGCATGCTAACGTAGTTTCATGAAAACACATAAAGATTCCAACTTAGGAATCATACAACAAGATAAACATGGTTACAAACAACCCACAACATAAATATCATGTTTTATAATTTGAAAGAGGGTTCTTGGACTTCATGGATGAAAGGAATCTATAAATCAACACTTGACATACCTTAGTTCCTAATTTTACAAAGATTGACGGAGAGATTCTTGAATTTGAGTATTGAATTTGAATCCTTAATTGAAAACCCTAGCTTGTTCTTGAGAGAAACTCTATATTTTGGGTGAAATATGGCTGAATCACCTGTTATTAGGTTTATCTAAGGATGGGAAATTGACCCCTTTGCCCTTAAAAATGAGGACATTTAATGACTTAAAAAATTGGGTGTTGATGCTATAAGCAACGCGGTGCGTTGATGGCTGCGATGTGATACTCGATGCATCGCGCCATGATCGTGTCAAGCCTTAAAAGTTTTGGCTCTGGCATCCTGCACAAATATTGACCAACGCGATTGGAGATGCGGCATGCCATGATCGCATTAGTCCACTATTTTGGGACTCTGAACATGATTTAAACGTGTTCCGAAAAATCTAAAACTTGTCCGGGAACACCTATTGACCTTCCTGATCATGAACTAATAAAAATACAGACCATTAAAGGATGTTAAGGTGGTGAAATAATATTGCCAACTTTCAAAGGCCAATAATAGGCTAAGTCTGGGAACCTAGATAGAATTTTTTAAGTTTGGGACCTCTTGAGAAGCTTAAAGGACTGAATTAAGCTTTAGGATTTTACGGGGTCTTACAATATCTCCCCATTGAGAACATTCTTCCTTGAATAAGACTGACTGAGAGGGAAGAAAAAATAAACTGACATACATACTGAACATGGACAACTGGAACATAATTCATTGACTGACATGACCGATAAACTGAATATCATACTGAACATGCATATCTGATGCATGGTTAACCGGTTCATGAATGCATAACTTAATATACAATGGTAATTGATACCAAGCTTATCATGGAAATCTGAGCATAAAACTGGATAAGTTCAAAGGAGACTGTTTCCTTAAATTGAAAATTCTAATAAGCCTAAAATTAATTACTAGATATGCAAGAGAGGAAACACGTGAATGAAATTGAGTCTAGAACGTGATACATAAGTTGGATATCATGATCTAAATTGAGTACCTTGAATAAGCAGCTTATGGCTAAGGTCGGAGTTTGAGGGTCAACTTATAAGTACCCCCTTAATCCAAACTAGATTTATTATGAGAAGAGATAATGACATGTTTTATGTCATGATAGGTCGGGGAATTATTGTGTATCCACCTTGGGACACTAGGTCCCTCGAAGAATACTAATTTTTCTAAGATACTGAGGAAAACTAGGGCAATGCACAAGGCACCTACAAATTGAATCGCGGCTGGATATCCGAGATCTGAAGCTAAGACAAAGTGATTAGACCTTACGCACTGCAACTGAGACTACAAAAAAGATTTATATGGGTACTGAGCACGAATGCATAAATATATACTCACTTTATCTGATTAACTGAATAACTTATATCTGAATACTGGGCATGTAAAACTAAACTGTACTTAGTCTAGATAGCTGGACTGAGACTATAAGGTATTATACATAAGAGGTAATGGTTGACTGGGCAACATGAGGTAACTGAGCATGAGTGAGGGAAAACTGTATTACCTTAGGAATTCAAGACTAGGATTCTAATCATAATTCAGAAACATTCTGTAAACTGAGGTACTGTAATACTAATAACTGGGTAACTGATGGACATATGCTATGGTCAGGTAATCTTGAAACTAGACTGAGTTTCTGATCTGACTACTGGACTAGGACTGGGACTGAGACTATAGCTAAGATGGTAATTGAGACTGTAATAGTAACTAAGACTGTAAGTGAGACTGAATATTGGTTTTATATAACTGAGGGTTTGACTGGTACGGGAGTACTGAATTCTGATGGCTAAGTAACTGATAACTGAAAGCCATGGTTCTGTAGAACTATCTTAGTCCTTTACTAAATATTGATTACTGAGATGACACTGTAACTGAGGCCTGCAGGATGGAACATTAAAACTACAGATTCCTGAGGGATCTAAATTGAGGGTATACATGGCATAATCTGAGTTTGACTGAACATTAGGAGTAAAGTCATGAATTGTGTGGGCTAAGCATACTGTAAAGCATGACATGAGTCATGAGTTGCACGAACTGGGTTTGGAATTTTGAAATTCATAGAACATGATCCGCAATATTGGATGAACTTGGACTCCTCATACGAGAAACTTGAAACCCACACTATTCTATGAAAAGCACATGGATATAAGTTGTATTTGTGGTACTGAAATGGAAAGCATGCGTAAGTATCGTGATGGTTGAAGTATAAAACTTTGCACTGAGATAGGAATGGGTCAGGAATCATTTTCCCTTATGGATTTCCTATACATACTGGTATTACTACTGGAACTTGAAGGCCTGACTTTCAGAGATTTCATAACTGGATAGTTCATGTATACCTGTCGGGCTGTGTTAGACTAACTCACTGGGGGTGGGGACTGGAAAAAGGTGATGTTAACATTTGGTCTGACCCTAAAGTTGACTTCTATGCAAAGAGTTACAAAAGAAAAAGGAAGCTCCTGAATCTGAAAAACGTGAATATGTAAATGATGGATCTATAACATACCAGTGGCTGCATCAGGAGGACTTCCCTGATCCTGTCAGAACTGAAGTTCATAGAGTCTGTTTGGTCGCTGCCCACTTATAGCACTAGAATTGGCACCCTGCTGATTCGGGGGACCGGACTGAGTTGAAGGACAACCGTGATTACTTCTAGGGCCAGGCCTAGGACAATATCGGACCTTGTGACCTGTCTCACCACATTCGAAATACACATCACTACCGGCTTTACATATACTCTTATGATTCTTACCACACTATTCACAAAGTGGATGAGTAAAAACCCTGCTCTCACTATCTTGGGCCTTGGATCCTGGTGCCCCATCTCTACGGTTATTTCTGAACTTTGGTACTGGTGCACTAGCTGAAGATGGAACTGGGGCTGAAAAGTTTTGTCTATGCTGTGAACGGTTACCACCCTGCGACCCTGGCTGAGAAAAATAATAACTACCAGTTCTGGCCCTCTTATTTTCCCTCTCCTTCTTCTTAAGTTTCTACTCCTCAATCTCTTGAGCATAGAACATAAGCCTAGATATGTCTATCTGTTTAATCAATATCGCAGTCCTACACTCCTTAACCACTCTACCTGATATCCCAGACACAAACTTATTCATTCTAGATCTACTTTCTGCTACTACATGAGGAGCGTACCTGGCTAACTAAGTGAACTTAAGGGAGTATTCTTTTACGCTCATGCTACCTTTTCTGAGATTGATGAATTCTAACACTTTGGCTTCTTTCTGCTCTAGGGGAAAGAATCTACCTAAGAAAGTCATGGCAAACTCTTCCCATTCTATGGGCTCTGCATCTTCACCCCTGTCTACCTTCCACTGCTTAAACTATGTATGGGCTACATCTTGTAGCTGGTAGGTGGCTAACTCTGCACTCTTACTGGAAGTCACTCCCATGATATCTGTCACTTTCTGAACCTGGTCGAGGAACTCCTATGGATCCTCTTCAGACTTAGAATCAGAGAATATGGGAGGATTCATTCAGGTGAAGTCCCAAATCCTGGCTGCAGCAGAATTGGCCACTAGGTTGGCCGGAACACCAGTTGGCCGGTTATTCTGAGTTGTGACTGAATGGTGTAGAGTAGTAAATACAGTTCTGAATTCTTCATGAGAGACGTTCTCATCTAGAGGATCTTCCTGGACAGGCTGAGGTGTTGGCCGATTCCCTATTTCTCTTTCGTTAGCCCTTTTAGGATGCATGTTCTATAAATGGAAGAGAAGAAGGGATTAAACTGGAAGTTTGACTGAAGCTCATGCACACTCGCATGATATGAATACTGAAAGAAGGGAAACTATTCCTAAAAAATCTCATAACCTCCTGCACATAAGTGTGGTGCACAACATACCCATGTACAAGACTACTATATGTGGCTTTTCAGATTTCCTAGGACTCTGTTGAACCTTAGGCTCTGATACCAAGTTTGTTAACGCCCCGAATATGGTACTCGAAATGCTACACGGTGCTCATAATCCTAAAGGACCATAAGCTAACCCATGACTGATATCTGTAACTGAGCCCTGAATAATAATGGTAATATCATAATTGCGAAAACATGAACTAAAAGGCCATAAGGTTCAATACTGATACATAACTGAAAATATGGTATAACAATACCAAAATAACTGAAATAACTGTCTAAACATGTTGTAGTTAGAAAGCCACTAAAACTGAACTTTCTAAATAAGGAGTAGATGGAACATCCCCCAACTAACCCCATCTATTAAAATAAACTAAGTATTGAAATAATAAAATAATTAAATAATAACATACTCAAATGATGAGGACTCACTACTGACTCTGACTGCTGAAACTGGAATGCTACTGATACTCTGAAGTGCGTCTTCTGAACTTATGGTATAAAACACCATAGCACAAATCCGTCAGTACGATTGAATGTACTGGTATGCAATGGAGGTAGGCTGAATGCAATGGTTCATATGCATAACAATACTAACTGATTGAACAACATGAACGTGGGAATATATGGATGAATACGTAACTGTATCTGAGATCGTGATAACACTGACTCATGAATTCTGATAATATGGATTTACTGATATCTGGGTACTAATACTAGGATACTAAAATACTAAGTCTATTGAGTACTGAGGAACTGATTTCATATTACTGATAAAGGAATGACTATTTCTGACAGTTCTGATTATAAAGAACTGGTCTGATTGACTGTATATGACAGTCCTAAAATCTGAATACTGGTACCATGAATTTCATATAATTAATATACTATAAACTGGGTATCTGTATCTGATAGTCCTGATTCTGATAGAACTAGCTGAGTTTCATACTGAGCTAAGCAACTGTATCTGACAGTCGTGAAACTGTAAAACTAAATTGAGTTCTATTATTGAGACTGGATCCAAAACTGAGACTGTGGGAGTTAATCATCTAACAGACATGCCCCAAAACTGAACTGGTGGGGTCCAACCTATAACCCCAGTTAGAAGGGTATCAGTACCGTGCCATGGATAAAGACAAGTTGTGAGTAAACCCTCTCTGACAGGGACCTCTTCCATCAAACCATCTATTAGAAAACTCAAATATGGTGTATAATCCCTAAACTCGTAGGGTACATCTCAACCTACGCTGGCTACGTAGTTTTGGAATGAAAGGATTTCTTCTAAGGATCACACCCTCTACTGACTAACAGGTGAGTCCCCATCCTTGGGCTCACTCGATGCTGAATCCTACTCCTAACTGAAGAGACATTGAACTAATTTAGACTGAACTAAACTGTTACTAATAGTATCTTTTAGCAGATTTGAACAGAGTTCACTAAATTCCGTTGACTGACAAAATACTACTGAGATCAGATAACTGACTGAGATTACTGAGTTTTCCTGACTCATGTAACTGACTAAATTCTAATGATCATGGCTTGAATGGGAGTATCATGAAAACTGACACTAGCTCTAGGCACACATCTAAATTTTCAGGTACAAGTACCCCCAGGACTCAATAGCATGAAACTGACAAGACTTGATACTTTGTGAACGTATAACCAATATCAACAATTCATAATATAATAAGTTAGGGATTTTATGAAACACATGGTTATCATAATGTTGTACATGGATGGAAGTGCATATAGATATGTCATACTTTCACCAACCTAATCTCATGAACATTCCATCAAATACTCATAATGCACACAATATCATGAAAGTCAGTCTTGGCCATAAGGATAACACATGCATTTATTATTTGAGTCACAATTGAACTATAATACCCAATTTCTATCCTCCTAGCTATTTTGTCAAACACCCTACATCCACAACTTAGGGCATAGGTGAAATCATCAAATTACACATCATAAACAATTCAATTCATGGATTTCATCTTGCATGCTAACGTAGTTTCATGAAAACACATAAAGATTCCAACTTGGGAATCATACAACAAGATAAACATGGTTACAAACAACCCACAACATAAATATCATGTTTTATAATTTGAAAGAGGGTTCTTGGACTTCATGGATGAAAGGAATCCATAAATCAACACTTGACGTACCTTAGTTCCTGATTTTACTAAGATTGACGGAGAGATTCTTGAATTTGAGTATTGAATTTGAATCCTTAATTGAAAACCCCAGCTTGTTCTTGAGAGAAACTCTATATTTTGGGTGAAATATGGCTAAATCACGTGTTATTGGTTTATCTAAGGATGGGAAATTGACCTTTTTTCCCTTAAAAATGTGGACATTTAATGACTAAAAAAAACTAGGTGCCGACGCTACAAGCGACGTGGTACGTTGATCGTTGTGACGTGATACTCGATGCATCGCACCATGATCGCATTGAGCCTCAGAAGTTTTGGCTCTGGCGGCCTGCAAAAATATTGACCAACGCGATTGGCGATGCGGCGCGCCATGATCGCGTTGGTCCATTATTTTGGGACTCTGAACATGATCTAAACGTGTTTTAAAAAATCTGAAACTTGTCCGAGAATACCTATTGACCTTCCTGATCATGAACTAATAAAAATACAGTCCATTAAAGGACGTTAAGGTGGCGAAAAAAGATTCCCAACTTTCAAACGCCGATAATAGGCTAAGTCTAGGAACCTAGCTAGAATTTTCTAAGTCTGAGACCCCTTGACAAGCTTAAAGAACTGAATTAAAGTTTAGGATTTTAAGGGGTCTTACAAGAATCCACCCTACCCAAATGGAGGGCCCAGTTGTTGACACCTAATTTTAGCCCTTTACGACTAAGTTTATTTCTGATTTTCTTTGATCTTAAATAAAATTACAACATTTATTTTATCTGAATAAAAAGATTTTCAAATTAGTTATCTGGATAATTTTTCCATCGTATTCAGTTATGCAAAATTATATAATTTTGTCACTTAATATTTATTTTAAGAAAAATTATATTTTAATCAAGGACCGTCTTGAAAATTAATTCAAATGAATAAAGTCTTCATATAAATTTAATTTGTTCTCAAAATTAATTTGTTTGAAAAATATATGTTTTATTTTGTCAAATCAAGAAGCTCGAGATTGAACGAGACATCAATTCGTATCGAATTTCAATTAAGTTTAGTCAAATTTATTTAATTCGGTCATAATTGAAATTAAATTGGTCATAATTGCAATGCAGTTGACCAATTGATTTTCAATTTGGTCAAAAATTAAACAAAATTGACCAACTCTTAAAATAATTGGGGTTATTTTATAAATAACCCCGAATCTTAAAACCAATTTCAGCCGCCACCAGCCCAATTTAATACACCAGCCAGCCCAGTTCACTTTAAAAACAACACTAACCCAAAGATCTTTTCTCCATTCAGGCCTAACAAACCATCCATAGCCCAACACAAATTATCTATGACTGGCCCATCCCATTTGTTCTCTTCAGCAGCTCCATTGCTCCAACAACCATCAGCCCAAACCCCAAATGACTGACCCGACCCAATCCCCACTTTTCATTCTCCCTTAACCAGCCAACGTACAAACAACTTTAAGATACATACAATACGCACAAATGGACAACACAAAAAATATGCAATAGCTTCAACCAAAACACCAAAACCCATCCAACAACAGCAACATTTCCACCATTGAAAATCCAACCCAACTACGAATCTGACCCGACATCGTGACCCACGAGCCCAGCAAACCCGAGAACCCGAACCAGCAACAGCAACTAAGATAATTTCAATCCAAAAATCATTTCAAATTTCAAATACTTGTACAATTTTTATCCTTAAGCGAGAGATTTCAAAATGTCTAAATTTACCCTCCATTCTCTTTTGTCCCACATTGGTGGAAAAGAAAAGAGTGACCTTCCACCATCTCTATAAAGGGTTATTGTGGAGCAAATTTGGGAAAAAGCTTGAGAGGTGAAAAAATTCTTTGGAGCAAAATAGTTACTTTTATTTAGTAAAAATTTTATTTCATAGAGATGGTCGTCTACACAAAGTTTTTGATTTGACGGTGGTATTTTTTTATGGTGGTTAATTCTGAGGAAGCTCATAGTCTCGCTTTGCTGCCTTGGAAAAGTTGAACACACTTCTCCCTTTTATTTTTATTATCAATTTCTTCTTTATCTTTTTCTCCATAGTAATAATTATTTAGTTGTAATCATGAATAAGGATGAGATTGTTCGTTGTAGAGGCTTTGATGGCCATACGATTTGCTTGTGATGATTGTCTTTATATTTTCATTCCGGTTGAAGTTACTTCGCATTTCTATTCGTGTTGATTCTTATTCATTATCTTAGATTTTTTTTGTTATATTTTAGGCTATTGTTATCATATAATTGCAATGGCATTTTGTTGTGTTTGTCGGTTGTAATTTCACTTAGTTTTGTCAATCTAGTTCAAAAGCTTTATTTTTTAGTTCTTGTATATTGTTTGTGGCCTAATCGTTACTCGTTGTGGTTTCGATTTTATTGTGTTAATTCAGATTCATTTTTGGTTCTTGGACCACTTCTAAATGTTCCTTAACCTTTAATGTTAATGGAAAATATGAAGTCGGTTTATAAGCCAAAAGTTCTACTCGAAGATCCCTTTATTTGGGGCTTAATCATTGTGGTTTCAATTTTGTTCAGGTTCATTTTTAGTTCTTGAAAAAATTATTATAATTGTTCAAGTTTTCCCCTTTGATGCAAAGTTGGACCACTTCTAAATGTTCCTTGACCTTTAATGTCAATGGAAAATATGGAGTTGGTTTACAAGCCAAAGATTTTACCTGAAGATCCCTTTGTTTGTGGATTAATTGTTGTGGTTTTGATTTTGTTTGGATTTATTTTTATTTTCTTTGAAAAATTGATTCCGTTTAAGTTTTCCCCTTTGATGCATAGTCAAACCGCTTCTAAATGTTCCTTTACCTCTAATGTCAATGGAAAATATGGAGTTGTTTTACAAGCAAAAATTTATACTCGAAGATCCCTTTGTTTGTGGATTAATCATTGTAGTTTCGATTTTATTCGGGTTCATTTTTAATTTCTTTGGAAAATTGCTTTAGTTCAAGTTTTCCTCTTTGATGCATCGTCGGATTGCTTCTAAATGTTTCATGACCTTTAATGTCAATGGAAAATATGGAGTTGGTTTACAAGCCAAAATTTCAATCCGAAGATCCCTTTGTTTGTGGATAAATTGTTGTGGTTTTGATTTTGTTTGGGTTCATTTTTTATTTCTTTGGAAAATTTCTTTAGTCCAAGTGTTCCTCTTTAATGCATAATTAGACCTCTCCTAAGTGCTCATGTGTGTGCTTATATGCATATTGTTGTTGACTTAAGAAATTATATTTGATGTGATGGTCGTGTAGGGGCTATATTTGAAATTTATTGGCCTTATGTGTGCATTAAATGACATTATTATTGTTTTCCCGATATGGGGGCTTGAATAGATATTATAGGCCTTCTTGAACAGTTTTTTCCTATATTATGATAGTAATACTCGAGAGAGAGGTTTTTGAAATTATATTTGATATCTTACATGACTATTTATTCTGGTGGTACCGAGTGAGGGATTGTATCATGAATTATTGACATTTTGAGTTGATTTTTAGGTTTATTTGTACCTGTATTGAATTGATCGTTATCTTTTTACTGATTGGTTATGAGTATTTCATTCTTATTTTGTACATATATATTCATGAGATATTGGTACCACTAACAAACATTGATTTTGAAAGAAAATAGGACACCTTATAAAATCCTTGGTCGTAAACATTAGTCGAAAAGGTGAATTAAGATATATATGGCTTGCAAACACCCCGTGGGTCCTGTCTTAAAGAGCTAAGGCTTGGAGGGTGTATACGAATAGCCAATTAATGGCTTACATCCATCATCATCACATTGTTTCAACATTGTATGTATTGTATTACATTGTTGTATTTCCCTTATATGTTTGTTACTGGGTCCCTTGAGTCCCATGGTATTGCATATACTACTTATTAGTTAACGGATGTGGTTAGATAGTTGTGGAGGTCTCTTGCTTGTTTCAGGCCATTGGGTTGTCCTATTATGTCATAGACCCAGTTTTTGTAGGCTTTTTTGGAGAGGTTCATGCCTTACAGTTTGGAGGATTAGATGAGAGATGAGTTTGATCACCTGACTAGGGCCCTATGACTATTGTATAATATGAGGAACACTTTCATGCACTAACCAAATATTACTGCCATTATCTCCACTAAGTCAAAGAGATCGAGAAGTTTGACAAAGTGTTAAAAGTTCATTATAAGTTGGCTACAACCCAGATGATTATTTCAGGAGATTCTTTTAGAGCATTGTAGATCATTCTGAGTTGATTCAGTTAATTCATTAGAATACTAAAAGTGGTGGTGGTGTTAAGAAGATCTATCGATAGGGCAAGTTTAGTGGTGGTGGTGTTAAGAAGATCTATCGGCAGGGCCAGTTTAGTGGACATGTATCTCAAGGTAGAGGGTTCTCTAGTAGAAGTACTTATTCTTATCATAGTCCATTGAACTTTAAAAGCTTAGAATAGTAGGTTTATCTCTCTAGGGGTTTCATGCAGCCAGAGATTAGGTCATACAGGACCGGGCTCCAATATTATTTCATCAAGACAAGGAGGTCATTCTGGTTTTTCTAGTCCTCCTCAACTTAAATTAGGTAGCAGAGGGTATTATGTATGTAAGAAGACTGGTTATTTTTCAAGGGACTATCCTTGGCATATATTAAGTCCTACCTAGTAGGGTTCTTGTCTTTATCTTACGCTACTCCTATATCTATAGTAAGAGGTGGTTCATAAAGTGGCAAGGGTAGTACTAGAGGTGCTTGAAGTAGAGCTCATTATAGTGGATGAGGGGTTCATTAGTCTGGGATGTACGTGGTCAATGCTATGTTGTACCTGAGAGACCTAAGGTAGAGGCCTCTAATGCAGTTATCACGGATTTCATCCCGATTTACCATCATTCTACTTTCGTGTTATTTGACCCTGGATTTACATTATTCTATGTGTCTACATATTTTTCTACTAGTTTTAATGTTGCATATGAGTCTCTTATTGTGCCTATATGTGTTTTTAGACTAATAGGAGATTATTTATTAGTGTATTAGGTGTATCAATCTTGATTAGTGACCCTTGTGGGGTGAGAGACCTGGGTAGATTTGAGTATCCTAGATATAATTGATTGACACTATCATAGGTAAGGATTGGTTGGCTTCTTAACAAGCAATTTGATACTATTTTTTCATGATTGTAACATTACCTACTCCGGAAGTGCTAAGGTTGTGATGGAAGGGTACATCAAGTTCGAGTCTGAAGGAAGTTATATGTTACATCCCGAGTCTGTACCTCGGATGGTACACGGTCCTTATGACCCCTGAGGACTACATGCTAACCCATGACTGATATTTTTTGTGAGCACTGAGTAATAATACTGAAATAATGTAGAAAATAGGCTAAAATGCCATAAGGTTTATAATCTAAAATACTAATAAAATATAACATCTGATGAAAACATCCAAAATACTGAATACTGTCTAAAATAGTCAAGTCTAAAAAGCCTCTAATTGAACTGTTTGAAAGTGGAGTTGATGGGACAAGCCCCCAACTAACTCCGTTTACTGAAACACTGATAAACTAAAATGATAAAATAAAAGCATATCCTCGGTAGATGAGGGCTCACTATTGTAATCTGATACTGCTGACTAAATCTGGCTAAGTACAGTCAGGAACCTGGCATCCAAACCTATGATATGAGTCATCATAGCGCAAAAGAAAGTATGATTCAGTATGTGGAATGTACGGGTATGCTAGATGAGGTAACGCTGAATGCAAGGGCTCATATGCATGAACAGTAACTGACTGAATGATATAGAGTAACTGAATATGAGAGTATTTAGATAACTAAAACTGTTGTAAATACTAAGTATGCAATACTGTGCATATACGTGTATACTATATATATTGTATCTGAGCTTATACTGAAGCTGAGAATTGATTTCTGATAACTGAGTAACTAATATTTGAGATCTCTGATAACGGAATTTCTGATAACTGGGTGACTATATCTGAGAGTCCTGATTCTATAGAACTCAGTACTGAGTTCTATACTTAGACTGAATACTGAAACTGGGACTGTAAAAGGTAATCATCTAACTGACATGCCCCAAATAATATAACTGGGGTCCAACCTGTAACCCCAGTTGGAAGGGTGTTAGTACCGTGCCACGGGTAAAGATAAGCTGAAGAGTTACCTTCATCTGGCAGGTACTCTAATGAGAATGGTGGAACCCTTAACTGACAGGTTAAAACACCTCATCAACCCTCAACTGGCTGGTTGATGTCTCAACCTACGCTGGCTATACAGTTTTGGAATACAAGGACTGCTTCTAAGAATCACACCCTCTACTGGCAGATGAGCCCCCATCCTTGGGTTCACTCAGTGCTAAATCTTACTCCTAACTGAATAGATACTAAACTAATTATACTGAGATGAACTAAACTGATATTGAGTTTCACTGAGTTCTGTAACTGACTGAGTTTAATGAGTTCTATAATTGACTGAGAGTGCCACTGATCATGACACTATTGAGACTATTTTGTAACTACTGTAGCTCTAGGTAAACAACTAGATTTTTGGGTATTGAATACCCCCAGAACTCGATAGCTTGGAAAGTAAAGCATAACATGATCTTGAAAAGCATAACAATGTTCACTTGTTCATAATTCATTCATAAAGATATTTTACCAAAGACTTATATGGCATAAGCTTGTACATATGCTAGCATGTCATGATTTCACCATTTACTTCGCATAGGAATTTTAGCAAACACTTGGGGAGCATGGATTATTTCACATGATAATGGCAAACACATGAATATCATGAATACAATACTCAATTGCAAATTCAAGGGTTTAGTATGCAATTCATATAATTCATCACATAGACTATTTTAATTTCATAGAAGCTTATAATTAATCATGAATTGAAACCCAATTACTATCATAAACATGAGTACAATCAATTTCAAGCATGGAAATCATAATTCTATAGACTTGTAGTTTTAAAAATGGGTTCTTGGACTCTATGAGTGAAAGGAACCAATAGATGAACACCTAACATACCTGGGAATATTAATTCTTAAAGGTTCTTGGAGAAATTTTTGAGTTTGTTCTTGATTTCTTGAATCTAGGGTTTTGCCCTTTGAAAGAGAATGTTTTTTAATTTGGGGAAGAATGAGTGAATAATGATGTAACTAGGTTAATTAGGGGTAAATTTCGTGTTAAAAGTTGATTTGGGTCATGGAAAATACCCAATTACCCCTAGAAAAGATTTAAAAATCGTCACTAAGAATTCCCGATTTGGGCCCTTGGTGCGACGTGCCATTATCGCGCCATGCTACTGGAATTCCACTGGAAACTATTTAAAAGGGACGACTAGAACTTTGGCCTGTGGAACGACGCGGTATAATCGCGGAGCCTCACTGGAATTTGACAATTGTAAACTGGGACATTAGCACGACGCGTCATTATCATGGAGCTCCACTGAAAACTGACCAATGCCATTTGGTTGGTCTCAGGGATGCGGTGAAGTGCCAGTTGGCACACTTCTTTACAAAAATGGATATAACTCTTCACCCGGGTATCAGATTTGGGCGAATTTTATACCATTGGAAGTTGACTGAATTTCCTACGCAATGGATAGCTCTAAACTAAAAAATACTGAGTGTTTTAAAAATTTTACATAGGATTACTCATATACTAAGAGCTAAATTAATCTAGGGAAATACGGGGTATTATAATATCTCCCCCTTTGGAACATTCATCCTCGAATGAGACTAATTAAGCTGAGACACACTGATAGACTGAGCTTACACACTGAACATGTATATCTGATGCATGGAATACATAATTGAAGCTACTGATAAGCTGAGTTTTCATACTGAACATGCATATCTGAAGCATGGAATACATGACTGAAGCTACTAATAAGTTGAGTTTTTATACTGAACATGTATATCTGATACATGGGTACATGACCAAACTGACTCATGAATGCATGACTAATTTATACCAAGTTTGTAACTGAAACTTTACATGGAACTTGTTAAAGCTAAGAAAGACTGTTACCTTAAGTTGAATCTGAATTTGCAGAGAAGAGGTGAGGATACTTGGTCTGTATATCTTCTTCTGCTTCCCAAGTAGCTCCCTCAACGGACTGATTCTACCAAAGAACTTTGACCAAGGGAACTTCTTTGCTCCTCAGTCTGCGAATCTGGCGATCGAGGATCTAGACTGGAACCTCTTCAAAAGAGAGATCATTCTGAATATCTATGCCCTCTAAGGGAACTACGACTGCCGGGTAACCAATGCATTTCTTTAGCAAGGAGACATGGAATACTAGGTGAACTGAAGCTAGATTTGAAGGCAACCTAAGCTCATAAGCTACCTTTCTGAAACGGCTGAGAATTCTGTAAGGACCGACATATCGGGGGATAAGCTTTCCCTTCTTGACGAACCTCTTCACCTCCTTCATGGGCGATATTTTTAAGAACACAAAATTGTCAATCTCAAACTCGAGATCCTTTCTCCTTACATGTGCATACGATTTCTATCTGCTCTGGACTACCCTAAGCCTTTCTCTGATCAATTAAACCTTCTCTAAGGCATCAAACACTAAGTCAGGACCTACTACTATGGACTCACCTACCTCAAACCAACTAATTGGAGATCTGCATCTCCTACCATAGAAAGCCTCAAACGGAGCCATCTGAATACTGGAATGATAACTGTTATTATATATGAATTTCATTAAAGGCAAGTGGTCATCCCAACTACCTTTAAAGTCAACAACGCAGGCTCTTAACATATCTTATAGAGTCTTAATGGCCCTTTCTATTTGACCATTTATTTGAGGGTGAAAGGTTGTACTGAGATGAACTTGGGTACAAAGACCCTTTTGAAATGTTTTCCAAAATTGAAAGGTAAACAGGGTACCTCTATCTGAGATGATAGACACTGAGACTCCGTGTAATTGGACCAACTCCTTGATATAGAGTTTGGTGTATTCCTCGATTGAATAAAAGGTATGAACTAGCAAGAAGTAATATGATTTGGTAATCCTATCTACAATGAACCAAATTGAATCATGATGACGACGAGTACGAGGCAAACCTGTCACAAAGTCTATGTTCACTTCATCCCATTTCCATGTGGGAATACTGAACTCCTGCATGGACTCACTAGGCTTCTGGTGCTCAATCTTAACCTGCTGACACGTAGATCACTTAGCAACAAACTATGCAATATCCCTCTTCATCTCACTCCACCAATAGATCTCCCGCAAATTGTGGTACATCTTAGAGGTGCCCCTAGATGAATCAAGTAACGTACACCATGCGCTTCTGCAATAATTTATTGCCTCAAGTCATCTATACTTGGCACGTATAACCGACCCTAGAAACGCAATACACCATCTCTCCTTTGGGGGAAAACCTCTACTTTATGATCTCTGACTGACTCTTTTAACTTAGCAAGTTTGTGTTCTCTGTCCTACTTTTCCTTCACCTCAAAAACTAGAGATAATTCTGAATTATTCTAAACCCACACACTGCCCTCTGCTAAATCGACTAAGCGGACACCTAGTCGGGCAAGCTGATGAACTCCCTAAACTAAATTTTCTAATCATTCTCGACATGAGTAACACTACCCATAGACAACCTACTGAGAGTATCTGCCACTACATTAGCCTTGCACAGATGATACAGAATACTCATATCATAACCTTTTAATAATTCTAAGCACCTTCTCAGATGCAAATTCAACTCTTTCTAAGAAAACACATACTGCAAGCTTTTGTGATCTATGAACACATCTACATGCACCCTATATAAATAATGCCTCCAAATCTTTAAGGCAAACACCACTGCTGCTAACTCAAGATCATAGGTCGGGTAATTATTCTCATAGGGCTTAAGCTGTTTAGAGGCATAGGCTATGAACTTACCTCTCTGCATGAGGACACAACCCAAACCTACTTTGGATGCATCACAGTACACAACAAACCCATCTGAACTATCTCGTAGAGTCAAAACTGGGGTTGTAGTGAGTCTAGCCTTCAACTCCTGAAAACTTTTCTCACAAGAATATGACCACTGAAACTTGACTTTCTTCTGAGTCAATATGGACATGGGGGATTAAATAGACTAAAACCCTACAAAAAATCGACATTAATAGCCAGCTAAACCCAAGAAACTCCTGATATATGATAGAGAAATAGGTCTAAGCTAGTTTCTCACTACTTCGATCTTTTGAGAATCAACTATAATTCCATCATTGGAAAAAATATGACCAAGGAATGCTACAGACCTTATCCAAAATTTGCACTTACTGAGTTTGTCGAACAGCTGATGGGCTCTAAGAGTCTGAAGTACGATCCTAAGGTGATCTGTATGATCATTTTCACTACGGGAGTAGACAAGAATGTCATCTATGAAGACTATGATGAACATGTCCAAGTACTACTTGAACACGCAATTCATTAAATCAATAAAGGCTACTGGGGCATTTGTAAGACCAAAGGACATAACTAGAAATTTGAAGTGACCGTACCGAGTTCAAAAAGTTGTCTTTGGAATGTCACATTCTCTGACTCTGAGCTAATGATAGACTGATCTAAGGTCCATCTTAGAGAAGTAACTGGCACCCTGAAGTTGGTCGAATAAGTAATCAATTCTGGGAAGTGGGTATTTATTCTTGACTATGACTTTGTTCAACTAACAGCAGTCTATACACATTCTGAGAGAACCATCTTTCTTACGCACGAATTGAACTGGCGTGCCCTACGGGGAACACTAGGTCTGATGAACCCCTTATCTAAAAGGTCCTTTAAATATTATTTTAGTTTCTTGAGTTCTTCTGGTGCTATTTTGTATACGGAATGGTAATACCCCGTACTTCTACCTAGCTTGAAATCATCCCAAGAATATTAGAAACTTACTTTGAAATATGAATATATTTTTATACACATGGAATTTTTAAGATTTTCACTTTTCATCATGTGGGAAATTGAATTATCTTTCCAACAATACCAATTTTGTCCAAATCCGGTATCGGAGTAAAAAGTTATGGACATTTTACTCATAGCTGTCAAAATCATCCAGGTGCGACAGCCAAGTTGATGGACCGTCGACCTAGTGACGGACTGTCGCCTAGACTATCACAGCCAAGGTAGTGAGTCAACCTTCTGGATAAGGTACGACGGACAGGTTGATGGACCGTCGAACTAGCAATGGACCGTCGCCCAAGCCGTCGCTATAAGGTAGTGAGTTTTTTTTTGGGTCCACGTACAACGGTCGAAATGACAGACCGTCAAGCCAGTGACGTACCATCGCACGAGCCGTCGTAGGTCCCGTTTAGTAAAATTTAAGTCATTTTTTTAAAGGGTATTTGGGTCTTTTTTTGCCCATTTAAACCCCTAATTATATCAGACCAAGGCTCATAAGTTCATTATTCATTCACAATATCAAATTAGGGTTTCCTCTCAAAGATAATCCTTAAGAACAAGAAACCCTAGGTTCTTACATCTAAGTCAAGAATTCAAGTTTTCCTCCATCAATTTTCAAGAAATAATCCGCCCAGGTATGTCATGTGTAGATTCATAGGTCCCTCTAACCCATGAAGCTTAAGAATCTCTTTTCAAAATCCAAGATTTGTGTATTTATGAATGTTCATGATTTAAATTGAATTGAAATTTATGTTCATGATGTGGTGGGGTTTTGATTTATGTTTGAAATTACATATTCCAATGATTGACCCTAGGATGTGATAATTTGCATAATAATCATGATAAACCCTTAAATTTACACGTTGATTGATGTATTCATGATTATTAGATGTGTTGATGATTGTATAACCAAAGCATACTTCCCATGTGTTTGATTAAATGCCTATGTGAAGGAAAAGTGTCATACTAGTATGATAATATAAAATCCCCATTCATGTACAAGTTCATGCATGTTAAGTGTTTGATGAAATGTCTTAGTCAATGAATTATGGATATATGTGTATCCATTGTGGTGCTTTAGCACTTGTACTTTATAAAATCCCCATCTTATTATATCATGGATTGTCGATGTTGGTCATGTATTCAAGAAAGTCATGCTTTGTCAGTTTTATGCTGTCGAGTCCTGGGGGTACTTGTACCTAAAAATTTAGTTGTGTGCCTAGAGCCAGTGTCATGTTTTCAAGATACTCTCAGTCGAGCCATGTTCATAGAAATTCAGTCAGTCATGTGACTCAGGAAAACTCAGTAATCTCAGAAACCTACAGTAATCTCAGTAGTATTTTATCAGTCTATGAAACTCAGTTAACTCAGTCCAGTCAGTTCAGTTAATCATGTTTAGTGTTTATTCATATGGGAGTAGAAATTAGCACCGAGCGAACCCAAGGATGGGAACCCACCTATTATATGAGGTTGTGATTCTTAGAATCAATCCTTGGATTCCAGAACTACATAGCCAGCGTAGGTTGAGACATTATAGCTTGTTATATGAGGGTAGATGAGGCGGCTTAACCTGTTATATGAGGGTTCCATCGTTCTCACTAGAGTTACCTGTTATATGAGGGTTACTCACAGATTGTCCTTACCAGTGGCGCAGTATTGACACCCTTCCAATTGGGGTTACAGATTGGACCCCAACTCAGCTATAATGCATTATTTAGGCCATGTCAGTTAGATGACTACTTTCCATAGTTTAAGTATAGAATCACAATTTCCAGATATAGTCATTTAGTCTCAATAATAGAACTCAGATAGTTCTACAAGATTCAGGACTGTCAGATACAGTCAACTCAGAATAGTAGGAACTCAGTTAGTTCTATCAGAACCTAGACTATCAGATACAGTCGCTCAATGTCAGTTATTTCAGTTATACAGATATCAGTATCTCATGTTATGAGTACTCAGACTCAGTAATCATGTTATCACAAACTCAGTTATAGTTATTATGTAGTCATGCGTGTATTCTTACATTCATGTTATCCAGTCAGTTAGTATAGTTCATGCATGTGAACCCTTTTGCATTCAGCCTACCTCACATGCATACCAGTACATTCAAACGTACTGACGCATTTGCACTATGGTGTTTTATACCATAGGTTCAGAAGCACGAGCTCCAAAGCATCGGTAGCATTCCAATCTTCGTAGTTAGAGTTAGCAGTGAGTCCTCATCCTTCGAGGACATGACCATTACTTTATCATCTCATTAATTAACTTATTTCAGTAGTTGGAGTTAGTTGGGGACATATCCCATCAACTCCTTATTCAGACAGTATAGTCAGTTAGAGGCTTTTCAGACTACAGTATGTTCATATAGTTTATTTCAGTTGTTTTGAGTATTTCATACCCCATCCATGTGTTATGTTTTATCAGTTATGTTACAGTTTTGAACCTTAAGGCCTTACAACCTTTATTTCTGCATTTTAGTAGTATATTATGCAGTGTTCAGGTACAGATATCAGTCATGGGTTAGCTTGTGGTCCTTCTGGGTCATGAGCACCATGTAGCATTTCGAGTACCAGATTTGGGAAGTTACAGGAATAGATATGGGTTGAGTATCTAAAAGAAGTTCTATTCCGAAGTCAATTTCCTTTTCGGGAGGACTCCGGGAAGATCTTCGGGAAACACATCTGAGAATTCATTTACTACTGGAACTGACTCAAGACTGGGAGTCTCTAAACTAGAGTCTTTGACTCATACAAGATGATAGACACATCCCTTAAATATCATTTTTCTTGCTCTAAGGTATGAAATCAACTAACCCGTAAGTGTTGTAGTACTACCCCTCCATTCAAGGACTAGTTCATTTAGAAACTGAAAATAAACAATTCTATTTCTACAATCAACTAAGGCATAACATGAATAGACCTAATCTATGCCGAGAATGACGTCAAAATCTATCATCTCTAGCTCTACAAGGTCTGCTGAAGTGACCTTCTGAGATATCATAATCAAAAAGTTCTTGTATACCCGTCGGGCTATGATAGACTTACCCACGGGGTAGAGAATGAGAAAGGCTATACTAGAATTTTGGGATTGACTCCGAAGTTAATGTCTATATAAGGAGTTATGAAAAATAAAGAAGCTCCTGGATCTAGCAAAGAATAAACATGTAAATGGAAAATCTGTAACGTACCAGTGACCACATCAGGAGAATTTTCTTGATCTTGTCAGGACTGGAGTGCATAAATCCTATTTGGGTGTTGCCCACTAGTGGCACTAGAAGCGGCACCCTCTTGATTCAGGCGACCGGACTAAGCTGAAGAACGATTGTACTGACCCTGAGAACCTAACTGAGGACAATCTCTGACTCTGTGGCCTGTCTTTCCACACCCAAAACAAACATCACTGCCAGCCCTGCAGACACCCTGATGGTTTTTTCCACATTTCTGACAAAGAAGATTTGTTCGAGCACTGATACACTACCTTGAGATTTAGATCCTGGCGCCCTATCTTTGTTACCATTTCTGAACTTAGGGACTGGAGTACTGGCTAAGGACGGAGTTAAAATTGAAGATTTTAGACAAAACTGAGAATGGTTACCGCCTTTTAACTTAGGCTGAGTGAAATTGAAGCTACCTTTCCTAGATTTCTTGCTCTATCTCTCTCTCCTTATTCTTAGCATCTTCTATCTGTTGAGCATGGACCATAAGCCTAGATATGTCCATCTCCTTAATTAGCACTGACACCCCAGATACGAACTTGCTCATTCTGGACCTACTGTCTACTACTACATGGGGAGCATACCTGGATAACTGAGTAAAATTGAGGGAATACTCTTTCACACTCATATTAACCTACTTAATATTGATGAACTCTAACACCTTGGCTTCTCTCAGTTCTAAGGAAAAGAATCTATCTAGAAAAATAGTAATAAACTCTTCCCATTTTATGGGCTCTGCATTTGTGCCCCTGTCTACCTTCCACTGCTTAAACCACGTATGAGCTTTATCTTATAGTTGATAGGCAGATAACTTAGCACTCTTACTAGAAGTCACTCCCATGATATCCATGACTTTTAGAACCTGATTGAGGAACTCCTATGGATCCTCTATTGACTTAGATCCTGAGAATAAGGGAGGATTCATTCGGGTGAAGTCCCTAATCTTGGTTGCAGCAGTATTGGCCACTTGGTTGGCCTGAACAACAGCTGTTATTCATTCTTAGCTACTACATAATTGGCTATAGTAGTGAATACAACCCTAAATTCTACATAGAAGACATGCTCGTCCAGGGGATCTTCCTGAACGGGCGGAGGTGCTGACTGGTTTCCTGTTCTTCTTCTGTTGCTCTTTTTAGGAAGCATGTTCTGTAACCAAAAGGAAGAAAAGTATTAGACTGGGAGTTTAACCTGATCTCATGCTCAGTCGCACGATATGAATACTGAAAGAAGGGAAACTTTTACTAAAAATATCTCATAGCCTCTTGTCCATAAGTGTGGCGCACTATACACACATGCACAAGACTCTACTAGATGCAACTTTCAGACTCCCTAGGACTCTGTTGAACCTTAGGATCTAATGCCAAGTTTGTAACGTCCTGAGTTATACTCCGGATACTACATGGTGCTTACAACCTCAGAGGACCACAAGCTAACCCATGACTGATATCTGTTGTGAGCACTAAGTAATAATATTGAAATAATGCGGAAAATAGGTTGAAATGCCATAAGATTCATAATCTAAAATACTGATAAAATATAATATCTGAGGAAAACATTTAAAATATTGAATACTGTCTGAAATAGTCTAGTCTGAAAAGCCTCTAATTGAACTATCTGAAAGTGGAGTTGATGGGAAAAGCCCCCAACTAACTTTGTTTACTAAAATACTGATAAACTAAAATGCTGAAATAAAAGTATATCCTTGACAGATGAGTACTGCTAACTGAATCTAGCTAAGTACGGTCAGGAACCTGGGCATCCGAACCTATGATATGAGACATCATAGCATAAGAAAAAGTACGCATCAGTACGTGGAATGTACTGGTATGCTCGATGAGGTAAGGCTAATGTAAGGGTTCATATGCATAAACAGTAACTAACTGAATGATATAGAGTAACAGAATATGAGAGTACATGGATAAATAAAACTGTTGTAAATACTGAGTATGCAGTACTGTGCATATATGTGTATACTGTAAATATTGTATCTGAGCTTTTACTGAAGCTGAGAACTAATTTCTAATAACTAAGTAACTAATATCTGAGATATCTAATAATTGAATTTCTGATAACTGGTGACTGTGTCTGACAGTCCTGATTCTGTAGAATTGAACTAAGGTTTATACTGAGATTGAATACTAAAACTGGAACTGTGGGAGATAATTATCTAACCGACATACCCCAAATAAGATAACTGGAGTCCAACCTGTAACCCCAGTTGGAAGGGTGTCAGTACCGTGCCACGGGTAAAGACAAGCTGAAGAGTTACCCTCATCTGGCAAGTACTCTAATGAGAATGGTGGAACCATCAACTAGCAGGTTAAAATACCTCATCAACCCTCAACTGGCAAGTTGATGTCTCAACCTACGGGAGCTACGCAGTTCTAGAATGCAAGGACTATTTCTAAGGATCACACCCTCTACTGGCAAGTGAGCCCCCATCCTTGGGTTCACTCGATGTTGAATCCTACTCTCAACTGAATAGACACTGAACTAATTATACTGATCTGAACTAGACTGATACAGAGTTTCACTGAGTTCTGTAACTAGCTGAGTTTAATGAGTTTTGTAACTGATTGAGAGTGTTACTGATCATGAAACTACTGAGACTATTCTGTAACCACTGTAGCTCTAGGTAAACAGCTAGATTTTGGGGTATTGAATACCTTAGGACTCGATAGCATGGAAAGTAAAGCATAACATGATCTTGAAAAGCATAACAATGTTCACTTGTTCATAATTCATTCATAGAGACATTTTACCAAACACTTGTAGGGCATAAGCTTGTACATATACTAGCATGTTATGATTTGACCATTTACTTCACATAGGAATTTTAGCAAACACTTGGGGAGTATGGATTATTTCACATGATAATGACCAATAAATGAACACCATGAATACAATACTCAATTACAAATTCAAAGGTTTAGCATGCAAATCATATAATTCATCACATAGACTATTGTAATTTCATAGAAGCTTATAATTAATCATGAATTAAAACCCAATTACTATCATGAACATGAGTATAATCAATTTCAAGCTTGGAAATCATAATTCTATAGACTTGTAGTTTTAAAAATGGGTTCTTGGACTCTATGGGTGAAAGGAACCCATAGATAAAGACCTAACAGACCTGGGAATATTAATCTTGAAAGTTCTTGGAGAAATTCTTGAGTTTGTTCTTGATTGCTTGAAGATAGGGTCTTGCCCTTTGAGAGAGAATGCTTTTTAATTTGGGGAAGAATGAGTGAATAATGATGTAACTAGGTTAATTAGGGGTAAATTTCATGTTAAAGGTTGATTTGGGTCATGGAAAAATACCCAATTACCCCTGGAAAAGATTTAAAACCATCACTAAAAATTCCCGATTTGGGCCTTTGGTGCGACGTGCCATTATCGCGCCATGCTACTGGAATTCCACTGAAAACTATTTAAAAAGGATGACTGGGACTTTGGCCTATGGCGCGACGCGGTACAATCGCGGAGCCTCACTGGAATTTGACAATTGTGAACTAGGACATTGGCACGATGCACCATTATCGTGGAGCTCCACTGGAAATTGACGAATGACATTTGGCTGGTCTCCGTGACGCGGTGAAGTGCTAGTTGGCACACTATTTTAAAAAAATGGCTATAACTTCTCACCCAGGTATCGAATTTGAGCAAATTTTATATCGTTGGAAAGCTGACTGAATTTCTTACGCAATGGCAAGCTCTAAACTAAAAAATACTAAATTTTTTAAAAATGATACATAGGATTTCTTATGTACTGAGAGTTAAATTAAGCTAGAAAAATATGGGGTATTACATTGTATCTTTCCTACGTGCTCGTCATATGGTTGAGAAGGGAAGTTTTTCTTATTTGGCCTATATTTGCAATACTAGCATTGCTTCACCACCTTCTTTCGACTCTATTGGAGTTGTTAAGGATTTTTAAGACGTGTTTTCTAAAATATTACCTGGTATACCTCTGAATTATGATATCAATTTTTTTATTGATGACAACTCGGCAACCAAGCTCGCTTCTGTTCCTCCTAATAGGATGATCCCCTCAAAGATAAAAAAAATTAAAGCAACAGTTGCAGGATTTTTTGAGTAAGGGTTTCATTAGACCTGGTATGACTTCTTAGGGTGCCCCTATCTTGTTGGTAAACATGGATAGATCCATTCACATATGTATTCATAATCGATAATTGAACAAGGTGACTATTAAGAATAAGTATTTATTTTCTCACAATGATGATCTATTTGACCAGCTTCAGGGTGCTTTGGTGTTTCCTAAGATTGACTTGAGGTTTGGTTATCACCAATTGAGGATTTGAGCTTCAAATGTTCTGAATACTTTCTTTCAAACTCGATATAGTCATTAAGATTTTTGGTCATATAATCTAGGTTGACCAATTCCCCAGCAATGTTTATGGAGTTGATAAATTGAGTATTCCAACCTTATCTTTATTCCTTCGTGATTGTGTTCGTCGATGATATCTTAGTTTATTCTAAGAAAGAGGCAGACCATGTAAGACACTTAAGGATCGTACTTCAGAAGTTGTAAGATAAGAAGTTATATGTCAAATTCTCTAAGTGTTGATTTTGGTTAGATTCTATTTTTTCATTTGTCATGTGGTGAGCAAGGATGGTTTGTGGTTGATCAAGCCAAGATAGTGACACTTCGTGAATAGGCTAGACCCATTTCTCCTATCAAGTTACAGAGCTTCATTGGTTTAGCAGGTTATTATTGATATTTTATGAAGGGTTTCTCTACAATTATAGCTTCTTTGACCAAGTTGACACAAAAAAAATGGTTTTTTAGTGGTGGAATATGTGTGAGGTAAGCTTTCAAAAGATCGAGGAGTTGTTTCCTTCGTCCCCTATCTTTATCTTTCCCGAGGTGGGTATAGGTTTTATAGTGTTCTATAATGCTTGTGGAGTTGATTCACTATGTTTATGTAGGATGGTAAGGTGATTGTTTGTGCTTCTTGTCAATTGAAGCCTCATGAGAAGAATTACCCTACCCGTGATAAGAAGTTACCCACAGTCGTTTGTGTGTTAAATTATGGTGGCATTACTTGTAAGTAGTCTATTTTGAGATTTTCTCTGATCATCGTAGCCTTTAGTATTTTTTTTTCAGTAAGACCTTAATATGACATAGTGTATATTTCTTGAGTTGCTCAAGGACTATGATCGCACCATTCTTTATCATCTTTGTAAGGCTAATGTTGTTGCAGATTCCTTGAGTCGAAAGGAGGCAAGTATGGGAGTTTAGCTTATCTTTTAACCGAGGAGCGACCTTTGCCTTCGAGGTTCATTGTTTTGCTAATCGGTTGGCTAAGCTTTATAGTTCATCACTAGGGCATATTTTGGCCATTGTTGAGGCTAGGTCTTCTTCGGTGGAGTAGATTCAATCTTATTAGTTTGATGATGATAGATTGAGGGTGATCTGGTACAAGGTGTAGAGTAGTGAGGCATAGGCGACATCTCTTGATTTTGATAGTTTTTTTAGGATTAATGGTTGATTTTCTATGCCAAGAGTTGGTGAATGTGCTAGGTTGATCTTGGAGAAAGATTATTGTTCTAAATATTTCATTCACCTAGTAGCGGTTAAGATGTATCATGATCTATAGTACCATTATTGGTGAGATCATACGAAGAAGGATATTGTGAAGTTTGTAGATAAGTAACTAAATATCCAATTGGTGAAGTATGAGAATCAGCATCCGGGTGGTATGATGTAGAATATCCATTCCTGGGTGAAAGAGGCAGTGAATCACCATATATTTTATTGTTGGCTAACCCCCAACCTTAGAAAAGTTTGACTCTATTTGGGTGATCATGGATAGATTAACCAAATCCATGCATTTTGTACTTGTGACAACAAATTATAATATGGAGATGTTGGCTAAGATATACATCAAAGAGAATATTCAATTGTGTGTTGTCCTTATGTCTATTTTCTTTGATAGGGTACTTAGTTTACCTCAAGTTTTTAGAGTACCATGCAACGTCAGTTAGGTACTCAACTTGATTTGAGCATAACTTTTCATCCTCAGATGAATGGTCAGTTCGAGAGGACTATTCAAATGATAAAGGATATGTTTCGAGCATGTGTGATGTATTTTAGTGGTCATTAGGACCAATTCTTAACTTTAGAAAAGTTTGCCTAAAACAACAGTTACCATTCCAATATTTATATGGTGTCTTTTGAGGTTTTATATGGGCGGAGGTATACATACCTCGTTTGATAGTTTGACTTATTTGAGGTGAGGCTTTGGCGCACAGATTTGTTGAGATATTTGATGGATCATGTGATACTAATTCAGTAGAGGCTAGTGGCTTCCTAGAGTAGACAAAAGAGTTATGATTATCATTAAATTTGTGATGATGTTTTCATGGTTAGAAATCGAGTTCTGTTGAAAGTTTCACCCATGAAGGGTGTGATGAGGTTTGGGTAAAAAGAGAAGCTTAGTCTGAGGTTTATTAGGCCTTTTAAGATCCTTGATAAGTATAGTGATGTGGCGCATAGGCTAGCTTTGATTCCATATTTGTTTGTTATTCATCCTATATTCCACGTTTCTATGTTAAAAAGATACCATCCAGATGATTCACATATGATTTGGTGGAATTCTATTGTTTTAGACCATGATTTATCCTTCGAGGAGGAGGCCAATGATATCTTAGCCAAAAAGACTGGGAATTTAAGATCTAAGCATATTAATTCACTGAATGTCCAGTAGAGACATCAGCCCTATTGAGAAGGCTACTTTGGAGGTCGAGTCTGATATGAGGCATAGATACCCCATATTTTTATCAGCTTTAGGTATTTTTTGGCTTTATTTTTTGTTTGAAGATGATACTGATTGGTTGTGAGCATTTTATTCTCATTTCATACGTACATATTCATGAGATATTGCACCACTGAAAAACACTAATTTTTAAAAGAAAATGAGAAACCTTATAAAATTATTGGTCGTGAACATTAGCTGGCAAGGTGAATTGAGCTATGAGAAAGTACATAGGTTGTGAACCCCCAATAGACCTGTCTTGAACCGTTGATCTCAAAAGGTGCATACAAAAATTCGTGTGATGGCTTACATTCATCATCATCACTGCATTGCATTACATCATTGTGTTTCCCTTATGTATTTGTTGTCATGTATTTGGTTTCCTTGGTTATATTCTGTGCGTAGTTTCCTTTATTGTCTTTATATCCTTGAACTATTAGTGGAGAAAGTCTAAGCTACCATTTGGAAACTTTTCTATTTGCAGATGACGTGCTCAAATTGTTCTTTACTAGTTTTGTTTCATACTTTGCTCGTCCAACTTATCATACCTATTCATTATAAGTAGACCATAATCACTCCAAATTCTTTGCCCTTTCGGTGCAGATCCTAGTTAGAGTATGACTTGCGGCAACTGATTTTGTGTTGTGGTAGTTGGATATTCAAAAGTATTGATGCGCTCCAGAGTTCGGAGCTGATTCTGCATCTCCTCTTACTTTATCGTGTCTTCAGTTATTTTGGAGATAGACTCTTTTACTTCAGATTCTATATTTTGTATAAAATGTTTTTTCTACTTATGACACTATATCTTGAGAGATATAAGTATTTCTTTCAAATATTCACATTATTTACATGTATGGCCTCACTTCGTCCTAGAACTCTCATATTTACTTATTTTACTTCATCTATTCAATTTATTTCCTTTTTTGGTTTTTTTCAGCTACCTACAAAGGCTTGAGTCAAGGTAGATGTCATCATGACCCCAACCTTTGGGTCATGACTATTTTTCACATAATAATTTGTTGGATGATAGGGGTTCTCCCATCTAATTAGAATAGAGTAGGTATCAATATGATTCAATAATTTGAGACATGACATTTTGTTTAATGTATATTCAAGATTTGATATGCCCATTAATTGTTGGAATTTAACTAAATATGAACTAACATTAACTTAATTATTGTAATTTATAAAAATAAGCTAACTAAACATAATTAATAGACATGACGTGGTCGTTTATATGTCAGATTCCTTCTTAGGCCTCAATCTTTTCATGTATTGTTGTGAACTACCAGTAGTGTAGGCCTGCTGAAGACCAAATAAGCCTATAATGGGAGGCCCATTACGTCAAGTCTTGATGCCTATAAATATATGACTAGGTTTCATCTGATATCCTTAACCATAAGGCAATCACCTATTCGACTAACAGTTTTATAAAGAGCAACGAGAGGAAGACGTAGATTGTTGTTCCACACATATGGACACACTTCTGCATTAATAAACAAGATGAATTAATATGTATGTGCCTTAATCTCACTTTCTTAAGTTACTTAGAGCCCGTTTGGATAGGATTAAAAAAATAGCTTTTTAGCTTAAGTGATTAAAAACTTAAAATAAGTGCTTATAAATTAAGCAGATAAGTGTTTGGATAAAAGTGCTGAAATTGAAAAAAAAAGTTGTTGATATGTTTGGTAAACAAGTGATGTTAAACATTTTTTTATTGTTAAAATGACTTAAACGTCCTTAAAGTTGTTAATACCATAAATAAGGTGAATTATTTATAATTTTTAATTCTAAGATAAAATTTTTGAATAAACCTCCGATGTAATGATGGATTCAATAAAAACAAAGAAGAAAGATGAAGAAGAAATTGGAGGAAAGAGATGAAGCGTAGCGGCAAAGAGAAAAAAAATAGTTTATATTTAAGGGCTACAAGTTTAGGATATTGTTGGAATTGGAGGAAAATATAAGTAATAAAAAGGTAAATGTTTTGGTCAAAGCTAAAAGAATTTTAAATGAAGAAGAAATTGGAGGAAAGAGATGAAGCGTAGCGGCAAAGAGAAAAAAAATAGTTTATATTTAAGGGCTACAAGTTTAGGATATTGTTGGAATTGGAGGAAAATATAAGGGATAAAAAGGTAAATGTTTTGGTCAAAGCTAAAAGAATTTTAATTTAAAAAGTAAAAAGTTGGGGTATCAGCTTCTCCCTTTTTTATTCTTTTAATCAGTTTTTAGCTTTTTTTTAAGCACTTTTTAATTTTACCAAATACCTTAAAAAAACTAAAAAAGAGATAAAAGCTGGTTTGATCCAATTTTAATCCTATCCAAACGGGCTCGTAATCTATGAAAATATCGGCTATTATAATTAACTTGCATTAATGTGCCGATAGTTTTGATTCTTTTCCTACATTATATATCATGAAATTTAAAGACAATTTTCTATTTATATGATTATATTTTAGGATTAGTACCAATCTAAATCTATTTGTAGATAACAATATATTAACGACTAGAATTATCTCACTTAAAGTCCTCAGCCCTAGATGTTGAAGGATTTTTTTTAAACTGACGGAGCTGAAGCTGCAGGAGTGATGTTGAAGGATTGATGAGTGAACAAGTTGTATTTCATATTAACTTCAACAATGAAACGTTATTTGTATTAATTAAATTTTTTATATGTTAATTGAATAATTAGTTTGATGATTAAAATTTTCTTAGTTTCACTACTGAGTCCTTTTCGCTATTTTTATGCATGTAAAATTCCATATAAGTCCCAATGAGCTTTCTTCTCTCTACACATTCTCAGTCACAAATTAATATTATCATTCTAGATCATCCCGTCATAGTGTTGCAGCAGTTGAAAAGTTAGCAACAAAAAGAATATTTGGTTCCAGAGGTCATGCTTTGTCTTTGCCAAGTTGAATAAAGCAGTTCGACTGGGCCCAAGCCCGCACATATTAAAGTTTGTAGTTCAGTCTTCCTCTAGGCTGATAGAAATAAAAATTTGATCAGAAAAGATGAGCCCAAATTCGGCTCTTAGATTTGGCTGAAAGCCCAGAATTGAATTTTCTTTTCTATATTTATTTATCTCTTATTTATGGATACTAAAATTTAATTTTTTTACTTAAATAAATCCTTAAAAGAATTGCAGGATTGGTGATTTTTATGTATTTTATATTAATTTGATCGTTATTGTAAACAAGTTTTAAAATTAGATTTTAATAATCATTTGATTTAGTAGGTAAAAGACTTGAGCTTTATAGAATAACTTGAGAACTTTCTATGTTCTTTCATAGTTATTAAAAGGCTTAAAATCTACATTTGAAAATTGAGTTAATTATATAATTCAAGGTCTTAATCCGGATAAAAATATTCGAGATTAAACTTATTTTTTTAAAGTCACTATAAATAGTGGATATTTTATTAGTAGTAGTAAGACGTCAGACGCCAAAATTTCAAAAGAACAGAAAATCAAAAGGCAACAAAAAGCAAGAAAAGAAAAACTAGGAAAATTCTAGGCAAAGGTCCAAACACCATCATATTTGCTAAGTGTTTTGATCTTCGGCTTCTACAATTGCTTGAGAGGATGGAATTAGCTATCAAAAAGATTGACATCCACCGATTGAAGTGATTTTGATCTAGTGTCCCTATTTCTATTTGCCATGACCAGGTACCTTCAAAACTCTTCTCTACACTAGATGTAAACTATGCATGAATTTGAAACCTAAGCTCGTAGATTCTAATAATCTATCTAGTATTTGTATTAGATTTGTGAATATAAAGCTCCTGATTGTTCTTTAATCACCACTCTATTCATTATTGTAATGGTGTTATTTGTGATCCTCTTTTCCTTGTGAAACCCTTATAGTATTGAGGGTCTCATTTCAGTAATATTCTAAGCTTGTATGTGTAACCTAGATTTACTCTTTTTACCTAGGGTTTCCACCATATTATGTCATTTAATCTCTCACTAAAGACATGGCTTGTAAACCATCCATAGTTTGTCTCGGAGGTTTCATTAGTCAAACTAGATTTACATGTGAACTATTAAATAACTTTACATCTGCCTTATTTCCTCATTGGTAGTTTTTTTGGCCATTTTTTCTCTAGTATTTATTACCCTCCAGTTGATTGAGCCAAATACTGATACCACACACTGAATTTTTGTGAAAAATTCAATGTTGATTAAAGTTTTTAGCATCTTTGAATCTAATATTTGGTATCTACTGCTTAACAAAGTTAAGAAGCTTCCTCCCTACTCTAGGTAGTTTAGTAAAAGAGTTAAAATTGATTTTACCTTCAAAAATAAAATCGTTCTTAAAAAAAAGAGAAAATGGCCAAAAGCCCCCAACCTTTACCCCAAATTCCAACTATACATCTATACTTTGTGGGCGGTTTTATGACCCCCTGAACTATTTTAAAGTGGAATATTTACACCTCTAAAAACTCATGCCCAGACACTGTTTCAGGTAGTAAGTTGCACTCGCTGTCACGTCATGACACGTAATTCTACGTAATATTACTTTTTTTAATATAAAAAATTAATTACTTTTATTTATTATATTTTTTCCTTTGTATTCTTTTTAAATTTTCTTTTCCATTTCATTATTTTTTCCATTTATTTTTATTCATGTTCTTCCACAATAATGATTCTCCATTCTTTTTTTTTTTTTCTTTCTCTTCATTTGATTTTCTTCAATCTCAAACCTTTCTTAAATCTCAAATCTTTGTTAAAAAATAAATTTAAAGTTGACTATTAAACTCAAAGTTTAGAAAAAAAAATTGCTTCAGGAACGAAAATTTGCACGGCTTCACACATTTGCTTCAGGAACTAAATTTTTCATTTTTGTATTCGTTATGTGAATTCAATTGCAAACTCATTGTTCAATTGCAAACTCATTGTTCAATTGGAACTCAAGAATTACTTATTTTTTCAAGAAAGGTGATGTTGAGGAACCACGCAAATTGTTCAACAAAATGCCCCAAAAAGAATGTAGGAACTGTATGATTTCTGGGTATGAAAGAAATGGGATGTTAGATTATGCTCAACAAATGTTTGATACAATGTCGAGCAGAAATGTCGTTTTTCAATCTTGTTCCTTTTTCTTTCCTTTTTTTAAAAAAATTTCTCAACTATGAAAATTGATGTTGAATTTGTGATTGTGAAAAGATTTGGTGTTGATTTTGATTATGGTGCTGATTTGATTGTTTCAATTTCAAGAAATGTGAATTTGAATGATGGTTTATGGTTTGAGATTGAAATTTCAATAGATGTAAAGTCAAAAGATTTCAAGATTCCACAAAATGTGTATAGAGCATTGTTGGAAGTTTATTTTTCATTTCATGAGAATGATGATTCTTAGTATGGTAATTCGGTTAATGAGTATGTAAGTTTGAATAATCTTAGTGTTCCGAGGAATGGAGCTTTTAGGGAGGTGATTGTTAGTTTGGATGAAATGGTAGTTGGTGTAGTTTATCCGTTTACTATGATTTATATCGGAGGAGATGATAAATTAGTTTTGGATGGGATGCCATTGTGAAAGAAAGAAAATGAATAAAGAAAAATAATAATTAAAATTATATTTATTTATGTAAAGAAAAATGAATTTTTAATATATAATTTCGTTTTCACTCTCTTGCCATGTCAGTGTTCAGGGGTGTAAATATTCCACTTTAAAATAGTTTAGGGGGGTCATAGGACCCCCGCAAAGTATAAGTGTATAGTTGGGATTTCAACTAAAGGTTTGTGGGTTTTGATGGCTTAAAGAGCCTTAATTTGGACTTATATAGATATCTTTTGATCCGTGCCACGGATGACCGAACAGACTGCGTCAGCAGCTCCGGAATATCGATTTTAGGCTAGGTAGACCTTTGGTTCGGGTCCCGATGCATCCGAGCTCATTTCGACCTATTCATCGAAAAGTTGGAAAATTGAAAATATGGGAGTGGGATCCATATTTGATCGAAACGACCTCGGATGGAAAATCCGACTTTGCCAGCAGATCCAGAATGTCGATTTTAGGGTGTTTGCATGTTTGGTATGATTTTACAGATTTTAAATCTCATTTCGACCCTCGGTTTGGAAAATTGTAATTTCGGATTTCAAGGGTCAACTTTATGAAAACGACGTTTTTTTAAAAATCTGATATCGTCATCGCATTCGGAACGGCGAATTTAGTATGGTTGCATAATTCGTTTGCATAAATCGGATTCTAAATGAATCTCGAGCACCCCGTCGAAGTCCATTTCGACTTAAGGGGAAAAAATCTGCACTAAATGTTGCAGATTTTTCTGCAATAAATACAATTTTTTTTCACCTATTTTTGACTCATTTTGCTCAGTTTTCATCTTGTCTCTTGAGAGTTAAACCTAATATAGTGTGGGAGCTTAAAAGTAGAATTTGTGGGAGCTTAGAAATCTAGATTAACACCTTTTTCTTGGTTTTATTACGGATTAAAGGTAAGAATTCACCTCTTTTTTTAATAATTTCTTGATAAATTCCTTAAAACCCCAAAAATCTTAGGGCATGATTTTAAATCCAAATTTCACCCATTTCACTTGAATAATATTTTTATCTTATAATTACTAGGTTTTCATCAACCTTCAAAACAACTCCGATTCTTGATTTTAACCCGTATTTCAAAGATTTTATCCGGTAAAGCTCAAAATGGTTTTTCTTCGATCTGAACTCTATTTTTACTCTATTTAACTTGGGTTTTCAGCTGTAGGTTCCTAAAAATATGAGGAACATGTTTTTGAAGTAAAGTTTCAATTTTGCCTTTCTTTTTCGGATACCCATTTTGGGGGTCCGTTTTGACCCGAAATCAAAAGTAGTCAATATGGGTGTCGTTGATTTTATCTTGACGCGTAGATTTCATATTTGATATTTTTAGTGGAGTTCGGGATTGTTCGTGAAAAGTAAGGTCGCGGGTTCAAGTGTAGCGGATCGGTTTCGGCTTTCGAGGTAGGTTATGGCTTAACTCTTCAAACTGGGTTGGGTAGTAAATGATGGTCCAAAATGCATGTTAAGGGTGGGAACTACTCACGAAAAATGGTTATCTATGTGTTGTGCCCGGTGGGGGCCTATATGTGATGTAATTGTCGAAATTGAGATATTATGTGATATGTTTGACCGTGTGGGGTCCTATGTGCTATTGATAGCCTTGAATACATATGAATAATTGTATTGTGTTGTTTAATGTGGTACCATTGGTGTATTGTGATTGTATTCATACTTTATTAACATATGAGACATGTGGAAATTCTTGGATAAAACGAAAATAATAAGTGGATGTTGGCTCATGTGGTTGTGGGAATGTATCATTGTGGTTGGTTGTAGAAATATATCATGTGATTGGTTGTGGAAATACTCATTGTGATTGGTTGTGAGCATTACATCTTCATATCATACTCATTCATGAAACATTGGTACCACCGTGGCAACATCTAAGAAACACTGGCAACACCTTTTTAAGAAAATATTGTAACACCTTATAAAATCATTTTCAAGGGATATGCCGGAAAGGAGATATGAGATATGTGGATTGTATGGGTTGACGAACCCCTCATGGGTCCTACGTCCGGAAGCTTTAGCTCCGTAGGTGTATTCGGGGATTGTGCGACGATCCCGGAGATTGTGCGACGACCTCGTGTATCATCATCATCATATACATTGCACTTTATTGTGTTTATGTTGTGTTGTATTGCCTTATTGACTTGTCATCTATGTATTTGTCTTATCTTCCTTTACTTGTATTTGATGATCTTGTATCTACATGTTCTCGCTTGTTCTATTTATATGTAACATAATGTATATTTGTGTTCTACACCTTGGTGTGTTGTTGTAATATATATGAGATATGTTAGAACTGTTAGTGCAAGCGGTGTGGGCTACCGTTGTGGGACATTTTCTGATTGCAGGTGACGTGCCCTTAGTGTATATTTTGTATGCTTTATTTACTACTTTACTTGGTCGGTCTATGATACCTACTGAGTATAAGTGGACCGTACTCATGCCTACTGCGCCCTTTCGGTGCAGGTCCTAGCTCGAGTGCGCCTCAAATTTCTTGACTCGGGCGATTGTTGGAGCTTCCAAGGTCGCGGTTGGATATTCATGCGTCCGAAGTTCGTCTCTATCTTTCTAAAGTAGTTATGTCTTTATTAGTATTCGGAGACAAATATTATTCCTTTTGTCGTTATTTTTCCGATGTATTTGACTCTTGGATTGTATTAATAGTTCTTACACTATTGACACCTAATTTTGGGCATGATTGGTATTTTGGATAAGTTTTTTCCGCATTGTTATGATTACGTATATGGTTCGGCTTCGTTCTTGAAGCCTTACCGCAGGATATTTCTATTTTTTCTTCTTTTTGTATCAGTTTGGGTGATAGACTTACTTGTCAAGGTACGCCACGACAAGTGTCATCATGACCCTTATTTTTAGATCGTGACACTTATTTACACGTAAAGTTAATTTCTCCAAAATAGATCTGGCGTTGGCTATTATACTGTTGTATGACCTATCTCCTTGCATTGTGCAAATACTAAATTGCCACGACAATATGTGACATAAAACCCATACAAACTAGGTTTTGGGTTGTGTATTGATGCACCCTCAATGTTGTATTTATATCAATTCTGAAATGGGGCTTACCAGTATATTATTTTGGTGATCACAATAGGTGTATCCTTCCGAATGATCTACGATAACTGGTCATAAGAAAGATATACTTGCTCTGTTTAAAAAAGAATGATCTAGTTTGACTTGGCATGAAATTTAAGAAAATAAAAAAGACTTTTGAATCTTATGGTGTTAAATTAAAGATATGTCAAATGTATCAAAATGTCTTTTAATCTTGTGGTCTTAAACATGCTACGTGAAAAGTTAAAATTAAAAAGTTACTAAAAAGGAAAGAGGTCATTTTCTTTTAAATGAACTAAAAAAATAAAAATAAATCATTCTTTTTTAAACGGAGAGAGTATTATTTAATCATGGAACCTCAATTAAGACCAGGTACATGTGATTGACATTGATTTCATCGTATCACCCTGCCAAAGTGCATTTGTCCCCCATGCGTGACTGTGGTCTGTGTTTGTCCTTTTCCATAGTTCTAGATTATTTGGTTGGTACTGCTTCAAGACTCATTTAATCTTATCTCAATATTTATCCTCCGCCACATTTTATATTTTTGGTGTATTAGAACCATATTCATATGTAATCCACCTGCATTTTTGAATACCTTGCATACACCTCCGCCACATTTTATTTTTTTGGTGTATTAGAACCATATTCATATGTAATCCACCTGCATTTTTGAATACCTTGCATACATATCTAGCAAAATCTCCAGTCAAAAAATATATGTTTTAGCATCTCTTACTATGGGATTATGCAACAATAGCATCTGGATGTTATAGCTATCCCCATCCTCATTATTTTTTGTTATCATTTGTGACTTTATCATTTTATAATCTCCAAAGAATGAAAGCTATTTTAAATGGCATTTCATTAATCTATATATGCTTAAAATTCTCTTGTATGTATGCCCTATGTCTCATCATGTCCAATGCACTATTTACTGTGAACTGACTTGTACTTGTAGGCATCCATCAAGGTCTTTCCTAATAACCTTTCAAAGACTTTTCAGTCCTAATGTGCTCCACAATATCTTCCGAGAAGGTCTCTTGTAGTATCCGGTTCTTCCATTCTCCCTTATCAATTAACTCTATCATGTCCTCTAGATATTTATTGATGTGGAAAGAGGGTGGTAGTATAAAATGTAAGGTACCCAGTTTTTCTCAATTTTCATTTCATATATACAAGTTCCTGCTTTAATCTCCCACCATATTTTATGTTAATAGTTGCTCTAGCCTCCAACATCTTCTTTCATACTTGAGCACCTCTCTTCCATTAAACTAGTGTTGAAATTATCTTCTTATGGTATTTATTTGACATTTAGTTTACTCCTAGTGATTTTGTTGTTCTAAATCAATAAAACGATTTGGAAAACAGTGTAGCTGACACATCAAACATGGATATGAAGCCCCAATTCTCCTTCCTGTGTTGGCAAACAAATATTTTTCCATGATGCCCAATATATTCTCTTCATCCTCCTTATTTGTCTAAAAGTATCTTGCAAAAATCTTATGTAGCTCATGCAATACACATTTAGGAGGGGCAAGTACTAACAAAAGCAGAATTGGCAATGCTTTGAAAAACACTTTTGATCAATATTGTCTTACCCTCATATGACAATAATTTTCTTTTATAGGAATGTAATCTTTTCCTTGTATTCTCTATCAACTTTGCATAAACTCATTCTTTCTGTACTGAAAAATGGGGCATCCGAGGTATTCAAAAGGGAATTGAGCTAGTGATGTCACTCACAATTTGTACTAGCTCATTCCCAACTTCAGAACACATATAAAAGAAGCGCTTCTCCCTTTAAATCATTCGGAACTTAGTCATTCAAATTATTTCATTAGAAGAATTACTAATGGATGGTAAGATTTTCAGATTTTCAAAAATGTTTCTATGTTTAAAGAAAGTATTTTTCAAAGATGGCCAAAATATTATAATCCATCGGTAACCACATTTGTGAATTTTTTAAGGTGTCTAATCTCTTTCTTAAAAAATCATTTAAACCCTTACTCTGCTCTAGTTTTAAACAAAGTTTTTCAAAATGACTTTACAATAATATTTTAATTTTCTTAAAATTTAGTGGCGAATATTTATTCAAAATAAATAGACCATGTTATGAAAAAAAATTTATAATATTTGACACAAGATCTGAAATGGATGAAAGTGCGAAAAACTCTAGTGAATGGGGAAAGATGGGAGCTTCTCTACATAGATTGTCGCGAGACAGAAGCAGTGGAGAAAAACCTCAATGCTTAATGTCTTACTTTGGTATGTTTAGCTATGGAGAACCGATTGCATTTATCCATTTGAGAATATGAGTCTTTATTTCTTCAAACACAAAGAAGTCTATGAAAATATTTGTACTACATCTACAGAGAGAATCCCTACCCCATTGTTCTTCAGAACAAACCTGAAGGACTGGTGGAAATGTTAGATATCCCTTGGAAGAGGAATTATGAGACACAATTGATGGTAACTTCACTAAAGTTCAAACGTCTATCAAAAAATGAGAAGTAAAAGCATAAAAAAACTATTATACAACTGAAAGATATACACTTCCCTGATGGAGTATCAAACCATGAACTTGATACTTCATCACATTGGATATAAGGAAAGTATAATACTTTCACTTTGTATTGTAGTTGTTGTACACTTTTGCTTCTCATCTTTGGATAAAACATTTCTGCTTAAGTGAAGCTAATATCTGTTGAATCTAATTGTTCATCTTCCAAGGGGTCTCTAACATTTTTCATCATTCCTATAAATTTGTTGAGAAGAACAACGAAGTTGAGATTCTCTCTAGATGTAATAAAAAATACTTTCTTTGACTTTTTATCTTTTGAATAAATAGAGGCTTGTCTTTCCAAATGCATAAATGCAATTGGTCCTCCATAACCAAACATACCAAAGGAAAGGCGTTAGACATCAAGGTTTTCCTACTCTGCCTCTCAATAATCTATGTGGAGAATCCCCCACCTTTCCCCATGTCACTATAGAGTTTTTAGTGTTTCCATCCATTTCAAGGCCTATGTCAAATATTGTAATAAAAATTCTTCATAACTGATTCTATTTATTTCGAAAATAGTTTTCTCGGTAAATTTTAGAAAAATTAATAATCATTACAAAGGCATTTTGAAAACCTTCATTTGAAATTGGAGTTGGATAAGGTTTCAAATGATTGTTTAAGAAATGAGTTAGGCACCTTACAAAATCACAAGTGTAGTTACTGGTAGATTAAAATATTTTGGCTATCTTTGAAATAGTATTCTTTAATACAATCAAAAACCATACCATACTTTAGTCATCCTTCTTATTAAAAATAATTTGAATGATTAAATTCAAATAGATTTTAACTAAAATGCTTTTATTCAGATTAAGACTTTGAACTAAATAATTAATCCAATTTCGAAATGAACATGTTAAGCTAGTTAATAACTATGGAAGAACATATAAAATTCTTAAGTTATTCTTTTAAAGCTTAAGTCATTTAATTAAATCAATCCAAATAACTAGTCGTGCATTTAATCTAATATTGAAACTTGTTTTATTAGATAACAATTGAACTTAAACGAAACAAAGGAAAAATCACCAATTCTTTAGTTCTTTTGAAGATTTGTCTAAGTAAAATTTGAATGTTAGTATCCAAGAACAAGGAATAATGACATATAAGAAAGAAAATCTAATTTTGGGCTTTGCCCAAAATTTAAACTGACTTTTCCTGGATCAATTTTTATTTCAGGAAAATTACATTGGATGACCTGAAAAGTGGGTGACTTTAGATTTTTTACCTTCATAAGAAAAGTCTTTAAAGACTAGTCTTTCTACTTTTTTTATGTATATTAGAAGTATATTTTTGCCCTTCTACACCTTAAATATTTTTAAATTTTTCATTCTCATTTGTCTCTCAACTTCTATTTTATTTTATTTTTTACTTTTTTACCTTAACTTTTATTTTTTTTCTTATTTACTTCATTTATCTCAACTTTTATTTATTTTTTTACTTTTTTTCTCAAACATTATTTATTTCTTCATTTCTCTCTCTTTTTTTAACTCATTGGTTTCAATCTTTATTTTTTGTTTGCTTTTAATCATTTCTCTCTTCTTCTTCTTTTTTATCAAACTTTATTTTTATTTTTTTCTTCTCATGTTTGTTTTTCTCAATTTTTTTTTTTTTACTTTTTTTTTTGTGTTATTTATTCTTCTCTTTTTTCTTAACCTTTATTTTTTTTCTTTTCTTTTTTTCTCAATCTTTTTTTTTTGTTTCTCTATTTTGTTTGCTCTCTTTTGTCCTTTTTTCTCAACTTTTATTATATTTTTCTAATAAATAAAAAGTTGGATAATCTGTAAAGGGATCTTCTTTTTTATACATCAAAGAAAATTTAAGGGCATGACTTGTTATTAGGAAGTCCTTTGGGATATGTCTTGTCTCTAAGGCAAAATTATAGAACAACTCACAAATCAAGACACAATATGATAGTGTCAAATTTTGCTTGTGGAGCATACTTGTTGTTTGAAAATCCGTGAGTTAAGTCTTGCTTTAAAGACAAGAGCTATAGAATATCTCAAAAGTCAAGAAACAATGTGGTAGTGTCAACACCTGTCCATTGGGCGTAACTTGTTCCTTTGGGAGGTTCTTGGGCTAAGTCTTATCTTAGAGGCAAGACTAATAGGGCATCACATAAACCAATACACAATATGATAGAGTCAACTTTTATCCATAGAGCGTAATTAACTTTTCGTTTAAGTCTTGCTTCTAAGACAAGAGTTATAGAATATCTCATAAATCAAGACACGATGTGGTAGTGTCAACTCTTGGTCATGGGGTGTAACTTATTGTCTGAAAGTCCTTGGACTAATTCGTGCCTCTAAGGCAAGAGTTATAGAACATCTCATAAATCAAGACATAATGTGATAGTGTCAACTCTTATCCAAGGGACATAACTTTTTTTTGAAAGTCCTTGATTTATAAAACATCTCATAAATCAAGACACAATGTGATAGTGTCAAATCTGGACCATGAAGCGTAACTTATTGTTTAAAATTCCTTGGGCTAATTCTTGCCTCTAAGACAAGAGTTATAGAACATCTCATAAATCAAAACATTATGTGATAGTGTCAACTCCTACCCATGGAGAACAACTTCTTGTTTGAAAGTCCTTAGGTTAAGTCTTTCCTCTAAGGCAAGAGTTATAAAATATCTCAAAAATCAAAACGCAATATGGTAATGACAACCCTTGGCCATAAGGCATAACTTGTTGCTTAAAAAGCCCTTGGTCTATGTCTTGCCTCTAAGGGAAGAGTTATAAAGCATCTCATAAATCAATACACAATGTAGTAGTGTAAACTCTTGCTCATGGGGCATAACTTGTTATTTGATGGTCCTTGGGCTGAGTCATACCTCTAAGACAAGAGTTATAGAGCATTTCATAAGTAAAAGACACAATGTGTTAGTGTTGACTCTTGCCTAATGTACGTAACTTGTTTGAAAATTCTTCAGATAAGTCGTGCCCCTAAGGCAAGAGTTGTAGAACATCTCATAAATAAAAACATAACGTGGTAGTGTCAACTCTTTCCCCTGGTCTTAGTTTGTTGTTTGAAAGTCCTTGAGCTAAGTCTTGCCTTTAAGGTAAGATTTGTAGAACATCTCATAAATGACAACATAACGTAGTAGTATTAACTCTTGCCTGTGGCGCATAATTTAATGTTGGAAAGTCGTTGAGCTAAGTCTTGCCTCTGAGGCAAGAATTGTAGAACAACTCATAAATAAAGATATAACGTGGTAGTGTCAACTCTTGCCTGTATGGCATAATTTGTTGTTTGAAAGTCCTTGAGCTAAGTCTTTCCTCTAAGGCAAGATTTGTAGAACATCTCATAAATAAAAACATAATATGGTAGAGTCAACTCTTGTCCGTGGGGCATAATTTATTATTTGAAAGTCCTTGAGTTAAGTCTTGCCTCTAACGTAAAAGTTATAGAACATCTCATAAATCAAAACACAATGTGATTGTGTCAACTCTTGCCCATGAAATATAACTTTTTATTTGAAAGTCATAAGTCTTGCCTGTACCATGTGGTAGTGTCAACTCTTGCTCATAGGGCGTAACTTGATTGGAAGAAATCGAAGAAAAAGATAATAAAAATTACAAAATAAGAAGAAAACGATGAAAAATATTTAAAAAATAAAAATCAAAGAAAATAAAAAAATATAAAAGTTGAGGTATATGTAGGTGTTGGATTTGTAAATACATATTCTGTAAATACATATGCAGAGCTATATGTATTTTGTGCGGTGTTGAATTTGTCTTTGAACTGTTCTATGTCATTTTAGAGGGTAACATATGTACTTATTTGTATTTTCGTATTGTTTAAGATATGTATCATGCATCTTTTGATTACCTATATGTATATGTATTTAGTTGTCCTTTTTGTATATACAAATGCATATTCATATGTATTTTTGTATAGTGTTGGATTTATCTTTGAATTGTTCTATGTCATTTTAGAGGGTAACATATATACTTATTTGTATTTTTTACTATTTAAAATATGTATCATCTATTTTTTTATTACCTATATGTATATGCATATAGTTGTCTTTTTTGTTATAGAGATTTTGTGTCATATATGCTTATATATACATATGAGTCATATATGTATTTCTGTAAATACATATGCAAATATATATGTATGTTTTGTTCTATAAATACTTATGCAGATCTGTATGTCAATTTATTTTGTATATTTTTTGAATATATATATATGTGATTTAGATATTTATCTTTTAAAAATAAAAGATAGAGACAGAAGAGTTAAAAAATAAAAAAAAAATAGAAAAAGACAAAAAATAAAAAAAATCTGAAAAAAAAGAAGTGAAGGGGGGGGAGGGGGGAAAGACAAATAGAAGTTTAAAAATAAAATAGAAAAAAATAAAAAAATATAAAGAAAGAAAAAAAGAAGAAGAGAATGAGAATAGGAAAAGAAAAAAATATATGAGAAAGGAAAAAAATAAGAAAAAGAAAAAAATAAAGAAAAAATCGAAAGAGGAAAAAAAAACAAGAGAAATAAAAGAGAGAAAATAAAGTGAAAATAAAAAAGAAATCAAAATAAAAAAGTAAAACGATAAAAAAAATATAAAAAAAAACTAACAAGAAATTTTTTTAGAGATATAAGAGAGTGAAAGAGAGGAAAAAACAGTAATGATGCTTTATTTTGAATTTTTGAAGATCATGAAGATAATAATATTTCATATTTGAGTTTGATTTGGAAAAAAATCTACTAATTGAAATAAGAGTAATTTATACTGTAATAATTTATGAAAAATGAATTTACTGCTTCCTTATTTAACTCGATTGATTTGAGTAAAAGAACGGTAAATCTTGTTGTATATGTATTTTAGTAGCAACATTTTTATAAAAAATACAATTTGCTATTTTTTGTAATTATGAAACAGTTGCTATAAAAATTCTAATTATAGCTATAAGTTTGCTACTTATGAAAAATTTTCTTTTCTAAAACCGTTCTTATGAGGGACAAAAAAATAAAGTCACCCATTATAAGGGTCATTTATACAATTGATCCATTTATTTCTATTTGTCTGGATGGATACAAAAATATTCATGGGCTTCAACCCAAATTTCTTTATGTGCTGATATAACACTTTTAGGTTTATTCATATTGATAATTGGGAAAAATAGATAAATTTTGTTATAAATATATTGCCATATATAGTGAATGTCTACTTTACCATATATAGTGAATGTCTATTTATGTAAAGGTTAGAAAACCCAAGATTAATTTTTCCCTATAAATAATGGGGGTTTCTTTCATTGTAATTGGACCACTCAAGAACCCATCAAGAAATCCCTCAAGAGAAATAAGAATTACTCTCTATTCTCTCTTTACTCTTCTTCTTTGTTCTTTAATATTTTATAACACGTTATCAGCACGAGATTCTGTCAAACAATGTGAGATTATAAATCTAAAGGTAATTTGAAGGTTAGTAACTCTTTATGTTATTTGTTTTTTGCTACTAATGATATAATTATTGTTGAATTTGAGGAAAATAATTGATTTGGAACCACTTATGCTTTAAATTTGTTCATGAAGAACAATATTGTTAAAAGATATGACAATGAATTTAAGTCTCACCTCATTAAGAGAGTAAGACATTGGGTTAAAACTTCCAATGCACCATGATGATAAGATATTGAGTTCAAGTCCCATCGATTTATGTCCAAGATGCCTTTATATGGATAAAATGCTGAGTTTGAATCTCAATGCACCATATTGATGATATTATGATAGCTAAGGAAAAATAATGTGTTTTTGATGAAAAGTTAAGAAACTTGTCCATTGAATATGCTCCATTCCATGAAGTGAATGTGGTAGCGATATATGATAGGTCTGAAAGATGACAATTTGCTCCATTCTTGAAGTGAATGTGGTACCAATATATGATATATGCCTTGATTTGCTCCTGAAGTAGCAATATCATGAAAAATGTTATAAGTTATCACAATTTGATAGGCTTAAGGCACAGTTATATTCCATTCCTTGGGAATGAGAAACTTATTAATGAAAACGTGCACTTGATTGTGATGGTATCACAACTCACCTCCGAATGAGGCAGAATAACTGAGAAGAGTTATTTTGAAATCTACTTCTGAAGTAGTAAATTTGAAATTTATTCATGTAGTAGTAAATCTGAAATTTACTAAAGTAAAAGGTACATGTCATAGTAAACTTGGAGTTTACTAGTACAAACAAGTTCATAAATTGACACGAACGATTGCGATATTCCAAAGATGTGCATATTGAGTATTGAACATATATTGAAGAATTAAAAAATTCTTCATTACTTTTAATGTTGCTTGTTCTCATGATAAGTTGGTTGAACCAACTAATGTTGGGATTGGATCCCTTAAATTTGAAAAGTATAAAAGGTGAATATGGGCCCGTTCACCTGTCATGTGATCTATTAAGATGCATCGATATAAGATGATCACATGTAAGTTTATTGTCAATCTGCAGTTTGACATTCATAAAGTTGCTTGCTCAATAAAATTGAGTTAAGAGCATAATTTTCAGATAGTGTAATCAAGACAATGCACCTTGATGATGATGTTTGGCATTGAATGTCTACGATAAACAGCTGAATCATTGCTAATGAGAACAAAAGCTCTATGTATTGGTTTGAAATATTAAATCTCCATGTATTGGTTTGAAATATTACATACAAAAGTACTTGTATGCATCAAACTAATAAAATATGATTAACTCTCCTCAAAGTTGGTTCTGAGTTAGGAACCACATATTGTTCATCTAATAGTTCTGATATGCGGTATACGATTAATAAATATACTATGATGCACAAAGATGGATTACTTAAAGAAGATGGAGAATGTGTGTTAGTTTTTCTAACATAAGGGGGAGATTATAAACAGCTATGAAAAATGTTAGGAACTATCATCAGATCTTCATTCAAAATATAATTCAAGTCAAATGCTGAAAGCATCTCATGTTTAAGCTACAAGTGCTCCTATTTTTGTGTCCCTAAAGGACAAAGTCTATGCATGCATGATGCGTGTTAGACCAATCGATTTCAAATGAAATAATCCTTGAAAATGATAAGAAGAAAATGACCATAATAAGAAGGTAATGTGCTCTTCAAGAGCCTACAACATGACACTTCATGAAACCTTATGAGAGGTTCAGGTACCTGAAAATAATGAAGTGATGATATCTCAAAATATTATGTTACCTTGCGAACCGATACGAAATAATATATCATCAATATCTTTGATACAATATTGGCACAATATTGTAAAAGATTACGAGGACCTAAATTCTACGTTTATTTAAGTGGGCTGACGTAGAAATATTTATCAAGTGACATGAAAAGATGCATCTTGGTAAGCATAACACTTATTTGATTTACAGTCCAAACACTTGAATATGTCACTCATGAAATGTTGAATATACTTTTTAAGGATTCAAAGTGTTTGAGGCATATAAAAGTTTCTGGAAAACTTATTTATAATCCTTATATTGTATAAGCTTATAGCTTGAAATTTATTGAAACTCTTGGAGAGTTTTCAAAATGAGAAATATACCGATTTTGATTGGGTATAAAGTACCATATCTTAGTACAACACAAGGCCTGATATAGCCTTTTCGATTAATTTGTTAGCAAGGTAGAGTTATGCTATTACTAGGAGACATCAAAATGAGATAAAATACATTATCTTATTTTATTCTAACGGTTGTAAACCCAATCTTATTGATCATGCTGATGTTGGATATTTATCTAACCCACATAAGCTCGGTCTTAAACAGACAATGTGTTCACATATGGGAATACTGCCATATCTTGGAGATATACAAAACAGTCTATCTAGCCACTTCATCGAACTATGGTGAGATAATAGCTATTCATGAAGCAAGCCGAGAATGTGTATGGTTGAAATCTATGATATATCTCATTCAAAAAAAATGTGATTTGAAATATAAGAATGTGCCCATAATTTTATATGGAGATAATGCAGCATGCATAGCACAACTTAAGAGAGGATTCATAAAAGTAGATACAATGAAACACACTTCACCAAAACTTTTTTACATACATGAGCTTCAAAAGAATAGTGATATTAACGTGCACCAGATTCGTTCAAGTGATAATGTGGCTGATTTATTCACCAAGTCTCCTCCAATTGTGACTTTTAAGATGATGGTGCACAAGATCGGGATGTAAAGTTTCAAGGATGTTCTCATTAGGGGGAGTTAATACGCAGTGTACTCTTTTTCTCCTATGAGGTTTTATCCCACTGGGTTTTCCTTGTAAGGTTTTTAATGAGACAGCCTATATGCATATTGTTAGAGATGTGTACTCTTTTTCCTTCACGAGATTTTTTTTCACTGGATTTTTTCTAGTAAGTTTTTAACGATGCACATTATCTATCAATTAGACATTCAAGGGGGAGTGTTATAAATATATTGTCATATCTAGTGAATATCTACTTTACCATATACAGTGAATGTCTATTTATGGAAAGGTTAGAAACCCCAAGATTAATTTTCCCCTATAAATAAAGGGTGTTTCATTCATTGTAATTGGACCACCACTACTAAAAAAACTGGAAAAACCGATCACCCGAAACCGACCACAAAAAGTGGTCAGAAAAAAATCGACCACTTGTGGTTGGTTTTTAATCTTTTTTTAAAAAAAAAAATATTAAAAAACTTTATTATTATAAAATATCAAAATAAATATTCCAATTATTTTTATATTAATTATTATATATTGTAAAAATTTAAATTTAAAAAAATAACAAAACCGACCACAAGTGGTTGATTTTTTTTTTTTAAAAATAATTTAAAAATATTTTGAAAATAAAATTTATTAAAAAAGAAAATACTTTTAAAAAAGTGACCACTTGTGGTCGGTTTTTATTTAAAATAAAAAGAAATTAATTTTTAATAACCGACCACAAGTGGTCGGTTTTTATTGAAATCACAAAATAAAATAAAATTTAAAAAACGGCCAATTGTGGTTGTTTTAAATTTAAATACTACTACTAAAAAATTTAAAAACCAACCACATGTGGTTGGTTTTGGAAATAAAAAAAGATAAAAACTAAATAATTATTTTTATAAAATAATTATACAATCTTATATTAACTTTATGTAATATAATTATTATTATTATTAAAAGTAATATATTACATTACATATATAATATAATATAATCTATTTACTTTATTAAAAAATAATCTAATATACTATTATTTTTTAAAATTATACTGATTACATGTGGTCAATAACCAATATAATAATAATAAAACTAATCAATCTAACATAAAAAACTTACACTAAAAAATATATCAAATATAATATACAAATTATGTGTAACGTAATCTTTATCTTTTACTTATATTTCAATATATAAAATAAATATTTTCCTTTATACATACGTTAAATGACGTTAAACATGCATAATCTTTATATAATGAATATGTGTATATATATATATATATATACATATATCATACCGTTGAGATAAACCATTGAAATCTGCCGTATACGTAATTGAAAGATGAAAACTGATCTTTATAGTACGTATTTGAAAGGCGATGTTTTATAGTACGTATTTACAGGCATAATAATGTAATATATAACCAATAATTCATCAGAATATACTAAACGTGTTCTATTATAAGGTAATATATACTTGTGGATGTGATATATATAGTACGAATTCAAAAGTTTATAAATATATAAAATATATATATATATATATGTATATATATATATATATATAATTTTGGATATTTATATATGATGTAGTGATCGATTGATGAACGATGTAGTCAAAACCTAGTTTATTAAGCTAATCAAATATAATTAATCGATCACTCATCTGAGTATGTATAACAAACACATCTCATTATTTTATTGGATAATAATATACTTGTGTACGTATGTGTGTTATATATAGTACGTATTTAGAACTTGATATAGTCGATAGTGTGTATATGTGTGTGTATGTATAGGTATATATATATACTATATACATATTATACATTAAAGATATATTAATGACATAAGTTAATGTAATCTATAATTCATTCGAGTATTTATGAAATATGTTGTATATTATTATGGGGTAGTAGAATCGTGTATGTGATGTTTATTGTACGTATTTTAAAGATGATAGACAATTGAATATATGTTTATATACGTATATCTCGTGTAGTGACGTATGTAGTAATCTAAAGCTAGATAACTGAATCTATATATCAAAATAGTTTGACTGATACGTTGATATATATCAAACTATTGAAGAAGTATAGATATACTATTTTCGATCAATGTAGACACGCGTATGTTTTAGAAGTTGTAATAACGTAAGACTAGTATTACAAGGTATATGAGAGAGGGGGGGGGAAGGAAGCAGGGTAGGGGGAGATAGAACATTGAACGACCGTGCCAAATAACGTAACACATTTAATCGATAATTTATTTGATTAACACATTGTATTACGAGCGAGGTTTATATATATATATCAATAAATTTTACAAATTACGATAAAGTTTTGGCTAATTATCTTTTAATTACGATATTATATATATATATATATATATATATATATATATATATATATATAAATATAAAATATCGTAATTCACAAAATTCATTGATATTATTATATTATTAAGAAAATATTCTAGTCCTGTTAATGTGTTGATAAAATAACCAAGTATCTAATTTGTACATATTCGCATTGCGTTAATATAGTGATAACATAATTAATTATATGATTTAATTATTTTATTAAAATTGTGCACATGTGATTGTTTTTCGATAATAATTTGTATAAAAGTAAGTCAAACACTTATATTTTACTTTGTGATCATTTTTGTAAAATTTTAATTAAATTAATTAATTAATTTTTTTAACTAAATTATAATTTTATTTAACTAATTAATAATTTTTTTCCGACCACTTGTGGTAGGTTTTCATTAATTAGTAAAAAAAATATTTAATATAATAAACCAAACCGACCCGGCCCATTCGGTTTTAAGCCTATTAATTAAAAAAACCCAAATCACCCCCCCCCCCCCACACACACACAAAAAAAAAAGAGAAAACCAATCCCCAAATTCCCCAAATTTTCGAAATCCTCAAATTCACAAATCCACCCCATTGCCGCCGATTCCTGCCACCCCTAGCTCCGGTAAGTTCCAAAAACTTTAACTCTTTATTTTTCTTGTTAGATACTAGCTAAAGTATGGATTTTAGTTTGCTCAAAGTATATATTTTTCATATTTGGTAGTAACTAAAATTTTTTTGGTAGTAATTTTAGTTAGCTCAAAGTATATATTTTTCATATTTATTCTAATTATTATGCTTCGTTACATAATTTTAGTTAGTTGAAAGTTAAAAAAGTAATGAAAATTTAGTTTTAGTTAGTTCAAGATTCAATTCTAGTTCAAGAAATTTCCTTTTAGTTAGTTCAAGATTCAATTTTAGTTGAAGAAATTTCCTTTTAGTTAGTTGAAGATTCAATTTTAGTTATTATGATTCATTACATGATTTTAGTTGGAAATTTCCTTTTAGTTAGTTCACGATTCTATTTTTGTTCAAGAAATTTTCTTTTAGTTAGTTTAAGATTTAACTTTAGCTAAAAGTTCCCCTCTTTGTGTGTTTTATAGCAAGTAATTTAGGGTTTATTTTTATTGATGCTCCATTGTAGTTTTAGTATGTTGGTGGTTTGTGTATGGTGATTTTAAGCAAAAATATGAGAAAATAAGGATGCCAAGATTTTTGTTATTTTGCGTAATGATCAAGTTTTTTTAATTCTACTAGCCTAATGGGTTGCTTGCAATTTGATGTTACCGTTTGACAGAATCCGAATTCAGGAAAAGGATTGCTTTGCTATTTTTTCGGTGACCGCTTATCTCTTTCACTTTAATTTAGGCCAAGCTAAGGTAAGTTAACTTCTCTCTAATTTGTTATAATGAAACCTTGTTATTTTTCATATTGAAGTCTAGTGAAGCCGTGTGTGGCCTTGTTCGATTCACTAGCGTTGTTGTTATTTTCTTGTTATTGTTCATATTAAAGTCTAGTAAAGCCGTGTGAGGCCTTGTTCGATTCACTAGCATTGTTGTTGACATCTTGTTGGTCTTATTGTTGCTTCTTTCTTGTATTGTGAACTTGAACTTGTATCATTTGGTTAGTACTTTAAAGGGGATTTTATTGTTTTGAATGTGGTTTGTTAGGTGACTTAGTCACTTGAAAATGGTTAAGTGTAGGGACTTTTAAGGAGATTTTGTTGTTATGAATGTGGTTTGTTTGGTGACTTAGTTGTTTGAAAATGGTTAAGTCTAGGGACTTTAAAGGGAATTTTGTTGTTTTGAATGTTGTTTTTTCTTGAAAATGGTTAAGTCTAGGGACTTTGAAGGGAATTTTTTATTTTGAATGTGGTTTGTTAGGTGACTTAGTCACTTGAAAATGGTTAAGTATAGGGACTTTGAAGGGGATTTTGTTATTTTGAATGTGGTTTGTTAGGTGACTTAGTCACTTGAAAATGGTTAAGTCTAGGGACTTCAAAGGTTTATTTTTTGTTTTGAATGTGGTTTGTTTGGTGACTTAGTTGGTTGAAAATGGTTAAGTCTAGGGACTTTGAAGGAGATTTTGTTGTTTTGAATGTGGTTTGTTAGATGACTTAGTCACTTGAAAATGGTTAAGTCTAGGGACTTTGAAGGGGATTTTTTTGTTTTGAATGTGGTTTGTTAGGTGACTTAGTCACTTGAAAATAGTTAAGTCTAGGGACTTTGAAGGGAATTTTGTTGTTTTGAATGTGGTTTGTTAGGTGACTTAGTCACTTGAAAATTGTTAAATCTAGGAACTTTGAAGGTATTTTTTTTTTATTTTGAATGTGGTTTGTTTGGTAACTTAGTTGGTTGAAAATGGTTAAGTCTAAGGACTTTGAAGGGGATTTTGTTGTTTTGAATCTGGTTTGTTAGGTGACTTAGTCACTTGAAAATGGTTAAGTCTAGGGACTTTAAACGGTTTTTTTTCTTTGTTTTGAATGTGGTTTGGTAGGTGACTTAGTTTCTTGAAAATGGTTAAGTGTAGGAACTTTAAAGGAGAATTTTTTTTAACGTGGTTTTGTTTTGAGACTTAGTTGCTTGAAAATGGTTAAGTTTAGGGACTTTAAAGAGGATTTTTTTGTTTTTAATGTGGTTTTGTTTTGAGACTTAGTTTCTTGAAAATGGTTAAGTTTAGGATCTTTGAAGGGGATTTTGTGTTTTGAATGTGGTTTTATTTTGATACTTAGTTGCTTGAAAATGGTTAAGTGTAGGAACTTTAAAGGGAACTTTTTTGTTTTGAATGTGGTTTTATTTTGAGGCTTAGTTGCTTGAAAATGGTTAAGTGTAGAAACTTTAAAGGGATTTTTTTTGTTTTAAATGTGGTTTGGTAGGTGAATTAGTTTCTTGAAAATGGTTAAGTGTAGGAACTTTAAAGAGATGTTTTTTTTGTTTTGAATGTGATTTGGTAGGTGACTTAGTTGCTTGAAAATGGTTAAGTGTAGGAACTTTAAAGGAATATTTTTTGTTTTGAATGTGGTTTGGTTGGTGACTTAGTTGCTTCAAAATGGTTAAGTGTAGGAATTTTAAAGGGAATTTTTTTATTTTGAATGTGGTTAGGTAGGTGACTTAGTTGCTTGAAAATGGTTAAGTGTAGGAACTTTAAAGGGGATTTTTTGTTTTGAATGTGGTTTGGTAGGCGACTTAGTTGCTTGAGAATGGTTAAGTGTAGGAACTTTAAAGGGAATTTTATTGTTTTGAATGTGGTTTGGTAGGTGACTTAGTTTCTTGAAAATGTTTAAGTTTAGGGACTTTGAAGGGGATTTTGTGTATTGAATGTGGTTTTGTTTTTATACGTAGTTGCTTGAAAATGGTTAAGTGTAGGAACTTCAAAGAGAATTTTTTTTGTTTTGAATGTGGTTTGGTTGGTGACTTAGTTGCTTGAAAATGGTTAAATTTTTGTGACTTGATCTAATTAGTTGAATCTGATCGATTGCGTAGATGGATCCTGATTATAGCTGGATATATCAACGGAACAATGATAATAGAATAGGTATTAGGGAGGAATTTATTGAAGGTGTGCGGATGGGTTCTATCCAGATTTTCCAGCTGAGCCACGAAACATTCGATTGGGATTATGTGCGGATGGGTTCTCTCCTTTTTGAGTTGATTGTGTGCCATATTCATGTTGGCCTGTATTTATCACTCCTTATAATCTTCCTCTTGAACTATTGATGACTAGTCCCTATATATTTCTGAATTGTGTTATTCCTGGCCCGCGTAATCCAAAAAGCGGAATAGATATCTACTTGCAACCTTTGATTGATGAACTTCAAATTTTATGGCATGAGGGGGTTAAAACTTGGGACATCTCTCTTAAACAAAATTTCAATCTGCGTGCATATCTAATGTGGACTATTAATGATTTTTCTGCTTATGGAATGTTGTCTGGATGGATGACAGCTGGAAAGCTGGCTTGTCCATACTGCATGGAAAAAAAAGCTTTCACATTGAGACATGGCAGAAAAAATTCATGGTTTGATTGTCATCGTTGTTTCTTTTCATCTGATCATAAATTTAGGAGACTTTAGAATGCATTCAGAAGGAATAGAAAGGAATATGATGGTCCACCTCCAAGACTGTCTGGTCATGACGTCTGGGAAATAGTTCAGGATTTGCCTAAAGCCAGTGAGGAACGATTGTATAGGCTTGATGGATATGACGTTTTGCATAACTAGACTAAGCAAAGTATATTTTAGGAGTTAGAATATTGGCTAGATAATTTACTTACACATAATGTTGATGTCATGCATACTGAGAAGAACTATTTTGACAACTTGTTCAACACAGTTATGGATGTCACAGGCAAAATAAAGGATAATCCTAAGGCCAGACTTGACTTACCAGAATATTGCAACCGCAGAGAATTACACTTACAGCAGGGCCCAAAGGCAATGTTCTTAAGCCCAAGGCTAGTTTTACATTCAAGTTGGACCAAAAACGTCAAATATGTGAGTGGGTTCAAAGTTTGAAGATGCCCGATGGATATGCCTCAAATTTAGGAAAGAGGGTTGATATGACACAAGGAATCTTGCATGGAATGAAAAGCCCTATTTTCATATTTTCATGGAACAATTACTTCCAGTTGCTTTTATTGGTTTACCTGAAAACATATGGAAACCAATAGCAGAGATCAGTTTGTTCTTCAAAGACTTATGAGTCACCACATTAAAAGAAGAAAATCTGGCGCGAATGAAAAGTAATATTGTTGTTATGACCAACAAGCTGGAGAAGATTTTCCCGCCAGCGTTCTTCGATGTGATGGAACATCTTCCCATTCACCCTGTGCACAAATCTCGGCTAGGCGGTCTAGTTCAAACTAGGTGGATGTATCCATTCAAACGGTAATCATTTGCAACATATTTTAATTCATACATATCTTTTTTAAATATAGTAAACATCTAACCTTAACATTGTACAGGGAAATTGGAAAATTGAAAAGGGGTTCCAAAAATAAACATAGGATGGAAGGCTCTACAGTCGAGGCATATCTTGCAAGAGAAACTTCTCAATTTTGTTCATACTACTTTAGTGATGAAGTTGCTTGTTCAAGAAACTGACTGAATCATCATCAGGACGATGTAAATGAGCCTCATTTGCAACTGATATCAATTTTCAATCAATCTGGTTGTAAGGCTAAAAAGACCATACCTCGCCGGCTCACTCCCACAGAGCGCAAGTCAGCAACTTTTATGTCATGCCGAATTGCTCAGAAATTGAGCCCTTTCTGAAGTAAGGAGATTAAAATTTTAACATATCTTATTTGTTTACCCATTCCCTTAAAGAAACTAATTGTGTTTCCCATGTTGGATGTTCAATTCATTTAAGACTCAATTCCACGAAAATCAAGTGTATGCATCCTTTGCAACGTGGTTTAAAAATGAGGTTCATAAGTGTATTAATATTTCTACAAAGTTTAAAAATTTACACATTCCTCAACTAAAATATATATATATATATATAATATTATTAGGAACACCATTCACCAAATGCAGCCGCATACGATCAGCTCTTGAGAGATATTTCTTTGGGTCCAGTTGAAGCTAATGCAATGTCCCAATACAAAGTAAATGGGTTTAAATTTTCCAACGAACAACACTCCAGAACAAGAAAAACAAACAATAGTGGTGTTTGGGTTAAGGGTGATGATGATGTTGATTACTTTGGCATCATACACGAGATCTTAGAACTGGAGTATGCTGGTTTTTCAATGAAAAATATTATCCTCTTTCGATGTAAGTGTCTTGATCCAAGCACAAGAGACACAAGAGTACATAGGGAGCATAACATCATTGAAGTGAAGCACAATAGCTCGTATCCTATTTACGATCCATTTGTTCTAGTGCAAAATGCTAAACAAGTGTATTATGCTCCTTATACATTGTGCAATGACAAGTCTGATTAGTGGACAGTAATAAAAAAAAAGCCTATAGTCTGGGTGGAAGTTGAGAATGTGTTGGAGACTGCGTATTAAAATAAAATGCAGATTGATCACTAGCTAGTAGATGTTGAATTAGTGGACGGTTTGAATCACCCGAAAAATATATTTGAAGAAGTTAATATTGTGGAAGAAGAGGCTGAGTGGGAAGGAGATGAGGAAACCTCCAAAGGGGGTGAATGGTTTAGTGGAGAGTCTTCAGAATAGAAGGATTAGTTGTGTAAGTTGTATTTATTATGTATTGATGTCTTTATGCTTTGTACTATATATTTACCTTTACGCTTCTTGTTTAAGATTGATATGTAATATACTGTTTGACTTTGTTGTTTCCACTTTTCCATGGTTTATATAGTAATAAAAATATTTTTATCTATATCTCGAGTTGTTGGAGCTATTTAAAATGTGAATTAGTAACTTGAAATTATTTACTTGGAATGTTTTCTTATACATTCATTTTGTAGCAACTAACTACTTGTTAACTTAACATAATTTAGATGTCAGGCAGAGGTGACAAAGGTAAGACAAAATTTGATATTATGAAATCAAAAAAGAATAGACAACCTCCGCCTTATAGACGACCGACAGGCATTCATATATCTGAGGGTCGCTTTACTGATGCGCCAGCACGACCCTCATATTCTAGGTCATCCGAGCATTCGATACCTACTCCTATGCATGTGGGGCCACTACATGGGTATGTACCAACTCATTCTGCTTCTATGACTGTGCCACAGCCAGTACAGTACTATCGAACAGTCGCTGGCCCCTCCAAACATGTACCATTATCGATACCCCCTTGCAACAATCATGCAGCTTCTCACAGTGATTCTGCTGGATCTATTGGGTTGTCGGATCTTCAGCTTGGAGGCACTCCATCTGGTGCTTTAGATCTGCCCACGCCAGTGCATCCACCATCACTTACTAGGAAGCCAGGAGACAGAGATGATTCTGGGAGGATTTATCTTGTTTCAGTTGCGAGAGGCTAAGATTTCTAAATATAATAACGTTACTCATTTTTTCATTGCTATATTATTATACTCTATGAAATTACTGTTTGATCTTGTGTTGTAGGTTTAGGCTGGATGCTGGAGTTGGACAAAAGGCGCGAATATGCATTACTCGGCACTTCAACGGCTACTGGACCAGCAGGCAAAAGGTTCCAGAACTTGATAGGGAGAGAATGTTTGAAGAATTTAAGGTAAGGATTTAACTTATGGACTACTTATTAGCATTTTGTTAGAACAAAGATTAAATATTATATTTTTGTTGTAGAAATTTTGCTGGTGGGATGATGCAAATACATTTTTTATGAAGAAGAAATTTTTCATAAGATGCAGAGCCAGATTTAACGATCTCTTGGATTATGCCCGAAAGAAATTGGTAAAACCTAAGTGGATTCCTGAAGGCGCATGTCAACTGTACATTAGCCATTGGAGTACCGCAGAATACCAATTATTGAGTGAAAAAAGGAAATAAAGCCCGGGCATCATCCAAGGGTGGCTCCCTACATACTGCGGGTGCCAGAAGTACTCTTGCTGTGAAGGAAAAAATGGTATGTAACTTTTACAGTGTTAATTATTTGTTTCTATTTAAATTTATTTATTATTTGAACATTGATATATAATGTTTTCATATGCAGGAAAAAGATAAGGGTACCCGAATACCAACTGATGAGCTATTCGAGGAGACTCTTACAGAAAAAAAAAGACCGACTGATGAAGGTGTCTGGGTTGAAGCTCGTGCAAAAGCTGTCCATGTAAGAAACAAATTTTGAATTATAACTACTTTAATATTTTTTTACTTTTAGTATTAACTTTACTTTAAATGTAGGATGAATATACGCGTTTTGTTGCTGAGTATCATAGTAGCCAGCCTCCTGAAATTCAGGGTGACCCAATACCCGAGCATGTAGAGGAGAAGTTATGGACAAAAGTTGTGGGTCCTGCAAATAGAGGTCATTTCTACGGATTCCCACACAAAATTTTTTGGCGATAATATTAGGTGTTCGTCCGGCGATGCATACTCTAGCTCTTCAGTTGATAGAGAAACCATTGAAAGACTACAAAATACGGTTTCTCAACTCACTGAAGAGCTTGCTGAACAGAAAGAGAGGCAGAAGAAGACCGAGAAGGCAACAATATCACAAATTAAGATGCTGCAGCAACAGTTCATCTCTTTCATTTAGACTGCGGGGGTTATTCCTTCGTGTCCTGGTGATGCAGTTCGGGCTGCAAAAGGTCTAGGCCCCCTAGATGATTTCAGCACGGATATGATATGGAAGACGAGGACTAATTCGATAATGATGACTTCTAGTTTTTTTTTTAATTTTGTATGTGTTGTATTTATTATTTAGATATTTTTTTGTTTGAAAGTATTGTTGTAGTTTTTTTATGCTCACTTTTGTAGGACATTTTGTACGTGTTGTAGACTTTTGAAAGTATTTACGTTTAGTTTTTGGTTGTTGTTGCTGCTGTATTGATTTGGTTACTACTGTATTGGATTGTTGTTGTTGCATTGTGTATTTGAATTTTGATTTTGATTTTTTTAAAAAAATTCCAGAAAAACCGACCACTTATGGTCAATTTTTCAAAAAATTTCCCAGAAAATTGACCACAAATGGTTGATTTTTGAATTTTTTTTCCAGAAAACCGACCACAAGTGGTCGATTTTATATTAAATTTAATTAATTAATTTAATAAAAACCGACTACATGTGGTCGGTTTTTATTAAATTAATTAATTAATTTATTAAAAAATCGACCACTTGTGGTCGGTTTTTTTCCTAAAATTATTTTTTTCAATTTTAGTAAAATAATAATAAAATTTTAAAATATATATATATTTTAAAAAAAAAGTGGTCGGTTTTTAAAAACCTACCACAACTTTACCGACCACACACTTTGATCGGTTTTGTGGTCGATTTTCCCTTTTTTTTTAGTAGTGCACTCAAGAACCCTTCAAGAAATCCCTAAAAGAAATAATAATCACTCTTCCTCTCTTCTCTATTATTTTCTTTATTTTATATTTCATAACAAATTTAATATTTTAAAGTTAATATAACAAAATCTAACAATAATTTCTACTTTACATAATATATAGTTATAGAAATGTTGCAAAATCTATTAAATAAGGTAAAAGAAACACATATGGTAAATAATTTACCATTAATTAGGCGACTCTTGATTTTTTTTGTTCTCCTAATTTATTGTTAATTCCATGTCTCTCTTTCTCCCTACCTCCCTTCCTCTCTCTCTCCACTCTTATTTTTTTCTGTACTTCTTCCATATATATCTTCTAAAAATCAAAAAGATTTTTTCACACATAATCAAAGATTTTATCTTTCACCCCAATTTTCTTTCATACTTTTTTCATTATAAGAACCAAATTTTATACATCAACCGAAATAATTTTTTCAGTCTTTTTATAATTCTTGAAAAACAACAAGATTTATCGCTTTTTATATGAAGATGTTGGCGTTTGTTCAATCTTATTTCTACACATAGGTATATAAGATAAAACATTGATTCAAAATAATAAGCGCATGCTGTATGGAATAGACATACAAATTGATCACAACTTGAATATCATAATTCATATACACCACTTCATATACCCATTTCATACAATAAAATAGTTAATAACATATAAAATTTGGTGAGCGCCCTGTCTTCTTACCAATTTGTGTAGTCACTATACATATTCTATACAAATATGAAATATAACAAACCACATTATAAATCTATTCCATTTATGATACAATCTAAAATATATTTTCTATATTGAATCTCACGATTCATAGATACTTTGTGTACACCCATTTTAGAAACATGTTTGTATACTAAAACATGTTAAATGAAACACTAAAACGTATTTGTATAAAATAGGGTATAAAAAAGATTAAGTAAATCAGTTTGTATACCATATTCTATACACAATCCATACACTAATATGTTTGAACATGACCCGGTGTAAAAGAGATTAAGTAAACCATTTTTATACCATATTCTGTATTTATTACATGCACTAATATTTATGTGTGTGTGCGCGTGTATTTGTAGATAATTTATAAGTAAATCATTTTGTAGACTATATTATATATCCATTGTATACATATGTTATAACCTGGTATAAAAACTTAGGTAAGCTAGATTGTAAACACATAATACATAGTGAAATGAATCAGCTTTCGTACACATTAGGTACGCATGTTAGTACTAAATGGGCTTTCATTACTAGTGTATACACCATTTATACTCAATCCATACATACATCTCAAATTTTTTTTACATACAAAAAACATATAATTTGAAGGAGAATTGGCTGAGATAGGATTGAAACAAATCAAACCCTGGAAGAATATTAATTTATATACATACTAACATTAACCCTGGAAGCTAAAGAAAGTAGAAAATTATCTAATAAAACGGCAGTTATTATGGCCTAATTTTTCTATAATAATAAAATAAAATAATAGCCTGATGAATGATCATCAGTCTAATGCTCCTCCTTAGCAGCAGCAGTCGCCTTTGAAGAGCTACAAGACTTCCAATTAGGCAGTAGAAGATTGTGAATGTTGGGCATAACACCGCCAACAACAATCGTCACATCACCAAGCAACTTGCTCAACTCCTCATCATACTTCAAAACTAATTGAAGTATAAAAAAAATAAGAGGATTTTGCCAAGACACATCAATCAGTTGTGAGGAACGATGAGGAGTTTGCCAAGTTGCTTGGCGTGTGATGATTGTTGTTGACGGTGTTATCCTCAACATTCACAACTTCTATTTTCTAATCGGAAGTTTGGTAGCTCCTCAAAGGCAGTTGCTGCTGCTGAGGAGGGTGATTAGACTGATAATCTTGGATCAGGTTCTTATTTGCCTTTCTTAGTATAGAGAAACTAGTCCATGAAAAGTGCTCTTTTATTAGTCTTTAATTTCCTAGTTTTTTTAGCTATCAGGGTTAATGTTATTGTGTATACAAATCACTGGTCTCCATATAAAATATTTATATGAAGATGTTCTTCATGTTAAAAAAGAATCTCGAGTTGAAATTCTGGAGTCCCAATAGGTTTTAGGGAATTATAAATAGATTGGAGTGTGATTATGTTCAATCCTATCTTGTGGAGGTCTCTCAACTATATATTTAGGATGCTCAACAACCTTTTTCTTGACCTTATCCTCTTGCATAGGCTCTGCCACTAGAGTTGGTGCCATGCTTTGTTAGTAGAGTCGGGGTCGAAATCAGCCTTTGTGGAAATAAATGTGGATGCTTATAGTTTTCAAGGCCCTCTACCGAGTGATCTACTTTTCTCTTTGGAGGCTCTAGATCTCAAAAGTCGTGTGAACTTCTCTGAGTAACAGCCATGTCCTTCTTGGGTGTCTCAGTATCACTCAACAAAGCAACTTGAGACCTATCATGAAGTGTTGTAGCAAGTTGCCCCCTCTGAATTTGTAATTCACTAATTGTCTTCTTCATTTCTACATTGATCTATGCTTGTTGATTCAAGACGTGTTGATGTTGGGCTATGAATTGTTGATGTTATTGTTGTAGTTGTTAAATTAATAGAGAAATGCAACAAGATTCACATAAATCAAGAACACCTATAAAGTAATAGAATATGTGAAAGAAAAGGTGCGTACCTTTATCCGCCATAGCAAGACGTAAACGTAAACGAACTAGGCTGAGTCTTCCTTTCCTTTGCTTATGACAGCTGAGAGCTTATGGGAATACGACTTAGTTAATCCAGGAGAAGGGACCTAACCTTATATTTATAGGCTTTAAGGCCTTAGCCTAGTGCACCCCCCATTATGGGTTCAGAGGTTTTCTACAGGCCTACACTATTGCCAGACCACACCAATAACATGAAATGGATGCAGGGGCATATGGAATACACATGAATACATAGTCTGTGTCTTGTCCACTAACTAATAACATTAGCTTATTGTAACGCCCCGAAATTCCATTCCGGAGCGTCACACGGTGCTTAAGGATACAAGTAGCCTCAAGCTAACCCTTTGAGTCTTCTACTACATATAAAGCTTACTTAGAGATGAATAAAGCAAAACAATGGTACTGTCATATCATGATCATAATGGAATACGAGGAAATACTTGTCTGAATAGTCAAAATACTGGAAGTCTAAACATACTGATAATCTAGTTTGACAAAGCCTCTACTAGTCTAGAAAACTAGAGAGCCATTGGGACAGATCCCCAACTGGCTCAAACTGAAATCAACAAAACCAACTGCTAATAATACTGAATGTTTAGAAAATAGGTCCTCGAACCATGAGGAATCACCACTGTAGAAATGTAGACAAGGTACTCGGGATCACTGACGCTACTGGGATTGAGCACTTGAACCTACATTATGAGACAATATAGCACACAGACGTATATATGGATCAGTACTTTGAGGATGTACTGAGTATATGGGGGTGCATGCAATATATAAATAATATTATCAAAGGGTATAAAATCATGTAGTGCTAAATGTAAGTGGCTCACATAGCTTGAAGAATTTGAAATCTGAAGATACAAAGTAACGAATAGTAAAACATATAATCTGGATTCCATGAGCCATTACACTTAACTCTAAAGATTGTAGTTAGTTCTTGTTCTCAAATCATGTAGTCTAGATGAAGTCTGAAACTTTATTCTGCATAGTAAATATTTTATCTCAAAGAACTGCTTCAAGAGTGGAGAACTTCTATTTGGGAGGTTCTTCTAACCGACATGTACACCATGTGATGATCCATAGTGTCCCATGACTAGCCGCCGTAAGGTTAGGGCTGTTCTACCCTTGCTATTGGAATAGAATAATCTATCTCAGTGATCACTACCTCAGTTACCCATGTATAGTGAAAATAAGTATCTCAACCTACGATGACACGTAGTTCTGGGGTATGAAAACGTAGTAACATACCCAACTCGGTGCTAAATACTACTCACAATCTTATGCTCAAAGTCTCAAGAAAATCCACTTTAAAGTAATCTCATATTTCATAAGAAAATCAATTATGAAGTCTTTAATCTCATTTCGTAAAGTGGATTTCAACTCTATTGCGACCAAAGGGTCAAATCTTTCTAATTATTTTATAATAGTCTAATCATAAGGTGCCTGTAGCACTACAATTCTCAAAATCACATTCTAAAATAGGGCTTAATGACCCATATGTCAATATTATGATCAAACATCTAAAAATTCATACTTTATATCATAAACATGCATAAATCATTTGAAAATCTGGAAATTTCAGCAATACTCATAAAAATATACTCATACTCATAAAATTCAACTTCTAAAACATTCAAAATATCATAATCTCATGAACAACCACATAGGGTATAAATTCATACTTCAAATTCATAGAAAAACATGTAAAATTATGTATCTTTGTAAATTAGTGCAAATTTTGGGCACAAGAAAGTAAGGAGTGTTCTTGTTCAAACCCATATACCTTAGATTGATAAACTTGGATGGACAACTTGCTTGAGATTTTTTTTCGTACTCTTGAGTGAGGGTTCTTGAAGCTTTTGACTTAGGAATCTTGAATCTTGACTCAATTTATAAGAACTATGGTGAACTCTTGAGATTCTTGGAAGAGGATTTGGATGCTTAGGGTTTTGTTTTGAAGAGAATGAAGATTTAGGGCATAAAGAGCTTTGTAATACCATTGATTTTATGTTTTTGAATGAATTGGGGGTAGGGTAATTGCCCAAAATACCCCTCTTTTAACCCTTAACGTAACTGGAAAAATATAACTGGGAGCCCGATTTCATGGGCCACCGTGACGCGCCACTATCGTAGTGGCTTACTGGAAATTGACAATTGGGAATATGGGAGTTACTGCGACGTGAAGCCATCGCGTTTTCCCACTGATTGGGACCTGGAACTTAAGTGCGATGCACCACGATCGTTCTAGGCTACTGGAAATTTACTATTGGGAAATTGGGGTCTTCCGCGATGCGCCACCATCGCGGAGCCCCACTGGAATTTGACAAATGATAATTAAACCCTCTCTGCGACGCGCTAATCACCAAAATGACGGTGTTTTACGACTATAACTTAAATTAGCCATAACTTCTTACCCGGTTATCGAATTTAGGCAAATCTTATATCGTTGGAAAGCTAATTCAATTTCCCACACGATAAAAAGTCAAAATTAGGAAGATTCTTTATGATTTTAAAACATTACTCACTTAGGAAGTCATTCCTTAACCTTCTAGAGACGATACTAGACTTAAAGAAAGTTCGGAGTATTATAATATCTTCCCCTTGAGACAATTCATCCTCGAATGTTGCTAGTTAGGCTTAGAATACAGAGAAACTAAGGATGCACAGCTAAAACAAATGGCTAAACTGAATCTATATCTTTTTAAACTCTTGAATACTTCGGCGAATGCATGAATTTATAATAAGGATAGCTATATAGCTGAATCTTTGATTGGAAAGGGGCTGAATTAAGGAAGAACAATACCTTCGGCTTGATCTGAACTCGTGGAGAAGAGTTGCACGTACTTGGATCGCATGTCTGCTTCTGCTTCCCAAGTAGCTCCCTCAACTGAATGATTCCGCCAAAGAACCTTGACCAAGGGAACTTCTTTGTTCCTTAAGAAGTCATTTCTTAACCTTCTAGAGACGATACTAGACTTAAAGAAAGTTTGGGGTATTACACCTGTTTTACTTTAACTTAATAAAATGTCAATGTTAAGTCCACATAAAGTAAATAATTCAAACATTTTCCCACTTTGACATTGTTAACTTTTAAAGAAAAGTTTTTTTTTTAGAAAATTTATTTTTATGAAAATAACTCTCGGGATGAACAGACAGTGACCATAATCATTTAGTAATGGAATGACATCTCCAACATGGTCTAGTCAATCAAAATCATCACTGTTGAACTGCAACAGCACTTACATCAACCAACGACACAAGAACAGTCCACAATTACTGACATTGAAGTTTTGTGGACATAAACCAAATAGTGTGGCAGAGTAGCAAGAAATAGCCAACATGGACTGCAAATTGAGACTATTTCATTGTTAGTCCTTCAGAAGATTTTTTCATATCAATACGTATGCTTAAAATCAACATGCGTACCATAGAAAAATCTTTACTGCAATTTTTTGTTACAACATGTATGAGCACTAAAACAACATGTGCTCTACCAGAAAATCTTGTGCAACATATTACATGGTGCAACAATGTCAGGACCCGATTCACGAGTCGTGATAGAACCTTCTAAAACTCACCAATAGGTAATCCAACACCGTAACTCGAAGTTAAGGAAATGGGTCACTTTGGTAAAAACGCCAAGCAAGGGCCACAATAAATGAACACAATCATAAACAACAATTTTCCACAATAGACAGACAACTACCGGTACCAATTCCATGGCCTGGTAATATCAGTACAAGAGCATTTAAGTTTGACAATAGTAAATACAACTCAAAGTCTAAATAAGTTTATACATTCGTCTCGAATACAAAAGACTGAATAAAGACAGGAAGGAAATGGGCGACTCGAAACTCCAAGAATTCACCTTATCTTTCTTTGAAAGATCAGCACTGCACGACCTCAACTCAGCAGTGGTAACTAGTACTCGGGTCTACACTAAAGAGGTATAGAAATGTAGTATGAGTACCAAAATAATGGGTACTCAGTAGGCATCATCAGTCGACTAAGTTAAATTATGATATAAATTTAACTGAACCTGAATCGTCTTCATCATCATTGTACAGAATAAGTAGCCAACTAGAACAATAATACGACATCTCATATCAATACATACCACAATCATCATATATAAAATGAATAATTGATCTAGAAGCGTAAAAAAAAATATATACAATTTCAATCGCGTAAATACCAAGTTCAACACGCATATAACCATTAGAGCGTAAATTAAAAGAACTTACCACGGTGTCCCATACCACCGGGAAGTACACCCAAAAGAACATAATGTAAAAAAGTTATCATGGCATCCCATACCACCAAAAAGTGCATCAATAGATCAAATCATCAACGTATCAAGATATATATATATATATATAATCAACTCACATTTATCCATGGTTTCCATATTTCCCATCAACGATCATATGCCTAGATCCATAATCATCATCAATTGTCGCAGTTAAAATAGCATATACCTAGGTAATCATAACCATAATTATATATCCATTGAGCTATATATGATATCGATACATTATATCTAGTCATTATTAACTAACCAACACTTATTATTATTAGGCTACTAATCCATTAGTCCTTATAGGGTCTCTATTATGGCCTAACCGATTCTTTACATAAACCTCAATCACGAGATAATACTAACTATTATTCAATAAATAGCCAACATCCGCATCTCTTCATGGTGAAATACTAATCCATAGGTGCCGTTTGTCCAAAACTTACTTCTAGTTATCATAGGCGCACAAGTCATCATATGGGAACAAAGTTACTTATCACCAAATGTCCACGTCTATTCATCAACCAATGCCTCTTACTATCTAGCATCATAATCTACAATTTCTCATTTAACAGCTCAACAACATTATACTTTAGTCATCAATACCATTAATCATCATCAATGCTAACCTATTATCATCATTGACCACATAACAACCACATTTTCTAGTTATCGCATTTCAACTATCAATGTCCATTACTTAGTATTCTAGATTTCTAGTCATCAAGTAAAATGGTCACTTAGTAGTCAACTAATTATCACTTAACTCATTTAACTAGGCAATATTTCTTAGTTAATCCCTTTATTCAAGACAAACATACCCACTAGGTGAATGCTTATTTCTACACAAGATTCCGCTACTAATTCGCCTTAACTCTTTATTCGGCATATTCTTTTTCTACTCACCATTTAACACTAATGAGAATCACACCACTAAACAAGTAAGTAGGATTAAAGAATTATAACCAACATCCTAATATTAATATCATATCTTCAAGGTACACACACATGTAATCCTATAAAGGCATAATCACACATAAACATATATACACATGTTCACCATACATAAAATTAATATATCCTCCAGATATATCGGGCATCATACTATCATCAATATGTCCTCCGTATGTACTGGGCATCATAATATCATCATAGCCTCTGGATATACCGAGCAACATCATAACATCAATATACCCTTCGGGTATATCGAGCATCATCATAACATCAACATGTCCTCCGAACTTACTGGGCATCATCATATCATCAATAGATCCTCCGAACTTACCGGGCATCCTAATATCATCAACATTCACCATAACATCAATATTCATCATAACATCAATATATATGTATGTATGTAGTCGAATCATTACCAAATACAAGCCCCACAACAATAAAGTGTAAGAAAAGCAAGGAAAGATATATCATAGCATCTCACCACTCATCATCAACACATTATAATAGTAAGTGCATGAACATGAAAATTCAAATGGCATAAACACTCAACACATTACCGGGCTTGACATGATTATTAGCATGGTCAATTACAAGCCATGATTATACTTTCTAGAATCTTTTCTATTTGGCATGATTCACAATACTAGCACAAAAGAGATTCTTTGGCACAAACATAAGTTTAATCACTAGGCTTAAGCATAATATGAGTAATGGCATAATTCAAGGCTCACATAGTAAACTAGCCCAAAAACTAAGTGATAGCATAGCCATAGGTTCAATTTACAAGACTTTCCAATGCTATCAAAGTACTAACAATAAGATGATCAATCAAGTATGCACATGATTTCCAAAATCAACATCACGAATAACCCACTTATCAGGTTTAGCCATCATATTACCAAAGCATATTCTGACGTTTCTCAAGTATCAAGGTCACTAATGAAGTTACATAGTTCAATCTTAAGGCAGCTTAAGTTTCTCTTCTAATATCCCAAGTTATCTTCTTCAAGTCTAACTTCTACCCAAAATTAGACTAAGTTACCTAAATCATGTCTCAAAGGTTTATCAATCCACACTAGTTCTATAGGACAATCTTTCCTTAAGTATTCCTCTTAAGTCATCCAAACCTCTAAGGCCAATTCCACAACTAGAAATATCTAGGTCAACTTACTTTTAGGATGAGTGAACAAGTCACTTTTGTCTTACTAGAGTAACTAGAGCATTCTCATGCTATTCATGAGGTAACAAGTCCAACTAACCAATGTTCTAGACTATGAGTTAGATATCACACCCAACAAGTTCAATAGCCTAAGTGTTTCAACTAATACCAAGCATTTCCATCCACTATTTCAACATCTAAGACCCCACCTAATCTTATCAAGATATCATAATTATACTACAATAAAGCTCAATCTAACACAACTAATCCTAACCTACCTTGAGTCCCAATAGCTCACAAACTAACAATCTTCCTTTTCCCTTTCCTCAAAGCTTCTCCAAGGATCCATACTATCAAAAACATAATCTATGCATTAATATAAGAATATCACCACACATATTGCACTACTGTGCTTTGGGTCCAAAACGACACCAAAAAAACCCAAGTGGGTCCCACATATGAGAAACAAGTTTCTGAGACCAACCATTGTTCAACTACCATTAGGGAGTTATAACCCTCAAGAAATTTGTGCAAAACAACCATATTTGGGGCTAAAATCAAGCCTCAAGCCATTTGGAATTTTAGGTGTAGAAATTCAAGAATTTAACACTAAAATTAAAGGAATCTTACCTTAGTATCGATGCGAAACATGAATATTCAATTTTTTTAAGCTCCCAATCAACACCCAAAACACACTATAAAGACTACTCTCTCCATTAGGATTTTAGAGGCTCAAGACAATGAAGAAATGACTAATTTTTGGCCAAGGAGAGCTTTTAAATGGCCTATCCTAAGCCCTCAAGAGTGGAGATCATGTACACACGCTAGACGCAATTCTGTCCATCTCAATCGCACCAAGTTCCACACGATCACGGTACTCCTCTATATTGAAAAATGGCTGAAACTTAGAATTCAGCAAAGGCCTCGAGATGCATCCGGAGTCCAATATGAGCAAACGAGATATGAAACCATACTGATTTTAATGTGTTGGAAAAGTCAAATTTTCCATCCGAGGTCTTTTCCACCAAATATAAGCCCCACACCTAAATTTTCAATTTCTCAACTTTTTGATCAATAGGTCAAAATAAGTTTGGGTTTAGTGGGACCCAAACCAAAGGTCTACCCAACCTGAAATTGATATTTTGGAGCTGTTGGCATAGTTAAAATTTGCATCCGATATTATTTTACTGAAGTTCTCACTCGGTGGTCATTTGGAACCAATGAAGACTACTAAATGGGGAAATGGTTCTAAAAACCAAACGAACTACCAGGTAATTGAACTATCAGTTTCAGAAAGTCATAAATGACTTAGGGAAGCTATGAAAAAGCTATAATGGTAGAAATAAGCAAAATCACAAGAAATAACCTGAAGGGTCATTACAAACAACTAAGAAAATTCACAAGGTAGAATGATATACTTGAAGGGTCATTACAAAGAACATATGTTCAATCACAATATCCTCCCCCTTCACCATGTCTCTCACAATAAAATATTTTATTTCTATATACTTAAAATCTGAAGAAGATTTATTATTTTTTGAGTAAACACAACTGTCTTGTTGTCACGAGTAAATCTTTAAGGTCCTAGAGATGGAATCAACTACCACAAGCCATGAAATAAAATTCTTAAGCCAAATAGATTGCGTAGCAGAACCATAACAAGCTATAAATTTTTCTTGCATAGTGGAAGATGCTATAAGAGTCTGTTTCACACTCTTCTAAGATATCGCACCCCATGGAAACATGAAGATAAAGTCAGAAGTAGACCTCAAATCATCAGGACACCCAGCAAATTCGAAGTCTGTGTAACCAATTACCTCAAGGTCCTCAACCCTTTTGTACACTAACATATAATATCTTGTCTTTTTCAAGTACCTCATTACTTTCTTAGAAGTAACTCAATGACTTCTTCTTAGATTAGTTTGATAACATCCAATAGCATTGATAATGAGAGTAATGTTTGGACGAGTGCAAACTTGTACATACATAAGGTTTACAACAACACTTGAATAAGGCAAATCTTTCATAGAATCTTTCTCAAGATCATTTTTTAGACACAAGTCTATGCTTAACTTATCACCTTTCATCACAAGGAAATCTCCGAGCTTTTAATTTTTCATCAAAAATCTTTTTAATAATGATCAATATAGGTATTTTGTGAAAGCCCTAATAACTTATGAGACCTATCTCATTAAATCTCAATGTCCAGAATAATTATTCCTCTCCTAGATCTTTCATATCAAACACTTTGTTCAATGAATGTTTAGTTTCACGCAACAGTTCAAAATTATTACTAGTAAGTAAAATATCATCATCATAAAAAGTGAGTATAATGAACTTACTGCTACTTATCTTGAGGTAGATGCAATGATTAATCTTGTTCTCTACAAAACCCATAGAAGTGATAATTTCCTTAAACTTTAAGTACCACTTTCGAAAACTTGCTTCAAGCCATACATAGATTTCTTCAGCTTACATACAAGATGCTCACCGCCTGTACCATTAAAACCTTGGGGTTGTTTCATGTAAACCTCTTCATTAAGATCACCATTCAAAATGGATGTCTTTACATCCATCTAATGTAGCTCAAGATCAAAATAGGCTACTAATGCCATAATGATCCTAAAAAAATCCATAAATAACACCGGTGAAAAGGTTTCAGTATAATCAACCCCTTCTCACTGTGTAATTCCTTTAACAATCAATCTTTCCTTGAATCGTTCAACATTTTTTTTTAAATCCTTATTGGTCTTAAAGACCCATTTACATCCAACAACCTTCTGGCCTTTAGGAAGCTCTAAAATCTCCCATATATCATTACTACTCATGGATGTCATCTCTTCAGACATGGCATCAAGCCACATCTTCGATTGAGCATATAATAAAGCTTTAGAAAAGGTCATAGGATCCACAATGCCACCTTCAGCTAGGTATACTAGATAATCATCTAATAGGAGTGATCGTCTTGGTTTACTTGATCTCCTTAAATTATGAACCTCTTGATCAACAACAGTAGGTTCCTAAATCACTTCTTCACTAACAAGCACCTGAATTTCCACAGATACAGGGTCATCAGCTTACATATGTATATGATCATAAGGTTCATCATGTATAGGTGCAGATACAAATTTTTCTGAGGTAACATTAATAGGAATTCTAACAACTTCAACACTTTTAATTGGCTCACGATCAATATTCTGAGAACAATACTTATCTACAACATCAAATTCAAGAAATTTTGCATTTTGAAATACAACTATTCTTGTTCTCCTCATAGGACAGTAGAACTTGTATCCTTTAGAATGAGCTGGATAACCAATATAAAAATAATGCGAGGTTCTAGGTTTTGTTTTCTTTTCTAATGGGTTATATTTCTTTACCTAGCGGGACATCCCCAAACTTAAAAATAATTTAAATTGGGTTTCGATTGGTCCACAACTTAAAGGGAGTTTTAGGAACTGACTTGGATGGAAAATGATTAAGAATGTACATGGATGTTTTAATAGTTTTACCTCGGAGGAACTTAGGTAATTTATATCTACTCATCATACGTCTCATCATGTCTTCTAAAGTACGGCTTTGCCTTTCGACTACACTATTTTGGTCAGGACTACCAGGTATGGTGTACTGGATAACTATGCCACAATCTTGTAGATATTTGGAAAAGGGTCCCGTTTGTTGCCTAGTCTTAGTGTATCTACCATAGTACTCACCCCCACGATCAAACCTCACTATCTTAATGAGCTTTCCCAGTGGTTTCTGTACTTCAATTTTAAAAACTTTGAATATTTCAAGAGAATCAGATTTTTCTTTAATAAGAAAAGCATATCTATATCGAGAAAAGTCATCAATGAAGGTGATAAAATAACTTGAACCATATATTGTAGTATAATATGGATCACTTATGTCGGTGTGAATGATTTTCAACAAACTAAAACTGCGAGTAACACCCTTTTTTCTCATTTTAGTTGGCTTTCCTCTAATGCAATCCATACATATTCTTATGTCCCCAAAATCAAGAGAAGGTAAAATATTAGACTTAACCAATCTTTCAACTCTATCTTTAGAGATATGACCCAAGCATCTATGACACAACATGCCCAATTTTTTATTTAAAATTGGCCATTTAGACCCAATAATTTCAGAATTAAAAGAGTTGTATTCAAAATCAGAAGTCAAGAAAATCTTAAACAAACCATCTAATAGGATTCCATAACCAACAACTCGAGAGTTCAAAAGAAAATTAACTTTTCCATTAAAAGAATTAAAACCATAATCAAATTTGTCTAAAATTGAAACAAAAATCAAATTCCTTCTAAAAGATGGTACATAAAGAGTGTTTTCAAGAATAAACTTATAACCAGTTTTGAAGTCTAAAACTATAGTTCCTATCAACTCTACTTCAACTTGGACATCTGTGGCGACTCTAATTCTTGACTTCATTTCCTTTGGCTTCCTTTTATTTTTAAACCCCTGTAAGGAAATGACAACATGAGCAGTAGCTTCACTATCAAGAATTAATTGGTACATCTACAAAGTGTGACTCAAAACAAATAAGATCTTGATGATTACCTTCTTTTGACTCCTTTTTTATCCAAGAGTAAAATTTGGTGCAACTTTTCTATTTGTGACCAGGTTTCTTACAAAAAAAAGTAATTATTATTTTTCATAAAAATAATTTTATTGGCCCCAAGATATTCGATCTAATATTTACCATGCCTTTTGTTAAACTGGCCCTTTGATGGTGGGTGTATTTATGCATTCTAGTGTCACTATTCTAGTCCTTTTAGCCTTATTTTGAGGATGATTCGTATTCCATATGGGTTTATAATGAGATAAATGTTCATAGAAGTGTTAAAGTACATGTTTACAATGGTTCAAAGTGAATTCCAACAAGTTTGTACATAAATGAATCATTTAGAGTTCAATCGAGGAAACTAGCATTACTAGCTTGAGGTAGGTGCTTGTCTAGTTGGTTTCTTTAGAATTTAATGTGTTAAATGGGTTTCAAATGATTTAAATGTGTAATTATGAGTGTAATAACTTGTTGTTAATGTTCAAATTTCAATTTAATTAAGTGTAGAGGTGGAACAATAAGTTGAAGATTAACATGAACTAGGCTAGTCTTAGCTGTTATTTTGATTCATCGTCATGGATATTGTGTTGTTATAATCTCTAATTCGTGGTGTAATTATGTAGGAATATTTGTGATATGAAAATGGTGATATATTAATTATATAAAGGCTGGAAATCCATGGGAAATACACCACAATACAAGGGACAAAAGATGGGACGATCAACACATAGCCAAAATCGTGGAAGCAACTTCTAGTGTATTGAGGTGATGAGCCCGCGATGCCCTAGACATAGTGGTGCTCTAAATCCCGCGATGACCCAGATGGAGTGGAGATCTATAGAAGGCTCAACCCCATCTAGAGAGGTGCAATACATATGATGGTGCCCCCTCTACTCCCATGCTCTCAAATTATTGGAATCCTTGTTCTACATGGCTTTGGCTTACTCTTGTGCTATAAATACATCATTGTAAACATTTTTAATTATCTTTGGACATCTTGGAACATCAAAGAGATGCTACTACACATTTTTTAGGTTTTACATTATTTCATTAGCTTTCTTTTAGATTATATCATGTATTCAAACTTTTGGATCATGATTATGACTATGAGTGGCTAGAAACCTCCCTTTAGGGGTTACAGCCAAGAACATGAGTACTATTGTTTTGATTTAAGTTTTTTTAATTTGCTCATCATTATTGGTTGTGCGTTCATCTTTGATTTAACTATTTAATGGATTGACCACCCAAAAAATATATCAATTGTCTACCTTTTAATCTCGAGAGAGAGAGAATAGGGAGATAGAATATGGAGATGAACAAAGTATGGTTTGTATTCTTTTATGAAATAAGGAATTCAAATTAGTGTCTAGGATAGGTATGTACTTAGATGCCTTACTTGATTCACACTTAGGATGATAGTTTAAAGAGCTTAATTATTACATTCCCGCTCAATGATGTAGTTGTAATGTGCAACTTAGGTAAATGGTTAGAAGTTGGAAGACCATGATCATGCAATTAACCTTATGAATCAACAAACAATATAAGCAAGTTAACAAATGAAGTTCAATAACATAGTATGATTTTTCAAAGGGTTTTAACCCTGGTCCTTACTCCATTGATCATCTCAAGTACTTTTATTCTCTGCAGTGTTCACTTTTCTTTAGTTATAAACTCTCTTTTAGTTACTCTTGCACCAATTGAATCTAAATTGGGAACTAGAATTGAATCTTTATTAGTTCAAGTCCCTGGGGGATCGATACTTGGCTTTCTTTAAGGCTACTTTACTACTTGGTATACCACGCACACTTGCGTGTGCGCTGTCAAGTTTTTGGATCCATTGCCAGGGACTTGTAATTTGGCAACTGTTTATTTTAGTTTTATTTTAGATTTCTTTGGTGTTTTTTACGCTTGGTCTAGGTTTCGTATTTGGAGGAAAGAGGTTTTCAAAGTAGAAAGCTGGCAAGGGATCAGGAGTTGGTTTAATCCAACCCTGAACCTGAGCAACACTTTCACTAAAGAAAGAGAAAATAAATTCTTCTCCCCCAAATTCTGCAAATCCAAGAAGACTAAGAGAATCCTGCCATCATGGTTAATGAACAAGCAACCTGCGGGACAATTAAGGAAGTGGCAATCCCACTTCTAACAAATTTGACCTCCCTATTTTAGAAGACGGCAGATGGTTGCAATTTTGACCTTAAACAGAATATGGTATAGCTTCTGATTAGCTGTGGACAATTCACAGGGCTTTCACATGAAGATCCACAAGTCCACTTGTGAAATTTTCTGGAAATTAGTAACACATTCATTCTTATAGGTGTAAATGCAGACTATGTGAGGATGATATTGTTCCCCTTTTCACTGATTGGGGAAGAAAAAAAGTGGTTGAATATGAAACTGGCAAATTCAATCACATCATGGGATGACATGCCAGAAAATTTCTTAATTTGTTCTTCCCATCTGGCAAGACTATAAGACTTTGCAGTGAGATAGGGTGCTTCAAATAAATGCCTGCCGAGAATCTTTATCATGCTTAGGAATACTTTAAAGAAGTTCTCCAGGACTGTCCACACCATCAACAGTCCAATAAGCTACTTGCTTATACTTTTGTAGAGGCTCTTAATCACAATACAAAAATCTTGCTAGATTTAGCTAAAGGTGGTCAATATCTTGAGATGACATATGATGAGCTGTACATTTTATTGAACCACATAGCTCAAGAAAATTCAGAATGGAATTCAGACGCAAGGAGCGCTACAAAAAGAATTGCAGGTGTATTAGAGGTTGATCAATTAACTCCCATAGCTGCTCATATCTCTGCATTACAAAATCAAATAAGCATTCTGAAGTTGGGAGTAGAACAACCTGTAGCCACAGTAAATGCAATCCAACAAGCTGTAGGTTAGTGTGATGTTTGTGGTAATAATGGCCATTTAGAATCCATGTGTACTTCAAATCTAGAATCGGTGATGTATGTGGGCAATGCTCAAAGGCCAAATTATGGTAATGCTTACAACATAAAGTGGTAGACTCAGACAGTGAATCAATAATGGAATGCCCAGCCGCAGCAATTTCAGCAGCAACATGCTTAAAAAATCAATCAAATTGCAACTTGGAAAAATTGATGAAACAAATTCTGGCTGGTCAAGCACAAATGGTTGTGGATATGAAAAGTAACCAGGCAGAAATAAAAAATTAGCAAGCTGCCACAAGAACTTTAGAGTTGCAGTTGGGGCAGTTACAATAGACACTGAATATAAGGCCTCAAGGTGGTTTTCCAGGAGATACAGAAAATCCAAAACCAGTTATGGCAATCACTTTGAAGAGTGGTAAAGAGCTTTATGGAGAATCTCCCAAGGTAACAAAGGAGGTAGATATAGATTTGAATCCCCCATAAGTAAATGGTAGAGTTGCTGAAAAATCAAGAAATTTTGAGTACTCAAAAGAAAAAGTTGCTGTAGAAGAGGAGCAGATGCCTCCACTTCCTTTCCCTCTGAGGCAAAGAAAATAGAAGTAGGATGCAATGTTTAAGAAGTTCTTTGACACGTTCGGAGAGCTTCACATTAACTTAACTTTGTTAGATATTTTGCAGGGTATGTACAAGTACGCTAAGTTCTTGAGGGGTGTGGTTTCTAATAAGGTAAAACTGCAGGATGTAAAAGCGACAACACTCACTGGGAGTGTAGTTTTGTGGTTACTCAAAAGATAAAAATCTTAAGGACCCAGGGAAGTTTACTCTCCCCATTTAGATTGGCAATAGAGAGGTGGTGCAGGAACTTAGTGATTTAGGGGCAAGTATCTACTTGATGCCCCTATCTTTGTTCAACAAATTAGGTTTGAGGAAACTTTCCTAGACTGAGCTCTGTACTATTATAGTTGGTGAATGGGACCATAGATCGCCTGGAAGAAGTGATAGAGGATATCCTCATAAAGGGTGGTAAATTTATTATCCCTACAGACTTTATTATGTTAGATTTTTAGGCAGACGAACATATACCAATCATCTTGGGGCGTCCATTCTTAGCAATGAGAGAAGCATTCATTAATGTAAGAGAGGGCACGCTAAAAATGAGATTGGAGGATGAAGAGGTGGTATTTAAAGTTTATAAGTCACTTAACACACTGTCCCACTATAAAGACTTGTACATGATCTCTGTAATTGAAGGGTATGAGTATGGGGAAGTTAATCCATCAAGGGCCTCTTCGGACACCCTCATTGAGCAACCTAAGTCTCTAATACCGCAACCTTATATGATGGAAATTGATGGGCCTAAAAAGGCTAATGTTGAAAAATTAGGTACCTTTGAGAGGTCACACCCAAGAAGGGTGAAAAAAATAAGATGATGGAGACCAAGTATGGTAAAGAGAAGAAAAGAGAATGACTAAGCTGTAAGTTGGGTCATGTCGAGACACTAAATTAGGAGCTGCTTGGGAGGTAACCCAAGTTAAGTAGGTATGTTTTCTTTTTAGTTGTTAGTTTTCATTTCACGTAGTTTTTGTTGTGTTGAGTCGCAGGTTGATGGAAAGTCTGAGTACCGGAAACCGGAGCTAAGGAGCATGGCAAAGACTGAGTGTGGGGGTCCTACGGACCTCTTTTATGTGTAAAGATGCTACTAGCTAGGCCTAGAGGCCTCAGGGAGTATTTCTACCTCTTACTTTTAAATCCACTTTAGGGACAAAGTAGATTTTTAAGTGTGGGGTGGGGAAATTCCCAATTTTTGGATCAATTTTAAAAAATTGTGTAAGATATTCTTGTTGGTGTTATTTCTAATTACATGGTGAAAGTTTTTTGTTTGGTAAAATCATGTTGAATGAGTGAATTGCTACTTTTAAGACTCTTAGTGAATTGCTACTTTTAAGACTCTTAGGTTCATTTTTGTGACTCTTGTACTTTTGGCTTAAATTTGAATTCATGCTACTGTTTGGTTGGGAGTCTATGGTGATCCTATTGAGTTAAGCATGTGCCATGTGCGGTGTGAGGTATTTTTATACTCTTTGTTGTATGTGATGTCTAGAACTTGATCGGCGTATGTGCAAAGTGAGATAAAGAGTGTGGGTTTAGGAGATGATATGTGCATTTCTTTGATAGCCTTGTTTTATACCTTTTTTTTACCTACATTTGTGCTTAATCCTAGTAAGCCCCGTTGAACCTTTAGATTTTTTTCTTTGCCAGCCTCATATGTAGTCTAATACCCTTCTTTGATAGACCATAATTTTATCCAAAGCTCCTAGGCACTTTAATGAAAAATCAATTAAGTTAGGAGTATGAAATTGAAGAAGAAAAATGTGATATTAAAGCCCCTAAAGTGATAGTTATTGGTGTTCAAAAAGAATTGTAATGTGTGGTTGGGAGTTGAGTAATAAAAAGAATAAAAAAAAATCAAATTGAATGAGTTATGCATAGAATACTCATACCATAGTGTTGAGAATGAGCTTAATAAGATGGGGTGGAAAACAAAAGAATGAGGTAGAAAAAATGGTGTAATGTGGTTGTTGGATATTGGTTTAATTGTAAAAAGTGGTGCATTAAAGCGCTTAAGAAGGATAGTCACTATTCAGCTAAAATAGTTCCTACCCGTCCCTTAGCCTGCATGATAACCTGAGAAAGACCTATTTAATCCTCAACTTCATCATTCTGATATTAGAATTGCCCTACACTAAGGGAAAGCCTATAGTTCATTTTGTGTAACTTGTGAATTCCTTGTGAGAGTAAGTGTTATTTGATTCTTGTGCCCATCAGATTATAAAATGTTTTTATGTGAGTGATTATGGGTAACTCTCTTGTTGTGAGAGAACATTTTTAATGAATATGGGTTAATTTGTATGATGTCCTTGATTGAGCAATATGCATGAGTTTGCCACTTAGGTGAGTAAATTCTTGAGGTTAGGATGTTTTGGAGTAGTTTATTATGAGCTTTTAATTGTGTAAATAACATGCTTAGTGAAGAAAATTGCATTCTGTGTATTCATTATAGTACTAGCTTGAGTGTCTTGCACCCTTCTTAAAAATGTGATTATTAGATCTTTCAAACTTCCTAGGTCCCTTGCTAGAACTTGCTTTTTTATTATGAGAAGCTAACATGGAAACCTCACCATTCTCATTTAGATTTTTCCCCTCTTCAACAACATATTTGGAGATGAGATCATTGATTGACCAAGATTCATATTGAGTATTATAGGCAGATTTTATTTAGCTAAACTCAACAGGCAAGGAGTTAAGAGCAGAGTGAACAATGTAGGTATCAGGAAGAGTTATTTCAAGAATTTTTAGTTTAGACTTTATGTGGACCATCTTAAGGATGTAATCTCTAACACCCCCAATAAAGTCATACCTCATCCTTGCGAGTTTATTCATTAGATCTTCAGTCTCAGCCTTACTGGATACAACACACCTTTCTTCCACTTGGGAAAGAAATTTTTTAGCATTGGTAGTTTTAGGCATGCCAATTTTGTGGTGCTCGACAATCGACCTCCTAAAGGTAAGGAGGCATAACTGACATAGCCCAAAACCAATCCATATTGTATGGGCATCTCAATCCCAATTTGGATTGTAGATCGCCCCGTTAACCCAACCTAACCATCACCCCAATCCACAATGTCGGATGAACGTCGACCATAAAATAGCGTAAACATAACAAATATCATAACTGAGACAATATCTAAACATTTCATTTACATTAACATGCTAACCAACATACCTAAGTCCACAATTATCCATAATGCCTCTATATAAATCCAATGTCTATATATGTTGGGACAAGCCCCCGATAATAACCAAACCAAGTCTAAATAAGTCTACGACCAAAGATAAGAGACTATGAAATGTAGGCCTTCCAAAGTAGGGAAACTCACCAATTCAAAGTCAACACACAAATTGCTCTGATTACCTAGTCACTGTGCAGGAAGAGAAGAAGAAGGTCTAGCCCCTATGTCACGTGGGGACATAGCGTTCGAAGATGGTCAGCAGTTGAAATGCTAGCACGTAACTCAAGGATAAGGAGACATTAGAATTATCATTTAAAACCAAGTCAAAACATCATACTCAACCATATTTATATACATAGGCATACATGTATATACATAACATGTTCATAATGTGCCAAAAGGAAACAAACCTTAGCAAGCATTCTTGATGAACTCATTCACGAGTCATGAAGTGAAGGAATCTAACCTTCCACTCTCACACTTTGAAATAATTGAACTCCTCAATCATATCAAGCAAGAGGACTTTTACCTCAAGTCATTTCATTAACCAAGGGACTCTAACCTCAAGTCATTTCACTAGGAAAGGGACTTTAACTTCAAGCCATTTCACTAGGCAAGGGACTATAACCTCAAGCTATATCATTAAGCAAGGGGCCTTAACCATAAGTGAGCTTATTTAGCGAGGGACTCTAACCAGAAGTAATTTTATTAAGCAAGGGACTCTAACCACAAGCACCTTATTAGGAAAGAGACTTAAATGATAAACCATCACGACTATCGTTAGTCAACATTGGGACTCTAACCCTCTATCCATAAATCAACATCCATTCAATTTAAAACTTAGGGACTATAGACCATTTAACCAATTCAATACCATAAATGACCACAAGGTCTTCATGGAACTATTTATCAATCAAACACTTTAATAAGCCAATGCCTTAACTCAACTCATCATTCAATTCAATTTATAGTCCTCAAGACCCTTACAAAACCATTCATTCTTCATTAATATTGTTATGCCATGTAAGACCCCGCAAGGTTCCCTCGTAGTTTGAGCCTTTAGAGCATGTCAAGTAAAGTGTAATTCCGGCCCTAAAAGATTAAGGAGTCACTTCCAAATTGATTAGTGTTTAAACCTTGCTGAATTTTTCTAAAATTGACTTTTTATCATGTGGAAAATTGATTATATTTCCAACGATATCCATTTCGTCAAAATCCGACATCGGAAGAGAAAGATATGGCCATTTTATAAAAAATAGTAAAATTGTCTAGGTACAACGGAGAGGGATGACGGACCATCGAGCTTGCGATGGACCGTCGCCTAGACTGTCGTAGATGAGGTAGTAAGGCCACGTTCTGGTTGAGTGCGACGGTAAGGGTCGACGAACCATCAGCCCTCGACGGACCATCACACCCATCATCGCAGGTGAGATAGTGAATCAAGTTCTGGCCTAGGTGCGATGGGCAGGACCGACAACCGTTGGGACCTCGATGGACTGTCGCACCCTACCATCGAACATCTCGATCAATAATTTTAAGTTATTTTTAAAAGGGATTTTTGGTCTTTTCCCACCCTTTTAACACTCAGATATAGCCCAAAATGAAGTAGATAATTTCAGTTCCTCCAAAAATACCAAGAGCTAGGGTTTTTTCCCTATGAACAAACCCAAATTCCTTCTCTAAGAAATTCAAGAACTCACCATAGATTTTATAAATTGAGTTAATATTCAAGGTTACCAAGTCAAAGGCTTCAAGAACCCCCTCTCAAGAGTAAGAAGAAGAGTCTCAAACAAGTTTGTTCATCCAATTCATAATCTAAGTTATGTGGGGTTTGAACAAGGACACTTCTTTCGTCTTGTGCCCAAAAGTTGTTTTACTTACGAGAATATATGATTTTCTATGTTTTCTTATGAAATTGATGTATGTGTTTATACCCTATGTTGTTATTCCTTGAGATTTTAATAATTCCAATGTTCTAGAAATTGAAGTACATGAGTATGTTGAGATTTTAAGGCAAAATGTTGAAAATTCCAGATTTTCTATATGATTTATGAATCTTTATGACATCTAGCATGCACTTTGATGAGTCTTAACTTGAGATTTGATTATGGGTCATTACGCCCTACTTGATATTTGCAATTTTATGAACTTTTGTGCTATAAGCACCCATGAATTAAGTACTTTGATATTATTGAGAAAGATTTGGCCTTTCGGTCATAATAGAGTTGAAATCCACATTGAGTATAATTTAAAGCAAATAGAAATATGTTTTGGTCTTCATTATAGACCCTTGAGTTATTTTGAGATGGAATTCCTAAGAGCTCTGAGCTGAGTATGGGAGTAGTATTTAGCACCGAGTTGTGTATGATTCTTAGGTCTCATACCCCAGAACTACGTGCCATCGTAGGTTCAATATTTATAGGCCCACGACCGAGATAGTGATCACTAAAGATGAGGTTCTATGTGATCACTAAAGATGAGGTTCTACTTCAATGGCAAGGATAGAACAACTCTCCCCTACGTGGGAAAGACGTTGGACTCCATGTAGCTCACATAGTTTATGTCGGTTAGAAGAAACTCCCGAGTTCCAAGTGTCCCAAGTCTAAAAGAGTTCCAAAGTTCTCAAGTGTTAAAAGTTCCTAAAAGTTCTAAGTCCTTAAGTTTTAAAGAAGTTTTACTCTTCACAAGATCAAAGCATGAGTTTGAAATTATTATTTAAATCTTCCTTTATCCTTCAAGTACTGAGAATAAGTGGAGAGTATGAATTTTAAAGTTAAGTATAATGATTTACTAGATTTGTGATACATGCTTCACTATTCATGATTCATGAGTTTTATATTCTAGACTTATTCAAGCCATGTGAGTCATTCCTATTTGCATGCAAGATTTTATTAAAGAGTATTGATATTGTTTTATGAAAATGCATACACCCCCATATACTCAGTACATTCCCAAAGTATTGATCCATATATACGTCTGTGTGCTACATTGTCTCATAATGTAGGTACAGGTGCTCAGTCCCAGCAGTGACAGTGATCTCCGAGCATATCATCTACATCCTTGTCCTTGGTGAGTCCTCATGGTTCTAGGACCTATATTTGCAGCTTTTTCCGCTTTTATAGTGTTTTGAGTTTTACTTTCAACTCATTGCGAGTCAATTGGAGGTCTGTCCCAATGGCTCTCCAGTTTGAGTAGTAGAGGCTTTGTCAGACTAGAATATCAATTCAAGTTGCATTCTATATTATTAGTATTTTGCTATTTAGACAATGTATCCAGTTATCTCAGTTTATATTTGATACAACAAAGTATTGTTGTTTAGATTATTTATCCTGAAGAAAGTGTTAGAAGTAATAACAGGATCAAAGGGTTAGCTTAGGGCTACTTGTACCCTTAACCACCGTGTGACGTCTCGAGATGAGATTTTGGGGCGTTACAAACTTGGTATCAGATCCTAATATTTAAGGAGTCCTAGGGAGTCTGACAAGCCATGTTAAGTAGAGTATTAATTATCGGTGTGTAGCGTGCCACATCTATGAGCAAGAGGCTACAAGGGGTTTTAGGAAAAAAGTTGTTCCTTTCTTTCAGATTCTATCATCCCTATAGTTGTCCCTCTCATCTTATAATTTGTACTCTCTTATTTCAAAAAATGCCTCCCCAAAGAGCGAATTCCCACAGAAATAATAACGAGCAATCTCAGCCTGTTGATCCCTAGAATGAGACTGTGTCTCTTGCTGAGTTTTGGGTGGCCTTTCAGGCGTTAGCCCATGCAGTCACCGTAAACGTCCAGGATAATAACTAGGCCATAATTTTGCATTAGCAAGGAGGTGACTTAGCTGCTGCTAGGATCCGTGATTTCATGCGGATGAATCTGCCAGAGTTCTATGGGTCTAAGGCTGGTGAGAACCCGTAGTTATATCTTGAGGAGGTGAGGAAGATCACCCAAGTCATGCATATTTCTGAGAAAGAGAGTGTAGAGCTGGCATCTTATTATCTGAAAGACATTGCTTAAGACTGGGTGGTTGCATGAAGGAATAATAGAGGGGAAGATGCTGCCCTGTTACTTGGCAGGTGTTCCAGGATGTATTCTTGGACAAGGTCTTCCTGCTTGAGATAAGAGAAGTGAAGATTGAGGAGTTTATTAACTTGAGATAGGGTTCTATGACTGTTAAGGAATACTGCCTTAAGTTCAATCAGTTGGCCAAGTATGCTCCTAATCTGATTGTTGACACTCGAACTAGTATGAGTAAGTTTGTGACTAGGGTGTCTGGGTTGGTGTTGAAAGAATGCAGGAATGGGATGGTAAATAGGGATATGGACCTATCCAGATTGAGGATACATACATAGTAAATAGAGGCAGACAAGATAAGGGAGAGAGATAGAGTGAGGGGTAACAAGAGGGCTAGATCCGAGCAGCATGAGTATAGTCAGGCTAGGTCCCATGAAGGGATCCGCCCACAGTCCCAGAGCCGTTTGTCTATGCCAGCGCCTTCATCATCTAGTGCTCTCACGCCTAGAGGCAGGCAGGAGCAAGGGAACAGGTCTTCGATGTCCCGATCCCAAAATAGTATAAGTAATAGACCTCGCTATCCTCCATGTACCAAGTGTGGTAGGGACCATCCTGGTGAGTGCTTAGCGGACCAGAGGGGTCGCTTTGGTTGTGGAAAGCTGGGCCACAGACTTAGAGAGTGTTCGCATGCTAGGTAAGGAAGCAGAGATGCCCAACCTCAGACACAGGCTACTAGTTCACCAACTCCTGCAGCCCGTCCCGTCCCTGCTCAGGGCACTTTATCTAGCACTGTTGGCAGTCAGCACCAGAATAGATTCTATACTCTACCATCCCATCAGGAGCAGGAGGACTCTCCCGATATTGTCACTGGTATGCTCCGTGTATTCCACTTTGATGTTTATGTGTTGTTGGTCCCTGGGTCAAGTTTTTCTTATGTGACCCCATTTGTTGCTATGAATTTTGAAATGAGTCCCGAAAAGATTCCTGAGTCCTTCCCAGTTTCTAGTCTAGTAGGGGAGTCAGTTGTTGCTAAGAAAGTGTATAGAAATCATCCTATTACTGTTCTTCATAGATTCATGCTTACTAATTTGATAGAGTTGGACATGGTGGATTTTGACCTTATTCTGGGTATGGATTGGCTTCACTTTTCTTATGCATCTATAGACTGTCGTACCCATGTGGTTAAGTTTTAGTTTCCTGATGAACCAGTTTTTTAGTGGTTTGAGAGTACAACATCTCCCAAGAGTCATTTTATCTCCTATCTCAAATTCAAAAAGCTAATATCCAAAGGTTGTATCTATCACCTAGTTGGAGTTAAAGATACTAAGTCTGAGGATCCAACTATTCAGTCAGTCAACATTGTTAATGAATTTCCTGATGTTTTTCTTAAAGATCTCCCAGGGGTACCTCCTGATAGAGAGATAGAATTCGGGATTGACCTTCTTTCCGATACTCAGCCTATTTCTATTCCTCCCTACCATATGGCACCTGTAGAGCTTAAGGATTTTAAAGAGAAACTCAAAGATCTTTTAGATAAAGGTTTCATAAGGCCCAGTGTCTCTCCTTAGGGTGCACCCATCCTGTTCGTATGAAAGAAAGATGGTTCTTTACGTATGTGCATTGACTATCGTCAGCTTAACAAGGTCACAGTTAAGAATAAGTACCCTTGTCCAAGAATTGATGACCTGTTTGATCAGTAGCAAAGTACAAGTTATTTCTCCAAGATAGACCTTAGATCCGGCTATCATCAACTTAAAGTAAGGAAGTGGCCCAAAGACAGCCTTCCGAACCCGTTATGGTCACTTTGAGTTTCTAGTCATGTCTTTCGGGCTAACCAATGCTCCAGTAGCCTTTATAGACCTCATGAATGGAGTGTTCAAGCTATATCTTGATATGTTTGTCATTTTTTTCATAGATGATATCCTTGTGTACTCCCGTATTGAGAATGACCATGCGGATCATCTTAGAATCATCCTATAAACTCTTAAAGATCATTAGTTGTTCACCAAATTCAGCAAGTGTGAATTTTGGCTAAGGTCAGTAGCCTTTCTGGGTCATATTATTTCAGCCAAAGTCATTAGAGTTATCTCCAGAAGACAAAAACTGTAAGAAATTGGCCTATACCTATCTCTTCATATGACATTAAGAGTTTCTTGGGTTTAGACGGCTATTACCATCATTTTGTTAAAGGTTTTTTTCTATTGCGTCTCCCATGAACCGGTTGACCCAAAAGAAAGTTAAGTTCTAGTGATCAGATTCCTGTGAGAAGAGTTTTCAGGAGTTGAAGACTCAACTCACCTCAGCCCCTGTGTTGACTTTGCCTGATGGTACAGATGGTTTTGTGGTGTATTGTGATGCCTCTAGAGTTGGTTTGGGTTGTGTGTTGATGCAAAAAGGTAAGGTTATAGCTTATGCCTCTAGACAATTGAAGACGCATGAAAAAAATTACCCAATCCATGATCTTGAGTTAGCTGTTGTGGTCTTTGCTTTGAAAATATGGAGACACTATCTATATGGTGTTCATGTTTATGTGTTTACTGATCATATGAGCCTGCAGTATGTGTTTACTCAGAGAGAGTTGAATCTTAGACAGAAGAGGTGGTTAGAGTTGCTAGAGAATTATGATATGAGTGTACTATATCACTCGAGCAAAGCCAATGTAGTGGCAGATACCCTTAGCAAGTTATCTATGGGTAGTGTCACTCATGTAGAGAAAGGTAAGAAAGAGTTAGCTCATGATGTACATCGTTTTTCTAGACTGGGTGTTAGGTTATTTGATCCAGTTGAGGAGAGTATCTTGGTACAGAGTAGTTCTGAATCCTCTTTAGTTTTGGAAGTGAAGGAGAAATAAGACAGGGATCCTAGTTTGGTTAGACTGAAGGAGTCAGTTAAGGACCAAAAGGTAGAGGTTTTCTCCCAAGGGGGAGATGACGTGTTGAGATTGCAGGGTAGATTATGTGTTCCGTGTGTTGATGATCTGAGGCCGAGGATATGGCTAAAGCGCATGGCGCGTGGTATTCTATTCATCTTGGTGATACCAAGATGTACCACGACTTATGGGAAATCTATTGGTGGAGTGGTATGAAGAAGGATATAACTGAGTTTGTAGCAAAGTGTGCAACGTGCCAACAGGTTAAAGTAGAGAACCAAAGACCTGGTGGTGTGATGCAAGAGTTTGGTAGACCCACTTGGAAGTGGGAAGAGGTGAATATAGATTTCGTGACTGGTTTACCTCTTTCGCGTCGTCATCATGATTCTATTTGGGTGGTTGTGGATAGGTTGACTAAGTCCGCACATTTTCTGCCAGTACATACATCTTATACAGCTGGGGATTATGTTAGATGGTATATCCGGGAGTTAGTTAGGTTGCATGGAGTCCCCTTGTCTATTATTTCAGATAGGGGTACTCAGTTTACTTCATAGTTTTGGAGAGCTTTTCAGAAGGGTCTTGGTATCCAAGTTCACCGGAGTTCTGCTTTTCATCTGTAGATAAATGGTCAAGTTTAGACGACTATCCAGACTTTGAAGGATATGTTGAGACCATGTGCTCTTGACTTCAAAGGTAGTTGGGATGAGCATTGTCCATTGATTGAGTTTGCCTATAACAACAGTTTTCATGCTAGCCTCAAGATGGCACCATTTGAGTCCTTGTATGAAAGAAGATGTAGATCACCCATAGGTTGGTTTGAATTGGGTAAATCTGCTTTGGTTGCACCTGATGTATTATTTGAGGCTATGAAGAAGGTAAAGTTGATTAGATAAAGGTTGAAGACAACTCAGAATCGTCAAAAGTCATATGCCGATGTGAGGAGAAGAGATCTTGAGTTTGATGTGGGTGATTTGGTGTAATTAAAAATTTCACCCATGAAAAGGGTGAAAAGGTTTAGAAAAAAAGGAAAGCTTAGTCCCCGTTATGTTGGCCCTTATAGAGTTTTGAGTTGTGTTGGGAAAGTAGCCTATGAAGTTTAGTTACCCGCAGAGCTGTCAGCTATTCATCCTATTTTTCATGTCTCCATACTTAAGAAGCATATTGGTGATTCCGTTGTAGTGGATTCTTCAGAGAGTGCTGATATTCAGAACAGTCTTTCATTTGATAAGATTCCCGTTGAGATCCTAGATTTCCATATCTGTATACTAAGGAACAAAGAGGTTCTCTTGGTCAAAGTTTTGAGGCGGAACCAGTCAGTTGAGGGCGCTACTTAGGTGGCAGAAGCAGACATGCGAGCCAAGTACCCGCTCCTCTTCTCCACAAGTTCAGATCAAGACTAAGGTATTATTCTTCCTTAATTCATCCCTTCTAATCTAAAGTTCATATATGTATCTATTCTTACATGAGTTCTTGCAATTTCCGAAGTATTCAAGAGTTTAGAAAGATATGGAACCCGCCTAGCAAACTGCTTCAGCTATGTGTACTCAGTTTTCTCTGTGTTCTTTGTCTAACTAGCGACATTCGAGGATGAATGTTTCCAAGGGGGAGATATTGTAAGACCCCACAAAGTTCCCTAGTAGTATGAGCCTTTAGAGCGTGTCAAGCAAAGTGTAATTCCGACCATAAAAGATTAAGGAGTGACTTCCAAAGTGATTAGTGTTTAAACCTTACTGAATTTTCCTAAAAATGACTTTTTATCGTGTGGAAAATTGAATTATCTTTCCAACGATATCCATTTTATCAAAATCCGACATCGGAAGAGAAAGATATGGTCATTTTACAGAAAATAGTAAAATCGCCTAGGTGCAACGGAAAGGGTCGACGGACCGTCGAGCTTACGATGAACCATCACTTAGACCGTCGCAGAGGAGGCAGTGAGTCCCCGTTCTGTTTGAGTGCGACGGTAAGGGTCGATGGACCATCGGGTCCTCGACGGACCATCGCACCCATCATCGCAGGCGAGGTAGTGAACAATGTTCTGGCGCAGGTGCGACGGGCAAGACCGACGACCGTCGGGACCTCGATGGACCATCACTCCCCACCGTCGCACATCTCGATCAATAATTTTAAGTCATTTTTAAAAGGGTTTTTTGGTCTTTTCCCACCCTTTTAACCCTCAGATATAGCCCAAAATGAAGGAGATAATTTCAGTTCCTCCAAAAACACCAAGAGCTAGGGTTTTCTTCCCCAAGAACAAACCCAAATTCCTTCTCCAAGAAATTCAAGAACTCACCATAGATTTTACAAATTGAGTTAAGATTCAAGGTTCCCAAGTCAAAGGTTTCAAGAAACCCCTCTCAAGAGTAAGAAGAAGAGTCTCAAACAAGTTTGTTCATCCAAGTCATAATCTAAGGTATGTTGGGTATGAACAAGGACACTTCTTTCGTCCTTGTGCCTAAAAGTTGTTTTACTTACGAGAATATATGATTTTCTATGTTTTCTTATGAAAATGAAGTATGGGTTTATACCCTATGTTGTTATTCCTTGAGATTTTAATAGTTCCAATGTTCTAGAAATTGAAGTACATGAGTATGTTGAGATTTTAAGGAAAAATGTTGAAAATTCCAGATTTTCTATATGATTTATGAATTTTTATGACATCTAGCATGCACTTTGATGAGTCTTAACTTGAGATTTGATTATGGGTCATTAAGCCCTACTTGAGATTTGCAATTTTATGAACTTTTGTGCTATAAGAACCTATGAATTGAGTACTTTGATATTATTGAGAAAGATTTGGCCATTCGGTGATAATAGAGTTGAAATCCATATTGAGTACGATTTAAAGCAAATAGAAATATGTTTTGCTATTCATTATAAATCCTTGAGTTATTTTGAGGTGGATTTCCTAAAAGTTTTGAGCTGAGTATGGGAGTAGTATTTAGCACCGAGTTGGGTATGATTCCAAGCTTTCATACCCAAAACTACGAGCCATCGTAGGTTCTAGATTTATGGGCCCAAGGCTGAGATAGTGATCACTAAAGATGAGGTTGTACTCTGATGTCAAGGATAAAACAACTCTCCCCAACATGGGCAAGACGTTATACTCCATGTAGATCACATTGTTTATGTCGGTTAGAAGAAACTCCCGAGTTCCAAGTGTCCCAAGTCTAAAAGAGTTCCAGAGTTCTCAAGTGTTAAAAGTTCCTAAAAGTTCTAAGTCCTTAAGTTTTAAAGAAGTTTTACTCCCCACAAGATCAAAACATGAGTTTGAAAGTATTGTTTAAAGCTTTATTTAGCCTTCAAGTACTGAGATTAAGAGGAGAGTACGGATTTTAAAGTTAAGTATAATGACTCACGAGATTTGTGATACATGCTTCACTATTCATGATTCATGAGTTTTATATTCTAGACTTATTCAAGCATTGTGAGTCATTCCTATTTGCATGCATGATTTTATTAAGGAGTATTGATATTGTTTTATGAAAATGCATACACCCCCATATACTCAGTACATTCCCAAAGTACTGATCGACATATACGTCTGTGTACTACATTGTCTCATAATTAGGTACAGGTGCTCAGTCCCAACAGTGACAGTGATCTCCGAGCATCTCATCTACATCCTTGTCGTTGGTGAGTCCTCATGGTTCTAGGACCTATATTTCTAGCTTTTTCTGCTTTCATAGTGTTTTGAGTTTTACCTTCATCTCATTGCGAGTCAGTTAGGGGTCTGTCCCAATGGCTCTCCAGTTTGGGTAGTAGAGGCTTTGTCAGGCTAGACTGTCAGTTCAAGTTGTGTTCCAGATTATTAGTATTTTTCTATTCAGAAAATGTATCCATTTATCTCGGTTTATTGTTGACACAACAAAGTATCGTTGTTTAGATTATTTATCCTGAAGCAAGTGTTAGAAGTAATAATAGGCTCAAAGGATTAGCTTAGGGCTACTTGTAGCCTTAAGCACCGTGTGACGTCTCGGGATGAGATTTCGGGGCTTTACATGCCACACTTTAGTTCAAACACAATTCAAGTTCATATTTAGGGACTTTAACCATTTTAGCCATCAAACTATCAAAATCTTAAATTAACTTATCACATGGCTAACAGGGTCTTTACCATACCATTTACTAATCATTTATACTTATTGGGCCATTGCCCTATTTCAAAATATCATCAATATATGACTAGACATTTCTCTTAGACATTTTCACAAAGACCTTGTGGGCATGCCTTTACCAAGACCAAAATCAAAATAGAAATCACCAATATTTGGGTTGCTCAAGACCCATTTGTTAAACCACAAACAACAAGAACCCACATGTGCAAATCATCACCAATATTAGGTATAAGCACAAGTCTAAGCAAGAACAAACATTACTCATCACTAGGCATCAAAACCCTTAACATTTGACTTAAAGATAACCATTTACAAGTCATAATCCATGCTTAAAATACATGTAATAATAGTGTAAAGAGTCACATTCCATAATACAACTTGATTAAAGGAATAACTTGACATCTCTTTGCCTCTAGATGAACACCCCGTGGAACCCTAGCCTCCAAATCTTCAAGAATATGATTGAGAGAGTATTTTGAATATTTGAACCACCAAAAATATGCTTTTAGGAGGCTACAATACATTATATAATGAGGGACTTAAGGGTTTTGGGGTGGTAAATGTCCATAGAGCCCTTGACTTAAAGGCTGAAAAGTGACTTACCAAGTGGGTTTGATCACTTATCTCAACTGTACCCTAGGGTACAAGTGGTACCCTAACTTGTACCCTATGCCTCACCAAGTACACCTACACTGACCAAGGTACGACCACACACTCATGACTCGTACTCAAAGGTATGAATGGTACCCTAAGACATTTCTCAAATCCTACCCAAGACAGTTTCATCTAGGTCAAGCTGAATGCTCTATACTACTTAGTAGTGTATAACTCGTACCCTAATATACGACCATGGGGAGGATAAGTCATATCTTAGATAGTATGTAACCCCCTCCACACTTCCTAGCATACAATAAAGATTCACTAAGCCATATCTAAGTGTACGACTAGTACCTTAGAGTCGTACCTAGTCCAAAAGCTCCAACTAATGAAATTTTGTAAGGGTCCAAAGCCTGGGTGTTTCAATTCTCCCCCACTTGGATCTTTCTTCCTTGAATTATGGATAAGGCAAGTACAAAAACTAGTTAACACATTATTACACATCAACTAACCTTTTATCTAGTTAGAAAACAAGGCACAAAATAAGGATAAAGCACATGCCACGATCGTTATCAATGAACCATTCATTTTATTGACTTTAGGACTCAAACCCATTATTTATCAAAGACATTTTCTCAATTCAAAGCTTAGGGACTTGAACCCATTGTCTACCAAAGACATAAATCAAGATAAGGAGATTAATACATACCTCAATCACGAGTTTCCAAAACGGAAAACAAATGCGGATACTTGGACTTCATGTCCTCTTCTACCTCCCAAGTAGCTTCTTTGGACTTTTGGTTCCTCTATAGAACCTTTATCGAAGCCACCTCTTTCGTTTGCAACCGGAAAACTTTCTGATCCAAGATCCTCACCAGGACCTCCTTATAGGACAAAGGGTCCAAAACACAAACTTCCTACAAGGGAACAACCAATGAAGGATCGTCCACACATTTTTGCAACATAGAAACATGGAAAACCGGGTGGATGGAGCTCAAACTATGAGGAAACTCCAACTCATAGGAACATTGCCAGCCCTCTAAAAAATCAGGTAGGGACCAATATACTGGGGGCTATGTTTCCCCTTCTTGCCAAATTGCATCACTCCCTTTATGGGAGACACCTTCAAGAATACCCAATCGCCAATATTAAACTCCAAATCTCTGCACCTCACATCCGCATAGGAGTTTTGGAGTCCTTGAGCGGCTTTCAACCTATCATAAATCACCTTCACCTTATCTAAGGCTTGGTGAACCAAATTGGGGTCAAGAAACTTACCGTCATAAAATTTATACCACCCATTAGAAAAACGATATCTCCTATCATACAATGCCTCAAAAGGATCCATGCTAATGCTAGAATGGTAACTATTGTTATAAGAGAACTCAATCAAGGTTATATGGTCGTTCAAACTACCATCATAATCAATCACACAAGCACGCAACATATATTTCAATGTTTATATGGTCCTCTCAGTTTGTCCATCTGTTTGTGGGTGGAAAGCGGTACTAAGGCACACCTTGGTTCCCAAACCTTTCTGAAATAACTTCCAAAAGTGAGATAAGAATGAAGTACCCCAATCTGAAATGATAGACACCAAAGAACTATGCAATTTCACAATCTCCGCAAGATATAACTTAGCATAATCCTCTGCCGAGTAATTAGTCCTCACCGACAAAAAGTGAGCAGACTTGGTCATTCTATCCATAATGACCCAAATAGAATCACATTGATTCCAATACCGGGGAAGACCGATAACAAAATCCATATTAATTGCCTCCCACTTCCATTCGGGCAATGTAATCTCTTGGTACAACCCTCTGGGCCTCATGTGCTCAACTTTCACTTGTTGACACGCTATACAGTTAGCCACATAACTAGCCACACCTCATTTCATATTATTCCACCAATAGAACTCCCTAAGATCATGACACATCTTCGTAGAACCGGGATGAATAGAATACCAACATCCATGATCCGTGGCCATAATCCTTTCCCTTAATCCATAGACGTTGGTAATATATAGCCTACCGTGGTACCTCAAGATGCCATCACCACTAATCATGAAGTCAACAATCTTTTGTTGACCCACATTACTCTTAATCTTTATCAATTTGGGATACAACATTTTCTTTTACTTTATCTAAACAACAAGAGACGACCGTGATACTTGATGCATAAATGCACCACCATCTTTCGAGTCCGTGAGACGAACTCTAAGATTAGACAAATGGTGAATATCCTTCACCAACTCCCATTTATCCTCATCCACATGGTCTAAGATCCCATGGATAATATGTTATGAGCATCAACAACTAAGTTAGCTTTACCTGGATGGTAATGAAGACTCATGTCATAGTCCTTCATTAACTCAAGCCATGTTCTTTCCTGAGATTCAACCCCTTCTGAGTAAACACATACTGAATGCTCATATGATCAGAAAATATGTACATATGAACCCTATAGAGATAATGTCGCCACATCTTCAATGCAAAAACTATACCTAACAACTCCAAATCATGAGTAGGGTAGTTCTTCTCGTGAACTTTCAATTGTCTAGAAGTGTAGGCCACCACCCTACCATGTTGCATCAATACACAACCAAGCCCAATACGAGAAGAATCACAATACACTATATAACCATTATTACCCTCGGGCAAGGTCAAAATTTGAGGCAAAGTTAATTTACCTTTCAATTTTTCCAAGCTACCCTCATACGCATCCGACCACAAGAACTTGACCTTCTTCTGGGTCATTTTGGCCAATGGGGAAGCTATCATTGAAATTCTCTCAACAAATCTCATATAGAAACCGGATAGACCCAAGAAGCTCCGAATATCGGTTGGAGTCACAGGTCTAGGCCACTTCTTAACCGCTGCAACCCTTTGTGGATCTACTATTATCCCTTCACTAGAGATAACATGACCAAAGAAGGTCACAACCTTCAACCAAAACTCACACATAGAGAACTTGGCTTACAAACGATGATCCTTCAAAGTTTGTAATATCGTATAGAGGTGATCAATATGATCTGCCTCAGTTTTGGAGTAGACTAAGATGTCATGAATGAAGATAATGACGAACAAGTCCAAGAACAGATGGAAGACCCTATTCATTAGATCCATGAATGTCATGGGAGCATTGGTTAACCCAAAGAACATGACTAGGAACTCATAGTGACCATATTGAGTTCTAAAGGAAGCCTTAGGGATATCCACTTCCCTAATCTTAAGCTGATGGTAACTCGACCTAAGATCAATCTTAGAGAAATATTTTGCACCTTGAAGTTGATAAAAACAAATCATCAATCCTAGGAAGAAGATATTTATTCTATATGGTCACCTTGCTCATCTGAAGATAATCAATGCAAATTGGAAGGGAACCATCCTTCTTACACACAAACAACACGAGAACACCCCAAGAAGACACACTAGGACAGATAAAACCTTAGTCTAAGAGGTCTTTCAACTGCTCCTTAAGCTCTTTTAGCTTTGCCGAAGCCATTCTATAAGGAGGGATAGAAATTTGATGAGTGTCCAGTGTAAGATTAATCCCAAAAAAAATTTCCTATCGGGAAGAATACCAAAAAGGTCATCGAGAAAGACCTCGGGAAGCTCATTAACCACAGGAATGGATTCTAGAGAAGAACCTTCCAAGTTATAATCTTTAACTCAGACCAAATAATACAAACACCCCTTTAACTTCAAATTTTGGGCCTTAAGATAGGAGATAAATCTCTTCTTAGGTACTAAAGAACCACCTTCCCATAAATGTCTAGATCATTAGAGAATTTAAACACGACCTTATGGGTCCGACAATCATAGAAAGCATAGCAAGAGTGTAACCAATCCATCCCTAAAATAACATCAAAATCAATTATGTCCTACTCTATCAAGTCTACAAGAGTTTCTCCACTAACAGATACCACAAAACACCTATAGAATCTTTTAACAACCACTAAGTCTCCTACCGGGGTAGAAATAGAAAAAGAAACTGACAGATTCTCAGGACCAAAACCAAGATGCACAACCACAAATGGGGTCACATAAGAAGGAGTAGACCCTAGATCCAACAAATAATACACATCACGAGAGAAAAGTTTCAACATACCCATGACAACGTCAGGAGATGCCTCAGAATCCTGGCAAGTAGCAAGTGCATATAACTGATTTTGGCCAGCGTCAGTGCCAAAAATAGAAGTAGAATCAGAGAGAACACCCTTTGGTGAGATAGTAGATAAAGTAGCAATAAGGGCACTGTTGGCCTAGAAAGCCAGTAGAGAGGGGCACTCACGCTATATGTTCCCAATATAACCACAACTAAAATATCTATTTTACCTTTTTCTCATACTGTCCACGATAATGCTAACCATAAAATCTGCAAGGAGGGTAAGTTGGAGCCGACTGAGCTCCACTATCCTAGAACTGGGTGCCCTGCGCTCGGAACCCATCTCCAAAATAAGATCGATGATCTCTCGATGACTTAGTAAGGAGCACTAGCAGAGGATAAAGAACCCGAACTCCCCATTTCTTCCTTGGCCACTTGATTTCATCTCTACCACTTTGCTCAGAAGGTCTAAATTTCTTCCCTTGACTTCCACTAAAATCAATATATTTCTTTTTCTCTTCCTCCACTTATTTTATATACATGACTAACTGAGAGATGTCAATGTCTTTGATCACCAAAGCCACCTTGCTCTTAAGCACCAACTCTCAGGACAGTCCTAAAACAAACTTATGAATTCTAGCCCTCATGCTAGAAACTATCTCAGGAGCATACCTAGAAAACTTATGGAATTTCAAGGCATACTCCTTGACAGACACCCTCCCTTGCTTTAAGTTCACAAACTCTTCCATTTTTGCTTTCCTCGACTCTTGAGGAAAGAAGCAACCTAAGAAGGCCTCAGAGAAGTCTTTCCATAGGGTAGAACTAGTATCCACTCCTCTAGACAATTCTAACCCTTCTTACCATTGGTACACTATATCTTTCAATTCATAGGAAGCAAACTCAACAGCCTCAACCTCTGAATCATACATGATCTAGAAGATCTTCTCCATTTCATCAATAAAACTTTGAGGATTTTTCTCCATATTTGTACTCGTAAACATAGGAGGATGCAACCTCATGAATTGGCCAACCCTTGTAGCCTCAGAAAAAATAGTAGCTAGAGCACCATGATCTGATTGAGAAGCTACTAATTGAGTTAAGAGGTTAATGGAGCAACGAAACTCAGCATTAGTAGCATCCCCATATGGTGACGAAACTCAGATTGAGAAAGCATGACTTTCTTGAATACATGACCAACATCACAATCCGTAATACAATAAGTTGAAGAATTCATGAAGTACAAGTTCTAAAGCACCACAATGGCCACACATATATCCATAACTCATTGACTAAGACATTTCATCAAACACTTGACATGCATAAACTTGTACATAAATGGGGATTTCATATTATCATACTAGTGTAGCACTTTTCCTTCCCATAGGTATTTAATCGAACACATGGGGAGCATGCTTTGGTTATACAATCATCAACATATCTAATAATCATGGATACACCAATCAACGTATAAATTTGAGGGTTTATCATGATTATTATGCAAATCATCACATCCTAGGGTCAATCATTGGAATATGAAATTTCAAACATGAATCAAAACCCTACAATATCATGAACATGAATATCAATTCAATATAAATCATGAACATTCATAAATACACAAATCTTAGATTTTGAAAAGAGATTCTTAAGCTTTATGGGTTAAAGGGACCCATGAATCAACACATGACATACCTAGGTTGTGAGTTTCTTGAAGTTCTTGGACTTGAAGAACTTGAATCTCTTAGTTTCTTGAAGTAGATGTAGATATTCTTTCTTGGGGATTATCTTTGAGAGAAAATGCTAATTTGATGTTGTAGATGGATAATGAACTTATGACCCTTGATCTGATATAATTAAGGGTTAAAATGGATGGAAAAAGACCCAAATACCCTTTTAAAATGACCTTAAAATAACTGAACGAACTATGCGATGGTTGGGGCGAAGGTCCGTCACTGGGTTGATGGTCCGACGTTCCTCGCTATCGCATCTGGGCAGAATAGGGGTTCACTACCTCTGCTACGATGGCTTGGGCGATGGTCCGTCGCTATCTCAACGGTCCGTCGGCCCGAGCCATCACCCTTAGGCAAAATGTGGTCTCACTTTCTCCGTTGCGATGGTTTGGGCGACGGTCCATCATTAGCTCGATGGTCCATCGGCCCTCATCGTTGCACCTAGGCAGTTTTGACTGCTTTCTGTAAAACGACCATAACTTTCTATCCCGATACCGGATTTGGACAAAATTGGTATCGTTGGAAAGCTAATTCAATTTCCCCCATGACAAAAAGTGAAAATCTTAAAAATTCTACATATATAAAAGTGGATTTATCTTTCAAAGTGAGTTTTTAACATAATTGGGATGATTTCAATCTATGTAGAAGTACGGGGTATTACAGTACCCCAAACCATATCCCCAAACTGTACCCAAGACAGTTTCATCTAGGTCAAGCTCAACACTCCATACGACTAGGTAGTGTATGACTCGTACCCTAATATACTATTATAGGGAGGCTAATTTGTATCTTGGATATTTTATAAACCCCTCCACACCGCCTATTATATGAGAGGGGGTCACTAGGTCGTATCCAAGGGTATGACTATTTCCTTAAAGTCATACCTAGTCTAGAAGCTCCAACTAAGGAAATTTTCTAAGGGTCCAAAGCCTAGGTGTTTCGATAACTTATTAGATCTCTCCCACTTAGCATAAAATTCTTTTTCAGCAGTTGTACTTGAATCAGTGAGAGCTAAAGGTTCAATCTCATGCAAGGATTGATCTATGTTAGCCATGCCGAAAGCAAATTCAAGATCTTCTTTGAATCGCTTAAAGTTAGAGCCTGGCAGAATCACAACTTTAGCATTGTTATTGTTCACAGAAATGGTAACTTCTCAAAACACAACATGAATGAATTTATCAAAATAGCAAGGCATAAGAATAATAGTCTTATCATGAAGATGAGTCCCACAGCATCAACAAGTATCCCCCCTTTGGGCAGGGCAAGAAAATATTTTCAATATAGAAACTTATCCCGTTTGGGCAGACAAATTTACTAAATCAAAATATTTTTACATAATGGGGCTCATCACAATATTAATTTAAAACACACAATAAATCTCTTTTGGGCAGACCATTGCGTGTTCTAACATAGTGATATCCCTCAAAATGGATTAAACAAGTCTCATAAAGCAAAGTAAATAGGTAACTTTGGTGAATATTTTTTACCCAAATTTACAAAACAAATTCTATCTCAGGGATTCAACATGTCATTGCTTTAATTTGCTCATCCGACCCAGTACGTAACTAAATAATTAAAAATATTATAAATCTGATTTTAGTTACAATTCAAGTGGAACCAAATTCACATAGAATAAATAAATAACAATTCGATATCTTTTATAAACAATAGCTTAAATTTTTAATTTTATTAATTAAATAATGAAGCTTGTTCATTATTCAAGAAGGGAAAAAGTTGGTTAAATAGGCTAAAATAATCCTTATATCTCAAATAAGATTTTGCACCAAAAACAATTGAAAAATAAATAAATAAGTCCCCAACAGCCGCCATAGCACACATTTGTGAAGTTCTGCTTTAGCCAACTATGATACAGTTTACAATATAAAAAATAGGAAAATTTAACACCTTTCTCAACATTTTCTAAATGACAAATACAGCGGAAAATAAAATAAAATTAGTGATGATATCAAACAAATTTCAAAACTCAATTATTTTGAAGTTTCCAGATAAATATATCATAGTTCCTAGAAAGTCATAGTTCAATTTTCAGTCACAAATACATCAAAATCTGACTGGTAAAGTTTTTGTAACAGAATTTATATGGAGGTAGAAGACACTGTTCATCTCATAAACATTAATAGGGTTTAAGATCTATGTGAAAAGATCTTGAAATCAAGTGTTAAATTAACGAAGAAAAGCAACAAAGATTCACATAAACCAAGAACATCTATAAAGTAATGGAATATGCAAAAGGAAAGGTGCATACCTTTATCCGCCATAGCAACACTTAACCATAGATGAACTAGGTTGAGTTTTCCTCTCCTTTGCTTATGACGGGTGATAGCTTATGGGAATACGTCTTAGGTTAAGTCAAGAGAGAGGACCTGGACTTATATTTATAGGCTTAAAATCCTTAACTTAGTGAACCCTCAATTATGGGTTCACAAGTCTTCTACAGGCCTATACTATTGCTAGAACACACCAATAACATGAAATGGATATAGGCCCATATGCAATCCACATGAATACATAGCTTGTGTCATAATACTATAGTAACTATACAAGTGAGACAAAAAAGAAAAACACCTCGGTAACATTATTCCTCTGACTTGTATCAAGATATCTAGAGAGAAAGGTGTTGGCCATGATACCAGTTCAAAACGGAATAATCCCACCCCAAATTCCATCTAACCCACCAGAACCATCGGATATAATAACTTGTATGGAAGAAGACCCATCAATCCTGGACAAATCAGCAAAGAAATCCTTCAAAGTGGTACTCCTAAATAGAACTCCAGAACCTAACATGCTTTATTGTCCAAAATCTATAATGGAAGCCACAGAAACCACTTGTGATTCAGAGCCAATTCAACTTACATCGGAGGACCAAATTAGAATATACCACCCTTGGAGATTCTCAGTTATCATTAAGCTATATGGGGAAAAACTAGCTCATAACTATACGAGAAACGAACTAGTTGACCTCTGGAAACTCTCCGAACCCCTCACTCAAATTAATTTGGGGAAGGGCTATTTAATGGCAAAATTCGCACACCTAGACAGTCTGCACAAAGTAATGCACGAAAGACCATGGTTCTTAACCACTAGTTTCCTAACAGTAAAGAAATGGGAACCAAATTTTTTCCCTGAGGAATCTACTTTAACCCACACAACCATTTAGATAAGATTACCCTAATTGCCCACCGAATTCTATGATAAGGAAATCTAATAAAGAATCAGAAGAAAGTTGGGGTCACTACTGAGAATAGACACTTGTACCTCTGCTTCCTTGAGGGGACGATATGCAAAGATATACATACAAGTACCTTTGGAAGAAATAGCAATACCCACGTCGTAATTAAGAATCATAAGCAAAAGGTAGTGTACGATGGGGAGGGCATACATAGGAATCCTATGTACTACTTATGTGAGAATTGGCCACATTCAGCAGAGATGTACATTCACACACTCCTTATTTCACTCACCAGATATTCCCTCTACCTCACACGATAAAAACCTACACAACAAAGAGTATTGGTAGGTCCTCACCTTTCCTAAATAAAAAAAACCATGGTAGACAAGGAACAACAGGACCAAACATATGCACAGAAAATCCTTCAGCATAGGTAAACCTCACACCACCAGCAACTGGGTGAGGTAAGTCCCCTAAAACCACTCTTTCTAGCATTACTAATCAAGACCATCAAAAACCTACCATAAATCTCTTCAACACTTTTTAGAATCTTAAGGATTGTGAACAATTGTTAGTAGAAGAGAATGAATTACTGAAGGTGATTAGCAATAATAAATCTAATTTACCTAATAAAAGCGAGACCATCAATAATAACAAAAAAAATAATGATAAAATAAATAAAAAAATTAAAGCAGGGGAATCTGACAATGGGACTACTCTCAAAGTCAACACTAAAGAAGGAAGATGTGCCAACCCCCATATTAATTATACCCCCCTAAGTGAACATTTACTTCATTCCACTGATAATTCACCTATTAACTCCAAAAAAGCAAATAGGGCCCACAGGCAATCTGTCACTTCCAATTCTTTAGACACTCCATTGGAGGTCTCCGATGCTGCATCTTCCTCTAGTAGCAATTACTCCCCTGTGTATTGTAATCATGCCCCTATGTCGATTGAAGTAACTAAAGTCATCGCGTCAATAAACTCAGCCCCTTCAACCGACTACAAGAAATGGTTGAAGAGAGCAACCACTCTAACTCTCTAAGCTACCTTCTCTTCATCCAAAATTGGCAAGTTCACAGTCCCCGAACCAATAAATGAAGGAGACACTAGTCTTCATATCAGCACCACCCCTACTAAAAAGGTCTCCGATGTCCTGAGTAGAACTAATTCTACATGAAGGTACAATAACCCATTGTGTAATAGTGGGGGATCAACCAATAATCTTAATAATCTAAGACCAAGTCATCAAACAGGGGTGGATTGGATAATATAAGGCTTAGGCAACCAAGTTCAGGGACAAACTCTCCACTTTGCCTAGCTGATGGGCACGTTGGATATGATGAACACAGAGAAATTGAGCTCCCTCACAGAACACACATTCAAGATTTTGCCCCTCTACCCCACCACCACCTACCTACCCAACTCCCAAACTCTAATCTTATCCCATGGAACCCCCCAGTTCCATAGGGAGAAGGCCAAAGCAAAAGAGAGATCTCGATTTTAGAAGAACCAAAAGAGAATAGCCTGGAGCTCAAGAAAGTCTTAGTGAGCTTTGGGGAACCAAACATCGAATACTTTTTTCTAAAAAAGCCACTACTCAAAGAATTCAATGATCCTCCAACATAGCTATTATAGCTTACTGTACAAAGGAAATGAATATTTTCTCTCTAATTCTGAGGAACATGGGGGATAATACCTCCCCCAACAGCCACAGTAAGCCCCTACAGGGGTCAAGCATAGACATCCGAGGTGGGAAAAGGGTAGAGTCCGCTATGACAACCACATCAGTAACCTTTAGAGATAAAGATCATCATATGGAACACAAGAGGATCCAAAAGTTAAAATTTCCAAAGGCAATGTGAAGCCATGGTGAAAACTCATAAGCCTTCGATGTCCGTGCTGCTGGAAACCAAGATGACAGAATATAAGGCCCTTACCGAGACTCTTAAGTTTAATGTAGAGGTTCATTCTAGTACAACATGTCTTAAAAGGGATATTGTTGTGATGTGTAAAGAGAATACCCTTAAGTTGGATAGCATATCTATTACTGGTCAAGGTGTTCATATGATGGTTAAGGTACCTCCTGATCTCAAACCCTAGTTTTTTCTGCAATTTATCCAAGTCCTGAGCTTGACACTAGACTTTCCCTCTGGGAAGAACTCTACCAATTAGCCCAATCCCACAATAAGGATTGGATAATTGGAGGAGACTTCAATAAAGTCCTAAGTTCTAGTGAGAAGCTTGGGGGAAATAATCCTTCTCATTGAAGAATACATGATTTTAGACAATGTCTTAACCAATGTAGCATGATAGGCATAGGTTTTAAAGGTTGTAAATACACTTGAACCAACAAGAGGCATAGGAATAAGCATTGTCTGATCCAGGAAAGAATTGATACGTGTCTTGCCAATTACTCTTGGATTAAAAGATATTCAGAGTCAACTACAACACATATCTATAGGACCAAGTCTGATCACTTTCCCTTTCTTCTTTCCCTTTCTAAGAATTAAACCCCCAACCAATAACAAGCATTTTAGACTAGAACCCATTTGGTGTAGTCACCCATCCTACGAGGACTTAATTCATAGGTGCTTCACCCCCACAGTAACCTCACTTAAGCCATCACCACCTTTCGGGAAGAGGTTTTTGTCTGGAACACTAATGTCTTTGGTAACATCTTCAGGAAAATGAACAAAATTCTTTCTAGGATAGATGGTATTCAAAAGTCTCACCATTACCAGCATAGAACCTTCCTCCCAGATAAAACATGACCTCACTATTGAATATGATGGTATTCTTTAGAGTGAGGAGGAATTCTAGAAAATTAAGTCCAGAATGAACTGGATCTCTGAGGGAGATTCCAACACCTCATTCTTCCATGCTTCCACTCTTACTAGAAGAAGAAGGAATAAAATTGTATCCTGTGTTGATGAGGCTGGAAATAGCCTACACCAGGATGAAGAGATCACCAACCATATCCTTTAATTCTATATAGATCTTTATGATACAAACCACACCTTCTCCTCCTTCAAGAATAATGACCCAACGGAGGGCATTACTAACCAGCTACTTGATCAATTTTCCAATTTGGATGCCCACTTGAGAGATAATAAAATCCATAGTGCCCTCAGCTTCTTCGAACCTTACAAGGTACCTGGCCCTGATGGGTTTTACCCTTTCTTCTACCAAAAGTTCTAGCATCTAGTGGGAGCAAAGACTGAGGAATATTGCAAAGAAATCTTCACCATCTATATCATGCCCACTAGAAACAATAAAACCCTACTGTGCCTTATCCTTAAATGCAAAAATGCTACCTCCATGAAAATTTTTAGACTTATTGGCCTTTGCAGTACCAGCAATAAGATCATCACCAAGATAGTGGTTAACAAAATTAAGCCTCTGTTACCACACATCATTTCTCCTAGCCAAGCTATCTTCCTATCCACAAGGAGATCCAGTGACCATGCCATCATTATTTAGGAATATATCTCCCACTTTAGGAAAATTAAAGGCAAGAACCCCCAAACTATCCTTAAAATTGATCTTGAAAAAGACTTTGATAGTCTAGAGTGGTCATTTATCAAGAGTACTCTCTCTTACTTTAACTTCCCTCCCAAATTATCCAAAGTCATCATGTCTTGTGTTTCTACCAGCTCAATTTTTATCCTTGTGAATAGAAGTAAGAACCCCTACTTCTACCCCACTAGAGGAATAAGGCAAGGGTATCCTATATCCCCTACCTCTTCATTCTTTGCATGGAAAGTTTGTCTAGAGAGTTGGATAAAGTTGTCCTATCTAAAAGTCTAGACCTCATCAACATAACTACTAGTGGTAAAAAAATTTCACACTTGTTATTTGCTGATGATCTCACCCTATTTTCCAAAGCTAAGCAGGATAACTGCACAACTATCACTAACATTCTCAGCTCCTTCTGTTGCCTTTTAGGCCAAAAGATTAATCACTCCAAGTCAAAGATCCTTTTTTTTTCAAAAACTATTTTAATAATACTTCTCTTCTCTGCTCCTCCATTCTTAGGATGGGGGTCAGTTCCTTTTTTGGTACGTACTTAGGGTACCCCATCTTCAACAAAAAGCCTACCAACAGTGACTTTTAATTCATTATTGATAATATGAATAACAAGTTAACAGGTTGGAAAACTAAGTTTCTCACCTTTTACTGGTAGAACTAATCTGGCTAAAGCTACTCTTGATAGTATCCCTACCAATATCACGCATTACATCAAGCTCTCTGCTAGAATCACTGACAGCATTAATAAAATCCAAAAGACTTTATCTAAGGAAGTAATTCTTAGAAAAAAAGCTCTACTTACTCAGTTTGGATACCATCACCAAAATAAAACATGTTGGTGGCCTTGGCTTACACAAGGATGAACTAAAGAATAGGGTCCTCAATACCTGTCTAGCATGGAGAATCCTTAAGAACCCCAACAGTCTTTGGGCTCAATTCCTTCTCAAAAAATATCAAAGACATCCTAGGAGGAGGAAAGGCTATGGCATTACTTCTAGGACCTCTCCAAAATTTATTTTGATCTTCCCCAGAATATGATCCATGTCCTTAATAGTTATCCTATCAAGCTTAACAGCCTTATAGAGAACACCCCTGTTTAGTCCCTCACTAGTAATGGCCTGTTCTCAACCAGAAGTGTCTATGAGTGTGCAATGCCTTACGAAAGTCTTAGCTTATTTCGGCTCTCAATTTCATGTTAAAGAGGTCCAAGACGTAGAAATTTAACTAAGTGTTGGTACTTAGTCATTTCCAAGACCCTGAAACTTTAGTGATTTTATTTTTGACCTTTCCAACCTCAGAATATTGATTTTTAAGTTGATTCATGATCGGGGTTGTTCTAGGTGTGCCTCGAGTGAGTTGAAGAATTTTTAGATGAGAGAAAGGGTGTGTTTGGATCACCAAAATTGTAGTAGCACTAGGATGATCCTGTAATGCACCGATCTAGAGCCTACGATGCCCCCTTTAATGCATCGCTTTGGAGCCCGCAGTACGCCCTTCTTCACCCGTCCAGCTTTTTGTTCTTCTATAATTAAGGGTATTTGGGTCATTTTTCTTCACCCAATAAGTCCATAACATGAAAGTTAGCTCCCTAAAGAGCATTATTTTCTCTTTCAATCACAATTTCTCTAAAAAAAAAGCCCCACTTTCCTCAAGAGAAAACCCTAATCCATTCTCAAGCAATCAAGAAAATCAAGCTTCAAATCTAAATAAATTGCCAAGAATCTTCAGAAAATTATCTAGTGAGGTATGTGTGATGTTCATCCATGGGTTTCTTTCACCCATGGAGTCCAAGAATCCCTTTTTGGTTTTTAATTATGAGTTTTCATATTTAAGTTTAATTATCTCCATGATTTTCTTGTTAATTTAATTGCAAGTTATGTTTATAAGTGTTTTTCAAGTGGGATGAGCCATTATATGTTTTAAATATTGTAATATTCATGTTAAATCCCTAAGTTATTATTTTAGTCTTGTAATCATGTTATTCTTGCATGTTTTACCCATTCCCATGCTTAAGTTCTGACTCTCACGTGTTTGATGAAATGCCTAAAGGATGGGTTTTGAACGATGATCCCCCTCTATGGTTTTAAAGCTTATATATGGCATTATTGTTAATCCATTCAGTGCTGGTGGGTTATGAACACCAGATACCTATGTGATTTACATAAATTCAGCTTTTCAAGTATACAAACAGTTAAACCATGACTCTTATCAGTATACTTATATGTTTATAATCATGTTAAGCACTATCAGTTATGTAATAATGTTTAGTCTAGATTAGTCTATCCCAGTATTAGTGTCAGTTCAGTTGGGAGTAGGATTTAGCACCGCACGAAATCAGAGATGAGGGCTCGCCTAATAGTAGTATGTGTGACCCTTAGTAGCAATTCTGGAGTTCCAGAACTACGTATCCAGCATAGGTAGAGATGTCTACCTTCCAGTTGAGGTTTGAAAAAATGTTTACCTGCCAGTTAAGGGTGACACACATCTCTTTAGACTACCTGCTAGTTGAGGGTGACTCTTTAGTCCTTTGAGATACTAGATCAGTGGATCCACACAGCCAGTGTTAGTACCCATGGCACGGTACTGGCACCCTTACAACTGGGGTTACATGTTGGACCCCGATAATCTCAGATTGGGGCATGTCGATTAGATGATACCACCCACAGTTTCAGTACAGTATTCAACATAGTTTCAGTTCAAATTTTCTTGACCAAGTGTTCAAACTTTCAGTTATATAGTTATACTGTTTACAGTCTTTCAGATTTCAGATTAAAGATTTATGCTTGGACTTGCATTCTTAGATGTTTCAGTTCTTATGTATTCATGTTTAGTTATCTTATGTTATTTAGTTAGTCCTTATTTCACATGCACAGTACCCTATGTATATCATCCTAACCTCATATCATATACCAGTACATTCAAAGTACTGGCCACATACTCTTCTTTGCACTATGATGTCTTATATCATAGGTTTGGACACACAGTTTTCCAACTATAGTTAGATAGCCTAGGGTAATCCAAATGACGTAGTGGTGAATACTCATCCATCGAGGACATATTATGTTTACTCAGTCATTTTAGTGTTTCATTTTATTTAGTCAGTCAGAGTTAGTTGGGGGTCTATCCCATCAACTCCTCAGTCAGTTTAGAGGCTTTCAGATGTTTAGACAGTCAGTTAAACATTCAATCAGTTTCTTTTATTTTTATTAGATGTTTCAAACTTATAATTTATTCCTCATTTTAGTATTCAGATTTATATTTTCCTTCTTGGTTATCTTCTACACATGCATTTCATTACTATTTGTTCAGTGCTCACAGAAGATACCATCTCATGGGTTAGCTTGTGTTCACTTGTGACCATAAGCACTATTTTCATGACTAGAGGGTAGCCTCGGATCGTAACAAAACTTGGTATCAGAGACCAGAGTTTTAAAGTGTCCTAGGGAGTCCAAAAGTTGCATTAAGTAGAGTATTATGCATGGGTATGAAGCACGCCACACGTATGGGCAAGAGGCTACAAGATATTTTAGGAAAAATTTCCCTTTTTTTAGTATTCTTGTCGTGCGAAAGGGCATGAGCTCTACTTAAACTCCCTTTCTAACTCATCTTTCATTCCGTTTAGTGAAAATTCCTCCCAAAAGAAACAACGGAAGAAGGAATGGGAATCAGCCCATACTACTTCCTGTTTACAAAGATCTCTTGAATGAACATGTCATTCACGCCGAGTCCAAAGCTGCTTTCACAGCTTTAGCTCATTCAGTATCTGCTTAGAACAATCAACAGGCTATTTCCCCAACTATTCTAGTGGCAAATGCAGTTGCATCTAGGATTCAAGACTTTACCCAAATGAATCCTTCTTTGTTTTTGGGATCCAAGTCTGAGGAGGATCCGCAGGAGTTTCTTAATATAGTTTAGAAAGTGATAGCTATTATGGGTTTCTCATCGAGTAAGAGTGTAGAGTTGGCTGCATATCAGTTACAGGAAGTAACTTACACCTAGTATAAGTAGTGGAAGAATGATAGGGGTGTTGAGGTAGGGCCTATAGAGTTGGAGGAGTTTGCCCCGATTTTTCTAGATAGGTTCTTTCCATTAGAGTTAAGAAAATCCAAAGTGTAGGAGTTCATCAACTTAAATCAAGGTAGTAAGAGTGTGAAGGAATACTTTCTTAAGTTTACTCAGTTGGTGAGGTATGCTCCTTCGATGATGGCTGATAATAGGTCTATAATGAGTAAGTTTGTGTTTGGTGTATTTAATAATGTGGTAAAGGATTGTAGGACCGCAATATTGATTAAGGAGATTGATTTATCTAGAATTATGGTTCATGCTTAGTAGAGTGAAAAAGAGAAGCTTAAGGAGAAGGAGAGAGAGAATAAGAGGGCCAGAACAGGTATTTTAATTTTTCACAGCCAAGGTAAGAGGGTGTTAACCATTCTCAATTCCATTAGAAGTCTGTATCCCCATCCCCAGCCCACCATCAGCTAGTGCACCAGTGCCTAAGTTTATGTAAGAGAGTCAGGATAGAGCACAAGGCTCCAAATCCCAGGGTTGTGTGAACAACGTTTGTACTAATCTACTTTGTGGGAAGTATGGCAGTCATCATTAGGGCGGGTATAAAGCCAGCAGTGATGTGTTTTTTTCATATGGAAATCCAGGCCACAGAATCAGAGATTATCGAAAAGACCGCCAGCAGGGTCAGTCTAATTATCCTCCAGTTCCAGCTGGTCTCCCGACTCAGTAGGCCGCAACTTGCAGTGCAACTAGTGGTCAAGGCCAAAATAGATTGTATGCACTCCAATCTCGACAGGATTAGGAGAGTTCTCCTAATATTGTTACGGGTGCATTGCAAGTATTTCATCTACATATTTATGCTTTATTAGACCCCGTAGCTTCACTCTCCTTTGTAAATCCTTATATAGCAGTCAATTTCAGTATCACTCCTAAATTTTTAGTAGAACCTTTATCAGTATATACTCCAGTAGGTAGCTCCATTGTATCCAGGAAGGTATACAGGAACTGCTCAGTTATAGTGTCTCAGAGAGTTACCTCAGTGGATCTTATGGAGTTAGAGATAACTGATTTTGATGTCATTCTCATCATGGATTGACACTACTCATGTTATGCCTCAGTTGATTGTAGAAATAGATTTGTCCAGTTTCAGTTTCCTAATGAACCATTAATTAAATGAAGGGGTAGTACCTCTGTGCTTAGGGATTAGATCATTTCCTATCTTAAGGCAAGAAAAAATATATCTAAAGGGTGTGTTTACTATATTTTTTGAGTCAAAGACTCTAGTTTTAAGACTCCAAGTCTCGAGTCAGTTTCATAGTAAGGGAATTTCTAGATGTGTTCCCTAAAGACATTTCTGGAGTTCCTATCGAAAGGGAAATTGACTTCAAAATAGATCTCCTTCTAGATACATAGCCTATCTCTATTCCACCCTATAGAAAGGCTCTAGCTAAGCTTAAGGAGTTGAAAAAGCAATTGAAAGATATCTTAGATAAGGGTTTCATCAGCCTAGTGTTTCCCCATGGGGCGCTATAGTCTTGTTCGTGCATAAGAAAGATGATTCTCTTAGAATATGAATCTATAAACCATTAATTAAACAAAGTCACAATCAAGAATAAGTATCCACTCCCCAGAATTAATGACTTGTTCGATCAAATTCAGAGTGCCAGTTATTTCTGTAAGATAGACCTCAGATCTGGCTATCATCAACTTAGAGTCAGACAATGTGACATTCTAAATATAGCCTTTAGAACTTGGTAGGGTCACTTTGAATTCTTAGTTATGTCCGTTAGACTAATGAATGCCCCTGTAGCTTTCATGGACTTGATAAACAAAGTGTTCATCAGTTGTTCACTAAATTCAGTAAGTGCAACTTTTGGCTAAGATCAGTAGCTTTCCTTGACCATATTATTTTCGATGATGGCATTAGACTTGATCCTCAAAAGACCAAAGCAATGAGGAACTAGCCCATACCTATCTATCCATCAAATATCAAGAGTTTTATTGGGTTTGGTTGGCTATTATAGATGGTTTATTGAGGGGTTTTCTTCTATTGCATCCCCCATGTCTTGATTGACTCAGAAGAAAATCAAATTCCAATGGTCAAATTCTTGCAAGAAGGGTTTTCAAGAGGTGAATACTCGACTCACTTTTTCTCCAGTATTGACTTTGACAAATGGTTCAAATGGATTTGTGATTTACTATGATGCATCTAGAGTTGTTCTTGGTTGTGTATTAAGGCAGAGAGGTAAGGTCATAGGATATGTCTCTAGATAGCTTAAGCCCCATGAAAAGAATTATCCTACCCATGATCTTGAGTTTGAAGCTGTTATGTTTGCTTTGAAGATATGGAGACATTACCTTTATGGGGTTTATATTGATGTGTTCACGGATCACAAAATATTACAGTATATGTTCTCATAGAAAGATTTGAATCTTTATCAGAGAAGGTAGCTTGAGTTGTTAAAAGATTATGATATAAGTGTGTTGTATCATTCAGGCAAGGCCAATATTGTAGCAGATGCCCTTAGCAGGTTGTCCATAGGTAGGGTAGTGCATGTTGAGGAGGATAAGAAAAAGTTAGTCAGTGAGGTTTATCAAGTTGCTAGATTAGGTGTACGGTTGTTTGATTCAGTAGAAGGTAGTGTATGGGTTTAGAATGGCTCAAAATCATCCTTGGTTGCCAAAGTAAAATAAAAGCTAGACAGAGATCCTAGTTTGGTTAAGTTAAAAGAGGTGGTTAGAGATCAAAAGGTGGAAGTTTTCTCCCAAAGTGGAGATGGTGTGCTTCTTTGTTAGGGTAGATTGTGTGTTCCGTGTGTTGATGACTTGACACAATGAATACATGCAGAAGCACATGGTGCGTGATACTATATCCATCTAGGAGTCACTAAGATGTACCATGACTTACGGGAAATCTATTAATAGAGTGGTATGAAGAGGGATATTGCAGAGTTTGTAGCTAAGTATTCTAATTATCGGCAGGTTATGGTTGAACACCAAAGGCCTAGTGGCATATTACAGGAGTTCAGTATCCCCACTTGAAAATGAGAGGTGGTGAACATGGATTTTGTGACAGGGTTTTTCGCACGCGTCGTTTTCATAATTCGATATGGGTCATTATAGACAGAATAACCAAATCAGCTCATTTCCTGCTAGTTCATACCTTTTACTCAGCTGAGGATTATGACACGCTCTATCTTAGGGATTTTTTTAGGTTGCATGGGATTCCATTGTCTATCATATCATATAGAGGTACTCAGTTTACCTCTCACTTTTGGAAGGCTTTTCAGAAGGGTCTTGGTACCCAAGTTTATCTCAATAATGCTTTTTATCCAAAGACACATGGTCAGGCAGAGAGGACCATTCAAAACTTAGAGGACATGTTGAGAGCATGTATTATTGTCTTTAGAGGTAGTTGGGATGATCACTTACCTTAGATTGAGTTTCCCTCTAACAACAGTTATCACTCTAGTATTCATATGGCTCCATTTGAGGCTCTTTATACAAGGAGATATAGATCGCCTATTGGTTGGTTTGAGGAAGGTGAAGCTTCTTTGATAGGTCCAGATATAGCGTTTAATGTAATGGAGAAAGTTCATGTGATTCAGGAGAGGCTAAAGATAGCCCAAACCCGTCAGAAAGTCTATGCAGAAGTGAGGAGAAGAGATCTTGAGTTTGAGGTTGGTGATTTAGTTTATTTGAAAATTTCACCCATGAAGGGAGTGAATATATTTGGCAAGAAGGGGAAACTCAATCCCGAATATGTTGGCCCGTTTAGAATCTAGAGTCATTTTGAAAAGGTGGATTATGAGCTTGAGTTGCCTGCAGATTTAGCATCAGTGCATCCAGTGTTACATGTTTCCCTGTTGAAGAAGTGTATTGGTGATTCACCTATTGTTGTTCCATTAGAAATCATGGATGCTCAGGATAACCGTTCTTACGAAGAAGTCCCAGTTGAGATCCTTGATCATCAGATTCATAGGCTAAGTAACAAAGAAGTTCCTTTGGTCAAAGTTCTTTGGCGGAATCAGTCCGTTGAGAGAGACACTTGGGAAGTAGAAGTAAATATGTGAACAAATTACCCTTATCTTTTCTCCTCGAACTTAGATTTATCTTGAGGCAATGATTTTCTTTAGATTGACTCTCTTTCATTCTCAGTTTCAGCTATGTAATCCATTTTATGTGTTTGTATACATTCAATTCAGTTCATGTATCATGTTTCAGACTCAATTATGCAATCATGTTTTCATTCATGCATATTTGGTATATGATTTCAGGGGTCCAAGACTTAAAAATTTCACCAAGTTTTGGGACTTAGTCATTTCCAAGACCCCTAAACTTTAATGATATTAATTTTGACCTTTCCAACCTCATAACATTGATTTTTAAGTTGATTCATGATCGAGGTTGTTCCAGGTGTGTCGGGTCAGTTTCAAAATTTTCAGACGAGCATAGGGGTGTGTTTGGATCACCAAAATAGTAGCAGCACCAGGAAGAGCCTAAGGTGCCCTCTCTAGATCACTACTTGAGAGCCCGCGGTGCCCCCTCCAGTGCACCACTCTGGAGCACGTGACGCGCCCTCCTTCACCCTTCCATCTTTTTGTTCCTCAATAATGAAGGGCATTTAGGTCTTTTTTTACCCAATCAGTCCATAACACAAAATTTATCTCACCAAAGAGCATTATTTGATCTTTCAATCACAAATCCACTCAAAAGAAGCCCTACTTTCCTCAAGAACAAACCCTAACCCATTCTCAAGAAATTAAGAAATTCAAGCTTCAAATCTCAAGAAATTGCCAAGAATCTTCACAAAATCATCTAGTGAGTATGTGTGATTTTCATCCATGGGTTTCTTTCACCCATGGGGTCCAAGAATCCCTTTTTGGTTTTAAATTATGAGTTTTCATGTTTAAGTTGAATTATCTCCATGAATCTCTTGTTAATTCAATATAAGTTATGTTTATAAGTGTTTTTCAAGTGGGGGGAGCCATTACATATTTTAAATGTTGTAATCTTCACGTTAAATCCCTAAGTTATGATTTTAGTCTTGTAATCATGTTATTCTTGTATGCTTTACCCATGTGTTTGATGAAATGCCTAAATGATGGGTTTTGAACGATGATCCCTTACTATGGTTTTAAAGCTTTTATATGGCATTATTGTCAATTCTATTCAGTTTTGGTGGGTTATGAACACCTGATACCTATGTGATTTACATAAATTCAGCTTTTTAAGTATACAGACAGTTAATCCATGACTCCTATCAGTATACTTATATGTTTATAATCATGATGAGCACTATCAATTATGTAATAATGTTTAGTCTAGCTTAGTCTATCCCAGTATTAGTGTCAGTTCAGTTGGGAGTAGGATTTAGCACCGAGTGAACTCAGGGATAAGGGATAACCTGACAGTAGAGGGTGTGACCCTTAATAGAAATTCCCAAGTTCTAAATCTACATAGCTAGCGTAAGGTAGAGATGTCTACCTGCCAGTTGAGGGTTGACAAAGTGCTTACCTACCAATTGAGGGTGAAACATATCTCTTTAGAACACCTGCCAGTTGAGGGTGACTCCTTAGTCCTTTGGGATACTAGATTAGTGGATCTACACAACTAGTGTAAGTACCCGTGGCATGATATTGACACCCTTCCAACTAGGGTTACAGGTTAGACCCCGAGTAGCTCAGATTGGGGCATGTCGGTTAGACGATACCTCCCACAGTCTTTGTACAGTATTTAGTATGGTTTCAGTTCAGGTTTTCTTGACCAAGTGTATAGATGTAATGCCTAGAGAGTACACCCTGGGCGTTACACGGTGCTTACAGTCCTGAGGGACCATAAGCTAACCCATGGGCTGGTACCTGCTGTGAGCACTTAATAAAATATAATATAAGTGTAAGAACAACTGATAAGCCATAACGTTTTAAGTAGTGAAAATTGAAAAAAATGTAAACCAACTGATGAAATAATCTGATAAAGTCAACTAAAGTCTAAATACTGAATAACTGACTGTAGTGTCTGAAAGCCTCTAACCTGACTGAATGTGAGTTGATGGGACAGGCCCCAACTAACTTCAACTAACTATTGAATGGAAAATATGAAATAAAATAGTTTATCCTCAAAATATGAGGACTCACCACTGCTATGGTTGATAGTTTGAGAAGTCTAGGCGCGATCCAGGAACTGGGCGACCGAACCTATGATATGATATATCATAGCACAAGAAAAGAGTATGCTATCAGTACTTTGAATGTACTGGTATGCTAAATAAGGTCGGATGATATGCATGGTTTCATGAAAATGAATAGAATAATAACTATATGTATGTATGAAATATGGATATATAACATGTAAAACTGGATAGAGTGTATGAAATCTGAAGACACTAAGGATACATGTAGTCCATAAATGTTGAGAATACGTGAAATCTGTAAATACTAAGGATGCATGAAAAGTGTAAGTACTGATGATACATGAAATCTATAGATACTGGGAATGAATAACCAAGCATATAACATGATCTGAATATAATCTGTAAATACTAAAATCTGATAATTGAGTTACTGGTAACTGTATGCTATTGTCAAGCAACTGAAATTGAATAACTAAACTGAGATTGTAACTAAGACTGTGGGAGCTATCATCTAACCAACATGCCCCAATGAGCAGGTTTGGGTTCCAACCTGTAACCCCAGTTGGAAGGGTGTTAGTACTATGCCACGGGTATTAATGTTGGCTGTGAGGATCCACTAAACTAGTGTATTGTATTGTATTGTCCCGAAGGACTAAGGGTGTCAAGCCTGAACTGACGGGTGATCCCTGCAAGATAGTCAAGCCTAATCTGATGGGTGACTTCTCATATCTTATGCTGGCTACGTAGTTCTGGTGTACAGGGACTGCTACTAATAACTCTGCCTATATGACGGGGAAGCCTCCAACCCTGCGCTCGCTCAGTGCTTAATCCTACTCCCAACTGAATGACATTGGATTACTAAACTGTTCTGAGTTTAACTGACTGATCTAATGATTCTCATATATATATTCTGTAGATATAGAGATGAGACTAAGTAAACAGCTATGGTTTTCAGGTATTCAAAACCCCCAGGACTCAATAGCAATAAGAGTAAAATAGTATTAAACTTTAAGGACATAACATGGGAGCATTTATTTAAAATCCACTCTTGTAGGTTGATAACGCTCAACTTACACCTCAAATAAGTGCAAGGTGATCGTCGTCAATATATTTACCCCACTTCAGAGTCGGGGTCGAATCCACAGGGAACAATGTGAGTGGCGATTAAACTAGTTCGAAACTATAGCTACAAGTTAGATTCAAATAAATAATAAGAAAAGACAAAATAGGGGTTTTTATCAATCAAACAAATTTTAACGTTTCAACTTATTTTAGAACTCAAAACTTAGATTTCAATATTTCGAATCAATGATATAGAGAAACTAGGGTTGTGATCACTATGACTATTAATCTCCATTGAATAATAACTGTTCATGATTCTCGTGATAGGTGGGAACAACAAATTATCCCTGCCGATGATACTATCTGACTTATCTCTCGACCTCACCAGATAATTTATTATCTAATTCTCTCGAACTTAGATAACATATCTATTTCCAACCGGATGTTATCTCAGGTAGATTGATCCAGTTATGGCATCAATCATTAAACAAAAGGTTGGTAGCTTCCAAGTCCCTGTTGATAATTCACGACCTCTAGTCTATTTCTCCGTTAGAAGCAAATAAAACCTAAGGCATAACCTAATGTTTGCAACCAATATATTCAAGTTAAAAAAACAGAATTTCAAAATGTTCCCACAATCACTCAAACCCTAATCCAACTATTAAATCAATGAAATAATAATCATAGATCCCACAACCCTAGTTGTGGGTTTTAGTTGCTTACAAGATAGAAAAAGATAACTAAGATTAAATTCATAACTTAAAGCAAGTGAACTTACAAAAGATGAAATTCAAAGTTGTTTCTCCTTCAAGTACAATAAGAATTTCCCACAACTAAATCAAAGGATAGAAAATTGAATTCGAAGTTAAGAGAGTAAAAAAAAGTGAACTCCCCTTTAATAAGTTACAAGATGTCAAAAGCTGCTTCCGAAGTTGTGAATGAAACCCTAAAAGATACTATTTATACTAAATCCTAATTAAGGTAATAAAATAACAAAATCACAGTTGGGCTCGGATTTAGGTGACAGCATATTGGTGTTGATCGTCAGGATTCTGACGGCATCTCAGCTATGTCGTCAGAAGTCGTGCCTTCTTAACCTGTTCTGCCTCACTCGGACGATGTCCTCCAATGGCTTACCAGAGGAGTGACGGCATGTAGAAAATGTCGTCAGACCTTCAGCTTAGTTCACCATGTTCTGTCCCACTTGACGGCATCTTCTGACGGCTTACCACACTTGTGATGACATATTGAGAATGTCATAACCTTCATCCAGTAAATCTTCTTCACTGTTCTTCCTGACGCCTTTTACTGGTAGCTTACCACATCGCTGACGGCTTGCAAGAAATGCCGTCAGATTCATATCAGCTCACTTGTACCAGATTTTACTTATTTTTTTCATCTTTCCTATGTTTTCCTCCTATCCTTTCTACAACTACAATATCACAAGAAAATAATCAAAAACAACCAAAAGTTGCTTAAGACTTCGCAATTATTTAGAGTTAAGAGCCTCAAATGTGTTAGCATCTGCTCACACATCAACACCCTCAACTTAAAACAATTACTTGTCCTTAAGAAAATACATCACATCATACTACGATGCTTAACCAAGAGACACATAAGATACCTATCACAGTTGATTATCAAGTTTATCTCAAAACTCATGCCACTCTCCACGTTCAATCCAATTGTGCATATCCATGAAGATTAACAATGTGACCCAAAGGAATCAAGATTTGGCATCAATCCAGCAACAACAACCATGCATGTACCAATATTACACTATCCAAACAAATTAACATCTAGCAATCCAATCGATGTTCCCTTACAACAAAGAAGTCCCTCCTCACTCATATATGAACTCAAGTATGTCAATGCGGGGACGGTCAAGAGACACTCACTCTCAGAAATAAATTCCAATCAATGCATGTCAAATACCATATGCTTGCCCTTATTTTCATTACCAAGGTGTCTAGACAGGTAAGTTAGGATCACTATAGGTCTTTTCTTCGTCTTGTAATATAGGCTAAGGGCTGGTATGATATTCAATGGCATTTAGAGTGACTAAGCCTCCTTGGCACTACCTTAACTTTTGGGGTTCATTTATTAACCTTTTTCTTTTTTTTTTCTCCTTTTCTTGATCACACATTATTCAGGATGGATGTGGCTTTTCTTTTTCATTTATTTTCTTTTCTTATTCTTCTTCCACACCCCCCAGCCTTTTATTCTTTTTCACTTATTCTTTTCCTTTTATTCTACCTTTCTTCATACTCAGTTTACATCACGCACCCTATGATAGCCACCCTCAACTTAGGTTGTTTACCTAAGTCTAGGTGCACAGTGTCCAAGGAGGACCAGGGCCAAAACAAGTTCATTTTGATCTAAATGGGAAGGTGATAGGTGTCATAGAAAGAAATGGTCAATTCAGGCTCAAAATAGGGATCAAGAGATATCATGCATACAAGGAAGGTCATTTAGGCAAAAAGTGACTTAAAAATCAAAACGGCCTATGATCCTTTCCTAACACCTATCTTTCAACCAAGGTAAGACTGATCGGGCAAGTTCTGGATTTAACACACAAAGGGAACTAAGTAGTATCTCACACACACATGGCACAAAGGTTCATCACAAGCTACTACCTATCCGGTTCATGCGATTGTTTAGCAGTAGATATCATGTCACTAGTACTAATACCATAATAAGATGCACAGTGGTCACACATAAATATATATCACACAGTTATAAAACAAACCAACGGAGAGGTGTTTATCAGTCTCAAAAATTAACAAAAATATGTCAACTGCTCTAGATACTTATTTTTCTCTAGTTAACCATAACACATCACAAAACAAACACAGTACGCCTAAACATATGGGCTCTACTAGGAATAAGACTCCGGGGAAAAGAGTCACGGCAACAAAAACCCCAGGAGGACATCAACACCCACGAGTAGCCCCACCCTCAACTTAATATCATGCATTGTTCCCAACACATCAAATAAAAAAAAGAGTTAGAAACATACCTGTGGCACCATGGGTGCGAAGATCTGATGTCAATCATATAATACGAATACAAACAACAAATTACCTTGGGTTGCCTCCTAAGAAGCGCCTAGTTTAACATCGTGGCACGACCCAACTCAACTTTTTTCTTTACCTTGAGGATATGAATTTCACCCCCAACTTAGAGTCCAACTTCTTGCCTCGCTCATAGGGAGGTGGTACAAAGATTAAGAAGCCGAGTAATGGATGATGCATGGTAAACAACGAAGATTTAAAGTGAGGTATGTTTTTGTGTTGCTTATCAAGTGTAAAATAAAGAATATAGGATTCTTGTTCCTCATCTTCACAGTCTTCCACTAGTTTAGATGATTCCATAGACAAGATATCATCTAAACATAATGTGGAAAAATGCTTCGAGTGTGGCCCAACAAATCCTACTTCAAAATTTACACTATACTCTACACACTCACTTTTATTCATCTTCTCAACATTTTTACTTTGAATTGGGCTAGAGTCTTCATAACAGATTGACTTGGCTTCTTCTATTTCCTCTAGCACCATTCCCTCAATCTTGGCATCATCCCTCATGGTTGGATCGATTGGTTGGGAAATCTCCAAGGGTTGATCAAAATCAAGCTCATCATTAGTATAGGAATCTTTCTTTTCATCGTTACACTCTTCCATTATTTTAAATGATTCCAGAGACAAGATATCATCTAAACATAATGTAGAAAAGTGTTTTGGATGATTGACCTCGATATCCATCTCTTCTATCCTTTTTCTTCCCTCATTAAATGCCCTAATGTCTTGATGTATGTCACATATGGTATCATTCGTTGTGTCTATACGATCCAACATTAATTGAAGCATAGCTTCAATGTCACTCTTTCCAGTGCTTTATTTTTTCTTTTCTTGACCATAAGACCTGTCATACTCATAAGAAGAACTAAAACCTGGGTTAGCACAATAGGGGGAAGGGGCATTTGGGCAATCACTCCAATGTCCATCTTGACCACCACATAAGGAACAATTATACTCCCAGTAGGATGGAGATGGTGCACACATCTCTCTCCGGGGAGCATATCTACAATCTTGCCAAAAGTGGGGTCCATCACAATATGGACATGGATCATCCAGATAAGATTTCCAACCATCAAACATACATTAATTCCATGATGCCATAGTAAGAAATAAACAAAAATAAAGAAAATCTACCTAACACAAGAACAAAGGAAATCACAACAAATATTTACAAGTTTGAATTCAAGCAAGTAAGCTAAAACTCCAAACTAACTCAATACGCCAAATTATTCCCCGGCAACGGTTCCATTTTTGATAACGCTCAACTTACACCTCAAATAAGAGCAAGGCAATTATCATCAATATATTTACCCCACTTCGGAGTCGGGGTCGAATCCACAAGGAACAATGTGAGTGGCGATTAAACTAGTTCGAAACTATAGCTACAAGTTAAATTCAAATAAATAATAAGAAAAGACAAAATAGGGGTTTTTATCAATCAAACAAATTTTAACGTTTCAATTTATTTTAGAACTCAAAACTTAGATTTTAACATTTCGAATCAGTGATATAGAGAAACTAGGGTTGTGATCACTATGAATATTAATCTCCATTGAATAATAACTGTTCATGATTCTCGTGATAGGTGGGAACAACAAATTATCCCTGCCGATGATACTATCTGACTTATCTCTCGACCTCACCAGAAAATTTATTATCTAATTCTCTCGAACTTAGATAACATATCTATTTCCAACCGGATGTTATCTCAGGTAGATTGATCCAGTTACGTCATCAATCATTAAACAAAAGGTTGGTAGCTTCCGAGTCCCTGTTGATAATTCACGACCTCTAGTCTACTTCTCCATTAGAAGCAAATAAAACCTAAGGCATAACCTAATGTTTGCAACCAATAGATTTAAGTTAAAACAACAGAATTTCAAGACGTTCCCACAATCACTCAAACCTTAATCCAACTTTTAAATAAATGAAATAATAATCATAGATCCCACAACCCTAGTTGTAGGTTTTAGTTTCTCATAAGATAGAAAGACATAACTAAGATTAAATTCATAACTTAAAGCAAGTGAACTTACAAAAGATGAAATTCAAAGTTGTTTTTCCTTCAAGTACAATAAAAATTTCCCTCAACTAAATCAAAGGATGGAAAATTGAATTCTAAGTTAAGAGAGTCAAAAACAAGTGAAATCCCCTTTACTAAGTTACAAGATGTCAAAAGCTGCTTCCGAAGTTGTGAATGAAATCCTAAAAGATTCTATTTATACTAAAGCCTAATTAAGGTAATAAAATAACAAAATCAGAGGTGGGCTCGGATTTAGGTGACGACATATTAGTGTTGATCGTCAGGCTTCTGAAGGCATCTCAGATATATCATCAGAAGTCGTGCCTTCTTAACCTGTTCTGCCTCACTCTGATGATGTCCTTCGATGGCTTACCAGAGGAGTGAAGGCGTGTAGAAAATATCGTCAGACCTTCAGCTTATTTCACTATGTTCTGTCCCACTTAACGGCATCTTCTGACGGCTTACCACACTTGTGACGACATATTGAGAATGTCGTCACCTTCATCCAGCAACTCTTCTTCATTGTTCTTCCTGACGCCTTTTTCTGGTAGCTTACCACATCTCTGACGGCTTGCAAGAAATGCTGTCAGACTCATATCAGCTCACTTGTACCAGATTTTACTTATTTTGTTCATCTTTCCTATGTTTTCCTCCCATCCTTGCTACAACTACAATATCATAAGAAAATGATCAAAAACAACCAAAAGTTTCTTACGACTTCAAAATTATTTAGAATTAAAAGCCTTAAATATGTTAGCATCTGCTCACACATCATAGGAATTTCATCAAACACTTAATATGCATGGTGTACATCAAGCATAAGAATAGTTTAAAGCTTGTAAAAGCACAATTTAATCGCCTATATCACAAATCATGAATTAAATATGTGGACAATAGAATTTAAACATGAGGAGTGTAATAATCAACATCAATTTCGTGAAAACACAGTATAGGACAAGATTCATGGGATCTCATGGTTAAAATTACAATTTCAAATCATAAATAACTTGAAAAGATCATAACTTCAGATTTAAATTGGATATGTGGGCTTCCTGGGTAAAATGGACCCATGAATGAACACTTAATGTGGGCTTCATGGGTGAAAGATACCCATGAATAAACACTTAACATACCTGGGAATATTAAATCTTAAAGCTCTTGGTGATTTTCTTGAGGATTGCTCTTGATTGCTTGAAGATTAGGGTTTGCTAATTAAGAGAGAGCTTATTGATTTTGGGGAAAAAGTTAATAAAGAATGGGTTTAAAATGTTTTTAGGGATTAAATCCCATATCTGGGCGTATTAAAAATCATGGGAAAAGACTAGTTTAACCCTGGACAAAACTTTAAATTTTCATCAAAATTTTCTGTCCTAGGCCTATAGCGCGATGCGGTGCGACTGGAAATTGACAATTGGGAACTGGAGGCTTGGAGCGAAGCGATGGAATCGCGGTGCCTCACTGGATGAAAATTTTGTCCTTAGCGTGACGTTCCATAATCATGGAGTTGCACTGAAAAGTGATAACTGGAAAATGGAACTGCTCTACGACGTGTGCTTATCGCATTGGCTTACTGGATTTTGTACAATTGCCATTTGGCTAGCCTCCGTGATACGTTGAAGTGCCAGTTGGAACACTGCTTTACAAAAATGGCTCTAACTCTTCTCTCGGGTATCGAATTTGGGAAAATTTTATATTGTTGGAAAGCTGACTTAATTTCCTATGCAATGGTAAGCTCAAAATTGATAAATAATGAGTATTTAAAAAAAATTATATAGGATAACCCATGTACTTAGAGATAAATTAATCTAGGGAAATACGGGGCATTACAATAGACTTTTAGTTATGCAGTTCTATAGTTTACAGTCTTTCACATTTCAGACTTATTTCAAATAACAGATTTATGCTTGGACTTGTATTCTTAGATGTTACATTTTTCATGCATTCATGTTCAGTTATCTCATGTTATTCAGTTAGACCTTATTTCACATACACAGTACCCCATGTATACCAGCCTAACCTTATCTCATATACCAATACATTCAAAGTACAAACCGCATACTCTTTTTTGTGCTATGATGTCTTATATCACAGGTTCGGACATACAGTTTCCCGACCACAGTTAGACAGCTCAGCATAATCCAACAGTCATAGTGGTGAGTCCTCATCCATCGAGGATATATTATGTTTAATCAGTTATTTCAATATTTTATTTTATTCAATCAGTTGGAGTTAGTTGGGGGTCTGTCCTATCAACTCCTCAGTCAGTTTAGAGGCTTTCAGATAGTCAGTCAGTTACTTTTAGTTTTTATCAGATATTTCAGACTTATGATTGATTCCTTATTTTAGTGTTCAAATTTATATTTTTCTTCTTAGTTTATCTTCCGCTCATGCATTTCATTACTATTTGTTCAGTGCTCAAAGCAGGTTCTAGATCATGGGTTAGCTTGTGGTCACCAGTGACCATAATCACCGTTGTCGCGACTAGAGGTAGCCTCGGGTCATGATAGAGTGACTCAATAAGGGGCCCAACCAAGACATGGTTAGCCGTAATCCAAACTTCAAGAACATATGGGATGACGACTACCCCCAATAAGGTCATTACCTTCCTTTGGCTTATGTACCATGAAAATATCCCCACCATAAACTACCTGCAAAATATTAGCCTCAACATTCCCGATAATTACTACTTCTGCAATGCCTCTCAGGAAGACATCTCCCACATTTTATTCCACTGCCCCAATACTCTTCAATTCTGGAAGAAACTTACTCTTTCCAGCTCATCCCTTATTAGAATGGACTTTAATAACATCAACAATTCTAGCTAGATAGACTACTAGAAAGCATCTTCCAAAGTTACTTACAACTCCACCATCACTTGGAAAGATCTCATTCCTCACTATCTGTGGTGCCTTTGGCTGACTAGGAATAACAACACTTTCAATCATAAAAGGGACCTTGCATCCCCTGAGAGCAGTGTTCAACTGGCCATGGAATACCACCTTCTCATTATGAAGCATAATGCAAACTTGGGTGCTAAAATATTTATCCAAGTGAAATGAGAACCCCCTCCAATAGGATGTTACAAGCTTAACATCGATGGATCAGCTAATGTTAAACCCAACCCTGGGGGTATAGGAGATGTCTTTAGGGATTGTATTAGCAACTAGAAGATGGGATTTTGTGAACATATCCCTCATATAAATTCTTTTATTGAAAAACTCCTAGCTCTGCGAAGGGGATTACGCTTAGAAGCAGCTTATAGCTTCAAGCCAATTCAAATCGATACTAATTGTAATCTTTAATAGATACACTCAAAACTAACCAGCCACTCTATTTCAATATAATTTGTGAATGCAGGTCACAAATGTTGGAGCTGGGAGCTGCGCTGCCGAAACATGCGTTTAGGGAGCAAAATAGTGTCACTAATGCGCTAGCAAAGAAAGGCAAGAAGGAACACCTTTATGGAAGCACAAATGTTTTCCTAGTTCCCCTTGTATTTGTGTGTGCTACACTTGAGGTAGACACAAGGGGAACTACCTTTACTAGATGAATTAAACAATCTTATTTTAACCTACGAAGCCAGGTTGTGGCTGAGTCTAATATTTTTCTTAGCCATGCATTGGCTACTGGACCTTTGTCTAACTTATTAGCCTAATCTAATTTATGAACTCATCTTTTGAATTAAAAAAAAGATACATAGCTTATGTCTTGTCTACCAACTAATAACATCAGCCCATTTTACTTTAACGTAATAAAAAGTTAATGTTAAGTTCACATAAATTAAATAATTCTAATAGTTGTACCAGGAACTATTTGATTGTCTTATCTAATGAAATACTAGCATGTGAAGTGTGCTAACTAAACTGCTACTTACTACCCTAAGAGAAATTTGGGTAGTTTATATAATTAGGGTCAAAAGTGTTGTTTTGATATCCTTGACCCCTGTTTTTCTGCCCCACATAGAAGATGATCTCTGGATTAAACATGAATTACGAACTCTTAAGGATAAAAATGTTTTTTGTTTTGCTTTTAAAAGGGCTCTTATGAGCTCTTAAGGATGAAAATGTTTTTGCTCTTTATGGTGATCTTAAAGGTAAAAACATTTTTTACCTCTTCTCTTCGCTTCTTCAGTAAAAATTGGGAATACATAGCAGTGGGTATTTCATAAATAAGATATCTTTTTTCTAGAAAATAAGTTCCTGGCCCACACAAGTTTTTGATTAGAAAGTTAGTCAGAAAGTAGTAGAAGGTTGCAGACCTGAATTTCGTAGAAGAAAATGAGTATTCTAAAAAATTTAAAAGATTAGTGCTTTCCAATTTTTGTTTTAAGATTATATTATTTTGTTAATATGTAAGTTTGTGATTTGAGACCATGCCTCCGCTGGTTGTACAATCTGTATAAATTGTATGCTATAACAATAAGAAGTGCAAAAACAAAGAACATAATGCAGCCAATGAAAGGACTCGTTGAGATGAGGCAGCATTGAAATTTAACTGAAGGCAGATATTGCCTGTTAACAACATGGAAGTCTTTGTATTCAGCGTTGATAGTTATTTCAGTCAGAAAAGGGTAAAAAGAAAAAGGCGGCTACCTCTAAATTTACACAAGAAATTAAAACATAATTGGATAATTTATATCATTTATCTGCATTTTTTTCTTCGTCCAGTTTGATTGATCCCAAGGAAGCGTCGAACATGAGACCGACCTCTTAGAAAAGAACTTTTCTTTGACAAAAATGGGCTTCCTTGTGAAACATAGTTCTATAAAGTGGCAATGAAAGCGACATTATGCCAGGGAAAATGAATAAATTTTCTCCAGATATACACAATTTAATAGTGTAATCAAAGTGTCAAATTGTGGAAAGGAGGCAAAAAATGTACCAAAAATATGTCCATTAGATTCATATGTTTTATAAGAGTACAGAATTCTAACTTCATTAAGGTAGACCAGAAGAGTTTGCATATGCAAGTGCAGAAAAACATAAAGTATGTCTAAAACTAACATATATAATATCCTAAAATAGGGTAAATACAATGTTGTTCCTATGATGTGTATACAAAGGACGGTTGATTTTATTTTAAACAAATAGAAATTGTATGGTAATACCTATTGAAAGGAAGTGGATGTATGAGACAACCATTTTGATGAATGGTTAGCTAATGATAACTCTATGGGTTTGAGACCTGTCATTTGTGTAGAAGTTGCAAAAATTATGTAGTTCAGTATTACCAATAGTGAGGACTTATGTTTCTTGAGTATATTCTTGGAGTACATGGTTCTAGCTGAGTTAGCACTAAAAATAAAGTTTCCTAGGAGTAGTGGCATAGCCCCATTAGTTGTAAATTTATACCATATAGGAAAAAATTACTTTATATACATATATAACAACTTGGACACTCTTAGCAAATTTCCTATTTTTTCCACCATTTAGGGGGATAAGTCCAAGGTCTAAACAATCATGATTACCAAGAATATAGAATGGGAGATAGAATATTGAACACCTAAATTATTGAACACCTTTTTTCTTATACCCGATCACAATGCCCATAAGTGAGAGATTTTCTTAAATCCCGAGTGTGTGTTTTGGTATGACTCCAATTTTTTCATGTTTGGTTCATTAAGATGTTTTGAAATACATTTATCCATGAAAATTGACTTTCTTGATGGAAGAGGGAAAAATAAGTTCCACAAGTGACATTCCAAATTCATGTCACCCAACACCCTGAACCACATTCTCCACCCCCATCACACCCCCATTGTATTTCAATAGCTTACATACAAATGTTCATGGGATTTTATATTTTTTTGTTTACTTACAAAACACTAGAAAATAAGTAAGCCCATTCATTCTCCACGAAAACATTTTTCTTCATACCAAACACACCCTAAATCACAATGATTTACTTCTGCTCCTGCAATCCACCTTCCTACCCGACCAAATTCTCCCTAATTGCTTGCTTCCAATTTATATGCTATACAACTCACAATATTTTCAACAGGTCAAATTCACTTAGTTATATCAATGTTGATATCTTGGAAACATTATTATTTTTCTATCAACTAACTTTTCAGTCATTAAATATTTGATAGTTTATGACCAATAAAACAAATTTAACATTTTAAAGTGTGTACAGTTCATATTAAAGAGATCAATGGAGTTCATAAAATAGGAGTTTTATTTTAACACTTTTATTAGGAGAAAGTGGGAAGCAATTATAAAAGAAAAAAATAAATAGGGGGAAGTGTGGGTACTTGGTAAATGATGAGTAGACATAGAAAATTGAACCAAAGGTGTCTTATAAGTCTTTCTTTGAATATTAGTAACTTTGATCAAAGAGAAGGGTCAATGATTTAATTAAAACTTGATTAAGTTAATTGATGACGCAATTAATATTTTTAAAAAATTTTAATCAGTTCAAAATACAAATCAACCCACAATAAAAAATCCCCTCTCTCTCTCTCAAACTTCTCTTAACAATTTTTCAAACCATCATCAACAGATCGATGATCTTCAATCTCCAGTGACTTTCAACCTATGGCGACAATAGTTCAAGTTCATTTTTACTTTAAACCATCAGTCAATTTGACAACATTCTCCGGTAACTTTTGGTAACACAGCTATGTCACAACCTAAAAATGAGGGTTATGATGACACTTGTCGTGGCGTACCTTGACAAGTAAGCCTATCATCCAAACTAATACAAAAAGAGGAAAAGATAGAAATATTCCAAGGTAAGGCCTCTAGAACGAAGCTGAACCATACAAATAATCATAACAATGCGGAAAGAACTTATCCAAAATACCAATCATGCCCAAAACTAGGTGTCAATAGTGTAAGAACTACTAATATAATCCTGGAGTCAAATACATCAGAAAAATAACCACAAGGGAATAATATTTGTCTCTGAATACTAATAAAGACATAACTACTATAGAAAGATAGAGGTGAACTCCGAACGCATGAATGTCTAACTACAACCTTGGAAGCTGCACCAATCGCCCGTGTTAAGCAAGTTAAGGCACACTCGATCTAGGACCTGCACCAAAAGGGCCCAGTAGGCATGAGTACGATCCACTTGTACTTAGTAGGTATCATAGGCCGACTAAGCAAAGTAGTAAATAAAGCATACAAAATATACACTAAGGGCACGTCACCTGCAAACAAAAAATGTCCTACAATGGTAGCCCACACCGCTTGCACTAACAGTTCTAATATATCATATATATTACAATATCACACCAAGATAGATCACAAATATGAATTATATCACATATAATTAGAACAAAGGGAAACATGCATATACAAGATCATCAAATACAAGAAAAAAAGATAAGATAATTATATAAATAGCAAGTCAATATGGAAATACAACATAATAACATAAGTGCAATATATATGATGATGATGATGATCGAGGTCATCGCACAACCTCCGGGGTCATCACACAATCCAAGTATACACCTACGAAAGAAAACCTCCCAACATAAGACCCATGAGGGGTTCATCAATATAACGCCCCAAATCTGGTACCCGGAATGCTACACGGTGCTCATGACCCTGAAGGATCACAAGCTAACCTATGACTGATATCTGTACCTGTATACTGTATAATATACTGAATAATGCGGAAACATGAACTAAAAGTCCATAAGGTTCACATAACTAAAGCAAAACATAACATCTAAATGGGGTATGAAATACCCAAAACAACTGGAATAACTGTCTGAACATAATAGTCTGGAAAGCCTCTAACTGACTGAACTGTCTGAGTAAGGAGTTGATAGGATATGTCCCCAACTAACTCTAACTAATAAACTAATTAATGAGATAATAGAGAAATAATTATGTCCTCGAAGGATGAGGACAAACTTCTAACTCTGACTGCTGATATCTGAAATCTACTGATGCTCTTGAGCTCGTGTCTCTGAACCAATAGTATAAGACACCATAGTGCAAATGCCTCAGTACTTTGAATGTACTGGTATGCATGTGAGGTAAGTTGAATGCCTGAGGTTCATATGCATGAACAATACTGGCTAACTAACTAATATAAATGTGAGAATACATGCATGCATATATAGTAACTATATCTAAAATCATGATAACATGAGTATGTTGATGACTAACATGACTAATGACTGAATTCTGATAACTAATAAAATTAGTGACTGTATCTGACAATCCTGAATATGATGGAACTAGCTGAGTTTCGTACTGTATCTGAGTTGGTTGTATCTGACAGTCCTGAATTCTGAAGAACTATCTGAGTTCTTTTACTGAGACTGATATTGAGACTGTGGGAGGTATTCATCTAACTGACATGCCCCAAATGATGCATTATAGCTAGATTGGGGTCCAATCTGTGCCTTGATTGGAAGAGTGTCAACACCGTGCCACTGGTAAGGACAACATGTGAGTGACCCTAATATAACAGGTAACTCTAGTGAGAACGGTGGGAACCCTCATATAGCAAGTTAATACACCTCATCTACCTCTATGTATCAAGTTATGATGTCTCAATCTATGCTGGCTACATAGTTTTAGAATGCAAGTATTGTTTCTAAGAATCATACCCTCATATAACAGGTGAGTTCCCATCCTTTGGTTCGCTCGGTGCTAATTTCTACTCCCATCTGAATAGACATTGAACATAATTTACTGAACTAAACATGGACTAAGTTACTGACTTCCGTTGACTGACAGAATACTACTGATATCTGAAAACTAACTGAGTTTATGAGATCATGGAGATTTCCTAAGTCATAAGACTGTCTGAAGTCTAAAGATCATAGCTTGACTGAGAGTATCATGAAAACATGACATGGCTCTAGGCACACAGCTAATATTTTGGGTACAAGTACCCCAGGACTCGATAGAAGGAAACTGACAAAGCATGACCTACTTGAACACATCACTAACTTCATAATCCATAATAAATTTATTGAAGCATTTCATCAAACATGTGATCTGCATAAACTTGTACATACATGGGGATTCCATGATATCATGCTAGTTAGGCATTTTCCTTCATCTAGATATTTAATCAAACACATGGTAGGCATATTAAGTGTAAACAACATTATACAACAATTAAACATCATGATTCAATTCTAATTTCATCATTCAAGAGTTTAATCATAAATTTACGTGAATCTACATCTATACTAATCAAATCCACATAAAATTGATCACCCAACATGGATTAGAATTAATTGTTCATCATCAACATGAACAAAAGCAACCCAACATGAAATTCATAAAGGAAATCCATAAACTTAAACTTTGAAAAGAGATTCTAGGGCTTCATGGACGAAAGGAGTCCATGAATGAACACTATGCATACCTGGGTTGAGTTTCTTGAAGTTCTTGAACTTGAAGAATTTGAATCTCTTAGTTTTTGAAGAATATTTGGATTTTGTTCTTGGAGATTAACGTTATAGAGAAAACCCTAATTTTGTTGTTCTAGAAGTATAATGAATTTCTGAGCTTTGGTCGGATATAATTGGGTATATAATCGGGTGGTAAAAGACCAAAAACCCCTAAACAATGGCTTTAAAATCACTGAACGGAACCTGCGATGGTCCATCACTAGGGTAACGGTTCGTTGTTTCGACCATCATACGTGGACCAAGAAAAGGGCTTACTGCCTAAGTAGCGACAGCCTGAGCGATGGTCCATCGCAAGTTCGATGGTCCATCAACCTATTCATCGCACCTTATCCAGAAGGTCTTCTCACTTCCTTGGTTGTGACGGTCAAGGTGACGGTTCATCGCTAGGTCGACGGTCTGTCAACCTGGTCGTCGCACCTGGGTGATTCTGATAGCACTGAGTAAAACGTCCATAACTTTTTACTCCTGTAGCGGATTTGGATGAAATTGGTATCGTTGGAAAGCTAATTCAATTTCCCATATGAATAATAGTGAAAATCTTAAAAATACCATATATATATAAAAGTGGATTCATCTTTAAAAGAAAGATTCTAACATTCTTGGGACAAATTTCAAATTAGGAAAAAGTACGGGGTATTACAGTCAACCCACATACAGTCCATATAAAAGGTGTTGTCTATATTTCTCAGATATTGCCACGGCAGTACAGATGTTTCATGAATGAGTATGATATGAAGATGCAATGCTCACAACCATTAACAATGAGTATTTCCACAACCAACCACATGATATATTTCCACAACCAACTACAATGATACATTTCCACAACCATGTGAGCTAATATTCACTTATTATTTCTGTTTCATCCATGAATTTCCAAATGTCTCATATACCAACAAGTAAGAATATATCAGAACACACCAATGGTACCACATTAGGCATTTCAATAATACAATATAATTATTCACATGTATTCAGGGCTATCAACATCGCATAGGACTTCTGTAACGCCTTAAAAATAGGTCTCGAGATGTCACACGGTGCTCAAGACTACGAGTAGTCTTAAGCTAACCCTGTCTTCCTTATACTAAGTTTGAATCTCATAATGAGGTAATATAGATATAAAAATCATACTAAATGCAAAAACTACCTGAATATAATATCTGAAAAATACTAATCTCAAGGGTCTGATGAATCAATACTGAAAATATGAATCAAAACTAGCAGTCTAACAAGCCTCTACTACTAATAACTAGAGAGCCACTGGGACATACCCCCAGCTTACTCGAACTGTCTGAAAAGTATACTAAATTATCTAAGCTGAAAATCTGAATAACTAAGTCCCCAAACTATGAGGACTCACCAACTGTCGGGATGTAGATAAAGATGCTCAAAATTACTCACGCTACTGGAACTGAGCACCTGAACTTACATTATGAGACAATGTAGTAGATAGACATATATGTAGATCAGTACTTTGAGGATGTACTGATTATATGGGGGTAAAATACATACGTAAAAATAGTATATCAATCATCATCATCATTTGTAAAACAATGCATGCCAAATGTAAATGACTCGTATAAGCTTGAGTAACTAAGAAACAGAAATCTGAAATCATGAGTAGTAAAACATATTGTATAAATCTAGTGAGCCATAACATTTAGTTCTAAAAGTTGTGCTAGTGATTTCTATGTAAATCATGTTGTTTAAGTGTAGAAAGGACTCACTTTTATGTCTGAAATCGAAAAGCTAAAATCTGTAGCTAATATATTTCTGTAAAGCATACTCTAAATAAAGTTGTGAGCCTTTACACTTAGTTTTCTAAAAGCTTTTCTGTTATTAATTTCCATTAGTATTACTCTTTCTATAGGGAGGTTTATTCTAACCGACATAAGCCATGTGAGCTAATAGGACCTGGGACTTCAACGCGACGCGGAGCTATCGCGGTATGCTACTAAAATACCATTTAGGCCATCATCGCGATGCGGTACCATCGCATTGGGCTACTGGAATCTGACAAATGGGAAATTGGACTTCTCCACGATGCAGTATTATCGCGGAGGTCCACTGGAAAATGACAATTATGAATTTAACCATCACCGCGATGTGGTGCTTGCCCAAATGACAGACCGTTTTACTAAAAATGTCATAACTTCTTAACCGAGTATCGGATTTAGGCGAATTTAGTATCGATGGAAAGTTAATTCAATTTTCTACACAATGGACGGTTTGAATCTAGAAAATTCTAGATGTGATAAAATTTATTCATCTTTGAAGCCAACCTTTGACACTCTAGAAGCGAAATTAAGCTAGAAAAAATATGGGTATTACAATATCTCCCCCTTAGGAACATTCTCTCTCGAATGTGGCTAGTTAAGCTGAAAATACTAAGGGATTTGAGGCTATAAGCTATATGGACAACAAAAATAAACTATATGGCTGAATTTGAAGCATGCTGATCTACTGAACTGATCTGTGAGTGCATGAATTTACATGAGGACAACTATATAGCTGAGTCTGAGACTGGAAAAGAACTAAACAAAAGAAGATTATTACCTTTGGCTGAATCTAAGTTCATAGAGAAAAGATGAGGATACTTGGTATGCATGTCTTTTTCTGCTTCCCAAGTAGCACCCTCAACGAACTGATTTTGCCACAGAACTTTGACCAAGGGAATTTCTTTGTTCCTTAGTCTACGAATCTGATGATCAAGAATCTCTACTAGAACTTCTTCATACAAAAGCCTATTCTGAATATCTGTACTTTTTTGAGGAACTATAACGGCTGAATCATCCATGCACTTCTTCAACAAGGACACATGGAATACTGGATGAACTAAGGATAAATCTTCAGGTAGCTCAAGATCATACGCCACCTTCCCAATATGACTCAAAATTCATAAGGGGCCTATATATCGAGGACTAAGCTTCCTTTTTTTTCCAAATCTCTTTACCCCTTTCATGGGTGAAACTTTCAAATACACAAGGTCATCAACCTCGAACTCAAGATCTCTTCTTCTTACATCTGCATAATATTTCTAATGACTCTAAGCTTCTTTCAATCTCTCTCGAATCAGCTAAAATTTTTCCATGGTCTCAAACACCATGTCTAGCCTAATAGAAGTGGCCTCACCCACTTCGAACCAACCAATTGGCGATCTACATCTCTTCCCATAAAAATCTTTAAATTGATCCATCTAAATACTAGCATGGTAACTATTATTATAGGCGAACTCAATCAACGGCAAATGCTCATCCCAACTGCCTTTGAAATCAAGAGCACATTCTCTCAACATGTCCTCTAGAGTCTAAATGGTCCTTTCGTCTTGACCATCTGTCTGTGGATGAAAATCTGAAGTAAGATAAACTTGGGTACTAAGACCCTTCTGAAAGGCTTTCAAAAATTAAGAGGTAAACTAAGTACCCCTATCGGAGATGATGGATAAAGGAACTTAATGCAATCTAACACTCTGATATACAACTTAGCATAATCTCCAGGTGTGTAGGACATGTGAACTGGTAAAAAATGCGCTGACTTAGTCAATAACCCAAATCAAATCATGTTGATGACGCAGATGGGGTAATCCAGTCACAAAGTCCATATTTACCTCTTCCTACTTCCAAGTGGGAATACCAAATTCCTGCAATGTACCACCAGGTCTTTGGTTCTCTACTTTAACCTGTTGAAAAGTTGGACATTTGGCTACGAATTTTGTTATATCTTTATTCATACCTCTCCACCAATAGATTTCCCGCAAGTCGCGTTGCATCTTGGTTTCTCGTGGATGAATAGAATAATGTACAACATGCGTTTCTAGCATAATTCGCTACCTCAAATTATCAACACATGGTACACACAATCTATTCTGGTACCTCAACACGCCATTTCCTCCTTGGGAGAAAACCTCTACCTTTTGGTCTTTAACAGACTCCTTCAGTTTGACCAAATTAGAATCCTTATCTTACTTCTCTTTCACTTTCAAAACTAGAGAAGATTTGGAACTACTCTAAACCCAAACATTCCCTTCAGCTGAATCAACCAATCTTACACCCAATCTAGTTAATCGATGAACTTCTCGAACTAGCTCTTTCTTATCATTCTCCACATGAGCAACAATACCCATAGATAATCTACTAAAGGAGTCTACCACTACATTGGCCTTTCCTGAATGATACAACATACTCATATCATAATCCTTCAAAAATTCTAACCACCTTCTCTGAAGAAGATTTAACTGCCTCTGAGTAAACACATACTGCAAGATTTTTTGATCCATAAACACATCAACATGCACCTCATAAAGATAGGGTCTCCAAATTTTCAAAGAAAATACAACAGCAGATAACTCCAGATCATGGGTCGGGTAATTCTTTTTGTGAGACTTAAGTTGTCTAGAGGCATAGGCTTTAACCTTACATCTCTGTATTAGAACACAATACAAACCAATTCTAGAGGCATCACAATACACAACAAAACCATCTGAACCCTTAGGTAATTCAAAAACTAGGGTTTGAAGTGAGTTGAGTCTTCAACTCCTAAAAACTCTTCTCACAAGAATTTGACCACTAGAACTTAACTTTTTTTTGGGTCAATCTAGACATGGGAGATGCAATAGATGAGAAACCCTCAACAAAATGTCTGTAATAGCCAGCTAAACCTAAGAAACTCCTAATGTCTGATGGAGAAATAGGTCTAGGCTAGTTTCTTACTGATTCTGCCTTTTGGTAATCAACTTTAATACCATCACTGGAAATAATATGACTAAGAAAATCTATTGGCCTTAGCCAAAATTTGCATTTGCTGAATTTGGTGAATAACTGGTAATCTCTAAGAGTTTGTAATATGATTTTAAGATGGTCTGCATGATCATCCTCACTATGAGAGTAGACAAAAATATCATCTATAAAGGCTATGATAAACATGTCCAGATACTGTTTGAACACTCTATTCATCAAGTCCATGAAGGTTGCTGGGGAATTTATTAGCCTGAAGGACATAACAAGAAACTCAAAATAACCATAATGGGTTTTGAAAGTTGTCTTTGGAATATCACATTCCCTTACTTTAAGCTGATGATAGCCGAATCTAAGGTCTTTCTTTGAGAAATAACTTGCACCTTGGAGTTTATCAAATAAGTCATCAATTCTAGGAAGAGGATATTTGTTTTTGACTGTAACTTTATTCAACTGATGATAGTCAATGCACATACGCAAAGAACCATCATTCTTTCGCACGAATAGGAAGATAACGCCCCATGGAGAAACACTGAACCTTATGAAACCTTTATCTAAGAGATATTTATGCAACTCTTTTTACTCTTTAATATCAACTGGATCCATATGATATGGAGGAATAGAGATAGGTTGAGTATCTAGGAGAAGGTCAATTCTGAATTCTATTTCCCTATCGGGAGGCACTTTTGGAAAATCTTCGAGATAGATATCAGGAAACTCATTGACTACACTGACTGACCGAACTGTTGAAGTCTAAGACATAGTGTCTTTGACTCTAACTAGATGATAGATACACCCTTTGGAAATCAACTTTCAAGCTTTAAGATAAGATATGAAATGACTCTTGGGAGACGCTGAATTTCCTTTCCACTCAAAGACTGGCTCATCTGGAAACTGAAACTTCACCACTCGGGTATGATAGTTGTTAAAACTCTTTAATACATGTCAAGAGAAACTTCAACACTTAGAAAATTTTGGATAAGTGTTAAGACTTAGTCTATTTTAGCCTTTAAAAGTTGGCGTTCTTATTTCATGACCTTTACATCCATAAAGGTTTGATATTTAAGTTAATCCATGCTCAAGAATGTTAATAGGGGTTCCCGAATGAGTTTTAGTTTTGGACCTCGTTTAGACCAAGTTCTAGTGCCCAAAATAGTGGACCAACACGATCTTGGCGCACCGCATTGCCTATCTCATTGGCCAATATTTTTCTAGGACTGCCAGTCAAAATTATTGAGGCTCTACGTGATCATGGCGTGATGTGGCAGGTATCGCATCGATACCATCGATGCACCGCATCGACCAGTGTGTCAATACCCAGTTATCAGTCATTAAAATAGCCGCAACCCCAGGGTTATTTTAGTCTTTTTCCTACTCTTATATAACCCTATAACATAAGATTCATCCATTGTTTACCCATATATACTAGTTTTCTCTCAAATTTCCTTAAGAACACGCTTAGGGTTTTCAATTGAAGATCCAAATTCAAGAAATTCCACCATCAATCTTTGTAGAATCAATAACTAGGGTATGTTAGATGTTGATTCATGGGCCCCTTCCACCCATGAAGTTCAAGAATCCTTTTCTAAATTCAAAGATTATATATTTATAAGTCTTCATGATTTATGTGAATTGAAATTCATGTTCATGTTGTTGTTGGGGGTTGATTCACATTTTAGATTATGAGTTACGATATTTGAACCTAGTATGTGATGAATTGCATAATGTTCATGATAAACTCTTCAAGTTGCAAGTTTATTGATATAGCCATAATACTTAGATATGGTAATTGTTGTATAACCAAAGCATGCTTCCCGTATGTTTGATTAAATGACTATATGAATGATGTAGTACCATTATAGTATGTAAACATGTAGTCCCCATTTATGTACAAGATAATGCATGCTAAGTGTTTGTTGAAAGGCTTTAGTGAATGAATTATAAGACATTTGTATGCAGTCCTATCCATGCATAAGCTTATGACTTTCAAGTGCTTGAAGTGATGCCTCATTGATTGTATTGTGAATGATAGAATATTGTCATATTCTTTAATACTTTCCATATTTTATTCTTGTTTATGCTATCGAGTCTTGGGGGTATTTAATACCCGACAATTTAGCTGCTACCTAGAGTCAGTGTTAATTTTCAAGATAAATCTTAGTCGTACCACAATCGGTAGAACTCAGTCAGTTACAGAACTTAGGAAAACTTAGTAACTCGGTTTAGTTCAGTTATGCCATACTATCAGTAACAGCTCAGTCAAGCCTAGTATGAAGTAGGAAAGTTCAGTGTCATTCAGTTGGGAGTAGGATTTAGCACTGTGTAAACCTAGGGATGGGGGCTCACCCACTAGATAGGACTGAGATCCCTAGAAGAAACCCCTAAATTCTAGAACTACGTAGCCAGCGTAGGCATAATATGTCACTCGTTAGATAGGACTGGCATACTATGGGATCTCCCGCTAGTACAGGACTGATCTTTGAGGTCACCCCTATATTAGGACTGACCCCATAGCAGTTGTCTTTACCCGTGGCATGGTATTGACACCTTTCCATCTGGGGTTATAGGTTAGACCCCACTAGTTCAGATTCGGGGCATATCAATTAGATGACTACCTCCCATATTCTCAATTTTAGAATCAATCTTAGTAAAAGAACTCAGCTCAGTAGCTCAGATTCAGGTCTGTTAGATACATTCACTCATTAGTATTATCAGTGGATTCAGAGATCACCCATTAGATAGGACTGATCTCAGATACAGTTAATCAGTTTTAGTAACCTCTGATATCAATATCAGTAGATTTAGTTATTCAGTATCCTAGCATTAGTAAACTCAGATGTTAGTAAATCAGCATTCGAGACTCAGTATTCAGTGTCACTATGATTTCACTTATATTTTATGAATTCATGTATGTATCCTTATTCAGCATACTCAGATTATTTAGTCAGTATAGTTCATACATATGAGCCATTACATTCAGCCTTACCCCATCTAGCATACCAGTACATTCTCACATTCTTACGCATACTTTTCTCTTGCGCTATGGTGTCTTATACCATAGGTTCAAAAGCATGGGATCTCGAGAACCCTTAGTAGTTCAGACTCAGTCAGCAGCAGTAGACTTAGCAATGAGTCCTCATCATTCAAGGATGGTTCTATTATTTCATTATATAACATTAGATTCAGTATTCTTTAGTAGATAGAGTTAGTTTGGGGATTGTCCCATCAACTACACAGTTAGTTTAGAGGCTTTCATACTAGTTGTTCAGATAGTTGTTTTAGTTTTGATATTGTTAAACTTTATTTAGTTTTATTTTAGTATTGAACCTTATGGAAAGTTTCCACCAATTTTTTGCATTTTTCAATATATTATACAGTGCTCAGTTACATGTATCAGTTAAGAGTTAACTTGTGGTCCTTCAGGATTATGAGCATCATGTAGGATTCAAGGTACTAGACTCGGGGTGTTACAAACTTGGTATCAGAGCCTAAGGTTCAATATTGTCCTAGGAAGTCTAAAAGTTACATCTAGTAGAGTCTTATACATGGGTGTGTTGTGCACCGCATTTATGTACAGGAGGCTATAAGATATTTTAGGAATAGTTTCCCTTCTTTTAGTTTTCTTATCGTGTGATTAAGCATGAGCTCGAGCTAATTCTCAGTCTAATCCGCCTCTTCTTTTCATTTACAGAGTATGCCTCCTCACAAAGCTAATGCCCATAGGAATGATAACCAGCCACTTCAGCCCGCAGATCCTTTAAATGAGAATATGTCAATGCAGAGTTTCAGGCAGCTTTTCAGGAGCTAGCCCAAGCTATGACAACTAATGTTCAAGGTAACTATTAGGCTGTAGCCCTACCTCAACAAAATAGGGGTCTAGTCACATCCAGAATCAGAGACTTTATGAGAGTAAACCCTCCAAAATTCTTTTGGTCTAAGGAAGATGAGGACCCACAGCTTTATCTTGATGAGGTGAAGAAGATCACCTAGGTCATGCATGTTTCTGAAGAGGAGAGCATAAAATTGGCATCCTATAGGCTGAAGGATGTTTCTTATGATTGGGTAGCGATGTGGAGAAAGAGTAGAGGGGAGGATGCAGCTCCCATGACTTGGCAGATATTTTAGGATGTGTTCTTAGATAAGTTTTTCCCACTAGAGATGAGAGAATCAAAGATAGAAGAGTTCATGATCCTGAGGCAAGGCTCCATGACAGTGAAGGAGTATTGTCTTAAGTTCAACCAATTGGCTAAGTATGTCCCTGATCATATAGCTGACCCTAGAGCAAGCATGAGTAAGTTTATGACCGATGTATCTAGGGTAGTGGTTAAGGAGTGTAAGACTACTATGCTTAATAGAGACATGGACCTTTCTAGATTGATGATGCACGCTCAGCAGATTGAGGTAGAGAAATCTAAGGAAAGAGAGGGTAAGTAAGAAGCCCAGAATAGGTAGTTTTAGTTATTCTCAGCTAGGGTCATAGGGTGGTGATCGTTCTCAGCATAGTCGGAAGTTTTCAGTCCCAGCTCCATCCTTAGCTAGTGTACCCGTACTAAAATTCAGGAATGTTGTTCATGATGGGGCGCCAGGCTCAAAACCCCGGGGTGGTATAAGAAGTGAGCGTACCTATCCACTTTGTGAAGAGTATGGAAAGAATCACCTAGATGTGTGTAGAGCGAACAGCGAGATATTTTTAGGATATAGTAAGCTAGCCCACAGGTTGTGGGAGTGTAGAGTATTGGCTTAGAGGGGTAAAGAATTGTTTTAGCAGGGCGTCAGTACCAGTACCACTAGTGGTCAACGTTGGAATAGGTTTTATGCACTCCAGACTCGTCATAATCCAGAAGGTTTGCCTAAAATAGATTCGGGTACGTTATAAGTCTTTTATCTTCATGATATGCATTCTTAGATCCTTTGCTCCTATTTGAGCTTAATTTTTTAGTATGAGTTAGTTAGTAAAGCCAGCAAGTCATTTTAGCAGTCAGGCAGTCAAATTCGTATAGTTTGCTTCCCATCTTTCCATCTAGTCATGCTATCAGAAATCTTAGGAAGGTAACTATTGCAAGATAAAAAGTCCTAGTAGTTGCGAGTTCAGTTCAGTTCATCAGTCATGCATTAGTTTCAGACTCCCGAGGTTTAGTTATGATCCATTTCATGGGTGCCTTGTGTATCACCTCAGTTTTCCCAATATCTCAGTAAAGTAAGCATTCTTAGGGGGGACATAGTGTCCAAAGGGGGAGATACCCTAGAATTCCTCAATGCTTTCATGTCCATAAATCCATTAAGTTTCATGCTCAGATTCTCCTTACAAACTTAGTATCAGTTATCATTACATATTCAGTCATGCTTTCATGAGAATCAACTCAGTCAGATATCCATGCATCAGATATGCATGTTCAGTATGAGATTTCAGTATATCAGCGGTTCCAGTCATATAGTCATATATCAGATGTTCATTTCTAGTAAGTAAGTTCATCCTGCTAGTATTTTCAATTTTATCAATCGTATTCGAGGATGAATATTCCCAAGGGGGAGATATTGTAAGACCCCACAAATTTTCCTAGTCTATAAAACTCTTTAAAGCATGTCAAGAGAAGCTCCAACACTTAGAAAATTTTGGTTAAGTGTTAAGACTTAGTCTATTTTAGCCTTAGAAATTTGGCATTCTTATTTCGTGACCTTTACGTCCATAAAGGTTTGATATTTAAGTTAATCCATGCTCAAGAATGTCAATAAGGGTTCCCGAATAAGTTTTATATTTTTTGGACCTCGTTTAGACCAAGTTCTAGTGCCCAAAATAGTGGACCAATGCGATCTTGGTGCGCCGCATCACCTATCACGTTAGCCAATATTTTTCCAAGACTGCCAGTCAAAAGTACTGAGGCTCAACGCAATCATGGTGTGATGCGTCGGGTATCGCGTTGATGCCATCGACGCACCGTGTCGACTAGCGTGCCAGTACCCAGTTATCAGTCATTAAAATAGCCGCAACCCCAGGGTTATTTCAATTTTTTTCCCACTCTTATATAACCCTATAACACGAGATTCAACCATTTTTTACCCACATATACTAGTTTTCTCTCAATTTTGTTCAAGAACACGGATAGGGTTTTCAATTGAAGATCCAAATTCAAGAAATTCCACCGTCAATCTTCGTAGAATCAAGAACTAAGGTATGTTAGATGTTGATTCATGGGCCCCTTCCAGCCATGAAGTTCAAGAATCCTTTTCTCAATTCAAAGATTATATATTTATGAGTTTTCATGATTTATGTGACTTGAAATTCATGTTCATGTTGTTGTTGAGGGTTGATTTAGATTATGAGTTTCGAGATTTGAACCTAGTATGTGACGAATTGCATAATGTTCATGATAAACCCTTCAAGTTGCAAGTTTATTGATATAGCCATGATACTTAGATGTGGTAATTATTGTATAACCAAAGCATACTTCCCATATGTTCGATTAAATGCCTATATGAATGAAGTAGTGCCATTATAGCATGTAAACATGTAGTCCCCATTTATGTACTAGATAATGCATGCTAAGTGTTTGTTGAAAGGCTTTAGTGAATGAATTATGAGACATTTGTATGCATTCCTATCCATGCTTAAGTTTATGACTTTCAAGTGCTTGAAGAGATGCCTCATTGATTGTATTGTGAATAATAGAATATTATCATGTTATTCAAGACTTGCCATGTTTTATTCTTGTTTATGCTATCGAGTCCAGGGGCATTTAATACCCGACAATTTAGCTGCTACCTAGAGCCAGTGTCAGTTTTTAATATAAATCTTAGTCGTGCCACAATCAGTAGAACTTAATCAGTAACAGAACTTAGGAAAACTCAGTAACTCAGTTTGGTTCAGTTAATCCGTACGATCAGTAACAGCTCAGTCAAGCCTAGTATGAAGTAGAAAAGTTCAGTGTCATTCAGTTGGGAATAAAATTTCAGCACCGAGCAAACCTAGGGATGGGGGCTCACCTGCTAGATAGGACTGAGATCCCTAGAAGCAACCCCTAAATTCCAGAACTACGTAGCCAGCGTAGGCATGAGATATCACCCGTTAGATAGGACTGGCATACTCTAGGATCTCCCGCTAGTACAAGACTGATCTTAGGGGTCACCCACTAGATTAGGACTGATCCCATAGCAGTTATCTTTACCCGTGGCACGGTACTGACATCCTTCTAGCTGGGGTTATAGGTTGGACCCCACTAGTTCAGATTCAAGGCATGTCAGTTAGATTACTATCTCCCACAGTCTCAATTTTAGAATTAGTCTCAGTAAAAGAACTCAGCTCAGTAGCTCAGATTTAGGACTGTTAGATACAGTCACTCATTAGCATTATCAGTGGATTCAGAGATCACCCGTTAGATAGGACTGATCTCAAATACAGTTAATCAGTTTTAGTACCCTCAGATATCAATATCAGTAGATTCTGTTATTCAGTATCCCAACATGAGTAAACTAAAATGTCAGTAAATCAGCATTCGGGACTCAATATTTAGTGTCACTACGATTTAAGTTATAGTTTATGCATTCATGGATGTATCTTCATTTAGCATACTCAGATTATTTAGTCAGTATAGTTCATGCATATGAGCCCTTGTATTCAGCCTTAACCTATCTAGCATACCAGTACATTATCACGTACTAACGTATACTTTTCTCTTGCGCTATGGTGTCTTATACCATAGGTTCAGAAGTACAGGATCTCGAGCACCCTTAGTAGTTCAGACTTAGTCAACAGCAGTAGACTTAGCAGTGAGTCCTCATCATTTGAGGATGGTTCTATTATTTCATTCTATTGCATTAGATTCAATATTCTTCAGTAGATGGAGTTAGTTGTGGTATTATCCCATCAACTCCATAGTTCAAACAGTTTAGAAGATTTCGGACTAGTTGTTCAGATAGTTGTTTTAGTTTGATATTGTTAAACTTTATTCAGTTTTATTTTAGTATTGAACCTTATGGAAAGTTTCTACCAGTTTTCTGCATTTTTTAGTATATTATGCAGTGCTCAGTTATAGGTATCAGTTAAGGGTTAGCTTGTGGTCCTTCAAGATTATGAGCACCGTGTAGCATCCTGTGTACTAGACTCGGGGTGTTACATAAAATCTATAGAGGTCTAACAAAAATAAAGTCAATCCCTTACAAGAATAAGGTCAAAGTCAACCATATCTAACTCTTTTATGTCTGCTAACATGATTTTATGAAGGACAATATATGACACTTCCTATAGATCTGTTTAGAAATAATTGACTCACCCACTGGGGTAGAAACTAAGAAGTGCTCAGGGATCTTTTCAGGACCTACCTCAAAATTACTGCAGCTAGAGGGTTCACATAAGAGAAACTCGACCGGGGCTCTAACAACACATAAACATCAAGATGAAAGACATGAAGCATACCAGTAACAATATCTGGTGAATCCTCCTACTCTTGATGGGGTGGTAAAGCATAAAACCAATTTGGCACTGACCGCCACCGGTACTGGATGATGTGCCCTGAGCAGGGACTGGGCAATCTAGTGGAGCTGGTACACTAGTAGCCTAAATTTGGGGAGGAACAGCTATGTTCCCCTGCTTAGCAAGCAGACACTCTTTGATTCTATAACCGAACTTACCACAACTATAATAACCCTTCTGCCCCAACATACACTCACCAGGATGATTCTTACCACACTTTGAACATGGAGGATAACTGGGTCTTCCACTCATACTATTCTGAGATATGGACATAGAAGACTTACCCCATTGCTCCTCCCTAGCTCTAGGAGTGGGAGAACTAGCTGAAGATAGTGTTGGCATAGATGAACGATTTTGAAACTGCGAATAATTTATCCCTTGAGATTTAGCCTGGCCATACTCAAACTGCCCTATTCTAGCCTTTTTATTAGTTCTATCTCTTCCCTTCAAATTCTCTACCTCAATCTGCTGAGCATGAATTATCAACCTATCAATATCCATATCTCCAATAAGCATAGAAGTCTTACACTCCTTGACTACCAAGCTAGATACGCCAGTAACAAACTTACTTATACTTGCCCTATAATCAGCCATCATATCAGGGACATACTTAGATAACTGATTGAACTTAAGGCAATACTTCTTCGCTATCATTGATCCCTTTCTCAAATTCACAAACTCCTCTATCTTATCTTCTCTCATTCACAAAAAAAGAACCTGTCTAGAAAAGTATCTCAAAATACCTGCAAACTCATGGGAGCTACATTCTCACCTCTACCATTCTTCCACATAACCACCAAATTATAGGCTACATCCTTCAATCTATAGGATGTCAACTCTACACTCTCCTCTTAAGAAATATGCAGAATCTGGGTGATCTTCTTCACTTTATTTAAATAAAGCTATGGGTCCTCACCTGTTTTCGACCCAAAGAACTCTGGTGGATTTATTCTCATAAAGTCTCTGATTCAGGCTGCTACTAAGTCCCTATTCTACTGAAGTGGAACTGCAGCCTGATGGTTGCCCTGTACAATGGCAGTCACTGCCTGGGCCAATGCCTGAAAGGCCACCCAAAACTCAGCATGGGATACATTCACATTTAGAAGATCAGTGGTCTATGGTGGCTGGTTATTATTTCTGTGATAGTTAGCTCGACGAGGAGTTATATTCAACTATCACATAAAAGCACAAGTTAAAAGTAGGTAGATATACTATAAGAATGATAGATCATGAAAGAATGAGATGATTTCCTAAGAATGTCCCATGGCCTATTGCTCATAAATGTGGGGCGCCTCACACCCATGATCAAGACTCTACGAAACGCAGCTTGTCTGACTCCCTAGGACTCTTATAAACCTTAGGATCTAATAACAAGTCTGTAATGCCTTGAAAATAGGTCCCGAGATGTCACACGATGATCAAGACTATGAGTAGTCTTAAGTTAACCTTGTCTGCCTTCTACTAAGTCTGAATCTCGTATTAAGGTAATATAGATATCAAAATCATACTGAATGCAGAAATTGTCTGAATATAATATCTTAAAAATACTAATCTCAAGGGTCTGATGAAGTAGTAGTAAAAATCTGAATCAAAACTAGTAGTCTGACAAGCCTCTACTACTAATAACTAGAGAGCCACTGGGACACACCCCCAGCTGACTCAAACTATCTGAAAAGAATACTGAATTATCTATGCTAAAAATCTGAATAACTAAATCCCCAAACTATAAGGACTCATCAACTGTCGGGAAGTAGATGGAGACGCTCAAATTTACTCGCACTGCGGAACTAAGCACCTGAACCTACATTATAAGACAGCATAGCACATAGATGTATATGTGGATCAGTACTTTGAGGATGTACTAAGTATATGGGGTGAAATACATACGTAAAAATAGTATATCAATCATTATCATCATTTGCAAAATAATGCATGCAAAATGTAAATGGTTCTCATAAGCTTGAGTAACTGAGAAACTAAAAGATGAAATCATGAGTAGTAAAACATATTGAATAAATCTAGTGAACCATAACATTTAGTTCTAAAATATGTGCTAGTGATCTGTCTATAAATATTGTTGTCTAAGTGTAGAAAGGACTCACTTTTATATCTGAAATCTGAAAGCTAAAATCTGTAGCTAATATCTTTCTATAAGTACAATCTGAATAAAGTTGTAAACCTTTATACTTAGTTTTCTAAAAACTTTTCAGTTATTCATTTCCATTAGTATTACTCTTTTTGTAGGGAGGTTCTTCTAACCGACATAAGCCATGTGAGCTAACATGGAGTCCAACGTCTTGTTCTGCTATGGGGAAAACCTTACGATGGGGAGAGGTGTCATACTCTTGCCAAGGAGTATAACTTAATCTAAGTGATCACATCTGTTTTTGTCATCCATATATAAATAGGAATAATTCTGAATTTGTACCTAACTTAGCTATATAGTTATGTGAAAGTTAGGGCACGCTAATCCCACGCTTCCTGCTCGGTGCTAAATACTACTCCCTTTAATCTGTATGCTTATTCTATTAGAAATCCATTTTAAAACTAGCATAAGGGTTTATTCTGAAACAAATTATGCATTTATCTGATTCAATCTGTAAGTAAAGCTATTCTAACTTCTGAAATCTATAATAAATTTGTACAGTGGATTTCAAATCTTATTTGAGGATCAAAAGATCAAATATTTATTGAAAATCTAAAAATAAACTGATCATCTGATGCTTAAAGCATAATCTTTCTTGAAATAATAATATTCAATCTAGGGATAGTAACCCATGCATCAATCTCATGTCAAAACATCATAATAATCATGCTTGGTAATGAAAACAATGATAGTTCATCTCAAAATCTGGAAATTACTGCAATAGGCATAAAAATATGAAAATAACTATGCAATTCAACTTCTAAATCACTTGAAATCTCATAATCTTGCAAATAGAAACATTGGGTATGAACCCAATTAAACTCATGTATTCAGAATCATATAAATTTGAATTAAAAACTTGGTTTTGGGCACAAGGATGAAAGAGGATCCTTGTTCATAAACCCCACATACCTTAATTGATGAAATTTCTAAGAAAGCTTGAACTTGAATCTCTATTTGTGCCTTTGAAAATGAACTCTTGATTATCTTGATTTAGAAATCCTCAATTTTGAGTTTTCTTGGAGAAACAATGGAGGAAATTGATTTCTTGGAGAGTAAGCTTTTGAGCTCTAGGGTTTTGTTTTGAGAGAGAATGAATGAAAGTAAGCATAAAGTGCTTAGAATGAGCTTAATTTCTTGTTTTGGACGAATTGGGGGCTTGGAAGTTGACAAAACTACCCTTTTAAAATTTTGGTCGAAACTGGAAAATCCTGAATTAGCATGCCATCGCGATGCGCCACTATCACAGTGGATCACTGGAAATAGGACAACTGGGACCTGGGACTTCAACGCAATATGGAGCTATCACGGTATGCTACTGAAATGCCATTTAGGCCATCATCGCGAAGCAGTACTATCTCGTTGGACTACTGGAATCTGACAAATGAGAAATTGGACTTCTCCATGATGCAAGCTTATTGGAGGTCCACTGGAAAATGACAATTACAAATTTAATCGTCACCTCGACGCAGTGCTTTCCCAAATGACACACTGTTATACTAAAAATGTCATAACTTTTCAACCGGGTATTGGATTTAGGTGAATTAGTTATCAATGGAAATCTAATTCAATTTTATACACATTGGAGGGTTTGAATCTGGAAAATTCTATATGTAATAAAAGTTATTCATCTTTGAAGCCAACCTTTGACATTCTAGGAGCAAAATTAAGCTAGGAAAAAATATGGGTATTACAACTCCACACAGTCACACACATCACATAATATCTCAATTTCGACAATTACATCATATATAGGCCCCCACATGGGCACAACACATAGATAGCCATTTTTCATGCTTAGTTCCCAACCTTAACATGCATTTTGTACCATCATTTACTATCCAGCCCAGTCTGAAAGAGTTAAGCCATAACCTATCTCGAATGCCAAAATTGGTCTGCTACACTTCAAACCCGCAACTTTAAGTTTCCATGAACGATCCAAAACTTCACTACAAATATCAAATATGGAATCTACGCATCAAAAAAAAACAGCCATATTGACTACTTTTGGTTTGGGGTCGAAACGGACCACCGAAAAAAGAGCGAAATCATAACTGTGCTTCAAAAATATATTTCCCACATTTTTAGAAACCTAGATCTTAAAACCCAAGTTAAATCTAGTAAAAAAATGAGGTTCAATTCGATAAAAAACTATTTTTGAGATTTACCGGATAAAATCTTTGAAATTCAGGGTAAAATCAAGAATTGGAGATGTGTTGAAGGTTAAATTGATGAAAAACTAGTAATTATAAGATTAAATATTATTCAAGTGAAATTGGGGTTTAAAATCAAGCTCTAAGATTTTTGGGATTTTGAGAAATTAATCAAGGAATTACTAAGAAAAGGGTGAATTCTTACTTTAAATTCGTAATAGAATTAAGAAATAGATATTAATCTAGCTTCCCAATCTCCCACAAGCTTAACTTTTAAGATCTCACACTATTTTTGGGTTTAAATATCAAGGCAAGATGAAAAAATGGATAAAATGGGCCAAAAGGGGGTAAAAGAGTTGTTTTTATAGATGCACGAGCTTTAAAAAAAACAATTATTTTCTTTAAGTCTCATCCGAACTTCGACGGGGTGTCTGAAATTCATTTGGAGTTTGATATATGCAAATGAACTATGCAAACACACTAACTTTGACATTTCAAACACGTTGGTGAAGTCAGATTTTTTAAAAAAATATTATTTTCACAGAGTTGACCCCCAAAACCCGAAATCACAATTTTCCAAATCGAGGGTCTAAATGAGATTTAAAAGCCGTAAAATCACACCAAACATGCTACCACCCTAAAATCGACATTCTGGATCTTTTGAAAAAAAATCAAGTTTTCCATCCGAGGTCTTTCGACCAAATATGGGTCCCACACTCATATTTCCAATTTTTTCAACTTTTCGACCAATAGGTTGAAATGATCTCGGGTGCACCAGAACCGGAACAAAAGGTCTACCTAGCCTAAAGTCGATATTATAAAGTTGTTGGCGCAGAATATTTATCCATTCATCGTACAGATCAAAAGATATCCACATAAGTCCAAAATAAGGCTCTCAAAAACATCAAAAATCACAATATCGCATAAATGGTATCAAAATGCATTAAAAATTATGTCAATCACCCCCACACCCAATAAATACCATGATGCAACTACAGAAAGGGGTAAAATAGTCAAATCATACAAAATTACAAATTTTACATATTTCATCAAATTTTTAGGTCATTACATCATCCACCACTAAAAAATCTAGTTCGTCCTCAAACTAAGTCAAAGAAATACCCGAATCAATGAAGATCTAGGGATAGGAACTATGCCTATCAGACTCAACCTCCCAAGTAGACTCATCTACAGGTCAATGTCGATACAAAACCTTAACCACAGGGATAACTCTAGAGCACACTCGGCTAACATCACTATTTAAAATGGAGACTGGCTCTTCAACAAAGGACAACAAATCATCTAGATGAACCGAATCTCAACGAATAACATGAGACTTATAGAAAATATACCAATGAAGCTATAACAACCCGAGACTACCCCCTAGTCGTTACACGGTACTTACGGTCTTGAGGGACCATAAGCTAACCCATGAGCTGGTACCTGCTATGAGCACTGAATAATATAATCACGAATGCAGAAGAATAACTGAAATGCCATAAGGTTTTAATAATAAAACGACTACAAAATTATGAATCTAGCATAATACGGAAATCTGAATAATCTGAATAGCTAACTGAAGTATCTAAAAAGCCTCTAAACTGAGTACTGTGAGTTGATGGGACAGGCCCCCAACTAACTCTACTAACTACTAGGATAAAGACATGAAGTAAAATAAGTTATCCTTGGATGATGAGGACTCACCACTACTACTGTACCACTGATAATCTGAGGGACTAAGTGAGATCCGAGAACTATGGGTCAGCATATATAGTATGATACATCATAGCGCAAAAGAAAGGTATGCAATCAGTACTTTGAATGTACTGGTATGCTAAATGAGGTAGGCTGATATGCATAGTTTCATGAATAGGAATAATAATAACTAACTGATTATACATGTAAAACATAGAGTACTGAGTAGAAAATATGAAATCTGTAGGTACTAAAAATATGCAGAAAGCTGTAAATATTGAGTATCTATGGCAGTCTTTAAATACTAAAGATACATGAAAATCTGTGGACACTAGGGATGCATGACCAAGCATATAACATAGACTGATTCAAATCTATCAACTGAAATATTGATAAAATACTGATATACGTATGTTTTGGCCAAACAACTCTAAGACTGTATAACTGAACTGAGACTATAACTGAGACTATGGGAGGTATCATCTAACCGAAATTCCCCAATTTGAGCTAATTGGGGTCCAACCTATAACCCCAGTTGGAAGGGTGTTTATCGTGCCGCGGGTACTAATGAGGGTTGTATGGATCCACTAAATTGATATAATGTCCAAAGGAATAAGGATGTCAAGCCTGAACTGATGGGTGACCCCTGCGTGATAGTTAATCCTAATCTGACGGGTGACTACTCATATCCTACGCTAGCTACGTAGTTCTGGAACATAGGGACTGCTACTAATGACTCTGCCAATTTGACAGGGAAGTCGCCATCCCTGCACTCGCTCGGTGGTAAATCCTACACCCAACTGAAAGACACTGAGAAACTAGACTGTGCTGAGTTTAATGACTGATATCTGACTATTTTGATAATGCTCACAATATAATCTGAAGACTATTCTGTAATGTACTAAGACTAGACTAAATAAATAGATATGGTTTTCGGGTATTCAATACCCCCAGGACTCAAAACAACACTTCTAAAAAGACACTAAAGCTTAGGGGACAAAGTATGAAGGTTTTTATTAAATCAATCACTCTTGTAGGCATTTTATCAAACACTTGTAGTTCATGGTTCAAAACAATCATAGGAATGTCCTAAAACATATAAAAATAGCATGAATTTGACATAATAGAGTTAAATTGCGGTCTTGTTCAATAAATAACAACATTAAAACATGGAGGATTAAATAATAACAACAATTTCATGGTAACATGGTATAGAATCATAGTTCATGAAGATTCATGGGTGAAATCATAATTTAAAACATAATTACTTGAAAAGATCACAATTTTATAATTTAAAAAGGGTGCTTGGACTCCATGGATGAAAGGGATCCATGGATGAACATCTAACATACCTTAATTGATGGATTTCTTGAAGTTCTTGGTGAATTCTTGAGGATTGACCTTGAACTTGAAAGCTAGGGTTCTTGATTGGGAGAGAATGCCTTTTGATTTGGGGGAAATTAATTAAAGAATTATTTTAAAAATGTTTTCAGGCTTAAATATCACACCTAGGCGGCCTAAAATAATGGGGACAGGACTATTTTATCCCTGAACAAAATATTAATTTTTCATCGAATTTTTCCAAAATAGGCACCTGGCGCGATGCGGCGCTATCGAGCCGAGTCACTGGGAACTAGGTTGTCGGTGCGATGCGCAATTATCGTGGTAAGCCTTTTGATGCCATTTTGGCCACCTCCGCAATGCGCTAATATCGCGGAGGCCCACTGGAAATTGACAAATCGGAAATTAGCCTGCTCCGCGATATGCCATGATCGTGGAGTCATACTGGAAATTGATAATTGTTATTTGGACTTCCTACACGACGCGCTAAGGGTTAAAATGACGGTGTTTAACGGCTGAAACTTTAAATCGCCATAACTTCTTTCCCAGTTATCGGATTTAGGTGAATTTTATATCATTGGAAAGCTAGTTCAATTTTCTACGCAATGGAAGACTTTAAACTAGAAAATAACGAGTGTTTCAAAAATTTTATATATGAATACTCACATATTGGGACTTAAATTATGTTATGGAAATATGGTGTATTACAATATCTCCCCCTTGGGATCATTCGTCCTCGAATGAGACTGGTTAATCTGAGGGAAAACTGATGGACTAAGCTTACACACTGAACATGTATATCAAATGCATGGAATGCATGGCTGAACTGATTTATGAATGCACGAATGATATGAACATGATGTGCAACTAAAACTGAGCATGATAGAGAAAATTCTTAAGAAGATTTGGTACCTTATACTGAATTTGGATTCGTGGAGAAACGATGAGGATACTTGGTCTACATATCTGCCTCTACTTCCTAAGTAGCTCCCTCAACGGACTGATTCCGCCAAAGAACTTTGATTAGAGGAACTTCTTTGTTCCTTAGTCTACGAACTTGATGATCAAGAATTTCGATTGGAACTTTCTCAAAGGAAAGACTGTTCTGAATATCTACACTTTCTAAGGGAACAACTACAGTTGGATCACCAATACACTTTTTCAACACTGAGACATGGAACACTGGGTGTACTGAGGCTAAGTCTGAAGGCAACTCAAGTTGTAAGCTACCTTTCCAAAACGACTGAGAATTCTGAAGGGACCGACATATCGGGGACTGAGTTTCCCTTTCTTGCTGAATCTCTTCACTCCTTTCATGGAAGAGATTTTCAAGTACACGAAATCACCGACCTCAAACTCAAGATCCTTTCTCCTCGTATCTTCATATAATTTTTGTTGGCTCTGGGAAGCCCTAAGCCTTTATCTGATCAACTAAACCTTTTCTAATGCATCGAACACCAAGTCAGGCCCTACTACTATGGCATCACCTACTTCAAACCAACCAATTAAAGATCAATAACTTCTACCATAGAGAGCCTCAAATGGAGCCATACGAATACTGGAATGATAGTTGTTATTGTATGTGAATTCAATCAAAGGCAAGTGGTCATCCCAACTACCTTTAAAATCAACTGTGCATGCTCTCAGCATATCTTCTAGAGTCTGAATGGTCTTTTCTTCTTGACCGTCTGTCTGAGGGTGGAAGGTTGTACAGAGATGGACTTGGATACCAAGACCCTTTTGGAATGCTTTCCAAAAATAAGTGTAAACTAGGTACCTCTGTCTGAGATGATAGATAAGGGAACACCATGTAACCTAACCAACTCTCTGAGATAGATTTTGGCATAGTCCTCAGCTGAATAAGAGGTATGGACTGGCAAGATATGAGTTGATTTGGTCATCCTATCTACGATAACCCAAATAAAATTATGTTGATGACGGGTATGAGGCAAACCTATAACAAAATCCATGTTCACTTCCTCCTATTTCCACATGGGAATATTGAACTCCTGCATGGACCCACTAGGCTTCTAGTGCTCAATCTTAACTTGCTGGCATGTAGAGCACTTAGCTACAAACTCTGCAATATCTCTCTTCATCCCACTCCACCAATAGATCTCCCACAAAATGTGATACATCTTAGTAGACCCTGGATGAATATAGTAACGCACACCATGTATTTCTGCAAGAATTCATTGCCTCAAATCATCTACACCAGGCACACACAATCTACCCTGACAACGCAAAACACCATCTCCCCCTTGAGAGAAAACCTCCATTTTTTGGTCTCTAACTGATTCTTTTAACTTAACTAGACTGGGATATCTATCCTTCTTTTCCTTCACCTCAGAAACTAGAGATAATTTGGCGCTACTCTGAACCCACACACTACCCTCTGACGAGTCAACTAAGCGGACACCTAGTCGAGCAAGATGATGAACTTCCTGAGCTAACTTCTTCTTACCATCCTCAACATGAGTAACACTGCCCATAGACAATCTACTGAGAGCATCAGCCACTATATTAGCCTTGCCTGGATGATACAGAACACTCATGTCATAATCCTTCAATAACTCTAACCATCTTCTCTAACGCAGATTTAAATCTTTCTGAGAGAACACATACTGAAGGCTTTTGTGATCTGTGAACACATATACATGCACCCCATATAAGTAATGCCTCCAAATTTTTAAGGCAAACACTATAGCTGCTAACTCAAGATTATGAGTAGGGTAATTCTTCTCAAGAGGTTTAAGTTATCTGAAGGTATAGGCTATGACCTTACATCTCTGCATAAGGACATAACCCAAACCTACTCTAGATGCATCACAGTACACAACAGAACCATTTGAATCATCTGGTAGAGTCAAAATTAGGGCTGAGATGAGTTGAGTCTTCAACACCTAAAAACTCTTCTCACAGGAATCTGACCACTGAAACTTAACTTTCATCTAAGTCAATATGGACATAGGGGATACAATAGAAGAAAACCCTTCAACAAACCATTGGTAATAGCCAGGTAAACCCAAGAAACTCCTAATATCTGATGGAGAGATGGGTTTAGGCTAATTTCTCACCATCTCGGTCTTTTGAGGATCGACTCTAATGCCATCACTAGAAATGATATGGCCAAGGAGAGCTACTGATCTTATCCAGAATTCATACTTACTGAATTTAGCGAACAACTAGTGAGCTCTAAGAGTCTGAAGCACTACTCTGAGGTGGTCCGCATGCTCATTTTCTCTACGTGAGTAAACAAGAATGTCATCAATGAAGACTATGATGAACATGTCCAAGTACTTCTTGAACACTTGGTTCATCAAGTCCATGAAGGATACTGGGGCATTTGTAATACCAAAGTACATGACTAGAAATTCGAAGTGACCATACCGAGTTTGGAAAGCTATTTTCAGAATATCACATTCCCAGACACTATACTGATGATAGACGGATCTGAGGTCTATCTTGAGAAAGTATCTAGCACCCTGAAGTTGGTCAAACAAGTCATCAATTCTAGGAAGTGGATATTTATTCTTGACTGTGACTTTGTTCAACTGATGGTAGTCTATGCACATTTTGAGAGAACCATCTTTCTTATGCATGAATAGAATAGGTCCGCCCTACGGGGAGATGCTGCTTCTGATAAATCCCTTATCTAATAGGTCCTTCAATTGTTCTTTTAGTTCTTTGAGTTTAGCTAGAGCCATTCTATATGGAGGAATAGATATAGGCTGAGTATCTAGGAGAAGGTCTATTCCGAAGTCCATTTCCCTTTCGGGAGGAACTCCGGGGAGATCTTCAAGAAATACATATGAAAATTCCCTCACTACTGAACTGACTCAAGAGTTGGAGTTTCTGAGTTAGAGTCTTTGACTCGCACAAGATGGTAAATACACCCCTTCAATATCATCTTTCTGGCTCTAAGGTATGAGATCAACTGACCCCTAAGAGCTGTAGTACTACCCCTCCATTCAAGTACTAGTTCATTTGGGAAATGGAAATAAACTATTCTGTTTCTACAGTCAACTGAGGTACAGCATGAGTGGAGCCAATCGATGCCAAGAATGACGTCAAAATTTATCATCTCTAACTCCACGAGATCAACTGAGGTAACTTTCTGAGATATTATGATCGGACAGTTCCTGTATACCTGTCTAGATACAATGGAAACACCTACTGGGGTAGACACTAAAAAGGGCTCTACTAGCATTTTGGGACTGACTCCAAAGTTGAAGGCTATATATAGAGTTACAAAAGAAAGAGAAGCTCCAGGGTCTAGCAAAGCATAAACATGTGAGTGAAAGACCTATAACGTACCAGTAACTACGTTAGGATAATTTTCTTGATCTTAGAGGGATTGAAGAACATATAATCTGTTCGGACACTGACCACTGGTAGAACTAGAAGCGGTACCCTGCTAAGTCGCGTGACTAGATAGAACTGACGACTGATGGGACTGGCCCTTTTGGCGTAAATCACTACCCTTCTAAGCAACTACCCGATACTTCCGAATTCGATAACTTGGCTTGCCACACCCGAAGCACATATTACTACCCGCTCTACACTCACCCTGATAGTGTCTTTCACACTTCTGAGATAAAAGATTGGTACGAGCACTACTAACACTGACCTGTGACTTAGAGCCTTGTGCCCTATCCCTATTGTCGTTTTTAACTTTAGGTACTGGAGCTGGCTGAAGAGGGTGTTGGGGCTGAAGACCTTTGATAAAACTGAGGACGGTTACCACCTTCTGGCTTTGGCTAACTGAAATTAAAACTACCCATCCTAGCTCTCTTGTTTTCTCTCTCCCTTTCCTTAATCTTCTGCTCCTCAATTTGTTGAGCATGGACCATCATCCTATACAAGTCTATCTCACTAATAAGCATTATGGTCCTGCACTCCTTGACCACACTATTAGATATGCCATACACAAACTCACTCATCTTAGACCTGTTATCAGCTACCACATGAGGAGCATACCTAGCTAACTGAGTAAACTTGTGGGAATACTCCCTCACACTCATACTTCCTTGCCTTAAATTAATGAACTCTAACACTTTGGCCTCTCTCAACTCCAATGGGAAGAATTTGTCTAAGAAAGTTATGGCAAACTCTTCCCATTCTAAAAGCCCTGCATCTACACCCCTATCAACCTTCCACTTCTTAAATCAAGTATGGGCTACATCCTGTAATTGATATGCAGCCAACTTGGCACTTTGACTAGACGTTACCCCCGTAGCATCTATTACCTTCTGAACTATATCTAAGAATTCCTGTGGGTCCTCTTCAGACTTGGATCCCGTGAAAGAAACAAGATTCATCCGGGTGAAATCCCAAATTATGGTTGCAGCAGTATTGGCCACTGGGTTGGTCGTAACAGCAGCTGTCCATTCATTCTATGATGATACTGAGTTTGCTAGAGTAGTGAACGCAACTCTGAATTTGCATAAGAGACATGCTTGTCTAGAGGATCTGCTTGGAAGGGCTGAGAGGTTGGCTGAGTTCCTGTTCTACTTTCATTCTTCTTGGGAGGCATGTTTTGTAAATGGAAGGAAGAAGTGGGATAGACAAAGAGTTTAACTTGAGCTAATGCTCACTCACATGAAATGAATACTGAAAGAAGGGAAACTTTTTCCTAAACGTCTTGTAGCCTCTCGTCCATAAGTGTTGTGCACTACACACCCATGCACAAGACTCTACTCAACACGACTTTCAAACTTCCTAGGACACTTTAAAACCTTAGTCTTTGATACCAAGTTTGTAACGACCCAAGATTACCCCCTAGTCATTACACGATGCTTACGGTCCCGAGGGACCACAAGCTAACCCATGAGATGGTACCTGCTGTGAGCACTGAATAATATAATCATGAATGTGGAAGAATAACTGAAATTCCACAAGGTTTTAAAATAAAAAGACTACTGAATTATGAATCTGGCATAATACTGAAATCTAAATAATTTGAATAGCTAACTGAAGTGTCTGAAAAGCCTCAAAACTGAATACTATGAGTTAATGGGATAGGCCCCCTACTAACTACTAGGATAAAGACATGAAGTAATATAAGTTGTCCTCGGATGATAAGGACTCACCACTACTACAGTACTGCTAATGATCTGAGGGACTAAGTTTGATCCGAGAACTGAGCGTCAGCACCTATGATATGATACATCATAGCAAAAAAGAAAGGTATGAAATGAGTACTTTGAATGTACTGGTATACTAAATGAGGTAGGCTGATATGCATGGTTTCATGAATAGGAATAATAATAACTAACTGATTATACATGTAAAACATAGAGTACTGAGTAAAGAACATAAAATCTGTAGATACTGAAAATATGGAGAAAGTTACAAATACCGAGTATGCATGACAGTCTGTAAATACTAAAGATATGTGAAAATTTGTGGACACTGGGGATGCATGACCAAGAATATAACATGAACTGAGTAAAATCTATAAATTAAAATACTGACAAAATATTGATATTTGTATGCTTTGGCCAAACAACTCTAAGATTGTATAACTGAACCGAGACTGTAACTAAGACTATATCTGAGACTGTGGTAGGTATCATCTAATCGACATTCCCCAATTTAAGTTAATCAGGGTCCAACCTGTAACCCCAGTTGGAAGGGTGTTAATAACATGCCACGGGTACTAACGATGGTTGTGTGGATCCACTAAACTGATATAATGTACAAAGGACTAAGGGTGTCAAGCCTGAACTGATGGGTGACCCCAGTGAGATAGTCAAGCCTAATCTGATGGGTGACTACTCATATCCTACGCTGGCTACATAGTTCTGGAGTATAGGGACTGCTACTGATGACTCTGCCTATCTGACGGGGAAGCCTTCATCCCTGCACTCGCTTGGTGCTAAATCCTACTCCAAATTGAAAGACACTGAGATACTAGACTGTTCTGAGTTTAATGACTGATATCTGACTATTTTGATAATGCTTACAATAAAATATGAAGACTATTCTATAATATACTGAGACTAGACAAAATAAACAGATATGGTTTTCGGGAATTCAATACCCCCAGGACTCAAAATAATAATTCTAAAAAGACATAAAAGCTTAGGGGACAAAGTATGAAGGTTTTTATTAAATCAATCACTCTTGTAGGCATTTTATCAAACACTTGTAGTTCATGGTTCAAAACAATCATAGGAATGTCCTAAAACATATAGAAATAGCATGAATCTGACATAGTAGAGTTAAATCATGGTCTTGTTCAATAAATAACAATATTAAAATGTGGAGGATTAAATTATAATAATAATTTCATGGTAACATGGTATAGAATCATAGTTCATGAAGATTCATGGGTGAAATCACAATTTAAAACATAAAAACTTGAAAAGATCATAATTTTATAATTTAAAAAGGGTGCTTGGACTCCATGGATGAAAGGGATCCATGGATGAACATCTAACATACCTTAATTGATGGATTTCTTAAAGTTCTTGGTGAATTCTTAAGGATTGACCTTAAACTTGAAAGCTAGGGTTCTTGATTGGGAGAGAATGCCTTTTAATTTGGGGGTAATTAATTAAAGAATGAACTTAAAAATATTTTCAGGCTTAAATATCACACCTGGGCAGACTAAAATAATGGGGAAAGGATTGTTTTATCCCTAAATGAAATATTAATTTTTCATTGAATTTTTTCGAAATGGGCACCTAGCGCGATGCGATGCTATCGCGGCGTGTCACTGGAAACTGACAATTGGGAATTGGGTTGTTGGTGCGATGCATAATTATTGCGGTAATCCTATGGATGCCATTTTGGCCACCACCGCGATGCGTCAACATAGCGAAGGCCCACTGGAAATTCATAAATGGGAAATTGGCCTCCTCCGCGATGTGCCATGATCGCGGAGTCACACTGGAACTAGACAATTGTCATTTGGGTTGCCTACGCAATGCGCTAAGGGTTAAAATGATGGTGTTTAATGACAAACTTTAAATCACCATAACTTCTTACCCGGTTATTGGATTTATGCGAATTTTATATCGTTGGAAAGCTAATAGGCTCTAAACTGGAAAATAATGAGTCATTCAAAAATTTTATAAATGAATACTCATGTATTTGAACTTAAATTGTGTTAGGGAAATATGGAGTATTATAGAAGCAGAGAAACATGAAAAACTAGATGAACAATTGATAAATCAGGGGGCAAAGACCACTCATAATCCACATCGCCAATAATCCAAAAAATCACAAATGGGTTCTTACCTAGGGCTAAGATTTCCCCTCTTCCCAAACCTCATCACATCCTTCATGGGTGAAACTCAATGGAAGACACGATCCCCAACATCATATCTCAAGGCTTAAAGTCTACGATCAGCATAACATTTATGCCTCATTTGAGCCTAATACAAGCATGAGGAGCACAAGGATTACAAGTTTTTGTTGAAGGTCCACATTTCGGATTTGCAAAAGAATTGAATACCTTTTAAAGCCTTTTTCAAAGCCTTGTCCAAGCTCGGTAACTACAAAGACTACAAGGTGCGTTTATGAAAATGGACGCGGTATAGCATGTCTTAAGTTCATCCAAGGGAGCGTATGTATTAAAGTGCTAGAAACGTGAGTGCTTGATTGACCCGAGTTTCTCTTGTGTTCGCGTAAGAACTTGGTGCCTTTTAATGTGATTTGTAGTGGTTTTAGAGTTTGATACACTCTTTAGTTTCTACATTTTGTATTCTCTTTGTGTCAAGTTATCTATCTTCTTTATCTTTCAAGTTTGTGTTTGTTGTTTCGGCTTGGTGTCTTGTATGTGTGGGCTCTTTTTGCAAGATTCCGGATTGTTTTGTGCTCATTTAGATACTTTTTGGTATCATTTAGTATCAGATCTAAGGCTGGTTGTGTTCCTACACTACCAATATTCGGCTCTCTAAGTCAAAAAATCAAAAAAAAAAAAAAGAGGTGTTGAAAAGCTGAAAATTCCAAAAAGAAGCAAATCTGTCCATTCTTGTTGTCTTGACCGAAATTGTGTCTTCTTGTTGTTTTGGCCGAGATTTGTGCCTAGTTTCTTGTGACTTTTGTCTGTTTTTTGTGTTATAGTGTTATATCTTTGTTTCCTAACATTATAAGAGGTGTCCAAGGTCGAAAATCTTATAAAAAGAAGTTATTCTATGGGTTGGGTGTCTTGGCCGAAGTAGTGTTGTTGTTTGGCCGAATTTGTGTCTAGATTAGGTGTTATTTTGATTGTCTTAGTAGTTTCGTGTGTTATCTTGTTGTTTCCCTCGCACACTTGAGTTTAAAGTCCAAGATTTGAGCTTTTTTAAGTTGTTGTTGAAAGGTTGGACGGTTTAGATATTGTTATTGTTCAAAGTGTTCTTGTTGTTGTTCATGTTGTTCTTGAGTAATATTCAACAAAATGCCTTGTTTGATTTGAAAAGGGGAAGAGAGAGGTAAGGTATTGCGTTTTCTTGGGACTAATTTTAAGACAACACTAAAGTGGCAAAGAAACAAAGACCTACCAAAAGCTTGTCTACCAAAAGAGTGTCAAAACATCTTTCAAGAAAGGCCAAAAGTGGAAAGGGTAAAGACAAGGCAAAAAGGTGTTTTGCCATTTTAGTGCAAGTTGGTGAAAAATGATGTACACCTTTTTGAACTTTTGAAAGAGAATCCAATGCCTTGTCTTGTTACTCCAAAACCAAAAATTCATCACCAACAAACAAGATTAAACAACTTATGTCTTGAAAACATTATACGGACATCAACAACAATATCAACGACCAAAGAAAAAAAATAACAATAAAAATCATGGCCCATGCCAACAACCAAAAAAAAAAAAGAAACTCATGTTCTTGGACATCCATAGTTTCTTTCCTTGTCTCTATTAGTTTCATTTTCATTGACTCTTATACTAGTTGACAACTAGTAACAACCTACTAAGTTGTGAAATAGTTTTTGAGTACTTCTTTTGTGTAAGTGTTACTTGTGGTGCTTTGCTCGTTTATAGTTCATAGTTGTTTTTCGTTCAAGTGTGTACAAAACTTCTTTGAGTCTTCTAACCGAAATCCACTCCAACTTAAGAGTAGACTCATTCCTAAGCACTCAAGGATTGATAGCCGGTTTACAACACTTGAAGGACCAAGTGAGGAAACCGAGTGTGAAGAATGTCTAGCATATTTTGAACTAACATTTACTTGTTGTGTAGGTACAATTGCAAATGGAACCCAAAAAATCCAATTCCCCAACTGTGGAAAATAATGTTATGAATGCCTCTTAGCTAGTCTTGAAACTTTGTCTCGGGGCGTGACTAGGATGAAGGCAAATGTTGAGAAGTTGGGTTCGGATGTGGCCTCAACGAGTGAAAGATTGGAGAGGGTGGTAATCCAAAGTATTTATCTACCTCATACCACTTAAAACACCTCACCTGCTATTACTCTTAAGACCTTGCACCAAAGATTGTATCCACCAAGTGCTACAAACCAAGTCAATCTTTACTCCCAAAGCTGAGAACAAGATGGACCTAGCCATTCCCTACTCCACCAAGTTCCACAAGGAGGACTTGGAACCCAAATTCCATCCCTAAACCAAAATCCTCCACTACAAAATCCTTCAATTCAAAGACCCTACACTCCACTAAATCCAATGTCTCCTTCCCAAGCTACACTAACCCGGAAACACACCATCCAAGTAGAAAAAAAGGAAGAGTTAGAATCCAAGGAGAATGAGTCCAAGCCTCAATATAGAGAGAAACTTATTAGTGAGATACAAGAAGAATGTGAAGAGAAGAGGGCAAGGGAAAGGGAAACCGTAGGTAGTGAAGTAGGAAAGAGAAAGAAAAATGTGCTTGTAGGATTCGCCCACAAAGGATCTTTGATACTCACTAACCCATATGCTAGAGCTTTGCCTAGAATTGACCCTTCATATGTATAGGTTCAATTTCATATGCTATCAAAGAAGAATCAAAAAGGGATTCCACACGATAACATGGGAAATGAGCTAGTGACACCCTTGGCCGAGAGCTACAAACAAGTGGACTGCCGTGGCATACACCGAGGTATAATTTCTGCACTCTACACTTCCTTAGGCTTGAAATGATGTGATAAGGATATTAGTATCCAATGTGAAGTAGCTTCGGGTTTACATAGTGTAGAAAAGCATGAATCTTTCCTTGGTAGTTCTCTTGTAGCATATGTTGGTCAATTTGCTCTTTTGCTCTTAAGGATAGTTCACTACTTGATCATGTGAGTGATGTGATTCAAAATCCTCAAGTTAGTGTTCATTCTTGTAATATTGACCACGATAATGGACATATTCCTTTAAGCTTGTGTGATACAAACCGTGCTACTAGTTTTGCTCAAGGTAATCATATGCTTGGAAAACTTTTGAATAAAGGTGTGCTTTATTTTAAGAGAAGACTTCTAGGACATAACTCTTTAGTCTTGGATGATATCCTAGTAAAAGGATTGGTTAATCTCATCTTTTACCCTTAGGTACACCATCCCTTTGATCCCGGAACACTAGTGGGTTGGAAAAGGGGTTGCCTCGGCTTATGCTTATCTTTCCTTGATGATTATCTTATCCCTATCCTTTGTAATTTTCAAACTACGTGTTTCATGGTAAAAATAAAGGATTTCTGGTTGAATTTTAAAAGTGTACCCCCTCGGTAAGATGTCTTCACACTTGATTCCTTTCTACACTACCTCTTTACCTATGATGATAACCATGTTAATTTTGAATTTGTATTGTGTAGTGGTAGAAAGTTTAGTGTCTGGTTTTCTTATTTGCATGATGGTGATATATGGTTTATATGGATCTTAAGATCAATTGTGGCACTATATTTGATGAGTTCCTTTGTAGAGGTAATGAAACAAATGTATGTTATAGTTCCTAAGATGAAGGTAGTCTTACCTTTTGGGTATAGTAAAGCCATTAAGACCATTGTAGTTTCCTTATCTCTTGATATTTTCCAAAGCCACTTCCTTTGTGCCATTTATGCTAAGATTTTCATGTCACACACAAAGGACCCATAGGTATATTCCAAATGCGAACAACCTTGGCTTGATGACATATGTGATAGTTTCATATTGCAATCCTCTTTCCTTGATGTCTATCTTAGTCATGTCCTTTGTGATGCTTTTGGTACATGTTTCATGATCATAACAAAGGATTGTTGGTTGCATTACAAAAGTGTAACCCCCTTGGAATGTCTATATAATTTGTGGTACTAATACTAACCCTCCTATCATGAGGATTGTGTGCTTGTTTTCCCTCTCTTTGGTTTTGCAAGGTGCGAATTTAAGGACAAATTCCTTTCAAGGTGGAGAGGATGATACAAGCATGAGGAGCACAAGTATTACAAGTTTTTGTTGAAGGTCCACATTTTGGATTTGCAAACGAATTGAAGATCTTTTGAAGCCTTTTTCAAATCCTTGTCCAAGCTCGGGAACTACAGAGACTACAAGGCGCGTTTATGAAAATGGACGCGGTTGAGCATGTCTTAAGTTCATCCAAGGGAGTGTATGTATTAAAGTGTGAAGACATGACTTGAGTGTCTTAAAAACACTACAAGTCAGCCCCATTTATAAACTCCAAACCTACCCCCTTCATTAAGGGTAAATATGTCATTTCCCATCTCTTTTGTAATAGACTATTAGTAGGAACCCCTTAGTCTTATTTTCTTAGTTAGCTTATTTTAAATGAAGATTGTAACATTGAAACACCATTTTCCTCTCAAGAAGAGAGTAGACCACCAACTTTGAACATCACAAGTTAAAGGTTCCACTTGTGTTGTGAAACGGCTAGAAACGTGAGTGCTTGAGTGAACCGAGTTCCTCTTGTGTTCGCGTAAGAACTTGGTGCTTGTTAATGTGATTTGTAGAGGTTTTAGAGTTTGATACACTCTTTAGTTGATACATTTCATATTTTCTTTGTGTCAAGTTTTCTATCTTCTTTATCTTTCAAGTTTGTGTTTGTGTTTATTGTTTCCGCTTGGTGTCTTGTATGTGTGGGCTGTTTTTGCGAGATTGCGGACTGTTTTATGCTCATTTAGATACCATTTGGTATTAGAGCCACTCTAAGTATATCATGAATAATCCGGACTCTATCCAAGGACTCACGAAGAAAGTTCATACCTCGAGGTCTCACTTCTGAAACATCAACCAACCGACTAGGGAGTGACAACGCCTACCATAAAATGACTCAAAAGGAGCCACATCAATAATGGAATGGTAGCTACTATTATGTGAAAACTCTGCTAAATCCAAATGTTGCTACCACTGACCACCAAAATCTATCACGCATACATGAAGCATATCCTCCAAAACCTAGATAGTCCTATCTAACTGGAAATCATTCTGGGGTGAAACATTGTGTTAAGATCAAGCTGAGTACCCAACTCATCCTGAAAAGTCTTCCCAAAGTGAGATGTGAACACAGGACCTAGATATGAAATAACCAGGAAGACGGAAAATCTCATGAATGTAGATACGAGCCAATCTCCCAGCACTAAATGGGACCTGAACCAAATAAAATGAGCTGACTTGATCAATCGATCCACAATGACTCAAACATTGTCTGAACCATGAGATGTTTGAGGCAAACCAATCACATAGTCCATGGTGATCCACTCCCACTTCCACTTGGGAATAGGTAACCTATGAAGAAACCCACCAGGCCTTATATGCTTGGCCTTTACCTGTTGACAATATAGGTAACGAGCCACAAAATCTGCTATGTCTCACCTCATACCTCCCCACCATTAGTGCTACCTCAAATCATGATACATCTTAGTCACACTTGGATGGATGGAATATCTAGAACAATGGGACTCCTCCAAGATCAACCTAATCTAATCATCCACTCTCGGCAAACAAACTCGGCCCCCATTCCTCAAAACACCATTAGAATCAAGTAAGGCTTCCTTAGCCTCCCTACTCAACACTCTATCTAAAATCAACCTCAATCCAACATCATCAAATTGATGAGCTCGAATCTGCTCCATCAAAGAATATCTAGACTCCACAAATACCAAAACACACCCAGGTGTTGAAATATCGAGCCTAACTATTCTATTAGCTAAAAGCTGGACCTATAAGGCCAAAGGCCTTTCCTGGGTAAAAAGATGCCCAAGATACCCATGCTAGTTGACTTCCAACTCAAGACATCCACAACCATATTATCCTTGCCCAAATGGTAGAGAATAGTCTAGTCATAATCCTAAAGCAACTCAACCCAACAGCGCTACCTCATATTACGATCTCGCTGGGTAAAGAAGTACTAAAGGCTTCGATGATCCGAGAAGATCTCTTCAAAGGACTCCATTTAAGTAGTGCCTCCACAACTTCAAGGCAAACATGACTGTGCACAACTCCATATCATAGGTAGGATAATTCATCTCATGAGGCTTCAACTAACAAGACACATAAGCAATCACCTTACTCTCCTGCATCAACAAAGCACCTAGCCCAATACCTAAAGCATTACAAAAGATGGTAAAACCCACACCCTCTCTGGGCATAGTGAAGATAGGAGATAAAGCCAACAAATCCTTGAGCTTTTGAAAGCTCATCTCACAAGCATCGGACCACCAAAAGAAAATCTTCTTCTGAGTCAACTTGGTCAATGGAGCTGTAATGGATGGAAAACCCTCAACATTAATAAAAACCTGCTAAGCAACAAAACTCTAAATCTCGGTGGGCTAAGTAGGTCTAGCCCTTTCACAAACCACTGCAACCTAGGCTGGATGAACCAAAATACCTTTCTTAGGCAATATATGACCCAAGAAAGAAATAGACTCCAACCAAAATTAACACTTAGAGAACTTAGCATACAACTTCTCATCCCTCAATCTCTAAAGGACAATCTACAAATGATCCTCATACCCAACCTCACTCTTGGAGTAAACCAAGATATCATATATAAATACAATAACAAAGGAGTCAAGATACGATTAAAACACTCGGTTCATCAACTCCATGAAAGCGGCAGGGGCATTGGTCAACCCTAAGGACATTGACCAAGAACTCATAATGATCATATCGAGCTCAAAAAGTTTTCTTTAAAATATCTGAGTCTCTAACCTCAACTAGTGATAACGAGACCTCCAATCATTCTTCGAAAACACCACAGCTCCTAGAAGTTAATCAAATAAATCATCAATACAAGAAAGAGAACACTTATTCTTAATGGTCACCTTATTCAAATATCGATAATTAATACACATACTCATAGACCCATCCTTTTTCTTTACTAACAAGACAGGTGCACCCCAAGGTGAAACACTAGGTTGGACAAATCCTTTATCCAATAACTCCTGCAACTGATCCTTCAGTTCCTTTAACTCTGTTGGGGCCATCAAATAAGGAGGAACAGAAATGATCTTGGTGACCGGCTCAACATTAATATCAAAATCAATATCTTTCTTCGGAAGCATACCAGGCAAGTCCATAGGGAACACATCTATAAACTCGCAGACAACACAGACAGAATCGAAAGAAGGAGGTGAAATAACACTGGTGTCACAAATATGAGCAAAGTAAGATAAATATCCCCTCTTAACTAATGTATGAGCCTGAACATAAGTATAATCCTCTTAGGACCCAAATGAGGTACACCATTTCAAGCTATCCTTGGCACACCCGGCAAAGCTAAAGTCACAGTCTTAGCAAAATAATCTAAGACAGCATGATAAGGAGTCAACCAATCCATACCCAAAATAACATTAAAATCAACCATATCTAACACAAGCAAGTCTACCAAAGTCTCACACTCGTCAAAAGTCAAAATACAAGATCAGTGCACCCGATCCACCACTAATGAATCACCTACTGGGTAGATCCACGAATAGGCATGGCAAGAGGCTAACTAACAGAATCAAAACCCAAAGAAAAATATATGAACGCATAGAAGAAAGTCGATCTGGGATCAAATAATACAGATGTAGGTCTAAAACAAATGGGGATGAAACCTATAATCATAGCATCGAAGCCTCTGCCTTAGGTCTGGCTGGTATAGCATAGCACTGCCCATGACCACTAACTGCTTGGGTGGACCCACGACCACCAACTGCCTAAATGGACCCATGACCACCCCACGAGCTCTACTACCTATACCTCTCATACCTCTGGTAGCACCCCTACCCCTCACAGATGGAATAAGAGTATCCTGAACCACCTGATGAGGACAGTCCCTGGCTACATGGACAATCTCATCACACATATAGCAACCTCTAAGATCTGTCTTAATAGAAAAAGGCACACCTACGCCCGAATGACCACCCTAAACAGTTGAACTAGAAGGTCCAACACTTGAACTCGATAAGGTCACTTGCACTGGCCTATACTAATATCCATGAGAACCTCTAAAATCTCTATCAAAGAGAGACTGACCTCTAAACTCACCATAATAATGTACCTTCTTGATGCCACCCTGAGATACTCGAAGAATACCCTTTTACATCTTAGCATGATCGACAATACTCTAAAAGAAAACCCCAAGCACAAGTATCTGAGATGTATCCAGCTGAAAAGGAAAATCCAAACCCTTCATGAACTTCTAAATATTCTCAGACTCAGTGGAAATGCTATCATAGAAATATATAGATAGGGCATGAAATCATGCTTCATACTTACCAACTATCATGGAGCCCTAGTCCAAATGATCAAACTCATCCCGCATATGATCTCACAAATTAAAAGGCACAAATCTCTCTAAGAAAGCCTTGGAATAATTGATCCTAAGTCATCTCAGGAGAATCATGGGGTCTACAACTCATAAGCGACCTCCTCTAAACTCTAGTAATATCTCTCAACTGATAGGTCATATAAGCAACACCATCCATACAGGAAGAGTATAACACAACTCAGAACACAAGGTATGGAAGAACTTTGCATGAGAAGAAATAAAATGAGGAATGTTTCCCAAAGAAATCCTATAGCATCTCAAAGATAGATACAGATATCTATGTACCGATTCGCGAGACTCTATTAGACATCCTGTTCTAACACTATTGAGACCAATGAAACTTAGCTGCTCTGATACTAATTTGTCACGACCCAAAAATAAAGGTCATGATGGCACTTGTCATGACGTACCTTGACAAGTAAGTCTATCACCCAAACTAATACAAAAAGAGAAAAAGATAAAAATATCTCAAGGTAAGGCTTCTATAATAAAGTCGAACCATATAAGTAATCATAACAATGTAGAATGAACTTATCCAAAATACCAATCATGCCCAAAACTAGGTGTCAATAGTGTAAGAACTACTAATACAATCCAGGAGTCAAATATATAAGAAAAATAACTGCAAATGAATAATACCTATCTATAAATACGAATAAAGACATCACTACTATAGAAATATGGAAGTGAATTTTGGACACATGAGTGTCTAATCGCTACCTTGAAATCTCCAACAATTGCCCGAGTTAAGAAAGTTGAGGCACACTTAAGCTAGGACCTGCATCAAAAGGGCGCAATAGGCATGAATACTGTCCACTTGTACTCAATGGGTATCATAGGTCGACCAAGCAAAGTAGTAAATAAAGCATACAAAATATACACTAAGGGCATGTCACCTACAATCAAAAAATGTCCCACAACAGTAGCCCACATTGCTTGCATTAATAGTTCTAATATATCACATATATTGCAGCATCACAGCAAGATAGAGCACAAAAATGTATTATATCACATATAAGTAGAACAAGGGGAAACATGCATATACAAGATCATCAAATACAAGTAAAAGAAGATAAGATAATTACATGGATGACAAGTCAATATGGCAATACAACGCAATATAAACATAATAATGAAAGTGAAATGTATATGATGATGATGCACGAGGTTATTGCACAACCTCCAAGATTGTCGCACAATCCTCGTATACACCTTCGGAGCTAATCTTTCCAACGCAGGACCCATGGGGGATTCATCAACCCGTATACAATCAACATACCTTATGCCTCCTTCCCGGCACATCCTTCAAAGAAGGTTTTATAAGGTTTTACAATATCTCCTCCCAGGCACTTTCCGCAGGGAGGGTTTTATAAAATGTGTTGCCAAAATTTCTCAAATGTTGCCACAGTGGTACCAATGTTTCTTGAATGAGTATGATATGAGTATGTAATTCTCACAACCAATCATAATAAGTATTTCCACAACCAACCACATAATATATTTCCAAAACCAACCACAATGATACATTTTCACAACCATGTGAGCCAATATTCACTCATTATTTTTGTTTCATCCATGAATTTTTAAATGTCTCGGATACTAACAAGTATGAATATATCAAAATAAACCAATGGTACCACATGAGGCATTTTAATAACACAATACAATTATTCACATGTATTCAGGGCTATCAACATTATGTAGGACTCCACACAGTCACACACATCACATAATATCTTAATTTCAGTAATAACATCATATATAGGCCCCCACATGGGCACAACACATATATAGCAATTTTTCATTATTACTTTCCACTCTTAACATGTATTTTGTGTCATCATTTACTATCCAGCCCAGTTTGAAAGAGTTAAGCCATAACCTACCTCGAATGCCGAAATCAATCTGCTAAATTTCAAAATCATGGCCTTACTCTCCAGAAACAATCCCAAAATTAACTAAAAAATTAAATATAGAATCTACGTGTCAAGAAAAAACCAACGACACTCATATTGACTACTTTTGGTTCGGGGTCAAAACGGACCCCCAAAATGGATTTTTGAAAAAGAAGAGCAAAATCTTAACTTTGCTTCAAAAATATATTTCTCATATTTTTAAAAACCTATAGCTGAAAACCCAAGTCAAATAGAGTATATAACAAGGTTCAACTCAAAGAAAAACTATTTTTGAGCTTCACCAAATAAAAACTTTGAAATCCAGGTTAAAATCAAGAATCGAAGATGTTTTGAAGGTTAAATTGATGAAAAACTAGTAATAATAATATTAAAATATTATTCAAGTGAAATTGGGGTTTAAAATTGTAATACCCGTGTTTTTTCTTAGCTTGAAAATCATCTCAAGGATGTTAGAACTTGCTTTGAAATAAGAATTCATTCTTATAAACGTGGTACTTCCATAATTTCCACTTCCTATCACATGGAAAATTGAATAAGCTTTCCACCGATATATAATTCACACAAATCCGACACCCGGGAGAAGAGTTAGAGCCTTTTTAGTGAGACAGTGTTTGACCTGAGCCTTCAGCGCATCGCGGAGATCGCTCAAATGGCAATTGTCAAATTCCAGTGTTTCTCCACGATACTGTAGCATCACGCCAAACTTTCAGGTCATAGACAAGGTGGCAGCGCGATAGCTCCGCATCGCGCCACCGTGCAGTTTCCTAATTGTCAATTTCCAGTGACACGGTGCGATAACGCCGTGTCGCGCCAAGGGCCCAACTCGGGAAATTTTACTAAAAATTTAATGATGTGTCCAGGGCTAAAAGGGTCAACTTCCTACCCCTATATAATCCTTTAACACATGATTCAGCCACTTTTCACCCAAAACATATTAGTTTCTCTCAAGTTAATCTCAAGAACAAGCTAGGGTTTCTATTGGGGATTCAAAATCAGGAAGATTTCACCATCAATATTCACAAAAACATGATCTAAGGTATGCATATTGTTCATTCATGGACTCCTTTCGTCCATGAAGTCCAAGAATCCTTTTTAACTACAAGTTATGGATTTTCTTCATGTGTTCATGCTTTGTATGTTCTCTTTCATGTTGATAAATAAGGAATTGATTTCTATTCCATGATTTGATGATAAATTCCATGTGGGTTGATTAGTATAGATAAAGATTTATGAAATCTCATGAATAAAACCTTGTATGATGAAATTGGAAGTGAACCATGATGTTTAATTGCTATACCATGATGTTTACATATACTATGCCTTCCATATGTTTGATTAAATGCCTAGATGAAGGAATATTGTCTAACTAGTATGATATTATGAAATCCCCATGTATTTGCAAGTTTATGCATATTACATGTTTGGTGAAATTCTCCTATGAAGGTAGTATGTATTATGATGATAGTCAAGTCTTCAAGTAAATCATGTTATGTCAGTTTTCTTCCATCGAGTCCTGAGGGTACTTTTACCCAAAATATTAGTTGTGTGACTAGATCCATGTCATGTTTTCACAATACTCTCAGTCAAGCTATGAACTCTGAGACTTCAGATAGTCTAATGACTCAGGAAAAATCTCCATAATCTCATGACTCAGTCAGTTGTCAGATATCAGTAGTATTTTGTCAGCCATAAAAATTCAGTAACTCAGTCCATGCTCAGTTCAGTTTAGTAAATCATGATTAGCATCTATTCAGATGGGAGTAGGAATTAGCACCGAATAAACCCAAGGATGGGAGCTCACCTATTATATAAGGGTGTGATTCTTAGAAGCAATCCTTGCATTCTAGAACTATGTAGCAAGCATAGGTTGAGACATTGTAGATTGCTATATGAGGGTAGATGAGGTGGCTTAACCTGTTATGTGAGGGTTCCCACCATTCTCGCTAGAGTTACCTGTTAAATGAGGGTTACTCATATGTTGTCCTTACCAGTGGCGCAGTATTGACACCCTTCCAATCAGGGCATAGATTGGACCCCAGCTCAGCTATCATAGCACCTTTGGGGCATGTCGGTTAGATACTACTTCCCACAGTTTTATGTTACAAAATCAGGACTGTCAGATACAGTCAATTAGTCTCAGTATTAGAACTCAGATAGTTTTTTAGATTTCAGGACTGTCAGACACAGTAAACTCAGATACAGTACAAAACTCAGATAGTTCCATCAGATACAGAACTGTCAGCTACATCCACCCATGTTATCAATTATACTCAGATACAATCATTCATATTATCAGTCATGTCATATTATCAGTATTCAGATTCAGTAATCACGATATCACATTGGCAGTTACAGTTACTTAATTATATATGCATTCTCACATTCATGTTAGACAGTCAGTTAGCATTTAGCATGCATGTGAACCCTTTCATTTAGCCTACCTCACATGTATACTCAGTACATATGTACTGACGCATTCACGCTATGGTGCTTTCTTTTTATGTTACACCATAGGTTCAGAGACACGAGCTCCAGATCAGCAGTAGATTCCAGATTCAGCAGTCAGAGTAGAAGTGAGACCTCATCCTTCGAAGACATAATAATTTTCTAGTATCTCATTTATTAGCTTATTAGTTGGAGTTAGTTGGGGACATATCCCATCAACTCCTTATTCAGATTCTTCAGATAGTAGAGGCTTTCAGACTAGATATAGACTATCATGTTTTAGACTTCAATTTTATTTTGGGTATTCTATTACCCTGCACAGATGTTACGTTATTCAGTTATGTTCATGATCGAACCATATGGCTTTTCAGAGCATATTTTTGCATTAATATGTTATCTTATGCAGTATACAGGTACAGATATCAGTCATGGGTTAGCTTGTGGTCCTTCAGGGTCATGAGCACCGTGTAGCATTCTGGTTCAGCAAATCGGGTCATTACAAACTTGGTATCAGAGCCTAAGGTTCAATAGAGTCCTAGGAAGTCTGAAAGACGCATCTAGTAGAGTCTTGTGCATGGGTGTGTTACACGCCACATTTATGTGCAAGAGGCTATGAGATGTTTAAGAACAGTTTCCCTTCTTTTTGTATTTATGTCGTGCCAGTAAGAATAATCACAAGTCAGTCTCTCAGTCTAATCCGCTTCTTCTCTTTATTTCAGAACATTCCTCCTAAGAGAAGAAATCAGTTAGCCCCTCAGCCCGAAGAACCTTTGGGCAATTATGTTTCTCATGCAGAGTTTAGGACCATATTTACCACTCTTGCTCAATCAGTCGCTACTCATAATGAATGGCCAACAGTTGTTCCGACCAACCCAGTGGCCAACTCAACCGCAGCCAGAGTTCAAGACTTCACCCGAATGAATCCTCTAACCTTTCTTGGGTCTAAGGTAGATGAAGACCCTCAAGAATTCTTAGATCAAGTTTAGAAAGTGACAGATGCCATGGGGATGACTACTGTTGAGAGTGCTAATCTAGTTGCCTACCAGTTGCAGGATGTGGATCATACTTGGTACAAAAAATGGAAGTCTGAAAAGGTAGATAATGCAGGTCCTATAGAGTGGGAGGAGTTTGTCACTGCATTCTTAGACAGATTCTTTCCCCAAGATCTTAGAGAAGCTATGGTGCTAGAGTTCATCAACCTCAGGAAAGGTAATATGACAGTGAAAGAGTATTCTTTTAAGTTTACTCAATTAGCCATGTATGCCCCTCATGTGGTTGCAGACAGTAGATCCAAGATGAGTACGTTCACTTTAGGGGTGAACGACAGCATGGTTAATAAGTGTAGATCCGCCATACTGAACAGTGACATGACCTTATCTAGACTTATGACCCATGCTCAGCAGATAGAGAGCAGAAAATTAAGTAGGGGGAAAAGTAGAATAAGAGAGCGAAGACAGGTAGTTTCAACTTTGCTCAGCCTAAATCAGAAGGAGGAAACCGTTCTCAGTTTCATCCTAAGTTATCAGTTCCAGTTCCCTCTACAGCTAGTGCTCCAGTTCCTAAGTTCAGAGAGGGTAACAAAGATAGAGCACCAGGCTCTAAAACCCAGGGCATGTTAGCAGTGCCCACACCTATCCTATTTTCCAGACCTGCGGTAAGCACCATCAAGGTGTGTGTAGAGTAGGTAGTGGCATTTTTTTTGGTTATGGCAAGCCAAGCCATAGAGTTAGAGACTGTCCTCAGCCAGGTCCTCAGGGTCAATAGAATTGCTCTTCATCTCATTCCGATCTCCCAAATCAGCAGGGTGCCACTTCCAGTGCTACTAGCAAGCAATGCCCAAATTGCCTCTATTCTCTTCAGACTCGACACGATCAGGAAAATTCTCCTGATGTAGTTACTGGTATGTTATAGATCTTTCATATACATATTTACGCTTTGCCAAATCTAGGAGCTTCCTTGTCTTTCATTACTCCTTATATAGCAGTTGATTTCAGAATCAGTCCTGAAATTCTAGCAAAGCCCTTTTCAGTCTTTACCCCAGTGGGTAAAGCCATCATAGCTCGGCGGGTATACAGGAACTGGCTGGTTATGATATTTCAGAAAGTCACTTTAGCAGACTTAGTCAAAATAGAAATGACTAATTTTGATGTTATTCTCGGCATAGATTGTCTTCATTCCTGCTATGCCACAGTCGACTACAGAAATAGAATAGTTTAGTTTCAGTTCCCAAATAAACCCATCCTAGAGTGGAAGGGTAGTATATCCTCTTTCAGGGGTCAACTTATTTCCTACCTTCGGGCAAGGAAAATGATATCTAAGGGATGTGTTTATCATCTAGTTCATGTTAGAGATTCTATTTCCGAGGCTCCCAGTCTTGAATCAGTCACAGTAGTGAATGAATATTCAGATGTCTTTCCCGAAGATCTTCCAGGAATTCATCCCGAAAGGGAAATAGACTTCGGTATTGATCTTCTCCCAGACACTCAGCCTATCTCTATTCCACCATTTAGAAAGGCACCAGCAGAACTCAAAGAACTGAAAGATCAATTAAAGGATCTCTTAGAGAAGGGATTCATAAGACTCAACGTTTCCCCGTGGGGTGCACTAGTCTTATTCTTGCGCAAGAAAAATGGTTCTCTCAGAAAGTACATTGATTACTGTCAACTCAATAAGGTTACGGACAAGAACAAGTATCCTCTTCCCAGAATTGATGACTTGTTTGACCAACTTCGGGGTACCAGTTATTTCTCTAAGATAGACCTCAGATTCGGCTATCATCAGCTCAGAGTTAAAGTATGTGACATCCCAAAAATAGCTTTTTGTACTCGGTATGGTCACTTTGAATTTTTAGTTATGCCCTTTGGTTTTACCAATGCCCCAGCAGCTTTCATGGACTTGATGAACCGTGTGTTCAAGAAGTACTTGGATATGTTCGTTATAGTCTTCATAGATGATATTCTGGTCTATTCCCGCACTGAGCGCGATCATACAGACCATCTCAAAATAGTACTTCAGACTCTCAAAAATCATCAGTTGTTTGCCAAATTCAGTAAGTGTGAATTTTGTCTAAGATCAGTAGCATTCCTTAGCCATATCGTTTCCGGTGATGGCATTAGAATAATCCTCAAAAGACCAAAGCAGTAAGAAACTGGCCTCGCCCTGTTTCTCCATTAGATATTAAGAGTTTCTTGGGTCTGGCTGGCTATTACAGATGGTTTGTTGAGGGATTTTCTTATATTGCATCCCCTATGTCTAGATTAACTCAGAAGAAAGTCAAGTTTCAGTGGTCAGATCCATGCGAGAAGAGTTTTCAGGAATTAAAGACTCGACTCACCTTAACTCCAGTTCTAGCATTACTTGATGGTTCAGACGGTCTCGTAGTATATTGTGATGCATCTAGAGTGGGTTTAGGTTGTGTCCTTATACAGCATGGTAAGGTCATAGCCTATACCTCTAGACATCTTAAACCCCATGAGAAGAATTATCCTACTCATGACCTTGAGTTAGTAGCCGTAGTATTTTCCTTAAAGATTTGGAGGCATTATCTCTACGGAGTTCATGTGGATGTCTTCACAGATTATAAGAGCCTTCAGTATGTCTTTTCTCAGAAATATCTCAATCTTTGTCAAAGAAGTTGGTTAGATCTCTTAAAAGATTATGACATGAGTGTTCTCTATCATCTGGGCAAGGCAAATGTAGTGGCTGACGCTCTCAGTAGACTATCCATAGGTAGTATTTCTCATGTTGATGATAGTAAGAAAAAGTTAGCTCAAGAAGTACACCAGCTTGCTAGACTAGGCATTCACTTAGTCGACTCTTCAGAGGGCGGTGTATGTGTTCAGAGTAGTTCAGAATTATCTCTAGTTTCCGAGGTGAAAGAAATGCAAGATAAGGATCCTAGACTTGTCAAGCTAAAAGAGTCGGTTCAAAATCAGAAAATAGAGGTTTTCTCCCAAGGGGGAGATGGCGTCCTTCATTGTCAGGGTCATCTCTGTGTTCCAGGCATAGATGACATAAGGCAGAAAATTCCTGAAGAAACGCATGGCGCACGTTACTTTATTCATCCAGGGGCCACTAAGATGTTCTGCAATTTGCAGGAAATCTATTGGTGGAGCGGGATGAAAAGAGATGTTGCAGAATTTGTGGCTAAGTGCTCTACATGTTAGCAAGTTAAGATAGAGCATCAGAAGCCTAGTGGTCCTATGTAGGAGTTCAGTATTCCTACTTGGAAGTGGAAAGTTGTAAACATGGACTTCGTGATGGGTTTGCCTCAAACTTATCGTCAGCATAATTTAGTATGGGTCATTGTAGACAGAATGACCAAATCATCTCTTTTCCTTCCAATTCATACCTCTTATTTATCCGAGGATTTTGCCAAGATCTACATTAAGGAGCTGGTCAGATTGCACGGTGTTCCATTGTCTATTATCTCAGACATAGGTACCCAGTTCACCTCTCATTTTTTGGAAAGCATTCCAAAAGAGTCTTGGTACCTAAGTTCATCTCAGTATAGCCTTTCATCCTCAGACAGATGGTCAAGCAAAAAGGACCATTCAGACTCTAGAAGATATGTTAAGGGTGTGTACAATTTATTTCAAAGGTAGTTGGGATGACCACTTGCCTTTGATTGAGTTTGCATACAACAATAGCTATCATTCCAGTATTTAGATGGCTCCATTCGAAGCTCTCTATGGTAGAAGATGTAGATCTCCAATCGGTTGGTTCGAAGTTAGTAAGGCCTCAGTCATAGGTCCTGACTTAGTATTCGACACCTTAGAGAACATTCAGTTAATTAGAGAAAGACTCTGGGTTGCTCAGAGCCGATAAAAGTCTTATGCAGATGTTCATAGAAAGGATATCAAGTTTGAGATTGGTGACTATGTCTACCTCAAGATATCTCCCATGAAGGGAGTGAAGAGATTTGGCTCAGTCCCCGATATGTCGGTCCGTTCAAGATTCTCAATCAATTCGGCAAGGTAGCTTATGAGCTCGAATTGCCTTCAGATCTAGCCTCAGTTCATCCAGTCTTTCATGTCTCTTTGCTCAAGAAGTGTATAGGTGACCCATCAGTCGTAGTCCCTATTCAGAGCATCGATGTTTAGAACAGCCTCTCTTATGAAGAAATTCCAATTGAAATCCTAGACTATCATACCTGTAGATTGAGGAACAAAGAAGTCCCTCTAGTTAAAGTTCTTTGGCGAAATTAGTCCATGGAGGGAGATACTTGGGAAGCAGAAGAAGATATGCGTACCAAGTACCCTCACCTTTTCCCCGCCGACTCAGATCAATCTCAAGGTAATAGTTCTCTTTAAGCTTACTCAGTTTCATGATTAGTGTACATCACTAACTTAGTATTCAGTCTCATATTCATGTTCCCATGATAAACTTAGTATCAAGTACCACCGCATATTCAGTCATGTATTCATGTATCAGATCAGTTATATAGTTATGCATCAAACATGCAAACTTAGTTCTTCAGAACTTTCAGTTATGCATTTATGAATCAGTTACGCATGCATCAGATATGCATGTTCAGTATGTTATGTTCAGCTTGTCAGTCACGTCCGTCAATAGATCATGTTCCAGTTATTCATGTTCATCTCATTGTTTCCCCTCTCAGTCAGTCTCATTCGAGGATAAATGTTCTCAAGAGGGAGATATTGTAATACCCGTGCTTTTTCTTAGCTTGAAAATCATCTCAAGGATGTTAGAACTAGCTTTGAAATAAGATTTCATTCTTATAAAAGTGTTACTTCCATAATTTTCACTTCCTATCACATGGAAAATTGAATAAGCTTTCCAATAATATATAATTCTCCCAAGTCCGACACCCAGGCGAAGAGTTAGAGCCATTTTAGTGAGACAGTGTTTGACCTGAGCCTTCAGCGCGTCGCGGAGATACCTCAAATGGAAATTGTCAAATTCCAGTATTTTTTCGAGATACTGGTGCGTCGAGCCAAACTTTCAGGTCATAGACAAGGTGGCAATGCGATAGCTCCACGTCGCGCCACCGTGCAATTTCCCAATTGTCAATTTCCAGTGACACGGCAAGATAACGCCGCGTCGCGCCAAGGGTCCAACTCGAGAAATTTTACTGAAACTTTAATGACGTGTCCAGAGTTAAAAGGGTCAACTTCCTACCCCTATATAATCCCTTTAACACGTGATTCAGCCACTTTTCACCCAAAACATATTAGTTTCTCTCAAGTTTATCTCAAGAACAAGCTAGGGTTTCTATTGGGGATTCAAATTCAGGAAGGTTTCACCATTAATCTTCACGAAAATATGATCTAAGGTATGCATAGTGTTCATTCATGGACTCCTTTAGTCCATGAAGTCCAAGAATCTTTTTTAACTACAAGTTATGGATTTTCTTCATGTGTTCATGCTTTGTATGTTCCCTTTCATGTTGATAAATAAAGAATTGATTTCTATTCCATGATTTGATGATAAATTCCATGTGGGTTGATTAGTATAGATAAAGATTTACGAAATCTCAAGACTAAAACCTTGTATGATGAAATTATAAGTGAACCATGATGTTTAATTACTATACCATGATGTTTACATGTACTATGTCTGCCATATGTTTGATAAATGCCTAGATAAAGGAATATTGTCTAACTAGTTTGATATCATGAAATCCCCATGTATGTACAAGTCCATGCCTATTACATGTTTGATGAAATAATCCTATGGAGGTAGTATGTATTATGATGATAGTCAAGTCTTCAAGTAAATCATGTTATGTCAGTTTCCTTCCATAGAGTCTTGGGGGTACTTGTACCCAAAATATTAGTTGTGTGACTAGATCAATGTCATGTTTTTATAATTCTCTCAGTCAAACTATGAACTCTTAGACTTCAGATAGTCTTATGACTCAGGAAAAATCTCCATGATCTCAGGACTCAGTTGTCAGATATCAGTAGTATTTCGTCAGCCACGGAAATTTAGTAACTCATTCCATGCTCAGTTCAGTTCAGTAAATCATGTTTAGTGTCTATTCAGATGGGAGTAGGAATTAGCACCGAGTGAACCCAAGGATGGGAACTTACTTGTTATATGAGGGTGTGATTCTTTGAAGCAATCCTTGCACTCCAGAAATATATAACCAGCATAGGTTGAGACATCGTATCCTGCTATATGAGGGTAGATAAGGTGGCTTAACCTGTTATGTGAGGGTTCCCACCGTTCTCGCTGGAGTTACCTGTTATATAAGGGTTACTCACATGTTGTCCTTACCAGTCGCGCGGTATTGGTACCCTTCCAATTAGGGCATAGATTGGACCCCAGCTCAGCTATCATAGCACCTTTGGGGCATGTCGGTTAGATACTACTTCCTATAGTTTTATGTTACAAAATCAGGACTGTCAGATACAATCAATCAGTCTCAGTAATAGAACTCAGATAGTTCTTCAGATTTCAGGACTGTCAGACACAGTCAACTCAGATACAGTACAAAACTCATATAGTTCCATCAGATACAGAACTGTCAGCTACAGTCACCCATGTTATCAGTTATACTCAGATACAGTCATTCATGTTATCAGTCATGTCATGTTATCAGTATTCAGATTCAGTAATCATGATATCATGTTGTTAGTTACAGTTACGTAATTATGTATGCATTTTCATGTTTATGTTAGACAGCCAGTTAGCATTTAGAATGCATGTGAACCCTTACATTTAGCCTACCTCACATGTATACTCAGTACATATGTACTGACGCATTCGCGCTATGGTGCTTTCTTTTTATGTTACACCATAGGGTCAGTGACACGAGCTCCAAATCAGCAATAGATTCTAGATTCAGCAGTCAGAGTAGAAGTGAGACCTCATCCTTCGAGGACATAATAATTTTCTAGTATCTCATTGATTAGCTTATTAGTTGGAGTTAGTTGGGGACATGTCCCATCAACTCCTTATTTAGATTCTTCAGACAGTAGAGGTTTTCAGACTAGATACAGACTATCATGTTTTAGAATTTAGTTTTGTTTTTGGTATTCTATTACCCCACACAAATGTTACGTTATTCAGTTATGTTCATGATCGAACGTTATTTCCTTTCAGTGCATGTTTCCGCCTTAATATGTTATCTTATGTAGTATATAGGTACAGATATTAGTCATGGGTTAGCTTGTGGTCCTTTGGGGTCATGAGCACCGTGTAGCATTCCGGTTCAGCAAATCGGGTCGTTACAAAAATCAAGCCCTAAAATTTTTGAGGTTTTGAGAAATTAATCAAGGAATTACTAAGAAAAGGGTGAATTCTTACTTTAAATCCATAATAGAATCAAGAAATAGATGTTAGTCAAGCTCCCACAAGATTCACTTTTAAGATCCCACACTATTTTAGGGTTTAACTCTCAAGTAGCAAGGTGAAAAAATGGACAAAATGTGCCAAAAGGGGGGTAAAAAAACTATTTTTATAGATGCAGCAGCTTTAAAAAAATAGTTTTTTTCTTTAAGTCTCACCCGGACTTTAACGGGGTGTCCAAAATTCGTTCGAATTCTGATATATGCAAACAAAATATGCAACCATACTAAATTCGACATTTCAGACGTGTTTGCAAAGTCGGATTTTTGAAAAAAATATCATTTTCACTGAGTTGATTCCTAAAACCTGAAATCACAATTATCTTAACCAAGGGACAAAATGAACTTTAAAAGCCATCAAATAATATAAAACATGCTACCATCCTAAAATCAACATTCGAGATCTTCTAGAGAAATCGAATTTTCCATCTGAGGTCGTTTCGACCAAATATGGGTCCCACACTAATATTTTCAATTTTTTTATCTTTCCAATCAATAGGTCGAAATGAGCCTGGGTGCATTGGGACACAAACCAAAGGTCTAAGTAGCCTAAAATAAATATTTCAAAGATGTTGGCCCATTCTGTTTATCCATCTATTGTACGGATCTAAAGATATCCACATAAATCCAAAATAAGGCTCTCGAAGCCATCAAAAACCACAATATTGCATAAATAGTATCAAAATGCATCGAAAACTATGTCAATCACCCTCTCACCCCAAAAATACCATAATACAAATACAGAAAGGGGTAAAATAGTTAAATCACATAAAATCATAAATTTCACATATTTCATCAAATTTTTAGATCATTACAATCTTCCAATTCTTCATCTTTCCTTTTCGACTTTCACAGGTAAAAATTAGAGTCTTTTTTGTTATAAAGAAAAAGAGGAACTTATGTTAACTTCTCTTTTAATATGGGTTACCAATTTTAATTTTTGTTGCTTAAAAATGAAATGGGGACTCAAGAAAAATTCTAATTTGTGGTATTTCTTCTCTTAATATGATTGATGTAAATTTGGTATCTTTTCAGAGTGAAATATGTTTTTTTATTGTGTTTATAGTTCGTGTTCCCAAAAATTGTTCTAAAATAGTCTAACTTGAATTTTAAATTTTTTTCAGATACATCTATTGTGACCAAATCCAGCAACTATTAATTTGTTGGTGTTTGTTGTGTTTTTTAAAGTTTTTGGTTGTTTGTATTTGTACAATGTTGTTATTGTTGGGTGTGTGTTGGACTATTGGGTTAGTGTGTTAGTCGTAAATATTGATGTTCGGGTGTGTGTTGGTGTTGGTGGTGTTGATTTGTTTGTGTTGTGTTGTTGATTTACTCTTATTTTTAGTAGATGACCCTTCTATTGCAACAGATGAGCCATTTTTTGCAACAGATAATTCATCTGTGAAAAAATAAAGCAATTATTCCAATAGATGACTCATCTGTTGCAATAAATGGGTCATCTATTGGATGAAATCCTTACAGTTATTCCAATAAATGACTGTCAGGACTTTTTATGTCTTCCAACAAATGAGTTATATGTTGCAACAAATGGGTAATCTATTAGAAGAATCTAAACAATATTAAAATTGTTTTATTTCTTCCAAAGATCACTCATATGTTGCAGGAATGATTGATCTATTGAAACAAATCAGTCATCTATTGCAACAGATGAATAATCTGTTAGAAGAAATCAAAATAGTATTGAAATTGTTTTTATTGTTTCCAACTGATCATTCATCTATTTCAAAAGATGAGTGATCTGTTGCAACATATCACTAACCAGTTGCAACGGATAAGTGATATGTTGGAACTATTATTTACTGTGTTGTACTTATTAGATATACCATTATATTTTTTTAATAATGCATAAATCAATTATAATTTTTAGTTTCCTCTTATTTTTAGATAATGTCTCCCAAAATAAAATAAAGTGAATCAAGTCCAATAAGGAAATAAGTCAAGTAGCTAGGCTACATTCACCACTATATGAACTTGTTGTACAAGTGATATCTCAATCAGAAGTAGAAGAAAAAGAAAATGAACATGAGGAAGAGGAAAGCTTCAAAAGAGATTTTGAATTTAGTTTAGAAAGCCAACATGATCCAAATGCTAATATTGATCCTAATAGCCCTTCCACTATAGAGTTTTTCAAAACCTTCAGTATTGATAGTTTTTCTATGAGAATGCAGTTTGATGGTGCCACAGATTTAACTGGTGATGGTGTGGTAAATTCAGTCATGGAAAAATCTTTTGATACCTTCAAAAAAAATACTTCAAGAATTAAAATTGGGTGCTTGTTTCAGGGACAACTGCATTGGGCAATATTTTGATTTGTCAGAAGACAATAATGCTCATTTTCAAATGACCATGGTTTATTGCCTCCTCAAACGTAGTTTATGTATGAAAATAAAGATAAGTTAGATCTGGTGTGAATCAATTACCATGTCATGACGGTTTGTTTTAGTTTGAAGGAGTTTGTCATAGTTACTGGACTAAAATACTATCCTCCTTCTTAACCTATACCTATTGTAACATAAAAAAAGCACCCTGCAAACCAAAAGGCAAGTCAAGTGATGGTGATGACTTGTTGTCCCTTGTTGGTCCAAGCTTCAAAAACATGAATTTGATAGAAGAGTTTAAAGGTAAAAGACTTTCAAAGAAGCACAAGCAATCATTGTGCTTAGTTTGGTTTGTATATAATATTATTTGCGTGAGAGACATTAACAACAACATACCACTTGGTTTAATAAAGATCTCTGGGGATCATGAGGCATTTAACAGATATCATTGGCGTCATGAAATGTTTAAATGACTGTTAAATATTTGTTAACTCCGTTAATGCCAAAGACAGTCAACTTATATGGCTTTCCATGAGCTTTCATGGTAAATATTTCTTTTTTATGTTTAATTTATTATTTATTGTATACTGCTCTTGATTTATTGGCATAATTTTATAAGTGTGGGAATTTGAAGCCATTTCTTACTCAGACAACAAATGAACTACAAAGAAGAATTTTTATTTCCAAGAATCCTGAGATGGTTGTCAGCCAAAAACGATTAAAAACAAGTAAAACTTCTTGATCTTTTCAACCCCCGAAGGAAGCAGTAAGTCTAATATAAATTAATAATTAGTTGAAATAATTTAATCATTATTCTAATATATGTACTAATTTATTTTAGATTGTGCATCAGTGGATTGTTTCGACTAATCAAGAGTTGAAGATGTCATTTCTTATTACTTTATGGTCTATGCAAACTTTATCGGAGCCTAAGGTAATTGATAGAATAGAAAAAGAATTGGTTGGAGAAACAACCATCAAAAGAAAAGCACTTTGGAAGGGTGAGATGTTGTTGTTGATGGTCGTCACGACCCGAACCAGGGCCTGGACGTGATGGGCATCTCAAGTCCCACGTGGACCGCAGATCACCCATTCACACCTAACCAAACAACACAATCTTCCTGATGTCGGATGAATTCCGAACATATAAAAAGATAAATTCAAGTAAAATTTAAAACATGTCTATCACCAACGACCAGTGACCATCCAAACAACGGACAAACATCGCCCAATATCCACAGTAATACAAATAAAGCCTTTTAAACAAATAACCAAAACCATTCTTCGTCGGGATATGTCCCCGACTCTGACAGATGACAATGAGAATGAAAATAATAATGTTAATGATAATGAAAGTATCTAAACACACAAATATAAGAATGAAAGTTGGTGAAATTCCTAAGCCTTCCTAGGAATAGGAGCTCACCACTTCACTACAACACAACGAACCGACGAACCAAGCCAACTGATCTAACTCTGCGCAGGAAGAGTACTTTTGCCTTCAGACCCTGCATCGCGTGGGGATACAGCATCCATAGATGGTTAGTGGGGTGAACACTAGCATGTAACTCAAGGATAAGGATAACATGATGCCATGATCAACAGTTCAAAACATTCAAAATCCAATGCACATAACTATATGCATATGCTTTGTCACACCCCTTTTTCGCCCGAAGGGTTCAAGATCAAAGGATTTTTCCAATTAAAGTGACGATATTGAATAGGTATTATCTTTATCATTTTTAGAGTCGCCACTTGGAATTGAGTTACGGTGTTCCAAGTCACCTTTTTGAATCCCTAATCAAAAGAAAATGACTCTTTTTATTGGTCTGCAAAAATAAAAGACCGGATAAGGAATTCTATTGACCGAGGGGAAGGTGTGAGGCACCCCTCGAGTCCCGCGGTTCAAGCACGGTCGCTTTTATTAACTTATCTTGACTTAAACTATTTTGATGATTATGTTTAAAGGACTAAATTGCTCATTTATAATATATTAAAACTATTTAAAACCTTTGTATTAAATTTGTGAAAAACTAAGTTTAGAAAAATATTTGTCAAGGTACATTACTGTATCCTTAAATTTTAAACGTCTCAAAAATGATGGGTACGCCGCATTCTTAATTAAGACAAAAAGTTTAAACGTACCTAAATTTGTCTAACTTTAAAGGCGTTATTATTTTCTAATAAACTCGTAATAATTCATCTATTAGAAATGCTACTTAACCTTAATAATAAATTTAAGCAAACTGTCGTTAAGGTGATTAGTAAATTTAACAAAAATAATTCTCAAAATTTATTAATGACAATGAAATGAAATAAAGTAATATAATAAAATAATAATAAATTAAATAGTGTTACAAATACAAAACTAACTTCATTATTTTAATTTTATTAAAAGCTTCAATTTCTATTTTAGTTAAATTAAAGTAAATCACAATTACACGTTATGAGACAAATCAAACATAAAATCACAGAAAGTATACTAATGATACTTATGAAAATTTGAATTTTTATAACTGGTAAAAGTATTTCGAAAAGTAATAAGTTTAACAAAAAAAAAGAAAAAAAATTAAACTGAGAATAATAACTACAATAAATTCTCTCATGATCTTCTAAAATAAACAGGTAAAGGAGAATTATTTATTTTTTAGTATTAAACGAAAAGGGAAGTTGGTAGAGTAATTTAAAAAAAAACAAATAAAATAAACAAACAAAAAAAAGGAGATGTGCATGAAATCGAATGTGGATATGGCAGTGTATCCATTCTAATTTTTACTCCTAAAGCCTTCTCTTTTTTTTAATTAAAATATAATCTTTTATATAATTCACTAAAAACAAAACTTAAAATTAAATAAAGATAAAACAAAAAATTGATACTTTTAAAAGAAAACGTTAATTTTTTTTATATCTAGAAATTTCAATATCTAGCATTAACAAAAACAAATTAAATCACCAAGGAGATAAGAAGACAATTCACAAACATAATAATAAAAAATCACTGTTAAACTGGTTAAGCATACATTTTTTTATTTAATACAGTAAATAAATAACATCATATGTTAAACTATGGAATCATTAACATAACTTTGAACATGATTCGATTCACTACAAAAATCATACTATAAATAATACAAAACCGAATAAGAACCTGTTGATAAACTAAGGAAGAAACTTGAACGTCGTCACCAAAAAATCAAACGAAAATCCAAATTCAACTTCACCCGTGTGTTTCTTCTTCCTCTTCTTTTCCCTACTGTTTTCTTTCTTTTTACTATTGTTTTTTCTCTTTTTCTTTTTTTTTTCTTTTTTTTCCAAACTTCTTCTGTTTGATGTTTTCTCTAGTTTCTGATGTTTTTTGGTTTTCACTATCTATTTTTTTTCTCTTTCTGTGTCTGAGTTTGATACAGTGTTTTAATAATGATAGTATACGTTCCATCTGTGGAAGGAAGGTAGGAGTCCTTTAAGTACAGGGATTTGGGGGAAACAGTTATCTTTTGGGGGGGAAAGTTTAATTGACACATAAGGGGATTTTTTTTTTTGAATTTTGAAATATAATAATTAATTTTTCTTTTCTTTTTTTTAAATAGAAGACAATAATAATAACAAATAAAAATAATGATAATAATAAATATAATAATAACTAATTAATTTTATATTTAAGAAAAATACAATAAAATTTACAAATAGTCAAAATAAATAAAATAATATTAAAACTACTAATTTATTTAAAATTTTAGAAAAGAAAATATTTTAAATTTTTATATTACTTTTAAAATTAGAAAAAATATAAACAAAATATCTCAAAATTAACTTTATTTAGTTATTTACTTTTTTAACGAAAAATTTATTAAAATAAAATAAGAATTTAAATAATATCATACCAAATATAAATATTTAATATCGAAAAATATATATATTAAATTCGGGAGGGTCAAAAATTACGTGTCTATATTTTGCCCCTCTTCGTGTGAAATCTCGGAGAGTTTTCATACAAAGAAGTAGACAAGATATGATTTTTGACCCTCCAATTATTTAAAAGTTAAGGATAAAAAAAAAAGGAAAAATATGACCGAGTCTTGATTTTGGACCTCCTACCTCTACCGGGCTATAAGGGAATCAGGTCACGAGTAGTTCAAAGGTAACATGGTGAGAGAAAAAGTTAAAGTTGAGTGAGATTTTATCGAGTTTTTTGTTGACGACTTCTGCCTTTTACATTCAAATGACTAACAAAAAATGAAAAATACAAATGAAAATTGTAATCTCTAGAATCTTGATTCTACTCTTCGCGACTTGATTTTGAAAATTTACCCTATTCTTCAGGCGGGCTCCTGACTTGTTATTTCTTCACCTTGTTCTTCAAGCGGGCTCCAATTCCGCTTGAATTACCAAAACAAGGAAGTATGTCTCAATGCCACTTGAATTACCCAACCAAGGAAGTGCGTCTCCTTACCAATGTCGCTTGAATTACCAAATCAAGGAAGTGCGTTTCCTTATCGATGCCGCTTGAATTACCCAAACATGGAAGTGCGTTTACCCAAAATAAGGAAATGCGTCTCCTAATAAATATCTCTTTAATTACCCAAACAAGGAAGTGCGTCTCCTTACAAATGTTACTTGAATTGTCCAATCAAGGAAGTGTGTCTCCTTACAAATGTTGCTTGAATTACCCAAACAAGGAAGTGTATATCCTTACCAATACCGCTTGAATTACCCAAATTAGGAAGTGTGTCTCCTTACAAATGCCTCTTGAATTACCCAAATCAGGAAGTGCGTCTCCTTACAAATGCCGCTTAAATTACCCAAATCAGGAAGTGTGTCTCCTTACAAATATTGCTTGAATTGTCCAAACAAAGAAGTGTGACTCTTTACAAATGTCGCTTGAATTACCAAACAAGGAAATGCGTCTCCCCACAAATGTTGCTTGAATTACAAAACAAGGAAGTGTGTCTCCTTACAAATATTGCTTGAATTACCAAACAAGGAAGTGTGTCTTCTTACAAATGTTGCTTGAATTACCAAACAAGGAAGTGTGTATCCTTACAAATTCCGCTTGAATTACTGAACAAGAAAATGCATCTCCTCACAAATGTTGCCTGAATTACCAAACAAGGAAGTGCGTCTCCTTACAAATGTTGCTTGAATTACCAAACAAGGAAGTGCATCTCCCCATGAATTCCACTATGAGAAATTACGGCCTTTGATGTTTAGGCTTCGAAATCATTGATTTGAAGGTAACATGTGTTCTTGAATAATGAACTAACTACAAGAATCATGATCGACGTCAACGAAAACTCGAATAGAAATTTACTTCAACACTCGATTTACAACTCTTTTTTTTCTTCAACTTGTTCTTCAGGCGATCTCCTGGATTTTCTTTTCTAATTTTTCAAAATATTTTTCTGAACTCAAAATAAAAGGTGAAACATAAAAATAACATCCCATTCTTCAGGAGGGTCCTGGACATAAAATAAATTTATATTCTTCAGAAGGGTCCTGTCCCATTCTTCAGGAGGATCCTGATCATAAAAAATAAATTTTCATTCTTCAGGAGGGTCCTGTCCCATTCTTCAGGAGGGTCCTGAGCAGAAAGTAAAATTCAATAAACATGAACAAAAAATTTTCCCCAGTTTGTACTAGAAAATTTTGTGAGCATCATCTGATTACAGTTTTTGAAAAGTACAAAAAAAGTGTGAATCAAAGCCCTGCTAAAGAAATGCGTCTCGTAAGAGTAAAACTGATGACCAAAATTAGGAAGTGTGTCTCCTAAGAGTTAAATCGAAGGACTCGACTAGAAAGTGTGTCTTCTAAGAGTGATGGTTCAAGTTAGAAAGTGCTTCACCTAACAAATTAAAACTGACTTATTCAGACTAGGAAGAGCGTCTCCTAGGAGTTACATGAAATGACTCGACTAGAAAGTGCATCTTTTAGGAGTGAATGTTCAAGTTAGGAAGTGTTTCACCTAACAAATGAAAATTGACTTATTCAGACTAAGAAGTGCGTCTCCTAGGGGTTAAATGAAATGATTCAACTAGAAAGTGCATCTTCTAGGAGTGATGGTTCAAGTTAGGAAGTGCATCACCTAACAAATGAGACTTGAATTATCCAGATTAGGAAGCGTGTCTCCTAGGAGTTGAATTTTTACCATAATTTGATTATCAAACCTTTGCAACAACACTGCTTCCTGCACTTGTGGAAATGAGGCATTGCAACCCTTGATATTTATACTCTAAAGTTCTTGATTTGAAAGTAACATATTTCCTGTTTCATCAAAGAAAATTTGTGAGTTCAAAAACATGGTGGAAGGTTTTTGTCTTTAGCTTTCGTGGCAATCACTCTTACCCTCGTCATATTTAACCTTGCTTCCAACCATTAGCATCCTTCACCAACTTGATGCATCATTAACCCAAACTCATATTATCAAAAGTGACTTTGAAACAAACACAGTATTTCTGCTTTGCCATGCTCCTCAAATAAACCCTTTGAACCCTGGTATTTCCATGAGTTCCCAGACTCGTCTGTTGAAAATACTTCTGCATGCCTTATTTCGGCTCATAATCATGTCTTTTTCACGTGTTTGCTTTTTATCTTGCTTTGTGCAATTGAAGAAGTTGGTAGTAAGTTTTGAGATCATTTCTCACTTGTTTTTAAATGGACTTGACTCAAGGACACGAGAAAAATGACAATGATAAAAAAAAATTGAATAACTGACTCAAGAAAAAAAATAGAAATATAGAGAAGGAAGAAAAGACAATGAATGTCCCTTTCCCAAAAAAAAAGAAAAATTTATTTGAAAATGATAGTCAACTCTAATGATTATGACATACATTTTGAATTAAACAACCTGATCTACCCACACTAATCATTACAACTCTTGTTCACTCATTGAGTTTGAAATGGAATCAATCTTGAATATGTTCCCTCTAGATCACAATTCTCATTCAGCTAGTGGCACCTTAATGGGTTTTTGCCAACGCCTATCTCATTTTCATTTCTTTCTCAGCTCACTTTCGCCTTATGGTGCCCAAAAGGGTTTTTACCAATAAGACTCTCTCATTTTTACTCATTCATTTTTTCATTTTTTTGTCTTTTTTAAAAAAAAATAATGCCCAAATACGAAACATCATGTACCCATAACATGTATAGCCTTGACATTCTCAAAGATCGATCTGAAGGTCTTTCTTTGGTTGTAACTTGGCTTTTGGAAAGGGTTAGAAATAAAGGTCGGCATGAGGCTCAAAAATTTACATAACATTAGGTGAAACATACAACTTTTGGAATCAATTTTTTTTAAGGAAATAAACTTTGCCCCAGTTTCATTTTATTCTGGGTAATTTGAATTTTCTTTTGGTTGGACCGAACCCCAGAGTAGGGCTGCCTACGTATCTTGTCACAACAAGAATCAGGTCAAACGTAGTTCAGGCCTTTTGTTCTTTTGCTTGATTTTTTTTCTTGACTTTTCTCTCTTTTTCTTTTTTTTAGAGAGAGATATATTTTTCCCAATTCCATTTTTTCTTGACACTTTTCTGACTCTATTCTTTTTCTTGACAATTTTTTTTTGAATTTTTTTTCAGACCATTTTGATTCCAAAAGAGGGATATAAAAGAAATAAAACAAAAGCTCAAAAGGGATAACAAAGGATGACACAACATTTGGATAGCAGAATGAAATGCCTTCGTCATATCAATCATTAAAATGCAAGTACATAACATGCAATCTAGGAATGGAACATGAAGATCATACGCATCTTTTCAATATTGACCGTGACTAAGCACATGCACGTGTGTCACTTCTTTTAAACTTTTAAATCATACAGGTCTACTTGTATTGTACTTTTCTCACAACAGATGACTTTTTTTTAAGCTAACTTCCTTTTGTTTCTTCTGACAATAGAAACTATATATCCTCTGGTTGATCTCATTCAAAAATGCTTGAGTTGAATCTTCTCATTGAAGATCAAGTCATATTTTATTCGTAAAGTGATTGCCTCAAAATATTCAAGTGAGGATGTAACTAGGTTCCCAAAATATCTCAACACTTTACTTATTTTTCTTATACATTTTTTTCAACTCTAGGTTCTTGATCGAATGTTTCAACATTAGATTGGGTTTTAAGATCTGGCTGGAAATTCAACATGCTTATCATATTACCAGAATCACCATAGAAAGAGCTCTTTGAAGAAAAAAAAAAAGACAATATATATTAAGAAATAAAAACAAAAGGGACACATATTTTGTTGACAGAAAGATAGAAGGGTTTGAACAAAAATGACGATAAGAAAATCAGACAAGAAAGGTCCTAAACTACAACCCTAAAATAATTTGGATAACAGAAAAGAAAATAAAACAAACTACTAGACCTCTCCCTAGTAGGGAGAGGGGTGACTTCTCAATTGCTCAGCTTGACAACTTAGCCACTGATTTGCATATCAACATGACTAAAAATTCCACCACAATCTATATCCTGCACCATAATTAATTTATCTTGAATCATTCTTTCTATTTATCTTTTCAAAGCACGAATATCTTCAGTACCATAACCCTAAACATCAGAATGATACGCACATCGTGCATTAGGATCAAAATTTCTTGAATGGGGATTAAGAGTGTGCCCAAGGAGAGGAGTAATTATGCCCTCCTGTACCAATCTCTGAAATAAATTGGCATATGACTCTCCAATTGTTGTGAAGCTATCTCTCGACTTCTGCCTCATTTTATTATTTAGTTTGGATCAAAAATCGGGCCTAGAAGGGCTTTGGTATATTTGTGGAATTGGAGGATGACTCTGAGGAGTTGGTGTGCACCATTGTGGGTAAAATGGTGGTTGAACATGTGATTGTGCATTATACATTAGATATGAATATGGGGGACTGGAGTATAATGGACTTTGGAGGTGATTATGTAGAGCTTGGGAATGAACTTGGGCTTGAGCCTGAGAGTGATGATGACGTGGTCTTCTTGACCGCTCCCGCTGTCCAACTACAATAGTAGATGCATCTTCCTTATTCTTATTCTCCCCAACACTTTCTAAACCTTTTTGAATTACTTGAGTAGTTGCTTTTAATATTGCAAAACTCATAATGCGACCTAACTTAATTTCATCCTTTATCATGTCTCCCATTTTGAGGACCTCAATAAATGGCTTGCCTAATGCAGGTAACAAATGTTGATAATATGTTTCATTCTGCGCTTGAATAAACACCTCCACTATCTTGATTTCTTCATTGGCGGTTTTACCCTAGCCGCTTGTTCACGCCATCTAATTGCATACTCCCTGAAATTTTTATTGTTCTTCTTCTTCATATTAGTCAGGGATTTCTCATCAGGAATCAGCTAGACATTGTACTAAAATTGTTGCATGAATTCATTGGCCAAGTCATCCCAACTACTCCATTTGTCAATGTCTTGATCCACAAATCACTCTGAGGCTAAACTCGAAAGGCTCTCACCGAAATAAGCCATGAGTAATTCTTCTTTACCTCCGGCACATCTTAATTGGTTACAATAATGCCTCAAGTGTTCCACTGGATCACTGTGCCCTTCATATTTGTCAAATTTGGGCATTTTGAACCCTAAGGTAAATGGACATCCGGAAACATAAACAAATCTTTGTATGAAATACTTTTTGGTCCTCCTAATCCTTGCATATTTCTCATACTCTACTCCAAGCTTCTTACTTTCCTAGTCATCTCCTCTTGTTCCTCATTCTTAACAATCTTCTCAATCACAATAGGAGAATCGTGTTAATGAGCATGATATTGTGGATTTTGAGGTTTGAAAGTCATTTCAGGAGAATATAACGGATCATGACTTGGTTCCCCCATATTCTTTGGTATTGTCGGTTGAGAACCCACAGTAGCTGGTGCTATAGAAGTAAAAAGCAAATTATTTGTGACAGCCGGATTTGGTGGGCGCATGGTAGAATTACCAGCAACACCAGACATATTAGCAAATGGGTTGAATCCTGGTGGGTAAAATGGATCACTAGTTTGAGTTGGAGCAGGATTTGGATCATTCGAAGTCGAAAGTCTAGGGATTGAAGAAGGCGGGGCTTGTCCATTCAACCAAGCTTGTTACATCTATGCCATCTGTTGTTTCAATAACTTAAGTTCTTCCACTGATGCTACTTCCTGCGAAATCAACTGATTTTGATCTTCTTCACTGCCAGACCTTATACCTTCTCTGCAGGTCATTTTTCTTCTTCCCTTGTACCTGGTGTTGTACGGATGTGATGCCAGTTTAAACCACAAACCAACCACCAATTACTTTATCTTTCTATTATAAAGTAGCAAACAAGTAAGTGTTATATATTCAACATATTATAATCCCACGTTATGTGTCATGCTTCTATATGCATTTTCCAACCTATCATGTAAGGCTTTGTGTTTCATCCCGGATTTTTTAGGCATACTTTTCAAAAGTTATGATCAAACCCTTTGGAGGGTTGCCTACGTATCATGACAGTACATGAATCAGATCTTGCATAGTTTGGGAAAAATTGGATATACAAAGAAACATATCCCTTTTTTTTAATAATTTGAATAATGAGAAACAATTTATTATTATTATTTATGAATTTATAAAAAAAAAAATATTTTTTTTTGCATTTTTTTTAATTTAGAAGGAAAGACAATCATTTTTTAAAGATCACCGAATCCATTGAGGACTGCCTACGTATCTCAATAAAATGAGAATCAGGTGTGCGTAGTTCTTGAAAATTATATCGTACAAAATTTAGCCTCAAGACCCCTAAAGGTTCAGGGCTATTAAGATTTATATTTTTTGTAAAAACTTAGTCTCATGATCCCTAAAGATTCAGGGCTATTAAGATTTATATATATTTTTTTATTTTGTAAAATTTAGCCTCATGATCCCTAAAGATTCTGGGCTATTAAGATATATATATATATAAATTGAACTTGAGAATAAGAAAAATAATTATGAAAGTAATCATATTTTCAAAACATTCCCCAATAAATCTATGAATAATTTTTCAAAAGATAGGGTCGTACCCCGAAAAAGGGCTTCCTACGTATCTCAATTAAGAGTGAGAATCAAACCCTCGTAGTTCATGACGACTGTAAAACTATGGTACTAAAATTTTTCCTTTCTTTAAAAAAAATAAAAATTTTCTTTGTAAAATGATTCACTAAATGTGGGGATAAATTAATCTCTTGCATTTTAAAGTCGTCTAAAGTCGGTCAACAAACAAATAGCCTTCCAAACAAATGTCAAAGAGCACGTAGGATGCACATGTTGGTCTTTATAAAGTAGGTCACCTGTCCTAGACAAACGCGGCCCCTGTGCCTAGTGCTGCTAAATCAAATGCATATGATGCAAATAAAACGGCACCTAATAGGGATATAACCAGATTCTGAGTTTTCAGTTCTTCTAAGTTTAAGCCAAATAGGGATAGGTGTCTAGACTGGCTTACCCGAGCGGACACTCGAGCCGGGAAGGGATAACTTGGTCGGTAGCAGGGAAACACCGCCTTTGTTGCCGATCCGAACCCCGCCTATATGTGTGACTATAATCCTTCACTAAGTACCTTGACACTCCGGCTATCTCAAAAAAAAAAGTAGGATGCATACGCTGCATTCCTTTTATCCTATTTCAGAGACATAGGGGGGTGCGCAAACAATATGTAATACAGTTCAATCAATATCAAAGCTATAAATAAGAGACAAGTAGCACATAAGGCCAACAAACACACTATCAACAATAATTAAAGCAAGTATATAAGTTAATATAAAAAGCTCGAATTCTTATTATTCCCCAGCAGAGTCGTCAGAGATGTCACACCCCTTTTTCGCCCAAAGGGTTCGAGATCGAAGGGTTTTTCCAATTAAAGTGACGATATTGAATAGGAATTAGCTTTATCATTTTCAGAGTCGCCACTTGGAATTGAGTTACGGTGTTCCAAGTCACCTTTTTGAATCCCTAATCAAAAGGAAATAACTCTTTTTATTGGTCTGCAAAAACAGAAGACCGGGTAAGGAATTCTGTTGACCGAGGAGAAGGTGTGAGGCACCCCCCGAGTCCCGTGGTTCAAGCACGATCGCTTTTATTAACTTATCTTGACTTAAACTATTTTGATAATTATGTTTAAAGGCCTAAATTGCTCATTTATAATATATTAAAACTATTTAAAACTTTTGTATTAAATTTGTGAAAAACTAAGTTTAGAAAAATATTTGTCAAGGTACATTACTGTATCCTTAAATTTTAAATGTCTCAAAATGATGCGTACGCCGCATTCTTAATTAAGACAAAAAGTTTAAACGTACCTAAATTTGTCTAACTTTAAAGACATTATTATTTTCTTATAAACTCGTAATAATTCATCTATTCGAAATGCTACTTAACCTTAATAATAAATTTAAGCAAAATGTCATTAGGGTGATTAGTAAATTTAGCAAAAATAATTCTCCAAATTTATTAATGACAACGAAATAAAATATAGTAATATAATAAAATAATAATAATAATAATAATAAATTAAATAGTGTTACAAATACAAAACTAACTACATTATTTTAATTTTATTAAAAGCTTCAATTTCTATTTTATTTAAATTAAAGTAAATCCCAATTATACGTTATGAGACAAATCAAACATAAATTCACAGAAAGTATACTAATGATACTTATGAAAATTTGAATTTTTATAACTGGTAAAAGTATTTCGAAAGTATACCAATTATACCCTCAACCCATGTTTTCAAGATATACATAAATATCTCATGAATAATGCTTTAAACCATATGGTTTAACAAATTAACAATGAGGGAAGAGTAACAGGCGTGAAACACCCAAGATTACGGAGAGAATTCGACCCTTGAAGCTCTACTTGACCCACTTCTTGAAAACCCTAAGTAGGCTGCTTGAGAGAATTTATGAGATCTTTCGGAAGAGTTTGAGTGAGTTACAATGGTAATAGGATCCCCAATAGGTTTTTAGGTCGTGGGTTACAATTAGGGTAGAGGGGAAATGTCCAAAGTGCCCTTAATGAAATGACTAAAAATTTGTCGTCAGTGATTATGGGTCAATATACGACTCGTATAGACATATTACGAATTATCACAAGGAGTCGTAGTCAAGACAGAACCACCAAAACCCTATACTAGTCTGGCTATGATTCATTCTACTAACTCATAACCACACTTAACGACTCGTAACTACTTCTCGTACTCAAGACAGCAACAATTTCTATTGAAATATTGGACACTCTACGATTGGGACATAACGACTTGTCATGAGTCTTTACAACTCGTGACCTTAAGTTGTAATGAAGACAGTGTCTTGGGCCAACCTTTTTGGACACCTTACGACTTGGTCCTTACGACCCATAAGAATTCTTAACTATTAGTTAGAGCCACTCGTACTCAGAGCAAAATAATAAGCCACTTATTCTGATTAAGTTATGACCAAATCCCTACGACCCGTCATGAATCGCTACAACTCGTCAGGGGAGTCGTAGTCAGGACAGTGAGGATAAAATTTTAGAATTTTTTTCAAGGATCAAAACTCGGGGTGTTACATAATCCCCCTCCTTAGGATCATCCGTCCTCGAATGATAGGACAAGGCATTTATTAGCATGATTTGACTTCACATACCATTACTCTTACCTTTAACAAAGACAGAAAACAAATATGCCAAGGAAATGACCATTTCCTTTAACAAACTAAAAAAACAAAGATATTAAGGAATACACATACCTCAAGCACGATTATTCGGAATAGGAAACAAGAATAGGTACTTGGACTTCATGTCCTCCTCGGCTTCCCAATTAGCTTCCTCAACCTTTTGTTTCCTCCAAAGGACCTTTACCAAAGCCATGTCCTTTTTCCACAACCGAGGGACTTCCCGATCCAAAATCTCAATCGGGACCTCCTCGTAGGACAAGAAATCCAAAATAACTAACTCCTCCAAGGTAACAACCGCCTAAGGATCATCCACGCACTTCCTCGGCATCAAAATATGAAACACAGGATGAATGGAGCTCAAACTAGAAGTCAACTCTAATTCATATACAATATTACCGACCCTCTTCAAAACCAAGTACGGACCGAACTAATGGGGACTGAGCTTTCCCTTCTTGCCAAATTGCATCACTTTCTTCATGGGGGACACCTTTATAAACACCCAATCACCAATACTAAACTCTAACTCCCTTTGCCTCACATATGCATAGGATTTTTGTCGACTTTGGGTGGCCTTAAGTCTAGCCCGAATCACCTTCACAATCTCCTCAATGAACAACTTGGAGTAATCCTCAGAAGAGAAATTAGTCCTCACTGGTAAGAAGTGAACAGACTTAGTCATCCTATCCATGATGACCCAAATTGAATCAAATTATTGGCGAGACCGCAGGAGACGGGTAACAAAATCCATATTAATTACTTCTCATCATCATACTGGCAGTTCAATCTCTTGACTCAACCCACTGGGCCTCGGGTGCTCTACCTTCACTTGCTGACACACCATGCACTTAGCCACAAAATTGGTTGCATCCTTCTTCATATTATTCCACCAATAAATTTCCTTAAGATCATGATACATTTTTGTCAAACCAAGATGAATAGTACAACGCGACTCGTGTGCTTCGGCCAAAATTCTTCCTCGTAGCCCATCAACATTAGGAACACATAATTTGCCTTGGCACCTCAAGATACCATCACCACCAATTTCAAAAACCATCACTTTTTGCCAACCTACATCATTCTTGATTTGCTCTAGAATAGGATCCAACACTTGCTTCTCCTTTACTTTATCTCTAAGAGATGACCTTGCCACCTCTTGAATAATCATACTACTATCCTTGGAATCTAAGAGATGAACTTTGAGATTTGCCAAATGGTGAATATCCTTCACCAAATCTTGTTTTTCCTCATCCACATGGGACAAGCTTCCTATGGACAACCTGCTAAGAGCATCAGCAACCATGTTAGCTTTACCTGGATGATAGTGAAGACATATCATAGTCTTTGAGCGACTCGAGTTATCTCCTTTGCCTGAGATTCAATTATTTCTGAGTAAAATACGTATTGCAGACTCTTATGATCAAAATAAATATCAACATGGACCACATACAAATAATACCGCCAGATCATTAATGCAAATATTATGGCCAATAATTCCAAATCCTGGGTTGGATAATTCTTCTCACGAACTTTAAACTGTCTAGAAGCACAAGCAACCACCTTGTCATGTTTCATCAAAATAGCCTAGTCCCTCCTGGGATGCATCCAAATAGACAACAAAACCATCAGTGCCTTCAGGTAGAGTCAAGACCAGAGTTGAAGTCAACTTATCCTTTAGCTTCTCAAAACTACCCTCGCAAGCATCAAACTACAAGAATTTCACCTTCTTCTGAGTCAACTTAGTCAATGAGGAAGAAATAGAAGAGAAACTTTCCACAAACCTTCTATAATAATCGGCTAAACCTAGGAAGCTCTAAATGTCAGTTGGAGTCGTGGATCTAGGCCATTTCTTAACTATCGTGGCCTTTTATGGATCCACTGTGATCCCCTAACTAGAAACAACATGACCCAAATAAGTCACAGCATTTAAACAGAACTCACACTTAGAGAATTTTGCATACAGACATTGATCATTTAGGGTCTGTAACACAAGGCAGAGGTGATCGAGTTGATTTGCCTTACACTTTGAATACATCGAAATATCATCGATAAATACAATGATAAAAAAATCTAAGAACTGATGGAAAACCCAATTCATAAGGTCTATAAATGTCTTCGGGAATTAGTTAAACCAAAGGATATTACCAAAAAACTCAAAGTAACCATACTGGGTTCGGAAGGAAGTCTTAGGGATATCCACTTCGCTAATCCTTAACTAATGATAACCCAACCAAAGATCAGTCTTAGAAAAGAACTTAGAACTCTGAAGCTCATCAAACAGATAATCAATCCTTAGAAGGGGATACTTATTCTTCATTGTCACCTTATTGAATTGGCGGTAATTAATACACATTCAAAGGGAACCATCCTTCTTACGCATAAAAAGAATGGGAGCACCCCATGGAGACACATTGAGGTGAATAAAACCCTTATCCAAAGGATCTTTAACCTACTCCTTAAGTTCTTTCAACTCAGCTGAAATCATTATGTAAGGAGGGATAGAAATAGGATGATTGTTCATGAAATGATCAGTCCCAAAATCAATTTCCCTATTGGGAGGCTCACCAGAAAGATCGTTTGGGAATACCACGGGGAATTCACAGACCACAGGGACAGTCTGCAAAGAAGGACCTTTAGATCTAGAATCCTTAACATGTACTAAGAGATAGAGGTACAATTTAGAAACCAATTTCTGGTCTCTAAGATATAAAATAAACCTTCCCTTAGGCACTATGGAACTACCTTCCCACTGGATCACCGAATCATTAGGGAAATAGAAACTGACCCTATAGGTCTAATAATTAAGAGACGCATAGCATGAATGCAACCAATCCATCCCTAAATTATATCAAATTCTAACATGTCCAACTCTATCAGATCCACCAAGGTGTCTCCCTACAATGGACCAATATCACACAACCCCTATAGACTCTTTTTCCCATAATAGAGTCACCCACTAGGGTGGGCACAAAGAAAGTGTCTGAAATATATTTAGGATCAAAACCAAATGGATTGACAGATAAGGGTTATATAAGAGAGAGTAGACCCAGGATCAAGTAGATAATATACATCCTAAGAAAAGAGTTCAAGCATACCAGTAACAACACTGAGGTACGCCTCAGAATCTTGGTGAGTAGGAAGAGCATACAGAAGGTTCCAACCAGAGGCGGAGACAGAAGTAGAAGTATCACCCTATGGTGCGAAAGCTGATGAAGTAGTAACAGGAATATTATTTGCTCTAGAAGCAACCTTAGAAGGACAATCCCTCTGCAAATAACCAATCTGAACATATTTAAAGCACTTGTTCCTCCTTTCTTCACAAACACCATGGTGCACCAAACCACAAATATGCAAGGAGGATACGAGGGAGCCGACTGAGCGCCACTAGCCTGAGTTCCTAGTGCTCTAACCCACTATCATGTTGAGAACGACGATCACTCGACTATTTTGGATAAGGTCCACTAGCTGTAGAATAGGAACCAAAATTGCCCCACTTCTTTTTAGACCATTTTCCACCATGTGTACCATCCTATTATTGACCTTTACCCTGATCCGAATAGCAAAACTTCTTATTCTGCCTTTTACTCATTTCTGCTTGCTTCTTTTTTTCTTCTTCTACTTCTTACATATACACTACAAGCCTAGAAATGTCCATGTCCTTGTTTAACAAAGCAACCTTGCTCTCCAAGATGAACTCATGGTATAACCCAAAAGTAAACTTCCTCATTCTAGACCTCTTGCTAGATACCAATTTGGGAGAATAACGTGACAGCAGATGAAATTTTGAGGCATATTCCTTTACTGACATCCTGCCTTGCTTCAAGTTCACGAACTCCTCGGCTTTTGCCTCCCTCAACTCCTAAGGAAAGAAGTGATAAAATAAAGCACTAGATAAATATCCCATAAGGCAGACTCAGTATCATCACCCCAAGACTATTCTCACTCTTTATACCATTAGTATGCCATATTCTTCAACTAATAAGTTATAAACTCTACTTCTTCTACATCAGAAACACGCATTACACGAAAGATCTTTTCCGTTTCATCAATGAAATTTTATGGATCTTCCTTAACCCTAGAACCAGTGAAAATAGGAAGACTGAACCTCATAAATTGGCTAACTCTAGTGGCCATAAATAATGGAGCAATAGAATTAAGACGCTCAGTCTGGGAGGCCACCAATAAGGTAAACAAATAAATCAGCTGGCAAAACTCAGTATTAGATAAGCCATCTTGGGGTGCCTGAGGAGGGATAGGAGGAACTGGTGGATATCCCTTGGGGCAATCAGAAGTAGCGACCCTAGACCGGGTTTGACTCTTGGAGTTGGATGAGCTCCATCCACATTGACGGGGTGTCTCACCCAAATTTCAATGGGGTGTTCAAAATTTGTTCGAAGTCCGATATATGCAAACAAACTATGCGACCAAATTGAATTCGACATTCAGAGGCATTTGCAAAGTTGAATTTTTAAAAAGACATCATTTTCACAGTTGACCCCCAAAACCCAAAATCATAATTTTCTAAATCGAGGACCAAAATGAGCTTTAAAAGCCGTAATATCATACCAAACATGCTACCATTCTAAAGTAGATATTTTGGATCTTTTAGAGAGATCAAATTTTCCATCTGAGGTCGTTTTGACCAAATGTGGGTCCCACACTCATATTTCTAAATTTTCCAATTTTTTAACTAATAGGTCGAAATGAGATCGGGTGCATCGAGACCCAAACCAAAGGTCTACCTAGCCTAAAATTAATATTTTAAAGTTTTTGGCATAGTCTATTTAGCCAACCATTACATGGATCAAAAGATATCCACATAAGTCCAAAATAAGGCTCTCGAAGCCATAAAAAATCACAATATCGCATAAATGCATCGAAAACTGTGTAAATCATCCACACGCCCAAGAAATACCATAATACAATTATGGGAAGGGCCAAAATAGTTTAATTACATAAAATCACAAATTTCACATATTTCATCAAATTTTTAGGTCATTACATGCTTTGAGTTCTTCATCTTTCCTTTTCGACATTCACAGGTAAAAATTAGGGTTTTTTAGGTACGAAGAAACATAGGAACTTGCGTTAACTTATTTTATATTATGGGTTCAGCATTTTAATATTTGTTTCTTAAAAATAAAATAGGGACTCAAGAAAATCCTAATTTATGGTATTTCTTCTCTAAATATGATTGATGTAAATATGGTATCTTTTCAGAGTGAAATATTATTTTTTTATTATTACTATAGTTTGTGTTCCCAAACATTTTGTAAAAATAGCAAAACTTGAATTTTAAATTTTTTCAGAGACCTCTATTGTGACCAAATCCAACAATTGTTGATTTTTTGGTGTTTGTTGTGCTTTTTAAAGTTTTTTATTGTTTATATTTGTACAATGTTGTTGTTGTTGGGTGTGTGTTGGACTATTGGGTTAGTGTGTTGGTGGTAAATGTTGATATTCTTGGTGTGTGTGTGTTCGTGTCGGTGTTGGAGGTGTTGATTTATTTGTGTTGTGTTAATTATTTCCTCTAATTTTTTCAATAGATGACCCTTTTGTTGCAATAGATGAGACATTTATTACAACAGATAGTTCATCTATAGATAAAATAAAGAAATTATTCCAATAGATGGGTCATTTGTTAGATGAAATCCTTACAAATGAGTAATCTATTAGAAGAATATAAACAATATTAAAACTATTTTATTTCTTCTAACAGATCACTCATATATTGCAAGAATGATTGATCTATTGCAACAAATCAATCATCTATTGCAACAGGTGGATAATCTGTTAGAAGAAATCAAAATAGTATTGAATTTGTTTTTATTTTTTCCAATAGATCTCTCATCTATTACAACAGATGAGTGATCTGTTGCAACATATCGCTAACCCATTGCAATAGATGAGTGATGTGTCAGAACTATTAATTTACGGTGTCGTACTTATTAGATTTACTTTATCATTTTTTAATAATGCATAAGTCAATTATAACTTTTAGTTTTCTCTTATTTTTAGATAATATGTCTCCCAAAATAAAAGAAAGTGAATCAATTCCAAGTAAATAAATAAGTCAAGTAGCCATGATACATTCACCACGATATGAACGTGTTGTACAAGCGATATCTCAATCAGAAGTAGAAGAAAAAAATGAACATGAAGAAGAGGAAAGATTCAAAATAGATGATGAATTTAGTTCAGAAAGTCTGCATGATCCAAATGCTAATATTGATCCTAATATCCCTTTCACTGAAGAGTTTGTCAAAACCTTCAATATTGATAGTTTTCCTTTGAGAATGCAACGTGATAGTGCCACAAATTTAACTGGTGATTGTGTGGTAAATTCAGCCATGGAAAATCTTTTGATACCTTCAAAAAAATACTTTGAGAATAAAAATTGGATACTTATTTTAGGGACAGCTGCTTTGGGCAATATTTTGATTTGTCAGAGGACAATAATGCTCGTTTTCAAATGGCTTTGGTGTATTATCTTCTTAAATGTAGGTTTATGTATGATAATAAAGATATGATAGATGGGGTGTAAATCAATTACCATGGCATGCCAGTTGGTTTTGGTTTGAAGGAGTTTTCCATAGTTACTAGACTAAAATACTTTCCTTCTTCTCAACCTATACATATTGTAACAAAAATATGAGTGATAGTTTAGAAGAAATATCCCTGATGTCAGATAAATTTCAAACATATAACAATATAAATTCAAGGAAAATTTAAAACATGTCTTTTACCAACGATCGGAGACTGGCCAAAAAACCGACAAACATCTCCCAATATCCACAGTAATCCAAACAAAGCATCCTAGTCAAATAACCAAAATCAGTCTTGGTCAGGACATGTCCCTGACTTTGACAGATGACAATGAGAATAAAAATAATAATGTTAATGATAATGAAAATATCTAACAATTCAAATCTAAGAATGTAAGCTGGTGAAATGCCTAAGCCTTTTGAGGAATGGGAGCTCACCACTTCACCATAACACAATGAACTGACAAACTAAGCCGACCGACCTAACTCTGTGCATAAAAAGTACACTTGCCTTCAGACCCTACATCGTGTGGGGAAAACAGCGTTCAGAGGCAGCTAGTGGGGTGAACACTAGCATGTATTTTAGGGATAAGGATTACATAATTCCATGATTAATAGTTCCAAACATTCAAAATCCAATGCACTTTAAAACTTTTGCCTGGATTGTGTAACTCAACCGTCATAATATACAAGGCACCCACAGGCTATATAGGCCCAGCTGGTAGGGCCCCAGTGCGTGTGGCCTCACAAACCATAGGTTATACATATGCATTATGGGGGACTAGAACCTTCCTGCATATCAAGGTGACAATAGCACTAAATTATGTAATAAGATATGGAAGATTCGAACCTCTCAATCCTATGATAATAATAATAATAATAATATGAGGGACTTGAACCTCCCGACCATATAAACCCCCACGTTGGCAACAGCGGTTTCTGGTGTTGGTCTCTTAAACCTCTACTTGCACGACTCAGTTACTCAACCCTCATTAAATCCCAATTAAAAAATTTATCACACAATCCCGTTCATTGAACCATAATACATATTAGGCATACATTGTTGGTATCATCATACCTACTACACTTGCAAGGTAACATCAACATGCCACACCAAATATCTTCATTTGGGAAAATTCACGACCTCCTAGGTTCACTTTTACAAATTCCCACATTTCTCATAATTAAATATCAATTTTACAATATGCAGTTGGGGTCATAAACACTTCAAAAGTCAAAAGTTTAGGAAATTATATTCCCTAGTTCATTCACCATTCCCATGTATCAAATTTACTTTAAAACCATTATTTAAATTTAACCTATGCTGGGACAAACATGAAACATCACATAAACAATAGTTATACAAAAACCCTCAACCTATGTTTTCAAGATCAACATATATATCTCATGAACAATGCTTTAAACCATATGGTTTTAACAAATTAACAATTATGTAAGAGTAACATGCCTGAAACACCTAAGATTATGGAGAGAATTCGACCCTTGAAGCTCGACTTGACCTACTTATAGGAAACCCTTAGTAAGGATGGTTTAGAGAATTTAAGAGATCTTTTGAAAGAGTTTTAGTGAGTTAACAATGTTAATGGGGTCCCCAATAGGGTTTTAGGTCATGGGTTACAATTTTGGTATAGGAGAAATGTCCAAATTACCCTTAATAAAAATACTGAAAATTCTTCGGCAGTGACTACGGGTCACCGTACGACTCGTATAGACATACTATGACTCATCACAAGGAGTTCTAGTCAATAAAGAACCACCAAGACCATACTGGTCTGGATATGATTCATACCACTAACTCGTAACCATACTTAAATGCGAAGCTGATCGATATAATCCGCCTCGCACTTTGAATACACCAAAATATCATCACTAAATAAAATCACAAGCAGATCCAAGAACTGATGAAAAACCCAATTCATAAGGTCCATAAAAGTTGTCGGGACATTGGTCAAACCAAAGGACATCACCAAAAACTCAAAGTGACCATACCGGGTTCAGAAGGCAGTCTTAGGGATATCCATTTCCCTAATTTTAAACAGATAATAACCCGGTCGAAGATCAATCCTAGAAAAGAACTTAGCACCCTGAAGCTGATCGAACAGATCATCAATCCTCAAAGGGGATACTTATTCTTCATGGTCACCTTATTCAATTGGTGGTAATCAATTCACATTCAAAGGGAACCATCCTTCTTAAGCATGAAAAGAATGGGTGCACCCCATGGAGACACACTAGGGCGGATAAAACCGTTATTCAGAAGATCTTTCAAATGCTTCTTGAGTTCTTTCAACTTAGCTCGAGCCATTCTATAAGGAGGGATAGAAATAGGATGATTTTCTGAAAGAAGATCAGTTCTAAAATCAATTTCCCTATCGGGAGGAACACCAGGAAGATCATTAGGGAATACCTTGGGGAATTCACAGACCACATGGACAGAATACAAAAAAAGGACCTTCAGATCTAGAATCCTTAACATGCACTAAGTGATAGAGGTACCCTTTAGAAACCAATTTTGGGCTCTAAGACGAAATTAACCTTACCTTAGGAACTAGGTAACTACCTTACCACTTGATCACCAACTCATTAGGGAAATGCAAACTGACCCTACAGTTCTGATAATCAAGAGACACATGGCACGAATGCAACCAATCCATCCACAAAATCATATCAAATTCTAGCATGTCCAACTCTATCAGATCCACCAAGGTCTCCCTACCATGGATTGACATCGCACTACCCCTAAAGGCTCTTTTAGCCACAATAGAGTCACCCATCGGGGTGGACATAGAGAAAGGCTCTAAAATACATTTAGGATCAAAACCTAATGGATTGCCACATAAGAGGTCACATAAGAAAAAGTAAACCCCGAATTAAATAGACAATATACATCACGAGAAAAGAGTTTGAGTGTACTAGTAATAACATTGATGGATGGATCAGAATCCTGGTGAGTAGCAAGAGTGTATAGACAGTTCCAACCAGTGTCAGAGCAAGAAATAGAAGTAGCACCCTTTGGTGCGGGAGCTGATGAAGTAGCAACGGGAATCTTATTTGCTCTAGAAGCAACCTTAGAAAGACAATATCTCTACATATGACCAATCTAACAACATTCAAAGTACTTGTTCCTTGTTTCTTCACAAACACCATGGTACACCTGACGATAAAATATGCAAGGAGGATACGATGGAGTCGACTGAGCCCCACTAGCCTGAAGCTGAGGTCCTGTTGCTCTAAATCCACTATTATGCTGAGAACGATGATCACCCGACTAGCCGTAGAGTAGGAACCAAAATTTCCCACTTTTTCTTAGACCACTTTCTACCATCTCTACCACCCTGTTGCTAACCTCTATCCTAATCCAAATAGTGAAACTTCTTATTCTGCCTTTCAGTCAGTTTCACTTGATTCTTGTTTACTTTTTCCACTTGTTGCATATACACTACAAGCCTAGAGATGTCCATATACTTGTTCAATAAGGCAGTTTTGCTCTCAAAGATGAACTCATGGGATAACTCCACAGGAAACTTCCTCATTCTATCCCTTATGTTATACACTAATTTAGGATCACAACGCGATAGCTTATGAAATTTTGAGGCATATTCCTTTACTAACATCTTGCCTTTTTATCAAGTTCACGAACTCTTCGGCCTTCACCTCCCTTAACTCCTGAAGAAAGATGAAATAAATGGAAGCACTGGAGAAATCATCCCACAAGGAGGACTCAGCATCATTATCCAAAGATTGTTCCCACTCTCCATGCCAATAGTATGCTATATTCTTCAAATAATAAGCTATGAACTCTACTTCTTCCACATCAAAAGCATGCATCACATGGATGATCTTCTCTATCTCATCAATAAAATTTTGAGGATCTTTCTTAACCTTAGAACTAGTAAAAATAGGAGGACTCAACCTCACAAATTGGCCAAGTCTAGTGGCCTCAGATGATGGAGCAACAAAAGTAAGACGCTCAGTCTGGGAGGCCAACAACTAGGTAAGAAAATGAATTGACTAACTAAACTCAGTATTAGACAAGCCATCTTGGGGTGCCTGGGGAGGGATAGGAGGAACTAGTGGAGATCCCTCAAGGCAATCAAAAGTAGTGACCGTAGATCGGGTCTAAACTCCTGGAGTTGGATGAGCTCCATCTATATTTTCATCAAAAAGGACAGAAAATTTCCCACAATTATTATATCTTCTTAGAGGCATGATTTAAAAGGCCAAAAAATGGGGATTAAAGATATTTAAGACCTTAGACTCTATAGCTTGAAAATAGAATAAGGAAAAAGGAAAATATTCCTAAATGCCTCGTAACCTCTCCCTTATAAGTCTGGCATGTACACACTTATAAATGAAACTTTACTTGACATAACTTTTTTGGAAACCCAATGACACTAAACCTAGGATCTGATACCATCTTTGTCATAACCTAAATCGTCATGGCCATTACGAGCATCTTAAGTCCCACTTGGAAAGAAGACCACCCCTTCATACCTAACCAAACAACATAATATCCCTGATGTCGAATGAATTCCAAACATATAACAAGATAAATTCAAGGAAAATTTAAAACATGTCTATCATCAAATAACCAACCAAAATTTCCCAATATCTATAGTAATCCAAACAAAACCTTCTAAACAAAGAACCAAAACTAGTGTTGGTCGTGACATATCCCCGACTCTGATATATGACAATAAGAATGAAAATGATAATGTTAATGATAATAAAAGTATCTAACAACTCAAATTGAAGAATAAAAGTTGGTGAAATGCCAAAGCCTTCCAAGGAATGGGAGCTCACCACTTCACTAAACACAAAGAATCGATGAATCGAGCCAACCAACCTAACTCTATGTAGAAAAAGTACAGTTGCCTTCAGACCCTACATCATGTGGGTATACAGCATTCGAAGATAGTTAGTAGGGTAAATACTAACATATAACTCAGGGATAAGGATAACATAATACCATGATCAACAGTTCAAAACATTAAAAATACAATGCACATAACCATATGCATATACATATATATATATATTTATATCATATGTCGAGATAGGGAACAAGGCTTAACATGTACTTTAAAACTTTAGCCTGGATTGTGTAGCTCAACCGTCATAACATACAAGGCACTCATGGGCTATATGGGCCCAGCTCTACCAGAATTGGTAGGTCCCCATTGCGTGTGGCCGCATGAACCAGAGGGTATACATATGCACTATAGGGGACTCAAACCTCCCTACATATCAAGGTGACACGAGCACCAAATCATGTAATAAGATATGGTGGACTCGAACCTCCTAATCATATGATAATAATAATAAGGAGGACTCGAACCTCATATTCATATAAAACCCTGCGTCGGTAATCATGGTTTCAAGTGTTGGTATCTTGGATCTCCACTTTCACGACTTAGCTATACAACTCTTATTGCATCCCAATTAAAACAATAATCACACATTCTCATTTAGTGAACGATAATACACATTTAGGCATAAATTATTAGTATCGCTATACCAACTACACGTAAAAGGTAACATAAACATACCACGCCAATTATTTTCACTTGGGGGAATTCACAAGCCCCTAGGTTTTATTTTACAAATTCTCACATTTCTCATAATTAAATACCAATTTCACAATATGGGGTTGGTGTCATAATTACTTCAAAAGTAACAAAGTTAGTAAATCACAATCCCTAGTTCATTCACCATTTCCATGCATCAAATTTACTTTAAAACCACCATTTATACTTAACCCATGCAGTGATAAATATGAAACATCAGATAAATAAGAGTTAAACAAAAACCCTCAACCCATTTTTTCAAAATCATCATAAATATCTCATGAAAAATACTTTAAACCATATTATTTCAATAAATTAATAATTATGAAAGAGTAACATGCCTAAAACACCCAAGATTACGGAGAGAATTTGACCCTTGAAGCTCTACTTGACCTACTTCTTGAAAACCCTATGTATGACTTCATGGGAGAATTTATAAGAGCTTTTAAAAGTGTTTTAGTGAGTTAACAATACTAATGGGGTCCCCAATAGGGTTTTAGGTCATGGGTTACAATTGGTGTAGAGGGTAAATGTTCAAAGTGCTCTTAATGAAAAGACTGAAAATTTATTGCTAGTGACTATGGGTGACTATACGACTCATATAGACATGTTACGACTCATAACAAGGATTCATATTCAAGACAGAACCACCAAGACCCATATTGTTCTGGATACGATTCATACCACGAACTCGTAACCACACTTAATGACTGTAACCACTTATCGTACTCAAGACAACGACAATTTGGGATTAAACACTGGAAACCCTACTATTAGGGTATAATGACTCATCATGAGTCTTTACAAATCATGGCCTCATGTTGCAATGAAGACATTATCTTGGGCCAAACTTTCTGGACACTTCACAACTTGGTCCTTATGACCCGTAAGAAGTCTTGACGACTAGTTGAGATCCACTCGTACTCAGAGAAGAATACTAATCCACTTGTTCTGATTAAGTTATGACCAAGTCCCTACAACCTGTCATGACTACCTATGACTCATCGGGGGAGTCGTAGTCAGGATAGTGAGGATAAATTTTAGAATTTTTTCAAGGACCAAAACCCAGGGTGTTACAATGGTGCTAGTGGTAGTGATAGAGTTGTTGTTGGTGATTGTCATGGTGAACGAATTTTGATGGTGGTGTTAGTGGTGATGGTGCTTATATTGGGGTTGGTGGTGTTGATAACTTGGGTGATACTCCTCTTGCAGTTTTTGAAACAAAAATGATCATGATTATGATCTTATTGGTTTTACTAATTTTGATGGTCGATATACCCCATCTTTAAATAGGCATACTATAGATTTTTTACATAAAAAGGTTAGCTAATCATTTGGAAATCTTTCCCCTCCTAGATTATGTTATAAATGCAAATGTCAATAGTGCAAGAAAAAATATGATGGACTAATTAATTCAATTAATGCACTAACTGTCATTGTCAAGGTATTGACATCTAAGAGGAGTGTCATTCCATCAAAGAGGATTTAGGATCCATTCACTTAATTAGAGGTTAAGGTTAAGAGGAGAAAGAAAACAATTTCTAAGATATTATCAAATATCAAAAAAAGAAAAAATTTCAACTCTTCTTTCTTGCACTGTTGAGCAATATACAAGGTCCATAAGAGAGCAACATGAGTTGAAAAAGGTAAATATTTATCATCGGTTCCAATAGACTACATATTTATTGTAACAGATAAGTAATCTGTTGCAACAGATGGGTAATATGTTGCAACAGATTAGATATTTATTGCAACATATTACCCATTTATTGCATAACTTTATGTATCTTTTTATGTTTCATTTTGTTTGAATAGTTGTCATAAGCATTAAAAACTTTAGCTTTTCAAGTAGATGTCACAGTATATGCTACTGCTGAACATCATACTATCACAATTGAAAATCTGTAACACCCTGTACTTTTTCTTAGTTTAAATTTGCTCTTAGAATGTCAAGGACTAGCTTCAAAAATAAATACCATTTTATGCATATAGAATTTTCAAGATTTTGATCGATACCAAATTCACCTAAATCCAACACTCAGTTGAGAAGTTAGAGCATTTTTAAGTTGACAGTGTGCCACCTGAACTCTCAGCGCATCACGGAGAAGGAAAAAATGGCGATCGTAAATTCCAGTGGACCTCCACGATATTGGCGCATTGCGGAGTGGTCCATTTTCCCATTTTTCGAAATCCAGTAGCCCAACGCGATCTTATCGCGTCGTGTTGGTGGAAAAAATGGTATTTCAAAAGGGCACCGCGATTTCTCCACATCGCTCCAAGCCCTCAGTTCCCAGTTGTCTATTTCCAGTGGCCCAACGCGATCACGGCGCGTCACGCCAGGTGCCTATTTCAGAAAATTTCGACAAAAATTAAAAGCTTCATCCAAGGTTTAATTGGTCTTTTTCCATAATTTTATTTCGTTCATATATGGGATTTAATCCCTAAAATCATTCTCAAGTCATTCTTTATTTAATTTTCCCCAAATCAAAGCATTCTTTCTCAAGGAAAACAAAACCCTAGATCATCAAACTTTCTCCCCAAGAAATCCAAATTCCCCCATTAATTCTCCAAAGAAATTCAAGATTAAGAATTTCCAATACAAGAACTCTAAGAATTCATCTCCAAAGCATCAATAGAGATCGAGGATTCAAGTCTTAGCATCTAGTTCATCAATTGAGGTATGTGGGGTTATGAACAAGGACAATCCTTTTGTCCTTGTTCCCAAAACTTATTTTAATTCCAATTTTATTGAATTTTATATGATTTCCCATGAAATTCAAGTTAGAGTTTATACCCATTATTGTTACTTGCAAGCTTATGAGATTTTAAGTGATTGAATATTGAATTGCATGACTATTTTCATATAATTATGTGTGTAATGCGATTTTCCAGATTTTCCCAATTGAGTTTAAGCATGATATTAAGATTCTTGATTTTATTATTTTGACATTGTTGAAGTATTTTCAAGAAGCATATTGAGCATGATGTTTTGCTATGATTTTACATGAGTTTGAAGCATGGGTCATTAAGCCCTAATTAAAGATTGTTATTTCAAGATTGTTTGTGCTATGAGCACCCTATGATAAGATTATTCTCATATTTTCGATAAAGATTTGACCTTTTGGTCCTAATCTAATATAAAAAATCCACATTGTTCATATGACTTGAGATTTAAAGAAAGAAAAGCATAATTGGTTTTTCTTGTAAACCCTTGTGCTATTTTTTAAGTGGATTTCTTTAGATCCTGAGCATAAGAATGGGAGTAGTATTTAGCACCAGATAGGTATGTTACCAAGGTTTCATGCCTTAGAACTATGTGCCACCGTAGGATTAAGATTATTTCCACTTCTCTGTGGATGACTAAGATTGTGATCACTTAAGATAAGAAGTTTTATTTCGATGGCAAGGTAGAATATCCTTACCCAATGGGGGAAAGACGTGGGACTCCATGGACGCTCACATGGTGTATGTCGGTTAGAAGAACCTCCTAAAAAGATGTCCCCTACTCTTAAAATAGTCTATTGGTTTAAATCCTTAAGATAAAGTGTTTTCCTCACAGCTTAATGGTAAAAAATTTCAAAATAGTTTCTCAGAAAAGAATAACAGAAAAGCTTTTAGAAAACTAAGTGTAAAGGCTCACAAGTTTTACTCAGATTATGTTTTAAATAAAGATAGTAGCTTCAGATTTTAATTATCAGAATTTCAGATTATAGAGTGAGTCCTTTCTACACTTAGACAGCGTGATTTAAACAGAGAATACAAGTACAACTTTTAGATCTAAATGTTATGACTCACTAGATTTATAAAGCATGACTTGTTTCTCATGATTATTATTTACATTATTTCAGATATTTCAGCTTATGTGAGTTATTTACATTTAGCATGCATTGTTTTACAAATTATGATGATGAGATGATGTTTTACTTATGCATTACACCCCCATATACTCAATAAATCCTCAAAGTACTGATCCACATATATGTCTATGTGCTACATTGTCTCATAATGTAGGTATCAGTTCAGTTGTAGCACTCATACCATATTCAGACAATTTGCAGCTTTCAGTCAGCAGGTGATGAGTCTTCTTGATTCAAGGGCTTGAGTAAGTCATATAGTTTGAGAAATATTGTAATTTTATTTATTCGGTCATATTGATTTGGGATAGTTGGGGGTCAGGTCCCGGCTATCTACAGTCAATACTAGTAGAGGTTTCATAGACAGTCAGTAGAGTTAAGGTATTTTATTCCAATTTTGTTTGTAAAAGAAGAATTGTACTCATTTTAATTTAGTTTTGTATTGATAAGATTTAGAAAAGAGTAATCTTTAACTTATTTCATTCAGATGTATGTATTTTATTCAGTTGCTTATGGGTTATGCCAGTAGAAGGGTTAGCTTGGGATCACTTGTGGTCCTAAGCACCGTGTGACGTCTCGGGACTATTTTTGGGGCGTTATATAATCCATCAACTTCTTATAAAGAGGAAGAAAAATTGAAGTTTGTTTGTTCGGATGAAAGTTCAGAAGAACGTCAGAATAATTCATTTGAACGGTTCAACATCTCAGACGAGGCTTCCAATACAGTTTATCAACACTTATTCAGAGTGGATTGTCGATTGGATGTTAAAGTTTCATGCCAACAAGTATGTAATAATATAAATAATTTTCAAAAATTCTAATTCATAAACTTCTTCTGATACAAATATGTTCTTAACACATATAAATCATGCAAAAAATATAAGGATGACCACTACAAATCAAAATAATCGGGTCTTGGATTTGATATGTTCAACTTTATTATTGCACATCCCAAAATAAAGAATTGGTCATAATTGATGTCACAACCCAACATTTGCGGGAATGATGAGGTTTAAATTCTATTTATCTTACTATTAATACTACAATTAATGTCCATTTTTGTTTAATTATATCTGTTAAACAATTTACTTTTACTTAATTATAATATTTGATAATATATGTAGCACATTGATGTCATATTTTACAACCTTTGAAACAAGGCCAAGTTGCAAACACAACAACAACACAGATACCCCACAGACAACTTTTTGTTCAAAGTATACATCAATAAGACCTATGAAGGTATCATTAAAAAATTTTAGAAATTGGTCAAAACAAGGAATATTTTAGCAACATCATCACAGGTTTTGGTACTTCAACTGGCCTACCTTGAAATTTGGTCGACGAAGTGTACATCTCAGTCAATTATGATGGTGAGTTTCATTGGGTGTTGGTTATGGTTGTTCTAAAAGAGAGGTGCATCCGAGTTTGTGACTCAATGTAGGCAAAGAGATGTTATAAGTTGTCATCCAAGATACAAAATCTGGCCATAATGTTGCCTACTTACCTTTATTTGAGTGGATTTTTGGACCAAAAGATTCGTACTGATTGGTCTATGATTGAAGCACACCAGGATAAAATGAGTGATAGCTATTTTTAATAGGGTAATCTATTTGATGTAGTATATGTTGAAGGAATTGTTCAACAATACAGTGGTAGCCTGTAAGTATTTATCATGATTTATTCTCATAAATTTCCCCACTCATATATTAATTAGATATGTATCATATGATTTTTACAAATATAGGGATTGGGTATTTTTGTTGTCGCTTACATTGAGTATTTGAGTGATAGATTACAAGTACCAAATGATAGAGTTGATGCCAAATTTCTTTGTATAAGGTATTCCACACTTTTGTGGAATTATGGAAGTGTGAATGCTCGAAAAGCGTAAGTAATCAACGGTGAAGATCCCCCACGACCAAAGACGAATTTCATACAACCAAGTAAAGCACAACTAGTCAATATTTAGTAGATCTATATCACTTAATTCTGTAAATATTGGCTTTAAAACTTAAATTATAAATATTTATCATTTGTACCCATACAATTTTATATCTCATTTATTTGTTGAATTATTTAATATAATTTGTGAAGGCTTGGATTTATTTTTGTATGAATTTTATTTTAATTGATGACCAATTATCTTTCATGAATTTTATTTTATCCTTAGATTTGAACTTATTAATTGAAATAGATTACTAAATTAATATATTACAACAAATGCAATTTAGTTGCAATAGATGACATATTTATTTGAAATTATCAAATAAATATAGCCATCTGTTGCAACATATGGTCCATTTGTTCGAAGAAAGCAAACCAGTATAAGATTGTTTTGATTTCTTCCAACAAATGATCCATCTATTGCAACGGGTGGGTCATTTATTAGAAGATTTATTTTGATTTATTACAACAGATGAGCCACCTATTACAACAAATGGGTGATCTGTTGGAATAATTCAAGCCAGTTAACCAACAGATGACCCATATATTGCAATAGGTGGGTCATCTATTGGAAGACCTATTTTAATTTCTTCTAACAAATGACCTATCTATTGCAACAAATAGGTCATCTATTGGAAGAATAAAAATAGGTCCTGCTACTGGTGGAAGAATGAAAACAGGTCCTGCTACTGGTTTGATTTCTTTCAACAAATGATCCATCCGTTACAAAAGATGGGTCATCTATTGGAAGAGTTGTTTTGATTTATTCCAACAGATGAGCCATCTATTATAACTTGTGGAGCATATTTTTGAATAATTCATGTTATTTAACAAACAGAGGACCCATCTATTGCAACAGGTGGGTCATCTGTTAGAAGACCTATTTTAATTTCTTCCGATAGATAACCCATTTGTTGCAATGGATGGGTCATCTATTGGAAGAAATCATTAAAGTTGCAATTGAACTTATTAAATGAAAGCTAATTTTAGTGAAATTAATTTTATTTATTACTAACAAGGGAATGGTATAATATAAATTAGTTTCACATCAAATTAACTAGTTTAGTTAGTTTTGACTAAAGGGAAGGATCAAAATTCCTTTTAAAAAATTAATTAAAACAAGACAATTGGGACCAAATTAAAATTTTCAAAACTTGTTATTCTTTTTCAAATACAAATCAATCCACTAATAATTAATCTGTATACAAAGGTCAAATGCAATCATTTTATTTCAATCATTCCATCAGTTTCTGAAAATATCAAAAAACATGTCATTTTCTCGTCTGCTCAACTACCTAACCTTGTTTCAATAGATTGCTCAAACCTTTCACAACAGATCAATTTGGTTTCTATTTTTTACCACATCAATTGTCATTTTCGACTTCCTTCTTCCTTGTATCCATAATTTTCTCTTTTTGAAGGTAGAGTTTAATATTTGTTGTTTTTGTTTTTGAAAATTAGGGATTTTTAGTTAGTGATGAAAAAACGGACCTATAGTTGTATTATCTTCAAGAATGGATTAACAATTTTGAGTTTTTATGCTAAAAAGTAAGATAACCCGAGAAAAACCTAGTTTTTTTCCTAGTTATTCTTTATGGTAGTTGAACTTTAGTTAGTTTCTTTTCAGAGTGAAATATGATTTCTTATTGTTTTATTTGTTTGTTTGTTTGTTTGTATTCTGGTGTGTTTGTTTTGTTTCTTATTTTATGGTTGTTGTTGATGTTGTTCATATTGTTGGTGTTGGTGGTATTGGTGGTGTTGGTGTTAGTGGTGTTGTAGGTGGTATTGGTGGTGGTGTAGGTGGTGTATTTGCCAATAAGTGTGTAATCTATTGGAAGACCTATTTTAATTTCTTCCAACAGATGACCCAACTATTGGAATAGATGGGACATCTGTTGGAAGAACTCAATCCAATAGTATGACCTGGTTTGATTTTTCCAACAGCTGACCCATCTATTGCAATAGATGGGTCATCTATTGGAATAAATTAAAATACGTCTTCCAATAAATGACCCACTTATTGTAATAGATTTATTATCTGTTGGAAGAAATCAAACCAAGTCCTGCAACTATTTTGATTTCTACCAATAACTGACCCATCTATTGCACCAGGTGGGTCATCTATTGCAACAGATGGGCCGGGGAGGCAATATAAGATATGAGAATTGTATACGAGTTAACGAACCCCCCCATGGGTCCTATGTTGAAAGGCTTACCTCCATAGGTGTATACGGGGATTGTGAGATGATCACGGAGGTTGTTCTACGACCTCGTGCATCATCATCATCATCATATACATTGCACTTACTTTACTATGTTTATATTGTGTTTTATTTCCATATTTACTTACCATTTATATAATTGTCTTATCTTTTTTTACTTGTATTTGATGATCTTGTATATGCATGTTCCCTCTTGTTCTACTTATATGTGATATAATGTATACTTTTGTTTTATTTTGTTATGATGTTGCAATAGATGTGATATATTAAAAATGTTAGTGCAAGCGGTGTGGGCTACCATGGTAGGATATTTTCTGATTGCAGGTGACGTGCCCTTACTGTATATTTTGTATGATTTATTTACAACTTTTCTTGGTCGGCCTATGATACCTACTGAGTATAAGTAGACCGTACTCATGCCTACTGTTCCCTTTCGGTATAGGTGCAAGCTTGAGTGCGCCTCATCTTGCTTGACTCAGGCGATTTATAGAGCTTCCAAGGTAATGGTTGGATATTTAAGTGTCCGAAGTTCATCTCTATCTTTCTACAGTAGTTGTCTTTATTAGTATTTGGAGATAGATATTATTTCTTTGTGGTTATTTTCTGATGTATTTGACTGCTAGATTGTATTAGTAGTTCTTACACTATTGACACTTGGTTTTGGGCATGATTGGTATTTTGGATAAGTTCTTTCCGCATTGTTATGATACTTGTGTGGTTCGGCTTTGTTCTAGAAGCCTTACTTTAGGGTATTTCTATTTACCTTTTTTTGTATCAATTTGGGTGATAGGCTTACTTGTCAAGGTACGCTGTGACAAGTGCCATCATGACCACTATTTTTTTTATCATGACAAATTAGTATAGAGCAGCCAAGTTTTATTGGTCTCAATGGTATAAGTATGGGATGTCTAATACAGTCACGCAAATCAGTACGTAGACATTCGTATCTATCTTCGAGAGGCTATAAGATGTCTTTAGGAATCTTTATTCATTTTATTCTTTATTGCGTGAGGATTTTTCATACCTTATGTTCTAAGTTGTGTTTTACACTTTTTGTGCAGATGGTGTTGTCTAGGTCCCGAGAGAGTTAAGATGCAGAGCCTTCTCCTAGAGGGTGAACCTCGAGTCGTGGATGAACTCGAGAGAGTAAACGGGCCCATGGATCAGCCCAGTCTAGGAGTAGTGCTAGGGGATTCTCCTCTGAGCCAAGAGTTGAGCCTGTTGGAGGTATGAGTTCTGCCCCAGTTTATCAGAGTTCATCCACCCTAGTGTTGGAGGGGTTGTTGGTGCGGTTGTTAATCTATTTAGAGGGTTCTTCTTTTATTATGTCGGGTGTTCCTTTAGCCACTAGTGTGGATCCTCCTATAGTACCAGCTTCTGTATTGGGTACTCCTCATACCCCGAGTACTATTCTACCTTCAGTGTCGATATCTGACTATGGGGTTTTGAAATCAGGAGTTAAGTCGTCATCTGTGTTACCTCCTCAGGTGGATCTCAGCCAGCTGGAATTTCCATGCCTCATGCTCTTCAATAAGCCACATCTAAGATGGTTCTATTTAGGGATTTTTTCCATAGAACTATAGATCATGCTAAGGTGACATAGGATATTTCTCAGGTATCTCAGGGATGGGCCAAGAGGGTGCACTATTTTGGTAAGTTCAGAGGTCTGACTCCTCGAGGCAGATATTTTAGAAGTTCCCATGGGTTTTCTAGTTTAGCAGTGTAGGGTGGACATCTGGGTAAGTTTAGAGTTTGCTATGTATGTGATAAGATTGTCCATGTGGTCAAGGACTATCATCGATGTATGTTTAGAGCTACTCCTATTTTAGCTGTCAGAAGAAGGGGTTCTTCTAGAGGTATGAGAGGCAGAGTTAGTGGAGCACATGGCAGGGGTCGTGGGGCTATTCAGACCTGAGAAAGAGGCTTTTGATGCTGTGATTAAAGTTATTATCCCCATTTTTTTTAGACCTGCATCTGTATTATTTGATCCCAAATTGAAGTTCTCCTATGTGTATTTTGCTTTGGGTTTTGATTCTATTAGTGAACCTCTTGTCATGACTATTCGTGTATCTACCTTGAGAGGTGATTCTTTAGTGGTGGATCGGGTGCACCGATCTTGTGTTGTGACTTTTGTCAGACGTGAGACTTTGGTAGACTTGCTTGTTTTAAAATGGTTGATTTTTATGTTATTTTAGGAATGGATTGGTTGGCTCCTTATCATGCTGTAATAGATTATTTTTCTAAGACTATGACTTTAGCTTCACTGGGTGTGCCAAGGATATCTTGGAAGGGTGTAATACCTTGATCGTTCCTTAAGCCTGAATCCGTCTTTTGAAGTGAATATGGACGACTTCCAAGGTGAATGATATTTAAATCGTGTTGTATTTCTCTAATTTCTACATTCTATCACGTGGAGATTTGAATAAGCTTTTTTCGATACCAAATTCGCCCAAATCCGACCCTCGGGTGAAGAGTTAGAGCCACTTTAGTGAGACAGTGTGCCACCTGGAACTTTAGCATGTCACGAAGCCAGCCAAAATGGCAATTGACATTTTCCAGTGAGCCTTCGCGATATTAGCGCGTCGCACCAAGGCTCAATATTAGGATTGTCAAATTCCAGTGCACCAACGCGATTTCACCGCATCGCGGTGCCCTTCCAGGTCACGACCAAGGTGACAACGCGATTTCACAGCGTCGCACCACTGAGCAGTTTCCCAATTGTCAAAATCCAGTGAAGGTCCACAATCATGGCGCGCGCACCAAGGCCAAAACTCGGGCTCCAGTTCTAGAATTTGCTCAAGGGTATTTTGGTCATTTCCACCTATTTTGGCCTCTATATATATATATCCAAGTAGAGAAGAGCAATTTATTTTCTCTCCAATCTCTTCCAAGAAATATCTAGATCTAGGGTTTCTCTCCTCCAATTCCAAATCCAAATCTTCTCCAAGAAAATTTAAGAGTCTTCCATATATTTCACCGAGTTGTTCAAGAATCAAGTTCTCTATGTCAAAGGTATCAAGAAACTTAGCTCAAAAATGTGAAGAAGAGTTTCCAATCAAGTATTTTTATCTTAAAATTATAATCCAAGGTATGTGGGGCTTGAACAAGAATATCCTTTCATTCTTGTGCCCAAAGAATTGATTTTTACTATTGGAATTTCATGATCTTTGCAAGTGAGTTTACACCCAAATTTCTTTATTTATGATTTATGAGATTTCAGTTGATTAAGTTTGATATTTATGATTATTTTACCATCATATTTCTTAAATTGAGAATTTATGCCATGAATTGTATTTTGTTATTATGTATTGATGATTTCTAAGTGATTTAAGATAAGTGTCATGAGTTATACTTTTCCATGAGAAGATTGAGTATTGAATATATATCAATATTGAGCTTGAGGGTCAAGAATGAGTCCTATGATGTTTTCTTGAAGTTTTTTATACTTGATATGATTTGATAAGCAAGTGTACTTGATGTTGAGAAAGATTGTTTAAGTTTGAGTCGAGTTAGGAATCCACAAGTTGTATATGATTTACAGATGAGATATATTTATGATTTGGTCTTCATGATAGACCCTTGAGTTGATTAAGGTGGATTTCCTAACGAGTTCTGAGATGAGTCTGGGAGGAGTATTTACCACCGAGTGGGAAGTGTGGGTTCAGTGCATCCTACTTCCCCAGAACTACGTGCCACCATAGGATTGAGATTTGAGGGCCAAAGAGCCAAGTTTGTGATCACAGAGACGAGTTTGAGGTTATACTCCCTGGCAAGAGTATAACGTTCCCGCCAATGTGGGGTTCCTTCCTTAGGAGGGCAAAACGTTGGACTCCATGCAGATCACATGGTTTATGTCGGTTATAAGAAACTCCCAAGTCCATAATAGTCTAAGTTTCTTGAGTTACTGAGTCACTCTAAGTCATGAGTTAAAGAGTTTGAGTTGAGTCCAATGATTAATGAGATTTGTGAAGCATGTGTTATTATCGATGATTTATGGAAATTATGTTTCAGGAAATTCAAAGGAAGAGAGTCATTATTGTTAGCATGCATGACTTTATTTTACATTTATGATATTGTTTAAAAGTGTTGCATACACCCCCCACATACTCAGTACAATCCCAAGTACCAATTCCCATACTCTTCTATGTTCTACATTTTCTCGTGATATAGGTTCAGGTGCTCAGTCTCAGCAGCGATAGTGATCTTTGAGTACCTCCATCTACATTTTTACAGTTGGTGAGTCCTCATGGTTTGAAGACATATGTCCTTGATTTTTGCCTTGATAGTAGATGGTTATTTCTTTTCAGTTCAGGTGAGTCAGTTGGGGATTTGTCCCAATGGCTCCTCAATCTTTTATAGTAGAGGATTTGTCAGACTAGAGTACCAGTATGTATAGAACTTTCAGTATTTTGTTTGTACAGGATAGTATTTCTTCGTATCACAGTATGCTCATGACATGATTATTCTTCCCTATTTTAAAATGATTAGTGTTATAGTGAGTTTTGAAAGTGATGACAGGCTTAGAGGGTTAGCTTGAGGCCACGTGTGGCCTTAAGCACCGTGTGACGTCTCAGGATAGGTTCGTGGGGCGTTACAAGCGTGGTATTAGATCCTAAGGTTTGAAGAGTCCTAGGGAGTCTGACGAGCCACATTACGTAGATTCTTGATCATCGGTGTGTAGCGCGCCACATCTATGAGCAAGAGGCTACGGGATGTTTTAGGAAAAGTTATTTCTTTCTACAAAAGTCTATCGTGCCTACAATTGTTTCTCTCTGCTATTAATTAGTGCTCTATTATGACAGAAAATGCTTCCTTGTAGAGCTCACAAAAATAACGAACGACCTCAACCCGTTGATCCTTTAGGTGAGATGGTGTCCCACACTGAATTTTGGGCAGCTTTTTAAGCGCTAGCCCAATTGGTTACCGCCAATGCTCAGACCCATGTTTAGGTTGCAATTCTGCCTCCGCAGGAAGGTAATTCAGCGGCAGCTCGAGTTTGTGATTTTATGCGGATGAATCTGCCAGAGTTTTATGGGTCAAAGATAGGCGAGGACCCACAAATATATCTTGATGAGGTGAAAAAGATCACCCAAATTATGCTTGTAACGGAGGAAGAAAGTGTGGAGCTAGCTTCTTATCGCTTGAAAGATATTGCTTATGATTGGGTAGAGATGTGGAGGAATAGTAGAAGGAAGGATGCCGCTCCCATGACTTGGCAGTTGTTCCAGGACGCGTTCTTAGATAGATTCTTTCCCCCGAAGCTGAGGGAAATGAAATTAGAAGAATTTATGAACTTGACACAGGGCCCCATAACAGTTAAGGAGTATTGTCATAAGTTCAACCAGTTATCTAAGTATGCTCCCGGTATGATGGTTGATTCTAGAACTAGTATAAGTAATTTTTTAGCTGGTGTATCTGGTTATGTTGTGAAAGAGTGTTGATCTGCTATGCTTAATAGGGACATGGACCTTTCAAGACTAATGATTCATGTTTAGCAGATTGAAGCGGACAAGGTGAAGGAGAGAGATAGAGTAAGGGCAAATAAGAGAGTTAGATCAGAGCAGCAGGGGTATGGTCAGACTAGATTTTCTAGAGGGAATCGCCCTCAGTCCCAGAACTATTTACTTATGCCAGCGCCTTCATCAGCCAGTGCTCTCACATTCAGAATTAGGCAGGAGCAGGGTAATAGGCCTACTATATCCAGGTCCCAGGATAGTGTGAGTAACAGACCTCATCCTTCCCCATGTTTGAAGTGCGGTAGGGACCATCGTGGTGAGTGCTTAATCGATTCGAGGGGTTGTTTTGGTTGCAGTAAGCTGGGCAACAGATTCAAGGATTGCCCATACGCTAGACAGAGGAGTCAGGATTTTTGTCCCTAGAGTCAGGATATTAGTGCTCCAGCCCCTTTAGTTCGTCCTAATCCTCCTCAGGGTGCCTCATCTAGTACTGCAAGTGGTCAGCGCCAGAATCACTTTTATGTTATACCACCCCACCAGGAGCAGGAAGATTCACCAGATGTTGTTACTGGTACGCTCCGTGTATTTCATTTTGATGTGTATGTGTTGATGAACCCTGGGTCAAGTCTTTCTTATATGACTCCGTTGGTGGCTGTGAATTTTAAAATCAGTGCTGAAAAGATTCCTGAGCCTTTTCTAGTTTCTACCCCAGTAGGTGAATCTATTATTGTTAAGCAAGTGTATAAAAAGTGTCCTATCACTGTCCTTAACAGAATTATGTTTGCAGACTTGATCTAGCTAGACATGGTTGATTTTGACATTATTTTGGGTATGGATTGGCTTTACTCTTGTTATGCGTCTATTGACTGTCGTACCCGTGTAGTCAAATTTCAGTTTCCCAATGAGCCAGTCTTTGAGTGGTCCGAAAATTCTGTAGCTCCCAAGAGTCATTTTATATCCTACCTTAAGGCCAGGAAATTGATATCCAAGGGTTGTATCTATCATTTGGTTTGAGTTAAAGACACTAAGTCCGAGACTCCGACTATTTAGTCCATTAGTGTTGTCAATGAGTTTCTTGATGTTTTCCTAGAAGATCTCCCAGGGGTATCTCCCGATAGAGAGATAGAATTTAGGATTGATCTTCTTCCCGATATGCAACCTATTTGTATTCCTCCGTATCGCATGGCCCCCACATAACTTAAGGAGTTGAAAGAGCAACTCAATGATCTTCTTGATAAGGGTTTTATAAGGCCTAGTATGTCTCCATGGGGCTCGCCCGTTCTATTCGTGCGAAATAAAGATAGTTCATTGTATATATGCATTGACTATCATTAACTCAACAAGGTCACAGTCAAGAACAAGTACCCTCTTCCTAGGATTGATGACCTGTTTGATCAACTGCAAGGTGCCAGTTATTTCTCAAAAATAAATTTGAGATCCGGTTATCACCAACTTAAATTCAGAGAGTGTGATATTCCAAAGACAGTTTTTCGCACCCGTTATGGTCATTTTGAATTCCTGGTCATGTCCTTCGGTCTAACTAACACCCCAGTAGCTTTTATGGACCTTATGATTTGGGTGTTCAGACAGCACTTGGATATGTTTGTTATTGTGTTCATAGATGACATCCTTGTATACTCCCAAAATAAAAACAACGATGCAGATCATCTCTGAATTGTCTTGCAAACCCTTAGAGATCATCAGTTGTTTGCCAAATTTAGTAATTGGATATGTTTGTTATTGTGTTCATAGATGACATCCTTGTATACTCCTAAAATGAAAATGATCGTGCAGATCATCTCTGAATTGTCTTGTAAACCGTTAGAGATCATCAGTTGTTTGCCAAATTTAGCAAGTGTGAATTTTGGTTAAGGTTAGTTTCCTTTCTGGGTCATATTATTTTTTTTGAAGGTATTCGAGTTGATCCTCAAAAGGTAGAAGCTGTGAAAAATTAGCCTAGACCTATTTCCCCGTCTGATATTAGGAGTTTCTTGGGTCTAGCTGGTTAATATCGTCGTTTTGTTGAAGGTTTCTCCTCCATTACTACTCCTTTGACCCGGTTAACCCAAAAGAAAGTTAAATTCCAGTGGTCAGATTCTTGCGAGAAGAGTTTTCAGGAGTTGAAGACTCGACTCACTTCATCCCCTGTGATGACCCTGTGTAATGGTGTAGATAATTTTGGGGTGTATTGTGATGCTTCTAGAGTTAGGTTGGGTTGCGTGTTGATGCAGAAGGATAAGGTTATAGCCTATGCCTCCCAACAGTTGAAACCTCATAAGAAGAATTACCCAACCCATGATCTTGAGCTAGCTGCAGTAGTTTTTGCCTTAAAAATCTGGAGACACTACTTGTACAGTGTTCATGTTGATGTCTTTACGGATCACAAGAGTTTCCAGTGTTGAACCTGCGGCAGAGGCGATGGTTAGAATTGCTGAAGGACTATGATATGAGCATGTTGTATCACCTGAGCAAGGCCAATGTAGTGGTGGATGCCCTTAGCAGGTCATCCATGGGTAGTGTGACACATGTAGAGAACGATAAAAAAGAATTGGTTCGCGAAATACATCATTTGGCTAGGTTGGGTCTTAGATTGCTTGATTCAGCTGAGGGTAATGTTTGGGTTCAAAGTAATTCCAAATCTTCTCTAGTTTCGAAAGTGAAGGAGAAGAAGGATATAGATTCTCGTTTGGTCAAACTGAAAGGTTCAGTTAAAGACTAAAAGGTGGGGGTTTTCTCCCAAGAGGGAGATGGTGTATTGGGGCTTCAAAATAGATTATGTGTGCCTGATGTTGATGATCTAAGGTAGAGAATTATGGCTGAAGTGCATGGCGCACGGTATTCTATTCATCTCGGTGCAACCAAGATGTACCACGATTTGTGGGAAATTTATTGGTGGAATGGTATAAAGAAGGATATAGCGAAGTTCATAGAGAAGTGTGCAACTTGCCAATAGGTGAAGATAGAGCACCAGAGACCCGGTGGTATGATGCAAGAATTTAGCATTTCTACTTAGAAGTGCAAAGTTATGAACATGGATTTCATGAACGATTTACCTCTCTCTTGTCGTCATCATGATTCTATTTGGGTCGTTGTAGACAGGTTGACTAAGTCAGCACATTTCCTGCTAGTACATACATCTTTTACCGATGAGGACTATGCTAAGCTGTACATTCGAGAGTTAGTCAGGTTGCATGGAATTCCGTTGGCTATCATCTCCGATAGAGGTACTCAATTTACTTCTCAGTTTTGGAGAGCTTTTTAGAAGGGTTTTGGCACCCAAGTTCGTCTTAGCTCCACTTTTCATCCACAGACAGACGGTCAGGCTGAGAGGACTATCAAAGAAAATTTAAGAATCTTCCATATATTTCACCGAGTTGTTCAGGAATCAAGTTCTCTAAGTCAAAGGTATCAAGAAACTTAGCTCAAAAGTGTGAAGAAGAGTTTCCAATCAAGTCTTTTCATATTAAAATTATAATCCAAGGTATGTGGGGCTTGAACAAGAATATCCTTTCATTCTTGTGCCCAAAGAATTGAATTTTACTATTGGAATTTCATGATCTTTGCAAGTGGGTTTACACCCAAATTTTTTTATTTATGATTTATGAGATTTGAGTTGATTAAGTTTGATGTTTATGATTATTTTACCATCATATTTCTTAAATTGAGAATTTATGCCATGAATTGTATTTTGTTATTATGTATTGATGATTTCTAAGTGATTTAAGATAAGTGTCATGAGTTATGCTTTTCCATGAGAAGATTGAGTATTGAATATATATCAATATTGAGCTTGAGGGTCAAGAATGAGTCCTATGATGTTTTCTTGAAGTTTTTTATACTTGATATGATTTGATAAGCAAGTGTAATTGATGTTGAGAAAGATTGTTTGAGTTTGAGTCGAGTTAGGAATCCACAAGTTGTATATGATTTACAGATGAGATATATTTATTATTTGGTCTTCATGATAGACCCTTGAGTTGATTAAGGTGGATTTCTTAACTCGTTTTGAGCTAAGTCTGGGAGGAGTATTTAGCACCGAGTGGGGAGTATGGGTTCAGTGCATCCTACTTCCCCAGAACTACGTGCCACCATAGGATTGAGATTTGAGGGCCAAAGAGCCGAGTTTGTGATCACAGAGATGAGTTTGAGGTTATACTCTCTGGCATGAGTATAACTTTCCCATCAATGTGGGGTTCCTTCCTTAGGAGGGTAAAATATTGGACTCCATGCGGCTCACATGGTTTATGTCGGTTATAAGAAACTCCCAAGTCCATAATAGTCTAAGTTTCTTGAGTTACCGAGTCTCTCTAAGTCATGAGTTAAAGAGTTTGAGTTGAGTCCAATGATTTATGAGATTTATGAAGCATGTGTTATTATCGATGATATGGATATTATGTTTCAGGAAATTCAAGAGAAGAGAGTCATTATTGTTAGCTTGCATGACTTTATTTTACATTTATGATATTTTTTAAAAGTGTTGCACACACCCCCACATACTCAGTACAATCCCAAGTACTGATTCCCATACTCTTTTATGTTCTACATTTTCTCGTGATGTAGGTTTAGGTGCTCGGTCTTAGTAGCGATAGTGATCTTTGAGTACCTTCATCTGCATTCTTACAGTTGGTGATTCCTCATGGTTCGAGGATATATGTCCCTGATTTTTTCCTTGATAGTAGATGGTTGTTTCTTTTCAGTTCAGGCGAGTCAGTTGGGGATCTGTCCCAATGGCTCCTTAGTCTTTTGTAGTAGAAGCTTTGTCAGACTAGAGTACCAGTATGTACAGAACTTTTAGTAATTTATTTATACAGGACAATATTTCTTCGTATCACAGTATGCTCATGACATGATTATTCTTCCCTATTTTCAAATGATTAGTGTTATAGTGAGTTCTAAAAGTGATGACAGGCTTAGAGGGTTAGCTTGAGGCCACGTGTGGCCTTAAGCATCGTGTGACGTCTCGAGATAGGTTCTTGGGGCGTTACAAAGGGTTCACTTTATTCAGGTCCTAAGAGGATTATATCTTTAGTTCAGGCTCGTAAATTGGTTGAGAAGGTATTTTTATATTACTTGGATTATATTTGTGATACCGGTGTTGTATTGCCTCCTTCCTTGGATTCTGTCATGTTATCCATGAGTTTATAGATGTGTTTTCTGCACACATGTCTGGTATGCCTCCGGATCAAGATATTTATTTTGCTACTGATGTTGAGTCAGGCACCACGCCCATTTTTATTTCTCATTATAGGATGGCCCCAGCAGAGTAAAAAAAACTAAAGGATCAGTAGCAGAAGATATTGGAAAACGGATTTATCTGACCTCGTATTTCACCTTGAGGTGTGCCTATCTTGACTGTGAAGAAAAAGGATGGGTCTATGCAGATGTGTATTGATTATCAATAGTTGAATAAGGTGACGGTTAAGAATAAGTATCCTCTTTCTCGCACTGATGATTTGTTTGATCAGCTTCAAGATGTTGTGGTGTTTTGTAAGATTGATTTAAGGTCCGGTTATCAAAAGTTGAGGATTATCGCTTTGGATATTCCAAATACATCTTTTCAAACTCGATATGGTCATTATGAGTTCTTGGTCATGTCCTTCGGGTTGACTAATGCCCCTGCCGCATTAATGGAGTTGATGAATCGGGTGTTTCGTCCATATCTTGACTCTTTTTTATTGTATTTATAGATGATATCTTGGTTTATTCTAAGAGTGAGGTTGAGCATGAAGAGCATTTGTGGATTGTTCTTCAGATATTGAGGGATAAGAAGTTGTACATTAAGTTCTCTAAGTGCGAGTTTTGGTTGGAGTCTGTTTCTTTCTTGGGTCATGTGGTAACTAAGAAAGGTATTATGGTTGATCCATCCAAGGTTACAGTGGTTCGTGATTGGGCTAGACCTACTTCACCCACTGAGATTCAGAGTTTTGTTGTCTTGGCAGGTTATTATCGGTGTTTTGGTGAGGGTTTTTCATCCATTGCAACTCCATTGACCAAGTTGACCCAGAAGAATATTTCTTTTTAGTGGTCTGATGCTTGTGAGGCGAGCTTTCAAGAGCTCAAGGATTTTTTGACTTCATCTCCTATCTTGACTTTGCCCAAGGAGGGTGTGGGTTTTACCGTCTTTTGTTATGCTTCAGGTGTTGGGTTAGGTTTTGGGTTGATGTAGGAGGGAAAGGTGATTGCGTATGCGTATCTTCAGTTGAAGCCTCATCAGAGGAACTATCCTACCCATGATTCAGAGTTGTGTGTGGTGGTTTTTGCTTTAAAGTTATGGAGGCACTACTAGCATAGAGTTCGTTGTGATATTTCTAAGATCATTGTAGCCTTCAGTACTTCTTCACCCATCGATATTTTAATAAAAGGCAGCTTCGTTGGCTTAAGTTGATTAAAGATTATGACTTGACCATTCTCTACCATCCAGGCAAGGCTAATGTGGTTGGGGATGCCTTGAGCCAAAAGTTGACTAGCATGGGTAGCTTGGCACATCTTTTGACCCAGGAGAGGCCTTTGGCCTTAGAGATTCAGGCTTTAGCTAACTAGATAGTTACACTTAATATTTCGACACCTAGGATCTTTTTTAATAGAGCAGATTCGAGCTTATTAGTTTAATCATGTTGGATTGAGGTTGATTTAAGATAAGGTGTTTAGTTGGGAGGCTAACGAAGACTCACTTATTTTAGATGGAGTTTTGAGGATTGGGGGCTGAGTTTATGTGCCAAGAGTGGGTTATTGGATTAGGTTGATCTTGGAGGAGGCCTATTGTTCTAGATATTCTATCTATCCAGGTGGGACTAAGATGTTTCATGATTTGAGGTAGCACTACTGGCAGGGTGGTATGAGGTGAGATATAGCAAATTTGGTGGCTCGTTGCCTATGTTATCAGTAGAAGGCTGGGCATATGAGACCTGGTAAATTGCTTCAGAGGTTACTCATTCCCGAGTGGAAGTGGGAACGGATCACCATGGACTTTATGACTGGTTTGCTCATACATTTCATGGTTCTGACAGTGTTTGGGTCATCATGGATCGATTGACCAAGTCAACTCATTTTATTTCGATTCAGGTCTCATTCAGTGCTGAGAGGTTATCCCATATCTACATTCATGAGATTATGCATCTGCATGGTGTGCTGGTGTCCATTATTTTAGATCGAGGTTCTGTTCTCATATCTCACTTTTGAAAGACTTTCAGGATAATCTGGGTACTCAGGTTGATCTTAGAACAATGTTTCACCCCAGAATGATGGCCAGTCAGAGTGTACTGTCCAGGTTTTGAAGGATATGCTTTGCGCATGCGTGATGGATTTTGGTGGCCAGTGAGAGCAACATTTGGCTTTAGCAGAGTTTGCATATAATAATAGTTACCACTCCAGTATTGATATATCTTATTTTAAGAAATTGCATGGTAGGCGTTGTCGCTCCCCATAGGGTTGGTTTGATGTTTCATAGGTGAGACCTTGAGGTACGGACTTGCTTCGTGAGTCTATGAATAGAGTTTGGGTCATTCAAGATAAACTTACAACGGCTCAGAGTAGGCAGAAGTATTATGTTGATTGTAGACTTCGTGCCTTGAGATTTGGTGTTGGTGATCGTGTTTTCCTTTAAGTTTTACCCATAAAGGGTGTGATGAGGTTTGGGAAGAGGGGCAAGCTTAGCCCCAGGTATATTGGTCTATTTGAGATTCTTTGGACTGTTGGTGATATAGCTTATAAGTTGCCTTTGCCCTATGATCTATCAATTATTCATCCATTTTTTCGTGTTTCTAAGTTTCATCTCTATATTCCTGATGAGTCTCATGTCATTTGTTGGTAGTTCAGTGAAATGAGCGGTTATCCTTTATTGAGGATCCGGTTTCCATTTTTGCTAGGGATGTTAGGTGGTTACGCTCTAGACTTATCCCTATAATTAAGGTTCAGTGGTGATATCGACCTGTAGATGAGGCTACTTAGGAGGTTGAGTCTGATGTGTAGTTCTTATCTGTAACACCCCGTATTTTTCCTAGCTTAATTTTGTCTCTAGAAAGTCAAGGATTAGCTTCTAAAAAGAATAATTTTTTAATTTCTTGAGGAATTTTCCACATTTCGACTTTCCATTGTGTGAGAAATTGAATAAGCTTTCCATCGATACCAAATTCACCCAATTCCGACACTCGGTGAAGAGTTATGACGTTTTTAAGTTGGCAATATGCCACCTGGGCACTTGGCGCATCGCGGAGGAGGGCAAAATGATAATCATCAAATTCCAGTGGCCCTACACGATAGCCCCGCATCACGAAGGAGCCTGAATTCCCATTTATCAAAAACCAGTAGCCCGACGCGATTATAGTACATCGCGCCAGTAGCCAAAATGGCACAACTATAGGGCATTGCGATAGCTCCACGTCGAGGAGAATGCCCAGCTCCCACTCATCCTTTTCCAGTGAGCCACCGTGATTGTGGCGCATCGCGGTGGCCAACCAAATCGGGAAAAATGTTGCATTTTTTAGTGCCGACTTAAAGTTTAAAAAGGGCATTTCGGTCAATTCCCAAGACCCCAATTCATCCAAAACAAGGAATTAAACACATTCTAAGCACTTTATGCCCAATTTCATCCATTCTCCCTCAAAGCAAAACTCTAAAGCTCAAACTTTCTCTCCAAGAAATCCAATTTCTCCATTAAGAGTGTGTTTGGTTTGATGGAAAATATTTTCTAGAAATCATTTTCCCATTTTCTCTTGTTTGGTTATAAAAAACTAGTTAGAAAACATTTTCCAAAGCCATTTATTTTCCTTCACTTGAAGAAAAATGACTTCCCTGATAAGTCAAGGGAAGTCATTTTCCAGATAAAACATTTGAGAGCTACGCGTATATATTCAACTTCAGCCCCAACAAAATCGATAGGTAACCCACAAGCAGATCATCGTCATCTTCAATTTAGGGCATTCACCCCTCTGCCTTTTCTCCCCACTGCAAGAATTTCAAAGGTATGTCCATAACTAATTTCTTTTCTGGTCCTTGGTAAAAAAATTCTTCAATTTTTTCTCTTTTACTTGTTTGGGTTTCTGATTTGAGGCCAATTTTGTTCAAAAATTGAAATATGAATTTCTGATTTGAGTTCAATTTTGCTCAAAAATTGAAATTTGGGTAGTTTGACGGAATGGCTTGTTCGACGGAAATGCTTTGAGTATTTTGACGGAATGGCTTGTTTGTAGGAAATGCTTTGAGTAATTTGACGAAATGGCTTGTTTGTCTGAATGCTATGAAATGCTTTGAGTAGTTTGACGGAATGGCTTATTTTCTACTTAATTGTACGACTTGAAACTGAGAATCATGACTCTTTTCTATTACTGCAAAGATCCCGGCAAGCTTAGTGCATAAAACTTCATGTCAAACAAAATGGCATTACTGAATTGTATCAGTTGCCCCTTTAGGATCATTCGGATCAATAAGGCCATTTTGAATCCATTCTTCATTCATCCATTTTTTGTCTTATCCTAACTGATAAAAATTGTATGCTTTTTGATGATTTGAATTTTGAACTTAAATTACTTTATTTTGAGACGGGGGTCTATCGGAAATAGCCTCTCTATTTTATATTTGAGGTAGTGGTATGGACTGCATACACTTACCCTCTTTATACCCCACTTTGTGAGATTATATAGGGTATGTTGTTGTTGTTGTATATAGTAAACGAAATGTAACGAAATTACATTGGTCAATACAACAGATGGGTTCGACTAATCAAGATGAAGATGATGCAATAATTGGAGTTGTAGCTACATCTATTTTAGCTGTCGGAGTTGCAATAATTGTTGCCTATGAATAAGAAAATAGCATTCCTAGAGAACCATATGTTAATAAAGATCAAGAAAGAGAATTTTACATGAATAGTATTTTAAATGGAAGTGATGTTCATTGTGTAGGTCAGATAAGAATGAGTAAGCATGCATTTTATGAACTATGCAATGCTCTTAGAAGGAATAGTTTCTTTTGTTCAACCAAAAATATGTATGTTCAAGAACAAGTGTTGATATTTTTAGAGATTGCTAGTTTTAATGAATGATTTTGGAAGATTGGATCACACTTTTATAGGTCAATCGAGTCTATTCATTAATGCTTCCACATTGTGTTTCAAGCAGTTTTGAAGCTCCATCCAATTCTTATAAAATCACTGGATGGAACCATCCAACCGGAGATAATGAACAACCATCGATATTATCCCTGGTTTACCATAAGTGACATACTAAAATTTTATATTTTAAGTCATTTCATTAAAAATACCACATATTATTAACTTAAGTTGTATATAGGATTATGTAGGAGCAATAGATGGAACACATGTGCTTGCATCTGTTCCTATTAAACAACAAAATAGATTTCATGGTCGAAAAGGCACAACAGCACAAAATGTATTAGTTGCCATTAACTTTAATTTGAAGTTCACGTATGTGCTTGCTGGTTGGGAAGGATCTGCACATGATTCTCGCATATTAAATAATGTATTGGAGAGACCACATGGTCTCCAAATCCCAAAAGGTATCTTATTCAATATAAAGTAGTTTATATGAAAAGTAGGTGAACAATGTATATTAATTAACTTTAGTTTGACTTTGTAGATAAATACTATCTTGTAGATGCGGGATATGGACTTCGTAAAGGGTTTATTCCTCCTTATCATGGAATACGCTATCACTTACAAGAGTATAGTGATTATTCTCCCCAAAATGAAAAAGAACTATTCAATCTTTGTTATGCATTATTGAGATCCTCGGTTGAACGTGCCTTTGCTATTCTAAAGAGACGATTTCATGTGATTGACAATGAACCTTTTTGGGAATTTAAGACACAAGTGAATGTGGTATTAGCGTCGTGCATTTTACATAATCACATAGTTGATTTGGATCCAAATGACATGATAATACAAGAAGTAGATGTTGAAGCAGTAATTCAACCTCAAAATGTTCAAATTACTCAAAATTCTCAAGGAAGTCAAAGCTATCAAACACAAAGAGAAAGGCGTGAAGAAGCTAGACAATGGTCATCAAAAAGAGATGTAATTTCTCATGCCATATTTATAAATTATGATAGGCGGAGGAATGAGGGACTTTAGTGTATTAAGAAACTTTAATAGCTAAATAGCTAATGCTTCTTATTTTGGCTTTTGATATTTTCTTATTTCTTTGTGTTGTTGTAGTAATTGGGCAGATCCTGTATGAAAGAAATACTTCTATGGCTCATTACAATTTTTCTATTAGCTTTGAATGTTCTTTTTACTGCTCGCTTTCTATGGTATATATAGAGTTTATAGGTTTTTGCTAATTTACATTTGTGTTCTGTTGAGTATGAATTGCTCATGTTGTTTCTTGACTTGTAACAGTAAATCATGGGGAAAAATGAGAGAAATAGTTTAGGTTGTCAAAACCAATGGAATATTTGATATTGGAGATTCTAGCTGATTGTAATGTTACGAATCTGGTACCCGAAATGCTACACGGTGCTTATGATCCCGAAGGACCACAAGCTAACCCATGACTGATATTTGTACCTGTATATTGTATGAAATCATGTAAAATGCAGAAATAATAGACTGAAACATGCCATAAGGTTCAAAACGGATAAAACATACTATCTGAGAGTACGGTATATCAATACCAAAACATGAACTGAAATAAACTGTCTGAACATACTGTAGTCTGAAAGCCTCTAAAACTAAACTGTCTGAATAAGGAGTTGATGGGACATGTCCCCAACTAACTCCAACTACTGAAATAAACTAAGTAATGACATAATAAAGTAATGATCGTGTCCTCGAAGGATAAGGACTCACTGCTAACTCTGACTGCTGAGACTGGAATGAACCTATGGTATAAAACACCATAGCGCAAATATATCAGTACGATTGAATGTACTGGTATGCAAGTGAGGTAGGCTGAATGCAAGGGTTTAATGCATAAACAATACTAGCTGACCGAATATCATGAACGTGAGAATACATGCATAAATACGTGAACTGTATCTGAGATCAAGACAACACTGAATCTGAATACTGATAACATAGGTTTCGCATAACTGTTGTACTATTATATGAATGACTGTGTCTGACAGTCCTGTTTCTGATGGAACTAGCTGAGTTCCGTACTGAACTGGGTGACTGTATCTGATAATCCTGAATTCTGTAGAACTATCTGAGTTTTATTACTGAGATTGTAACTGTAGGATGTAGTCATCTAACCGAAATGCCCTAAATAAAGTAATATAGTTGAGTTGGGGTCCAATCTGTAACCCCAATTAGAAGGGTGTCAATACCACGCCACTGGTAAAGACAAGTTGTGGGTGACCCTCATCTGGCAGTGTCCACAAAAGAAAATGGTGGGACCCTCATATGACAGTGTTTATCCACTTCATCAACCCTCATCTATTATTTTTGATGTCTCAATCTATGCTGGATACATAGTTCTGGAATGCAAGGATTGCTTCTAAGGATCACACCCTCAACTGTCAGTGTGTGTCCTCATACTTGGGTTCACTCAATGCTGAATACTACTCCCATCTAATTAGACACTGAATTAATTATATTTAACTGACTGGACTGAGTTTACTGAGTTTCGTTAACTGACGGAGTATTACTGAGATCTAATAACTGGCTGAGATTACTAAGATTACTGAGTTTTTCCAGAGTCATGAGACTGATTGAATTCTACTGAACATGGATTGACTGAGAGTATCTTGAAAACATGACACTGGCTCTAGGCACACAACTAAATTGTCGGGTACAAGTGCCCCCAGGACTCAATAGCATGAAACTGACAAGACTTGACACTTCTTGACACATGACCATAGTCAATAATTCATAGTACAATCATCGGGGATATTCATGAAGTATTTGCATGCCATAAGCTCACACATAAATAGAAGTAGGGGTGTTCATGGTTTGATTAAAAACCTGTAATACCTCGATCGTTTCTTAAGCCTAAATTCATCTTTTAAGTGGATATGTATGACTTCCAAAGTGATTGATGTTTAAAAAATGTTGTATTTCTCTAATTTCTACTTTTTGTCATGTATAGCATTGAATAAGATTTACATCGATACCAATTTCATCAAAATCCGACATCGAATGAATGAGTTATGGCCGTTTTACTCAACGATATCAGATCGCCCAGGTTTGATGGTCGACCTGGTGGACCATCAAGTGCCCCATCAATCCAAGGCAGTGACTCCTTTTTCAGTCCATCATGCGACGGCCAAGTTGGTGGATCATCAAAAAGTTGACAGACCGTCAAGGGGTCCGTCAAGTCGAGACAGAATGTCTCATTTCTGGCCCTCGAGTGACGGACGACTTGGTGGACCGTTAGTTTCCTGACGGACCATCACTTCGACCGTCACGTCGAGGAAAAATGTTCCAGTTTTGTCACTCGAGTGACGGACGATCTGGTGGACCGTCAGGAGACTTGACGGACCGTCAGATGGACCGTCACAGGCCCCGATCAGCAAATTTCAGCATTTTTAAAAAAGAGCATTTTGGTCATTTCCTCCCCATATGGTCTTATATATATATCAAAGTGGATAAAAGTCACTCATTTCCTTCTCCTTTCTCTTCCAATCTTCCAAGAATCTCCTAGAAACTAGGGTTTTGACAAGATCCAAAAATCCTCTTCCAAGAAATTCAGAGAATCTTCCATGAATTTCTCCAAGTTGTTCAAGAACTAATTTTCTCAAGTCAAAGGTATCAAGAATCTTGGCCTAAAAGTGTCAGAAGAGTTCCAAACAAGTTTCTACACCTTCAAATCAAAATCCAAGGTATGTGGGGTTTCAACAAGAACACTCATTTCGTTCTTGTGCCTAAAGATTTACTTTCTATTATTGATTTACAAGATTTTGCAAGTGGGTTTACACCCAAATTTCTTTATGTATGATTTATGAGACTTGAGTTGAATAATCTTGATATTTATGGTTATTTCACCATCATGCTTCTTAAATTGAGTATTTATTCCATGACATGTATATTGTCATTATATCTTGATGATTTCTAAGTGATTTATGATAAGTGTCAAGATTTGTGTTTTTCTATGAGAAATTTGACTATTGAATATATATATATCGATATTTGAATTGAAAGTCAAGAATGAGTTTGATGATGTTTCCTTGAAGCTTTGGCATTTGAAATGATTTGATAAGAAAATGTACTTGATGTTGAGGAATATTGTTTGAATTTGAGTCGAGTTAGGAATCCACAGTCGTATATGATTTACCGATGAGATATACTATTGTTTTGGTCATCATGATAGACCCATGAGTTGATATTGATTGAGGTGGATTTCCTAACGCGTTCTGAGCTGAGTCTGGGAAGAGTATTTAGCACCGAGCGGGAAATTTGGTATTTCCCCAGAACTACATGCCACCGTAGGATTGATGTTGATAATTGTGGGCCAAAGGCCAAGTATGAGATTATGATGATGAGATTGAGGTTGTACTCCTTGGCAAGAGTACGACACCCCTGCCAATGTGGGGTTCTCTCCTTAGGAGGGCAAAATGCTGGACTCCATGCGGCTCTTATGGTGTAGTTATGTCAGTTATAATAAACTCCCACGTCCATAATGATCTAAGTAGCATGAGTTACCGAGTCACTCTAAGTCATGAGTTAAAGAGTTTGAGTTGAGTTAAATGATTTATGGGATTTATGAAGCATATGTTATTACTGATGACTTCCGAAAATGATGTTTTAGATAATTCAAGCGAAGAGAGTTATTATTGTAAGCATGCATGATTTTCTTATACATTTATGATATTATTTAAAATGTTGCATCCACCTCCACATACTCAGTACATTCCCAAGTACTGACTCTCATACTCTTTTGTACTCTATATTTCCTCATGATATAGGTTCAGGTGCTCAGTCTCAGCAGCGACAGTGATCTTTGAGTACCTTCATCTACATTTCTGCGGTTGGTGAGTCCTCATGGTTCGAGGACCTGTGTCTTCAATTTTGTCTGGTTAATAGATGGTTGTTTACTTTCAGTTCAGTATGAGTCAGTTGGGGATCTGTCCCAATGGCTCCTCAGTCCTATGTAGTAGAAGCTTTGTCAGACTAGTGTACCAGCGTGTACAGAGATTTCAGTATTTTGTTTGTACAGGGCAGTATTACTTCATGTTTCAGTATGTTCATGACATGGTTATTCCTCTTTATCTTAGCATGATTTGCGCTATAATGAGTTCTGAAAGTGATGACAAGCTTAGAGGGTTAGCTTGAGGCCACGTGTGGCCTTGAGTACCATGTGACGTCTCGAGATAGGCTCTTGGGGCGTTACAAAACCAAACCGAACCGCGAACCAAACCAAACCGATTAAAAAAATGATATTTGGTTAGGTTTGGTTTGGTTTTAAATTTTTAAAACCGATACTTATTTGGTTTGGTTTTGGTTTTACTCTAAAATAACCGACAAAATAACCAAATCGAACCGATAAAAATTATATATATATATATACACACACACATATACATGTATATATATGTATACACACGCATACATATGCATATATAAATTATTTATATATTATTCATAAATAAAATATAAAAAAAAATATATTTTAAATTTTAATCATGAATTTAACTTTAGTCATATGTCTCCATCTAGTTTATGGTACGTTATGAGATTCTATATGATTTTCGCACTTTGAATGACAAATGATACTAATTGTAAAATTATCTTGTCGTCTATGGAATTTTATAGGTGAGTTTTATTAGACTATAGATAATCACTAGTTTTGAATTTTCTTTTGGTTCCTATTAAGCAAAAAAATTATGTGTTTAACTTTTGAGGGGTTTATCATATTCTCTTATATATAGTTTCTAAATACTTTTGTAGAAGCGTTCATATGGTGTTGTTCATGGCTTTGCCTAAGTATAACACTAAATTGACATCTTAGTTACAAAATTGGGGAACAACACTCAGTCGACATCTCATATGTTGGATTGAATTTTTTTAAGAAAAATTTTAACTTTTATCATTAACTAAAGTTATAAACCAAAAAATCAAACCGAACCAAAATAAACCGACAAGAACCAAACCGACGGTTATTTTTTTGTGTTGGTTTGGTTTGGTTTTAGAAATTTAAAAATCGACTAAGTTGGTTTGGTTATGATTTTGACCAATAACCGACCCAAACCGATCCGTGAACACCCCTAAATAGAAGTACATGTAAACATGTCATAATTTCATAAGCCTAATCTCATGAGCATTACATCAATCCATCACAAAGCATAACAATAACATGGGAGTCATTTGAATTTAAGGGTGAAACATAGGTTCATCATTTTGGTCACAATTAAGTCATAAGGCATATTTCCTATTCTCTTAGGCATTTTATCAAACACCTTGCATGCATAACTATAAACTTAGGCTTGGACATTAAATTAATTTATCATGGTTTCATAAATCAACACAATTTAGTAGATTTTAATCCACATGCTATCATAAATTAATGAAAACACATTTAACGATTCCAACTTGGGTATCATACACAACATCAACATGATCGTAATTAATCCACAACATAAACATCATAATTTATAATTTAAAATTGAATTCTTGGGCTTCATGGACGAAAGGAATCCATGAATGAACACTTGACATACCTGGGTGGATGATTTCTTAAAGATTTGTGGAGGAAAACTTAAATTCTTGACTTGGAATTAAGCACCTAGGGTTTCTTGTTCTTGGGGATTGATCTTTGAGAGAAATTGGATGTTGTAAATGAATAATGAAGTTATGAGCTATTGTCTGGTATAATTAGGGGTTAAAACGGGTGGAAAAAGACCCAAATACCCTTTTAAAAATGGCTTTAAATTGCTGAACAGGCTCTGCGATGGCTCGTACGATGGTCCGTCGCTGGCTCGACGGTTCGTCGTTCTGACCGTCGTACTTAGGCCAGAATAGGGACTCACCTCCTTAGTAGCGACGGTTGGGGCGATGGTCCATCGCTACCTCGACGTTCCATCAACCTATCCGTCGCACCTTAGCCAGAAGATTGACTTACTTTCTTAGCTGCGACAGTTTAGGCAATGGTCCGTCGCTAGCTCGACGGTCCGTCAACCTACCCGTCGCACCTGGGTGGTTCTGACAGCTCTCAATAAAACATCCATAAGCTTCTACTTCGATACCGGATTTGGACAAAATTGGTATCGTTGGAAAGCTAATTCAATTTTCCACATGATAAAAAGTCGAAATTGGAAAAATTCTATCTGGTTTAAACATTAGTCATTTAGGAAGTCATCATTAATTCTTCTGGAGACTAGATTTGACTTAAAGAAAGTTTGGGGTATTACATTGATGAAGTAAAGCAAGGGAATAAATCGACGAATCAATTTAAGGCCAGCTTGTTTAATCGTGTTTCGAATGCCATTAACAAACAACTAGGAATGGATTGCTCATCTAAGCATGTGGAGAATCATCTTAAAACAATAAGAAATACTTGGAGTACAATCCAAACTCTACTAAATAAAAGTGGTCTTGGATGGGATGACAACTTGAAGATGATTACGGCAAGTCCCGAGTCTATGTGGTCCATATTCAGATAAAATATGGCTTATTTTCTTGTTTTCTTATTTGTTTTAGTTTGTACCGGTTTCTTTTCTAAAATTTTGTTCAGATATTGATTTTTTGCTTAAGAATGAATTTTAAAGTTTGTCTTATTGAAGCCATAATGCCTACAGCATCCAAATCTGCCAGCTACTTTCACAATGTAGTAGTAGATGATTTGTATCTCTACTGATCTTTCACATAGAAAACATCTATACATATCAAAAACCACATTTTCGCAAATATCATGGGTTAAACAGCATCCCTTGCAGCATGCAGCTTTAGAAGGTGCATATGTGTTCCACTTTAGGGAGAAAACAACCTTACTAGCTAGAATACATTAGTATTGACCTTCATATAAACATGGTTTTAAAGTTGTTGGGTGCATTTTTATCTCTTTGAGTATTAATAGTGCGGTTGTGAAAGAAAAAGTACATGGAATATGGTATAGAATGTGGAATATATATGACCATGGTGTATGGTGTTAGGTCTAACTTGCGTGTGATTTGACTAACCACACAGGGTACCTGCTAATTCTACAGTGACCTAGTGTTTTTACCTGAAGCATTTTGGTTGAATGATGATAGTTTGATGTATCCAATCTGAGGAGCATCATCTCCTCTAATGGGTAGCTTGTAGATTCTTGATTTTACAGGATTCAGAGAAACTTTCTCCCATCTGGAAGCCAGCAGATTATTAGTATTTGCTAAGACTATACAATAATTATTTATTCACTTGAAGAAAATTTAAGGAAGAAGGCACGCGGTGAAACTTATTCACAACAATACAAAGCATAGAAAGCTTAAATAATAGACAGATGCATTAATAGCTTCTTCTCTAAAACATATAACAAATTTATGAAGATTGTAGAAAATTTTAGAAGAGTTCAACAAGATGAACATGCATCAATGGTAGCTGCCTTATCTCGGACCTATGGAGTACTGTTAGTTCCACACCACTTCCTTCAGGTCCTCTGTATATCAACAAAAACAATACATTATAAGGTTATTTGTGTTTAATTTTGATTTTTTTTTATTAAAATTTGGTAAAAAAGAAAAAAGAATAAGGGAGCTTTGCGTGTTATTTACTGGCAATGCTTCTGTTTGTCGTCATGAAGTTTTGATTGTGTTTGGTTACTAATGAAATTCTAGTGCAAATTTTTTAATTCAACTGTTTATTTGACGATTCTGAAGAAATTTAAGTGTTTTTCTTCATTTTTCGCAGCATCCTGTTCATTAATGTATGTCTTCAAGCTTTTTTTTGCCTGTTTGTGTTGTTTATTAAGGTGATTATTCTTTTCGTTTTGAAAATCTGATCATGTTCGATTGCTGACAAAATGCTAGTGCAAAGCTTTGATCTTTGCGTTGAAAACTTGGATTTTAGTGTGTTTTATAAGTTCTTGGAAATTCCTTTAGTGATATCCATGAAACTGAAATATACAAAGTAGATTCATTTGACCGCTGCAAACAATGATATAAAAAACTTGAGCTACAAATAGAGTCATTAGTAGAAACAGTTTACAAACCTGTTGATATTAGGAACTTAGAATCAGAAAATATTTTGAGATATTAACCTACAGTTGCAAACCTATTAGCCACATGATTCTCCTTAATTTCTGACTTAGTTGACTAATATAAAAACATACATAAATGGGATCTAAATGTGGGGTGTGACCTCTTCTATTAGAGTTTAATAATTACTTTATTAAACTCCTAACTTTTACCTAGAGACCTATAACTAGTAATATTTTTATTTTTTATGATGATGAGTCAAAGTTTGTGTGCTACAAAAAGAATTAAAAGGTAAAAGGGAACCAGCCTATTAAAATCATAGGTAGATATGAAAGGTACATCAATTAATGAGATGTTACAAGGTATTTGGCTCACATTTACCAAAGGGCATATTGAAAATGATTGTGGAATCCTTTTGATCAAAGTTGTTGAACCATAACGGAAAAGTGTTTTATGAAATCACAGGTATGATAGAAGAGGTAAAATACTTCTTCTTCAATGTTTCTCCCTCATTATCAGAAATAATATTGTTTCTCCCAGAATAACACTTAGAACAGAATATTAGTTATTGTACTTGTAACGGTCTGTTTATGTTACATTAACCTATTAGAACCAAATAAATTTGACACCAAATTTTTTCTAATCTTTGTATTGTAGGCACATCCCAATCATGACAAGTTCATCAACAAAAAAATTAAAATATTTGACGAAATATCTCTTGTGTGTGGAAATGATCGGGCTAGGGAAGATTGTGCTAAATCATTTAAAGATATAGATTTTGATAGTTTTTCTGAGAAAGATAATGATAATGACCTTGAAGGACCATCCATCGAAAAGGATGTACAAGTAACCGAAGCTTCTCAAATCAAGGCAAATCGCAAAAGAAAACGTTCTTTTGAGGTGCAAGATGTTGTAGGTGATATATTAATAAAGTTTGGAGAAGTGGCAACGGCAATCGGTAGAATGGTTGATAGTCGTCTAGATGTGGCAAAGTTGTATGAAGAAGTTATGGCAATGGAAGGTTATAATGAAGAGTTCCTCGGTGATGCTTTTGATTATTTGGTGCAAAGCAACACTTTAGCTAAGGCATTCATGGTCAAAAATTAAAATCTTCGTAAGGTGTGGTTGGAACGATTCAAGCAACAACAATAGTGACACCTATTAGTTGGTTTAGCTTCATAGAATTTGGAAGCAACTATTATTCGCACGCTTTTGTTTTTGATAATGTATCATGTATTTGCTTCCAAACTTCTATCTTTTCTTTCATTTTTGATAATGTATCTCGTGTATTTACTTCCAAACTTCTCTCTTTTGTGCATTTGTGGGAATGGATTAGGAAGCATGAATTATGTAAGTAATAGTTGCTTAATTTTTAGCGTCTTGTAATATTTTGATACTCAATATTGGTATTATTTGCTATGCTTAAATTAGTTCCTACAGAATGTTGAGTTGCTTGTATACTAGTTAATTGTTTAGTAGTATTTTCCAAAAAATATTTTTTCCTTTCACCAATCAAACAACTAAAAACATTTTTATAAAAAAAAAAATTATTCACCAACCAAACACCATAAAATATTTTCCAGAAAATATTTTCCATCCACCAACCAAACATGAAAAAATATGTAGAAAATCAACTTATTTTCCAGGAAAACATTTTTCATCATACCAAACACACCCTTAATCATTAAAAGGTATTCTTATGTTGAAAAATATTCAGCACCACTTTATCCATAACCATCGTCACCACCACTAACCACCTTTGCCACTACCACCCAGTGGCGGAGCCAGGATTTTCATTAAGGAGGTTTAGAAGTAAATATACGGACTAATCGAAGGGGGTTCAATATCTATTATATATACATAAAAATATTTTTGACCGTGTAAAAATAGTATAAAAAAATATAATTTTTCATCGAAGGGGGGTTCGGATGAACCCCCTGATTACAAGGTGGATCCACCACTGCTACCACCATTGTCAACCAACACCTTGCCACCAACCACCAGCACCAACCACCCCCACCATCACAACCACCATTCACAATCATAATTGCTACTAACCACTATTTGCAGCCGCTACCATATCTACCACCTCTATTATTTTAATTATATTTTTCACTATCACCACCGTCAATGCCAATGCTAATGACAACACCACCAAAATCACCAGCATCAATAACCACTATCGATCAATCCCAACTACTAACCAACTTATCTATTACAACTAGCGCCACCGCTAACCACCACTAACACACCATCAGCATCCACACATTCTTCGGTCACCACCACCATCGTCACTGGGGTCGCCACCTCTACCACCGCTTCAACCACAATCATCGCTATAGTATATATCTACTAATAATCATCTCCACCATCACAGCTAACAGCATCTCCAACTACCACCAACATATCGTCAACCATCATGCATTCATTTTTTAGTTATGACAATCAACACCTCCAACTACTAGCATCAACCAACTTCACATCACTACCATCACCACTACCAATCACCACCATCATAATAGTCACTACAATACCAAACATCTCTATCATCACAACTATCACCACCAACATTACTAATCACTAACATTAATCATTACCACCACCACCACCATGACAAACCATTTACATTATCACTAACAAAGATAAATATTTTTTTCAATCAAATAATAATTTTATTGTATTAAATCAAATATTTTTTAATATATAATTATTTTTTATTTGAATTATATTTTTTATTATATATGCAAATAAATAAATTTTGCATATTTAAATATTGAAAAATAAATAGTCTTAATCATTCAGATTTCAGATCTGAAAACAACATCTTAATCATTCAAATATGCATTCAGATTCAGACGTCTGAATCTTAATAAAAACAAATGCAGCCTTAATGCATAACAGCTAGTTTCCCTTATTTTTGTTAAAGTGTTGTATTTGCACTTTCTGGGGTTAGATGGTTCTCCCACCGAAAACTAGTGTGGGTGCCACTCACGACGGGTTGGATCGTGAAAATACTAGTGTACACCCATTTTAGAAAACATGTTTGTATACTAAAACATGTTACATCAAACACTAGAACATGTTTGTATAAAATCTGGTATAAAAGATTAAGTAAATCAGTTTGTATACCATATTCTATAGACAATCCACACACTAATATATGTTTGTACATGACCTGATGTATAAGAGATTACGTAAACCATTTTTATTCCATATTCTATATTTATTCCATACACTAATATATATTTGTATATAATTTATAAGCAAATCAATTTGTATGCTATATCATATCCCATACATATATTATAACCTGGTATAAAAACTTAGGTAAGCTAGATTGCAAACACACAATACATAGTGAAATGAATAAGTTTTCGTACACATGTTAGTACTAATAGGGCTTTCATTACTAATGTAACACCATTTACACGCAATTCATACATACATCTCAAATATTTTTACATACAAATAATATATAACTTGATGGAGAATTGGGTGAGATAGGATTGAAAGAAAATCACGCTTCAATCCATTTATAATTCCCTAAAACCTATTAGAACGCCAAATCTATTCGAGATCCTTTTTTAGATGAAGAATATCTTCACTAGATAAATTTTCAATCATAAGGATTTCTATGAAGAATTTTAATTTATATTCACACTAACATTAACCCTGACAGCTAAAGAAACTAGGAAATAAAAGACTAATAAAAAGGTACTTATCACGGCCTAATTGTTCTATACCAATAAAAGCAAATAATAGCTGGATGAAAGATCATCAGTCTAATCCTCTTCCTCAACTGCAGCAGCCGCCTTCGAGGAGCTACCAGACTTTCAATTAGGAAGCAGAAGATTGTGAATGCTGGGCATAACACCGCCAGCAGCAATCGTCACATCGCCAAGCAACTTACTCAACTCCTCATCATACTTCACAACTAATTGAAGTATAAAAAGAATAAGAGGATTGTGCTAAGGCACATTCAATCGGTTGTGAAAAATGATGAGGAGTTTATGAAGTTGCTTATCAATGTGATGATTGTTGTTGGTGGTGTTATCCCCAACATTCACAACCTTTTATGTCTAACTGAAAGTTTGATAGCTCCTCAAAGGGGTTTGCTGCTACTGAGGAGGGGGATTAGACTGATGATCTTGCATCAGGTTGTTATTTGCGTTTCTTAGAATAGAGAAACTAATCCATAAAAAGTGCCCTTTTATTAGTCTTTAATTTCCTAGTTCTTTAGCTGTCAGGGTTAAAGTTAGTGTGTACACAAATCAATGTTCTTCATCTAAAAAATTTATATGAAGATATTATTCATATATAAAAAGAAATTCAAGTTGTAATTTTGGAGTTCCAATAGGTTTTAGGGAATTATAAATGGATTGGAGTGTGATTTTGTTCAATCCTATCTTGTCGAGTTCTCTCAAATATATGTTTAGGATAGTCAACAACCTCTTTCTCGACGTTCTCCTCTTGCATAGGCTGTCCTTAGAGTTGGTGCCCAAATCAACCTTTGTGGAAACAGAGGATGCTTATACTTTTCAAGGTCCTCTACCTAGAGGTCTACTTACTCCTCTTTGGAGGCTCTGAATCTCAAAAGTCTTGCCCACTTTCAAAGTAATAGCCACGCCCTTCTTGGGTGTGTAAGTATCACTCAGCACAGCCCCTTGAGACTTATCATGAAGTGTTGTAGCAAGTTGTCGCATCTTAATCTGTAATTCACCAATAGCCTTCGTCGATTCTACATTGACTTGTGCTTGTCGCTGCTGAACATGGTGTTGTTGGGCTATAAATTGATGTTGTTGTTGTTGTTGTGCCATGAACTATTTGATTGTCTTCTCCAATGAACTATGAACTGGTGGAGCTTGCTGCATAAACTGCTACTACTGCCTAAGAGAAATTTGGGTGGTTTCTATAATTAGGGTCAAAAGTGTTGCTTTGATATCCTTGACCCCTGTTTTTCTGCCCTGCAAAGAATATGAACTCTGGATTCAAAGTGCATCTTGAGTAAGAGTACTTCTCACCACACTTGCCACAAAATAACGCAGTTGTCTGAGTCTGTTGTACATGTTGCATATAACTAGCTCTTGGAGCTATCAAACTCTGTTCCACTAAGTTGCATAACTTATCAATGTCTGATTATATAGTTGCCTTATCATCCAACTCTAGCTTTCCCTGCTTTTCCTGGATAGTCATGAGCACTCTGCTAGGTTCTTGATAAACTTAGTATCCAGCATACATAAGGTTAAGAGAGCCTTTATCTCATCATAGCTCTCGAACAAAATTTTCCTTTAAGCTATAGCATCTAATAAAGACTTCGAGGCAGGCTCAACCCTTCAATGAAATTGTGACAAATTATATCCTAGGGTTGGTGGTGGTGGTGAAAATTTCTCAAGCATCCCATATATTATTCCCTAGCCTGTGGTAGGGATTCATCAGCTTTCTACACAAACCCAGAAATTCTGCCTCTGAGCTCCTTAGTTCATCTAGATGAGAAGAACCTATTGAGGAACCTGTCTGACGAGATATCCAGTGATGTAATTGAACCCATAGGCTCACTCTGAAGCCAGTTCTTCGCGTCTTTAATCAATTAGGGAACAGCGTCAACTTCACATATTCTTCTGACAAATTATGATAGGGGAAATTATCGCTCAAGTCGATGAACTCTTATAGGTGTTGCTTCTGTGGGTCTTCGTGTGGTTTACCCTGATATTGATAAGTGTTGCACTAGTCACATCATGCTTTCTCTTAGCTCGAAGTTTCTTGTGATAATTGGTTTTACAATAGCTTTAGAGGAATTTACTCGATTTGGCCTCGCGAACTTAAGCACATGAACATGTTGTGCAATAGCAGGCTGGCCGGCAACCCTGTCTACCACAACATTTGGACTATATGGAGGGCTTGGGTTGTTTTCAAATTATTACCCATACCTCTCGGCTATTTGAGGGTGTGTTCAAGTTTGTGATCAATTGAAATCAAGGGATTGCCTTGACTTCAGGTGTTCAACATAAACTAACATGCCGTGAAAAGAAATTTGAATAGTTTAATAAAAACCCAAGTCAGTATCAATTTAAATCAAATCCTCGACAATGATACTAAAAACTTATTGCTTCCAAATGCATATGCAAATGTACCCTGTCGTATAAGTAATATAAGATGTGAGTCTAGATCTTGTTCCCAAGGGATTTAACGAAATGATTAACTAAGTTGAATTCTTATGTAAGATACTCAAAATGTATCAAGAAATAAAGAGTGATGTATGTGTTCTGAAAGTAAATTAAAGTAAATTAAAGCTACTCGTAGATTATTAGTTTGAAATTTAATGAGAGAGATGACCCAAAGTTAAGGTGCTTTGACGATCCAATTGAGTCTTCAAAATCATACGTTTAGCGGATTTTCGAATTTACTAGTTGTGGGTTGATATTTGCAATGTTGAGCGCCTTTTCAAAGGGATGGCAATAGGGTGGATTAGGGAGGGCAAGCCTTGACCTGCTAAGATTTTGACTTGTCCTGTCCTTGTAGCTTTTCTCAAAATGCTAAGTCTTGCCCCACCCCGTTTATTATTTGTCCATACAAGTAATCGCAATATTCTTCTTGTAATTTCTTGTCTTTGAACTTTTGTTACTATCTATTGTTTTTTATACTTCGACTATCATAGTGTTTATTGTAGTACTATTATGTTGCTATCTATTATTTTTGTTACTATGTGTTGTTTCTTATACTTTCATTTATTTATTTTTTACTGCTTTGGACTATTTTCTTGAGCGGAGAGTCTATCAAGATTAACCTCTACCTCTAAAATAGGAGTAAGATCTACATACACTCTACCCTCCAAACCCTACTTTCAGGGAGTACACTAGATATGTTGTTGTATATAGTAGATATTAAACCCCCTTTTGCTTCTACATATGTTTACTCCTTTACGCGGTACTTGTAATAGTGTACACCTTAAAGAGATTGTCATAGATATATGAGTTTCTTCACATGCCATGCTCAGTTAAAGCGATCCTCGCAATTGAGACGAGTTGAGAAATGAGTAGTAACTAGGTGGATCCTGGTTGAAATTTTAAGCTTTAGACGATCCAGCAGTTCTACTCGACACATACAACTACTAGATAGAGAGGGAGGTTGGAAGAGAGGTTGTAGGGGACTAACCAAATAACCAAATCTATTGTACACACCATCAAGCCATTCTAATCCCAAAAGTAGAGAGTAAAAGTGAACTTTGGGAACTTCATTCAGATTTAACATTTGCAGAGCGGAAGGACTCTTTGCTTTGTCCATAATACATGGCCTTCCCGCTGGTGTATGTTATAAAGTTCCAACCAAATGCTGAACCTCCAACGACATATGACCCTGTCACTTGGAGCCCATCATCTTCAGCTTGCTGTTTCTGAGATGAATCCCCTTCAGGCTTCGCCGATGCCACATTTCCTGGAGGAGGTTTCATGTCTATCCGTTGCTCACTAGGCTTTTCTCCTTCCTTGATATCCACTGAAGCATTCCGAGCTCCTGTTGCATCCTTAGCTGCCTCTGGGTTTTCAGTTTCTTCCATGACCTCCTTGTAAAGATCTATCAGGAGATTCAACTCTGCACATTTTAATGCACATAATAAGGATCCGTGTCTGATACAACAAGCTGATTGTATGTTGAAAATCTTGATCATAGTTTGACAACTAAAAAATAAAAGAGGCAACAAATTCATGGTTCCAATAACAACAGATACCATATCCATGGGCAATTGGATTGCTATAGCTAAAAGATAACTTGTCTGAGTGAGAAAGCCTGACCATGCAAAGTAACACAAAAATAATACATCCACTTGCCAGTGAAAGTGGATCATGCTGAATACAAGTTCTTATATAGATTACTGAATCAGTTTATCTTGCAAACACAAAATCCAAGCTTTTCTTAAATGAATGAATAGCTGATAGCTGCCGCTGCATAAATTATTGTACAGGGCATAAGCTCCGGAGAAAGAACTGGCTTGTAAGGTAGATATTTAACCACCTGCAACCAACTAGGTTATACTAAAACTACTATTTTTCCACACGGTTGTAACCTGGAAGAGAATGCAGCCGTGCATTTCTTACTGACTTCAGAACTTCCATGTGATGCATCATACTGGTATCAGCAGAACCGGACAAGAGAACGTAATGGCATGTGCATAATTTCATGATACTGGTATCAGAAAAACAGGAAAACAAGAGAATCGTAATGGCATGTACATAATCTCATGACTAGTGTGGGTTATGATGGCTAGTAGCTTGGTGATGTATTTATTTCATGACAACTTTTTAAATGAAAAAATCGTAAGTAGTGTATTTGATAGGAAACTTACGTTGACGAATTTCAGTAGCAGCCTTGCAGTTGCGGAAGTCAGGAGTGCGGAGAACCTTCAATATGACAAATAAAAGTAAGACCCTATAACATAGAATTGTACAAGGGATTAACAATCGTGAAGGCAAAAAGAACAGGGAGATTTTGGCTGTGTAGTGGCCCCATACAACATTCTTCCCAGCATCATTTAGTGCTAATGGATAAAACCCCAGATGCTTACTTATCATTCACATTGCATGAGGTCTCATAATTTTAAAATGACTCTTGTTAAATTTTTCCTCTTCTTTTTTTAAACAGGAAAATGAGAACTTTAAAACATTAACAAAAATAATATATAAGAAAATATATAAAACAACAAAAAGTCCAGTGTAATAATACCACAACAGAGGTCTGGGGAAGGTAGTGTGTATTACGACCTTACCCCTCCTACCTTTAGAAAGATATGAGAAAATATATATAAGAAAAAAAGGACAGCTTGGTGCACTAAAGCTTCCGCTATGCGCAGGACCCGGGGAAGGTCCCCACCACAAGAGTGTATTGTAAGCAGTCTTACCTTGCATTTCTACCAGAGGCTGTTTCCAAGGCTTGAACCCGTGACCTCCTGGTCACATAGCAGCAACTTTACCAGTTACTCGGAGTAAATAACTGGTAAAGTTGACATATGTATCAAATAGAACTTCACATCAAAGGGGAGCCTTGGCATAACTGGTGAAGTTGTGTGACCAGGAGGTCACGAATTCGAGCCATGGAAACAACCTCTTATAGAAATGTAGGGTAAGGCTGCGAACAATAGACCCTTGTGGTCCAGCCCTTCCCCAGAACCCGTGCATAGCGGGAGCTTAGCGCACCTGGCTGCCCCTTTTTAAAAAAGAAAAAAAATTAAACTAGACATCATATTCATTTTTACACATAACATTCCCCTTATTCTGGTTAAAAATCATACATCAAATTAGCAATTTGAAACCATTTACAGCTCTCAGCTTAAAACAAAGGTGATCCTCAGTGCAGTTCTCACACGTGTATTGACTATGAGTAGAATTAGCCCTGGGTACAGTTCAAGCACATGGCTACCCATTCGCTTTTTTAATAGCTGGTTCTGAAACATAGTAATTCTCTCTGCCAATCAGCAATGATACAGTTATTTATTTTAAAGGGTCAGAGTTAAAATTTTCAAGCCATCAAAAAGAAACCATTTTCGGCAAATGGGTTTGACTAGATTTATAGACCAGAATATCTGACCAGTCAACTGTTTCCACGAACAAAAACAGACTGGAAAATCAAGTTCAGGTTCCGAAATATAGAACTGAAGTCTCTCCTCTTTGGAGAATATCATTGATCACCCTAACACTTGCTGTTAGACAAGGTTAAATTCTTGATTTCTGAGCTCAAAGACTAAAGTCACCACAGCAGTAGAGTCATTTACACCTGCCTATTGATTGCCTTAGTGTTCTAGCCCAAAAGAACAAAATCTTGAATTAATTCATAGCTTCTTCCCGAGGAACATCGTGGTGACCTCATCACATAATCTAACTTGTTCAAGCAAACTAAAAGTAAGGAATCAGAAAAAGGTTCCCGTCTGCTTTTTTAACTGTGATATGCCCCAACAACTTTGACCACGGAAGTCATGCAGATTCAATTCCTATGCAACAATGAGAAGCTATGCAGATTGATACAAATAATATTATTAGAAAGGGAAAAAATATATTTACACCCTAAAGTTATTCCGAGAAAAAAATTTATATGCCTAACTTTGTGGGTGTTCCTTTACCTCCCTATTCTTGTCCAATACCCATAATGTTACAACCCAACCCTTTGTTTTGAGTAATTATGCCCAAATCATATTTTGAGCATTTGTACAAGTTATTTTTACCATTTGGGACTTCTTATGGTGGTCTGGGTTGAGACCCAGGTCACCCGTGTAAAGTTCGAATCACTTGGACACAAAATGAGATTGCAGAATTTGCTCAGTTGGAGCACCATGATCACACGAAATGCCATCTCTATATGCTACACAATAGTGTAACAGAGCACGATAACGCTAAGTGGCCAGACATTTAAGCGAGACCGCATTCCAGCTGTCACAGAGTGAAGTCTTAGGTCCAAGCCGTGCTTGTGCAGTATGGTCACATCTCTGCACCATGATAGCATTGGCCAGTCACCTTGGTCAGCGAGATAGCAGTAATGCACTTGATATAGAAATAACAGTTTTTCAAAAATCACATTTTTGTTCCAAGTTTTGGGAGTTCTAAGCTATGGGTTTTCACCTTTTTTAAAGAGCGATCACACATTGGAACTTTGATGTAAGATTTCTAAGACTAGTTTTGGATTAAATACATGTTTTCTCTTAAAAGTTTTATAATCAAAGCATGTGCTTTCAAGTGTTTCGAGTTGAGTTTGAACCTTAAGATTTAACTAGGTAAACTACGTCAAGATTAGATTTTGATAATAGATTTAAATTCCCTAACTTTTGGTAATCCACATATGCAATTCGTTCCAAGTGTGACCCCATTGACCCGTAGTTGACTTTTTAGGTAAATTTTGACTTTGACCAAAGTCTAGAACCTTAAGATGGGTCCAATAGATATAATTAACCCTGAGAATCATTGAATTAGATATAGTGGGAGTATTTGATATATTCAGAGTGACGAAAAACTGTTGGACGTTATCTTGCACATATATCTGGTATGTTGAGACTTTCCAGCTCTAAATGATAATTTTCCAGGTCAAGCATGTTTAAAGGAAGTCCTTTGACTATTAAACATATAGGGGTGACTATGTATACAAGCAGACGAGTGAATACATAGGTAGTGGGTATATATCCGGGTTATGGAAATTGTTATTATCCATGTATTATCTAATACATGCCTACAATTATGAGTTTATATGCATTTTCAAATGCTTAAATAGGTTTAACGAGATTATTTCCTGATACTAGCTCGGTTTTGCATATCTTACCAATATATGCTAGAATATATCAGACTTAAATGATTTAGTTGACTTTATTGTCCATCCCAGAATAGTATAGCACTGTTATGAATATATGTTGTGTCTCGTGACTCCCAGAGTATAATAGAACCGTTAAAGACCACACTTTGAGTCTATGCTCCCAACTAATGTGTGTGGATCATCCCTCATGAGTCACATATCTGTGTTTCTCCCCAGATATTAGTGCACACACTAGATGTAGAAAAAGACCAAAAAGTAGCTTCATAGCTTTATTTGCAGTCATTTGCTAATAAATAGTTTATAATCACCTTTGTTGCACGTGTATCCATATTAATTGGTATCACACACAATCACTAATCTTGAAGTTTATTTCATAATTTCACCATATTGTTTCTTCTTAAGACACCAGCAGTGTCTACTACTAATCATTTAATTTGTTGCAACCATCAGTACTATATTTATATTGTGTGTATATACAAGATTAAATTTCATTCTGAACTCTCATGTTCAGAAGATGCAAGTGGCAGAAATGAGGATAATGCAATGAAAGTGTGGGCATACTAGAAGCGATGGCATTAGGAATGAGGATTTTCAAGACAAAGTGGGAGTAGCCTCCGCGGTGGACAAGATGAGGGAAGGGAGACTGAGATGGTTTGAGCGTGTGAAAAGGAGATGTCCAAATGCCCCAGTGAGGAAGTGTGAGAGGCTGGAGATAGTGGGGACAAGGAGAGGAAGAGGTAGGCCAAAAAAGTATTGGCGAGAAGTGATTAGACAGGATTTGGCGCACCTTCAGCTTCTCGAGGACATGGCTTTAGATAATAGGGAGCAGAGGTCGCAGATAAGGGAGAAGGTTAGTAGGCGACCAAGCGTTGCCTTGGTATTAACCTATTCATGTGGTCTTTGGCTTGGAGAAAGTATAGCGCATCATGTTTGTCGTAGTATTAGCATATTCATGTAGTCTTTGGCTTGATGGTAGTCTAATACACTGTGTCTGTCATAGTATTATCATGTATTCATGTTCATGTAGTCTTTGGCTTTTGGTATCTGTTATCACCTGTGTTTACTATGTTTAGGTAATCATACCAACTTCTTGTTATGGAGCAGTTACAGCTAACGGAGGACATAACCCTTGATAGGAAGGTGTGGAGGACGCGGATTGGGGTAGAGGGTTAGGGGGTAGGAGTGTGTTTGTAACAGTAGGCAAGAGTACTTTGTGGCTGTATTGTTTCCTGTAGTAGCTAGCAATGTTAGTTTTTTTTTTTTAAAACTGCTAGCAGTGTTAGCTTATTTTGCATATTGTATTAGCTTATATGCTTTTATGTTTTTGTGTTTGCTATAATAATGTTATTGTCTTGAGCCGAGGTCTATCGGAAACAGCCTCTCTACTTTACCTGAGGTAGTGGTATAGTGGTATGGTCTGCGTATACTTTACCCTCCCCAGACCCCATTATGTAGGAATACACTTGGTATGTTGTTTTCTTCACTATCGGTTTTCCCTTTCTATTACTACTTTAATTTGCTTCACTTGAGCCAAGGGTCTTTTAGAAACAGCCTCTATACAGGCAGAAGTAAGGCTTGTGTATACTCTACCCTCCTAAACCCCCTTTTGTGGGATTTCACCGGTTATGTTGTTGTTAATAATAATTTGAGCAATCAACAGCAATATACTATTTTTTAGAGATAAAGTTTCCTCTGTATATGGTAAATAATGAACCTCAAAACATATGACTAAATGGTGAGTTAATATAGACCAATTTACTAGTTACTACTGCACGACTTTCATTGTTTTGTTGCTTTAGTAACTGTTATACTTTTAAAAGCTTAATGCAAACCACGGAAAAATGAGAAAAAACGACAATAATAAAATAATAAAAAGGAAAGAAAGAAGAGGAGACCATGAATAATCTTTGCTTGCGAAACCTCTGCTCTTAAGAGATCATTTTTGGTTGCTGAAACGTTGTACTTTTACACCAATAATGTTATCTCAAGAGCCTATTTGGAAAGCCACTCTAGTAATTGGATTTAGTATAATTTGGTGTAATTACATTGTTTGGTCTGTTTGGTTGGGCAGGTAAATACTTGGTTAGCAGGTAATTGGGTATAATTGGCATGAGAGAGCTGTGAAATGCTGGTAATTACATGGCGTAATTACAAGCTTTTTAATTTTTAATTTCTTTATTTTATTTTTATTATTTAAATTTTTTAATTATAATTCTAATGTTTTTAAAAATATATTTTTTATTTTACATTATTATATTTCATATTTCATTTCCTTACTTTTCATTTCCCAACCTTTACTTTTTGTGATTGCATGCAATTGTTCGTATTACTGTTTATTTTTTTCATTTAGCAAAATTGTGTTAGTATTCTAGTTTTTAAATTAAAGTAGAACTCATTGTTGAATAAGGTAATAGACTTACGTTTTTCTTTTCTTTTAAATTATATTTATGTACAGTTGTATGTTATGTTGAAATTTTACATAAGAGTATTATGCTTAATTTTTTTTGCTAAATTTCGAACTTATGTTATATTTTTTGTTCTAATTTATTTGTTTTAGTAGTAATTGTTTTAGTAGTTAGAATTGATAGATTATCTTTTTGCCAAATGTTTTAATAATTTTATGACATTATATCGATAATATTAATAATTTTGACAAACGTGTATGTCATGATATTCTTAAAAATCATGTACTTTTAGTTTTTATGATTAATTTAATTAAAATATACTAATTTGAAAATATATATTAATTTTTTTAAGAGAAAATACCCAATTACCCCCCCTCCCCGAACTATACCCAAAAAAGCTATGACATACCTCAACTTAAAGGGAGTCCTATTATCCCTTGAACTAATTAAAAGTGTAATTTTGACACCCTTAGTGCCGACGTGGTGCCTAAGTGGCACACACGTGTGCCTACGTGGACACTTCAGTGTGTTTTGCCACGTAGGCACTAAGGGTGTCAAAATTACACTTGTAATTAGTTCAGGGGTAATAGGACTCCCTTTAAGTTGAGGCGTGTCATAGCCTTTTTGGGGTATAGTTCAAGGGTAATTGAGTATTATCTCTTTTTTTAATAATATTAGTTAAGAACATATGCCTCTCTACCTCTTTTGAGGTAGTGGTATGGACTGCGTACACTCTATCCTCCCCGGACCCCACTGTGTGGGAATATACTGGGTTTGTTGTTGTTGTTGTATTAGTTAAGAACATATGTTTGTTGATAAATATATTTTCAAAAGACAATATGTATCTTAAATACCTAATTTAATATCTTTTATAGAGCCCTTATTTGTCAAATATTAGTAATTTCTAATTCTTGATAATTACCTTTTATATTAAAAATTTAATATATCGATAATTACACTTGTAATTATATTGCGGCAAACAAGCAGGTCAGCGTAATTACTAGGCTGGTAATTACTATCCAAATAACTACATCAAATCTAATTACCGGGCGACTTTCCAAATAGACCCAAAAAGCAATTTGTATGAAATTGATATAGGGGTAGGGCTGACCAGTACGATTGCAAACTTTGATAGCAATTCTTAGAGAGAGGAAAAAGGAACTAAACATGGTGTTCACAGAGCTAGTAAAGGTTTATGACAAAGTGCCCTAGGGAGGTTCTATAGAGATGTTTGGGCACTAAAGGTATACATGTGGCGTACATTAAAGCGATCAAGTACATGTAGGGTGGAGCCAAGACCCGTGTAAGGACCAGGGGAGAGGACTTGGAGCACTTCCCAATTGTAATAAGGTTGCATCACAAATCATTTCTTAGTCGGTTTTTATTTTCCTTGGTGATGGGTGAATTGACGCAACATATTCAAGGAGAGGCGTCATGGTGTATGCTATTTGCGGATGACATAGTTCTGATTGACGGGACCCGATGCAGAATTAAAAATAAGCTGGAGGTTTGAGGCAGACTGTGGAGCCTAAAGGGTTCAGGTTCAGTAAAACCAAGACAGAACACTTGGAGTACAAGTTCAGTGACGTAAAGCCTGAGGTTGACATGGAAATGAGGCTTGATACACAACTCATTCAGAAAAAAGGAAGTTTCAAATATCTTGGGTCTATTATCCAAGAAAATGTGGAGACTAATGATGATGTCACACATCATATAGGTGCAGGGTAGATGAAATGGAGGATCGCATCTGAAATCCTGCGCGATCTGAAGGTGCTGCCAAAATTTAAAGGGTAGTTCTACAGAGCGGTGGTTAGACCGACTATGTTGTAAGGAGAGCCGTGTTGGCTAGTCAAGAACTTGCACATTTAAAAGTTAAAAGTTGCGGAGATGAGGAAGTTAAAATAGATGTGGACATAATAGGAGCGATAAGATCAAGAATAAACTTATCTGGAACAAGGTACGAGTGGTCCTGATAGAGGATAAGATTCGGGAGCAAAGATGAGATGGTTTGGGCATGTGTAGAGGAGATACCTCAGTACGGAGGTGTGAAAGGCTGGCTATGGATGGTTTCAAGAAAGGTATAGGTAGGCCAGAGAAATATTAGAGAGAGGTGATTAGATAGGACGTGCCGCAGCTTCATCTGACCGAGGACATGACTTTAAATAGGAGGTCATGGAAGACATGGATTAGGATAGAAGGATGGTTAGATAGTTGAGCATTGCCATGTTTATTCTTCTATACTATTAGCCGTACTATTAGTCATGGAATTACTCTTGTAGTTTCTTGTCTTTAGAGTTTGGTTATTATCTATGATGTTTTACACTTTCACTATCGTTATCTTGTTATGACTACTGTTTAGGATGATTTGTTAGGTTGTTTATAGTATCTGGTCATGACTTTTATCATTTCTGTTATTTCTCTCTCAATACTGCATTGAATTGTTCTTTCTTTAAGTTGAGGGTCTATTGGAAATAGTTTCTCTAGTACACTTTACCCTTTTGAGACCAGACTTTGTGGGATTACACTGGGTATATTGTTAATTTCTTAGTAATTTTCTTTTGTTCTCATGACTTAATGATAAATAACAGTCGGGAAGATGTCATTCAATAGGATAATAAAGAGAAACAAAAACTAATTATACATAAAAAGCAAAAGTTCGTTTTGTTTTTTTGAAACTAGTGTGTATATTCCATAAGAACAGATCAGTACTAGAGTAGTTATGAAATCATATTTCAGTGGCCGTGGAAGAAAATTGGGAAGACTAAAATACCTCACAAAGTTGCATAGTTTGTCTGGATCAAGAAAGAAAGGCTGTCCTTACACAGGATAACCTGATGAGGAAAGGGATAAATATATGTTCCAGATGCTGCAGAAACTGTTAATCACCTATTTATACTTTGTAGAGTTACAGGACAGCTATGGAGACTATTTCTAAGTCTCAAAAGCATCTCTTGGTCTATGCCTGGACAGATTATAGAGACGCTACAAAGTTGGGAGGAAGTGGAATTGTTGGCAAAAAATAGAAACAGGTGGAGAATCATCCTGTCTTATATTTGGTGGACAATATGGAAGGAAAGGAATTCTAGATGCTTTGAGAACATAGAATATAGTATGCAACAGGTCAAGTTGAATTGTATCTTGACTCTATGTTTTTGGTGTAATCATCTTTGCTCTAATGATCTTGTCTCTATTATTGATGCACTAGACTCATTATAGATATAGGATCATAGATAGTGGGATTTATAAATATGAAAAGATCATTTTTATTTAACTCATTACTATAATAATCAATTTATATCGTTCTAATTAGAATTTCGTTTTCTAGATGCAGAAAAATTGATTTTTTCACAAGTCATGCACTGACATTGTTCTTGAAGCACGAGCGGATATCTTGTATATAATCTGGATGTGGAAAGCTTTATTATAGCAATAAATAAACACTTACAGTTAAGGGGAGAAGAATCAGATATAAGGATGAACAAAAAGCCAGAAGAGAGAAAACAGCAAATCGATCACTAATTTCTTTAATTGATGGAGATAGTATTGGGTTTTAAAATTTAATGAAAGAGAGTTTATTAGGAAGTAAATTGAATAATGTATTGATTTGAATAGTGTAATAATTAAATACTTTTACCTTTTGATTATTTATTAGAATGTAAGTTTTACATTTTTATACGAAAAAAATAATGTAGAAGGTGTTTGATTGAAGGGCAAAGCTGTCATCAACATTTTATGGGTAAATTTGTAAATCAACTTTTGGCTTAGGATGTTCCTACTTTGAATATAGTATGTTGCCGTCATGTTTATGAACTGCTCAGTTTTACGCATTCTCATATATGTAAGTTATCAGATTATACATAAACTGCTAATATTGCTTTATGTGTATGATTCAATTAAGTTATATGTATATGTTCATGTTTGAATCATTTTTAGTATGTGAGCCTTGCCTCACCAGTTAGAGGACGACCAGGGATGCATATTGAGTACCTTTGTATTTACATTTTTTTCCTTTCTTTTTGTCTACTTAAATGCATATACAACAACAATATACATAGTGTAATTCCACAAGTGGGATCTGGGGTGGGTAGAGTGTACGCAAACCTTACTCCTACTTAAATGCATATGCATCCACTAAATTAGGAGGGCCACTTAGGGGACAAGAAGGTTGACCCAATCAGACAGTGGTGAGCCGAACATATTCTCCCAATGGTGGCTTTACATTTGTGTATTTTAGTTATTCTAGGAAGTTATTATGATGTCGGGCCTGTCACATGATTACTCTATTGATGTTCCCATGACAGTGTGGTATATATTAGTTCAGACTTAGCACCATTTGGGGTTGTAGACGCTTTCACAAAGCTATGTCTAAACTTGTATTATTATGCTGCTTTAAGTTCCTTTCAGTTAGTTTTCATGCTTAAGGTGATTAGTATACTTGATTTGGGGTAAGTAGGTGTCAAAACACTTAGCCTTAGAGAATTTGGGTCGAGATAATGGCACCCTAAGAGGTGACATGGAAGAGAATCTAAAAGAGGGTGAGACGCTAAAAAATGCTAAAACCTAAATTATAGAGGTCATAAAAGGTGTCATCTTACAACTGGACATTATACTAATAATATTTACTTTCTACTTAATCATTTCTTCTCTTACTCTTTCTCCTCTACTTGCTTCCTTCTTTTCAGATCTCTCCATCTTTGTTTTCATTTGCCCACATCTTTGCCATCTCACATTTACTCAAACTATGTCATATTTTCCAGTCTCATTGAAAGTACGATCAACAATGGCCTCCTTGTCTTTGAATCTCTATTCTTCAGAAACAACTAAAACCAAATACTTCTAAGCTTTCGGGGTGACTGGAAAAAGGTGTTTGGAATTTGAAGGCGAGTTCTATGCTCAGAAAGTCTGAGAGTTTTTTTGGTGGGACTTCGGTGAGTTTTTCTTGGGGAGGAAAGTTTTGTTGCTGAGTTAGGACGACTGCGGTACGACTTTCATGGCTGACGATGTATATGGGTGGACCTGTTAAAAGTGGCGGAGCTACATTATTGCTAGGGGGGGGGGGAGGCTCAAATATTCCATTGAACTATCAAAAATAGCTCATTTATGCCCTCAGTTAAAAGTTTGGCTCATTCATGTCATCGCCGTTACAAAACCAACTCATCCATGCCCATTACTTTTTAACGGTGGGTTTTCAAAAACAGTTTTGCCACGTGGTCTTTTATTAGAGGTCCATATCATTAATTAAAATAAGAGAAAAGGCTCAAATATGTCATTGAACTATCAAAAATGACTTATTTATGCCATCAGTTAAAGGTTCGGCCCATTCGTGTCATCGACATTATAAAACCAGCTCATCCATGCGATTACTTTTTAACTTGTGGATTTTCAAAAACAGTTTTGTCACGTGGCCTTTTATTAGAGGTCCACATCATTAATTAAAATAAATCTATATTAATTTCCAAATATCTGAAATTAGTTAGTATCAGGATTATTTATCCCACCATTTATACCATAGTTATGGAATAAGTTATCTCATATAAATGGCAAAATAATTGAAATAGCGGAAATCTTTTAAGCCGTTATTTGAAAATGATAACAATGTATGCTCCCCTAATTCGTGATGGGAGAATAGAGAAGTTCTATTGGTACGCCTCATTCTTTTTCTTGCTTGCCCTAATCGTTCATTGGCTTCTTTTCTTGCAACTTCGGAGTATATATTGGAGTCACTGGAATTCTAACTAGGAAAAAAAAAGTTACTGAAGGATAGAACTTTTGAGGCTTCTGTTAAGCGTAACATTTATAATGATTTAGAATCAACAAGGAACAGCCAAAAGATATACACTAATCACTATTTTTTCTGATAAAAAAATAGTTGTTGTAGAAAAAATACTTTAATGGGTGTGGTCGGGTTAGGTTAAATGGATCGGTTCTTTTTAATGGGTCTAAGATATTTTGAAATTAATATTGATTTAGTTTAATTAATGACGTGTACCTCTAACAAAAGGCCACATGGCAAAACTGTTTTTGAAAACCCACCGTTAAAAAATAATCGCATAGATGAGTTGATTTTATAATGGCAATGGCACGAATGAGCCGAACTTTTAACTAATGGCATAAATGAGTCATTTATGATCGTTCAATGACATATTTGAGCTTTTTCCCTTAAATTTTTTTTGGCTCATTTAATTAATGACGTGGACGAATCATCGTTGACCACGTGTACAAAATGGTTTTGCCAAAAACCACCAAACTAGACTGTTAAAAGAAATGGCATGAATAAGCCTTTTTTGTAACGGCAATGGCATGGATGAGCCAAACTTTAAACGGATGGCATAGACGAAACTTTTCTCAAAGTTCAATGGCATATTTGAGCCTTTTCCCTTGCTAGGGTGGTCAAGCGAACATCCCTTGCTAGAAAATTATACTGTATTTTTAGGTATAATGATATTAAATATGGCTATGTACTAAAATTTTTGAACACCCTTGACACTAGTAGGCGAGGCGGCCCAACAATGAAGGGTGTTAAGGATAGATCTTACACGAGCTGTGTGTGCAGGTTCGATTCCTGGTAAAGGCTTTTAGCTTTTTTACATACAATTCTTAATAGCATTAATCGGTTATAAACTTATAAAACTATATAACCAGGTTGAATGGCGTACTGGATTTAGCATTTTTAGGTTCAATTCTTAGTAGCATTAATTGGTTATAAACTTATAAGGCTATATGATCCAGGTTCTTTTTTCTTAAAAAACTTTTCACATAAAAATATTATTTACTAATATTACATAGTTTACGTTGAAAATTTTCTGAGCACACTATTACTAAAAAAATTTACTGATTCAAAGTTTGAACATCCTTTACGAAATTTCTGGCTACGCCATTGAACTTGTATTGGAATTGTTGGTGAAAGAATTTTATTCATAGCATTTTTTGTATTAATTATAGTGTTCTTTATTTTCTACTTTCTTATTGGTAAGAGGGATAGCTTTAAGTATCTTGGGTCTATGATTCAGGGGAATGGAGAGATTGATGAGGATGTATCTCACCGTATTGGGGCGGGCTGGTTGAAATGGCGACTCGCCTCGGGAATTCTATGCGATAGGAAGGTGCCTCTCAAGCTTAAAGGCAAATTCTACAGAGTTGCAGTCCGACCGGCTATGCTGTACGGCACGGAGTGTTGGCCTGTTAAGAGTTCTCACGTCCAGAAGCTGAAGGCGGCTGAAATGAGGATGTTACGTTGGATGTGTGGTTACACGATGTCAGACAGGGTTAGGAATGATATCATTCGGGAAAAGGTGGGAGTGGCGTCGGTGGAGGATAAGATTCGGGAAGGGAGGTTGAGATGATTTGGGCATGTGATGAGAAGGGGCACGAATGCTCCAGTTCGTAGGTGTGAGAGATTGGCCTTGGATGGTTTTAGGCGGGGTAGGGGTAGACCTAAGAAATACTGGAGAGAAGTGATTAGAAGTGACATGGAGCAATTATGGCTCACTGAGGACATGACCCTCGATAGGAAGGTTTGGAGAAAGAGTATTAGGGTAGAGGGTTAAGGGGTGTGGTCAGGCAATAGGTGGGCGGTAGAAGAGTTTTGTGTAGCTTGGTTGGTAGTGCTAGGGTTGGGAGGGTGCCTTTTTTTGGTTAATGTCCTTTTTGTGGTTGTTGTAACATGTTTATTTTATCATGTTGTATGCTTTAGATGTTTGGACTTCGATCGCGGTCCCTTTCTTTAGCCGGGGGTCTATCGGAAACAGCCTCTCTACTTCTTCGAAGGTAGTGGTAAGGACTGCGTACATTCTACCCTCCCCAGACCCCACTATGTGGGATTATACTGGGTTTGTTGTTGTTGTTGTTGTTGTTGGTACCAACTCACCGAGTTGGTTGTGTCGTATATATATGTCAATATGTTTGTTGTACCCTCAGCATAAATCTTATTTCCACGTGGAGTAGTTAAAATAATTCTTGTTGATTCAATAGTAAAAGGTAAATACTTATTGAGATAGTTCATTCCTGTAAACGTTTCAGATCCTATGTTAATAGTAGAAGACATTCCATTAGTAGTTTATATTATCTTATTACAATCCATGTATTTTTGTACCTTGGGTTGAAGTAGGTTGACTACTCCCTCCGTTTCAAAATGTTGGCCCTCTTTCTAAATTTATTTAATTAAATTAGTTGTCCCTTTGATGAAATCAAGAGGATTTTATTATGTTCTTCCAATACTATCTTTATCCTTATCATTAAATGACTAAACAAAGTGTATATACTCAAATTCACATTTTCAAAGCATAATTAACAAAGACTAATTTGGTAAAATAAACCTCCAATAAATATTTTCTTAAAGGGAGTGTCAAGTCAACAAGGGTCAACTATTTTGAAACGGAGGGAGTATTATGTATGTCTACTCCTATTAACTTTTGAAGATTTTCTAATTAGTTAAGTTGAAGTTAAATCCCACGAACGTTTGGGTCGTGGTTTTTTACACCTTTTGAGGGGTATTTTCCACACAACAAAACTTGGGTTCTTACTTATTCTGCATTTTATTTCCGAAACAGTAGCATAAGAACCAAATAGAAGAACCAGGGTCTTCTCAAGTTATCCAGCATGCATAAAGTTGGGCAATTCCTAGCTAGTTGAGAAAATTTGCTACGACCCCAGGTCATTACCCCTCTTGAATCTAGTGGTATCTAAACTAACAATTGGTATTAGAGCAGATTTTCTCTAAGGAAGCTGGCACATGAGGAAGATTCAAAATGACTCCACCAGAGTATGAATGAGATTCAATACGCTACTCGACCTCCATCATTGTTTAATGCATAATTTACCGTTGGTGGAAGTCTAGTATGAAATTTTTTAACAAGCTGAGGTTACCAACTATGGGTAATAATCATTAATGGACCCTTGATTCCAATGAAGGAAGATGCGATTGGAAAGAAGGTTCGCAACGAGAAGGTTGATTTGAAAGAAGAAGATTATGAGATGCTTGAGGAAAATGTGGTGGTAACTTTCTTTATGAGATGCTTGAGGAAAATGTGGTGCTAATAAATAACCTAACATGTGGATATGGACTTGGTCCTGATGAGTATAACAGGATCTCTGCTTGTGCTACAGCAAAGGAAATGTGGGATGCATTGAAAATAGCTCATGAAAGAACAAACCAGGTAAAACAATGTAAAATTGAATTGCCAATGACAGACTACGGAATTGTTCACTGTGAAGGAAAAATGAACCCATCAGGAAACCAGGTTCATAATCACCAATGAATTCAAGTCACTTGGGAGAACTTTCAAGTCGGGAAATTTTGAATAACCATTTCTTCCTTAGGATTGGAAAAATGCCTCTTGTACTAAACCAAACATCCTAATGCTCTTTGAAACAATGTTTTACTCAGTGTGTTATCATTTCATCTTTGTTTTACTGAAACCAATTATTCCCACATAATCCCAGTGGTATTACAGGTGTTTAACAACCATGCAGGAACTGAATACCAAAAATTTTGATCCAACAATGCTCCGCCTTCTTGGCTGCAAGTTTTCGAGCCAGCAACCGAAGACTATCCTTGAAGACTCAGACATCTTTCATTCCAAAACTAGTCGCCTGCATGTACACGAACCACCTCGTGCCTCAATGGGAGCTCATAGTAATTGTTTATAGTTCAACGACTTCCCCTTTAAAGCAGCACAGATTTTCCATCTATTAATGAACAACTTCTATATCATATCTTTATTGGGGATGTTATTAAAGGAGTGATTGAAGTATCCAATCAGGCATTTGGCTAGGAACTGTGAGCTCTTACTTCCTGGGTCATTGCAAGTTTGATTCTCATCGGAGTCCTTGTCAATGGTTACAATGTCGAACAATTGTGGGATTCTAGTTGTCTCTACATATGATTTGGTTGGACAGGAGAGGTTCAATCTAGGACTGATGTGCCTTCCAGAAATCAAAGAATCTTGGTGGCAATGTCTCTCAAACCTTTGCTATGAATCGCCTCCAGGATAATGACGGGAATGTCTTTGGTACCCTACAATGTTCAAGTTTTTACAAAACCGGCCAAAGTTGTCGTAATTTTGATAAACGCAGTAGGTTTATGTGGTGATCTTCCTCCCCTATCTTCGCTGCAAATTCTTGTTTCCCTTTGAAGCAATGACGCTCCATATAGATTTTTGCAAACCCATCTTAGATTAGCTTCATCAGTCTTCATCCTGCTCGTAAATTTTTTATTGTGGTTCATAAGAGAAAACTATCTCTCTCAATCAACACTAACATTAATAAGTTCTAAGAATTTCTACCCTGAAACAAAGAGAATTCGTTCTTCCATCAGTAAGATAAAGAAAAGAGACCATCAGGGAAGAAGATCGATGATGGTTGGAAAGAGAAACTATGCAAAATAGGGCCAGGGCCCATTTCCCCAGTCAGAGCGATACTTTAGGATAGAGAAAACTTATAATTTCTTCGGTACCACCCACCCACCCCAAGAAGAAGCCAGTTCATTCGATAAGATTGAATCTTTCCATAATTGATTTAGAAACAAAGAGTTTTTGTTTTGGTTCCTTACTATAATCACTAGTTGTACTGTTACTTCTATCCAAAAGAAAAAAGAAAATCTTTAGTTGTAAGAGAATATTTAAAAAAAAAAATACGAAGGGCGTTCACTGCAAAAGAAAAAGTCTCTTATACAAGTTTGAAAAGTTAACAGAAAAGATGGACAGAGGGTAAGATAAGGTGGAGAGGGTGATGCTAGGAAGAGGTGAGGAGCACCAGGGGTTCGAATGAGAATGGAAGTGGCTTTTGAAACGCAGCATTATGCTCATTCAAGAACTAGACCTTCCCTAAGAAAACCTTTTCTAATTTGTTATTTAAGAGTTCTTGTTATTGAACCAATTTCCATAAGTGAAAACAAAAACCGGTGCTGCACATGTTTACCGAGAATTAGTATCAGTAAACTTGTGTCTTGTCCTGTGGAGAATTGAAAAACATTTTTCTACAACATAACCTTAAATTTTCAATTACCCGCTGAATGGCCTAATATTGGACAAGTAAGAACTACTAGGTTCGAAATAAAGTAGCCAAGTTCTTTTTACAAAATATTTGACAGAGTTGGTCATGGATGACACACGCAGAGCAAATGGCAAAACAGTTATATGTCAAGTTCTGGACTTACTTTTACAAGGAAGTTCCATTAGAGAGGCACAAGAATGTAGCTTCTTAAGTACTACTCAGGTTAGCAAAAAATGTCATGTCTACTGCACTCGTACAAACTTGGAGAAATCTCTTCACATAGATCTCCTTAAACTAATATAGTGAAATCATATTCACCGAATCACCTAACCTGCTTGAACCACGCAGAATTCTAAGGTCTACTTAACCTACTTCATAACCCAAGAAACCTATTCCTAAATCCCAACTTTACAACTTGTATAGCGTAAGTTATAACTAATACTAGTAAATCGTATTGCATAAACAAAAACTATCAAATGCTGCTGCAATAGTTCCTTTCAACATCCAGTAAATACATGGATAATCGGGTTAAAAATGTTTAGAGAACCCAAAAGCCCTAGTCTGATAAATGTCAATTTTCTTTTATGTTTTCTTCTATAACTGTGGTGTCCGTGGCTAATTACACGAGATATCTGCCACCTCCACTCTAGCAACCAAGGCTAGGACAAACATGAAAGAAATCACCTAGTGTTTTTATCACTGCCGGGATTTGAACGTGACACTTGTGGTTCTCACCCACTTGATTGACCACCAAAACACACCCTTGGGAGCGATAAATGTCAAATTTTTACTCTCATATGAGCTAGAAAAAATCTTTAAAACGGTGAAAAGAAATCAAAATAGAAAATTGTACTCCAGTAAAAATACTAAATTATAAATCCATATGAATCTAATCAGTAGGACCAGAATTGAGCAACACCCCCATCAATCCCAGTCTTGATGAACAGAGTTATCTTGTACATGTTGCTGGTGGGAAGTGACACGTGTGGAGATGTGCGAAAGTTGGCCGAGACACCACAGTTATAAAAAAAATCGAGCGACACCCCCAAGTCATAATAACAAGAACAGTCCAAACAAAGTCAAGTTAATTCACAGATTTTCAGCAAAGAATGTCATATTTTCTTTACTCTTTAAGCGAGGAAAATATTAAGAATGGAATCACATCGAGGAAAAAAATACAAAATTCAATTCTAAGAGATATTTAATTGGCAGCCCCACAAATTAAAGGTGACCCAGAAGCAATAATAACAAGAAGAGTCAAAGCAAGTCAATTTATACAGAAATTTTTATATTAAACTATACAAGTGTACCTCAATAACATGGGGTCGAAGATCTTTAACAATGAATCTCATCTTGTTGTAAGGTGAGTTTTGCGACTTGGAGTTGTCAAGTGGCCTCTTTCTGTTCATGCCTGCCTGAGAAGGAGGAGCAGTTTTAGGGGCTTCCATGGGTTCCCTTTCCCTTCTGCTCTGTAATACTGATCTTGGCGCTTGACAATGTTGGTCTTTTTGCTTGACCAAATGTCACTAAATTATTTTTTATTTTTTATTTTTGGGGCAAAATAATCTATAACTTATATCTATAATGGAAAATTTTCAGAAATAGCAATTGTAACTTTTATAGCAACAGTTTTATAATTACGAAAAATAATAAATTATATTTTATATTTAAATAAACCGTTGTTGTATAAATACATATACAACAAGATTTACGATCTTGTTTAACTCAAATTAGTTGAGTTAAATAAGAAATAATTATCCCATTTAATTAAATTTTCTTAGTTACTCTTATTTAAATTAGTAAATTCTTTTATCAAATCAAACTCAAATATGAAATTATTATTTCCATGATCTTCAAAATTTCAAAATATCATTCTGTTATATCTCTAACTATTTTGTCTTGTTAGTTTTTCATTTTTTTTATCTTTTTTTATTTTAATTTCTTTTTCTTTTCATTTTTTTCTTTCCACTTTATTTTCTCTCTTCTACTTCACTTTTTTTTTCTTTTTCATTTTTTTATAGAAAAATTACAAAAAATAGCATACTTAAAACTATAATTATAATAAATAGCAACATTTTTTGTAAAATTACAGTTTATAGCAAGAGTAGCATTATTTTACTTCTTAACTAGACAAGTGCATATTTTACTCTCACTGCTTTACATTTTTCTATTTTCACTCCACTATTTCACTTCCCTAAATATAGTTATATCTTTTACCCCTTTTATTCATCTTATTTTTTTATCATTTTATTTTTTTATTTTTTTTATTTTTTATTTTTTATTTTTTATTTTCAGCTTATCTTCTCTCTTCTATTTCTCTTCTTTTTTTTATTTTTTTATTTTTTGTTCTCTTTTTTTTTCTTTTTTCATATTTGAAGATAATTATCTTCAAGATTTCAAAATAAAACATCATTATTGTCTTTCACTCTCTTATATCTCTACCTTTTTTTTTCTTGTTAGTTTTTTTTATCTTATTTATTTTATCATTTTATTTTTTTATTTTGATTACTTTTTTTTATTATTTTTTTCTTTCCACTTTATTTTCTCTCTTCTATTACTCTTTTTTTTTCTTTTTCATTTTCTTTTTTTTTCCTTTCTCATATCTTTTTTTTCTTTTTCTATTTTCGTTTTCTTCTTCTTTTTTCTATTTTGCTTAGTTTTTTCTTTTATTTTTACACTTCTTTTTCTCTTTCTTCTTTTTTTTTCTTTTTCACTTCTATTTTTTCGTCTTTTTATTTTTATTTTATTTTTTTATATATTTTTTTAGTCTTCTATCTCTAACTTTTATTTTGAAACGACAAATATGTATGGCACATATACATATTCATAAAACATACAAAATACATAGCCATACAGATCTAGATATATATTTACAGTACAAAACATACATATGTATTTACGAAATACATATCATATTCATATTAAACAGTAACAAACATAACTATACTATATATCTTCATATATATTTGCGAAATACAAAGGTGACTCATATAAAATAAGAATATACATATGGATCAGGTATATATTCTGTAAATACATATGTAAAGCTATATGTATTGTATACGGTGTTGAATTTGTCTTTGAACTGTACATACTATGTCATTTTAGAGGGTAGCATATGTACTTATTTGTTTTCTTTTACTGTTTAAGATATGTATCATGCATTTTTTTATTACCTATATGTATATGTATATAATTGTCATTTTTGTTATAAAGATTTTGTGTCCTATATGTTTATATATACATGTGAGTCAGATATGTATTTCTATAAATACATATGTCGTTATATATGTATGTTTTCTACCACAAATACATATGCAGATCTGTATGTCTATTTATTTTGTATATTTTTTGAATATGTATATATGATATACATATTTGTCTTTTAAAAATAAAAGATAGAGATAGAAGAGTAAAGAAAAAGAAAAAAGAAAAAAAATAGAAAAAAACAAAAACGAAAAATAAAAATTCAAAAAAAGAAGTGGAGAAGGAAAAAAAGGAGAAAGAGAAATAGAAACTAGAAATAGAAGTGTATAAACAAAAGCGAAAAAATTTTTAAAAAAATAAGAAGAAGAAAACAAAAAAAATATGAGCAAAGGAAAAAAAAGAAAAAAAGAAATAAAAAACGAAAAAGGAAAAAAAAGAAGAGAAGTAGAAGAGAGAAAATAAAGTGGAAAGAAAAAAAAAAGGAAAAAAAAAGATTAAAAAAATAAAAAAACTAATAAGAAAAAATAGTTAGAGATATAAGAGAATGATATTTTGAAATTTTGAAGATCATGGAAATAATAATCTTCATATTTGAGTTTGATTTGGAAAAGAAATCTACTAATTTAAATAAGAGTAATTTATGGAAATTTAATTAGATGGGATAATTATTCCTTATTTAACTCAACTAATTTGAGTAAAACAAGGGTCGTAAATCTTGTTGTATATGTATTTATATAGCAACAGTTTACTTAAATACAAAATATAATTTGCTATTTTTCGTAATTATAAAATTGTTGCTATAAAAGTTACAATTAACTCTCTATAGTTGTTATTTATGAATCTTGTCCTTTTTATCATTATTTATTGATATCGGATGTGATTGAAGGCAAAATCTATTATAATGGTCAGGGATATTTTCTTTTATAATATTAAAATGCTTTTATAAAATTAAATTCATTGAAGTGAGGTACACGCGTGGGGCGCGTATCCTAAACTAGTATATATTAAAAGTGTGAAGACCCTTAAAAAGTGAATTGATCTTTTACCCTTCATTAAAAGTCTTTGTTTTAGATAAAATCATCTTTTTCACTATTTTTTTCTAAAATTTAAAATTTAAAAATTAATTAAATATATTTATGGTAAAAACTTTTTAAAATCATCTTTTTCACTATTTTTTCCTAATATTTAAAAGTTAAAAATTAATTAAATATATTTATGGCAAAAACTTTTCCTTATTAAAAGACATCAGAATTTCAATATATTTTTTTAATTTAAGAGTTAAAAATTAATTAAATATATTTATGATAAAACCTTTCCTTATTAAATGTCATCAAAATTAAAGACAACTGCTACATTTCTATTAGTTTAAGAATTTTAAATCAACTAAATTTGATTTTAAGAAGATTTGAAATATCTAAAAATAAATATAAAACTATTAAAAAAAGAAAAAATTAAGAAGTTTCAGACTTTTAAATGTTTTAAGTACGTAATAGAATGTAATCAATAAATTTGTAAAGATTTTACTTTAAGAATAAGGAAAGATTTTAAATATTAAAAAAATCGTAACACAAATATGGTTTAAATTAATGCGTCTCTCTTAGCATGTGGCAACAAGGGAAAGAGATACGCAAAAGCAAAAGTGATGATCTATCAACCACTTGGAACTGGTAAAACATATATTAGTATATGTTTATGTTTACATTATTCTATTAAAGTGTGAAAGATTTTTTGAAAAGTGATTTGAATTTTTACACTTTATTAAAAATCTCCACAATAGATAAAATTATTTAATTTTAAATAATCAAATGTTACACGTGCGGTTAAACTAGTGCTTCTATAAACATTTAGGATATATTGGTATACCGATTAAATTATTTTGAGATTATACTTTATAATTGTTAGGTTAATTTATTTTATTTGAAAGATAAGATAAAATAAAATAAAAGGAAAAATCACATGATATTTTATATTTAGAAATACATATCATCTATATCAATAATTTTTCTTTATGAATATAACAATTATAGTATAGTTATTTTAAATATATAACTCACTTTTGATACCTAGTGTAGATTTCTTACATAACAAGTATAATATAGTTTAAAACATCAATAATACATATATATTACATATATGGATCCGTTTGGATAGGCTGACAAAAAGTGGCTTTAATTTATTTTCTTAAAAGGGCTTTTGAAAGTGCTAAACTTATTTTAAAAATAAACAGTTACGTGTTTGGATAAAAGTGTTGAAACTAGAAAAAAATTGTTGATGTGTTTGGTAAATAAGTATTGTTAAGCACTTTCTTTGGTCAAAATGCCCGAAATACCCTTAAAGTTGTTAACAATATGTAGAGTTAATTATTATTAATTTTTATTTCTAAAATGATTCAAATTAAAATTAATATATATATATATATTTATTTAATTCTGTTTCAATATATCTATAATATATATATATATATACAATATAATATTTTCATAATGACTATTAAATTTGTGCACTATTTTTTTTTTTAGAAAAAAATAAATTATTTATTGCTCGATATTTATTTTGAAACCTTATTAATTTAAATTCATACTCTTTATTATCAGGGATGGAATTAGAATTTTGAATTAAGAATATTTAAGATAAAAAATATTTCGATAAAAAATGGGTTTATCAATTTTTTTTAGATAAAAAATAGTTTTTTTTTAAAGGAAAAAATCAAACAAACAAACAAAATAAATATAGCACATAAATAGTATACACTGCCAGCAAGCTACTACGTATACTTAAATTTTTTTTATAATAATATCGTTTGTCTGAATATTATTAATTATTTTAGTAAAATATATATTTTTACAAAAAAATATAATTTAATATAATATAAAAAATTAAATTAAAAAAAAAGTTAATTGTTATAAAAATTGTTATAGATCATGAATGTTATAAGTGAAAATTATAAGGGCTACAAGAGGATAATTTTGAAATAAGTGAAAATTGTAAGGGATACAAAAGTTATTTATTTGGTCAACTTTCAATGAATTATAAGCTAAAAAAAAAAAAGTAGGGAGTGACCAACTTATAGCTTTTGGCTTAAAAAAAAGAAGCTAAAATTGACTTTTTAAAGCAATTATAAAAATTGTCAACCACTTTCAAAAGCAAAAAATGGCTTAAAAGCCATTTTGATCAAATTATAAGCTTACCCAAACACCATCATAATTCACTTTTAATAAATAGTCTAGTTACTATAAATGGTAATAAATAAATAAAATATGTTTAAAATAGTAATTATTTATTAAAAAATAATCCACCAAGTAATTATTTTAAAATAATTGCAAGTTAGATGGATAAGGTAAGATGTTCCGGAATCTATATATATATAAAAGAAAAATTAAAAGCAAGTCAAGAAGCCACGTGGCAAGATATTAAAAAGTCGCGTGGCAATTTTTAGGATATAACTTAATAATGTTGTAATAATGATGTATTAAAAAATTTAAAATATTTGAATTTGAAAATATATTATTCTCTATTTGAAAATAAGATTTCATTAGCTTAAAAATAGAAATTCATGGTTAAAGAGTTTTGAATAAACTTTTACTCTTTTATGTTTATCTCTTTAAAAATTCAAATAAATATTATATAATTTATATAAATATTAAATAAAAGTTAAAATATAATAATATTAATATTAATAATAAATAATAGCAGTAAAATTAGTTGTAGTAGTGCGTAACAATAATAATAATAATAATAATAATAATAATTAAATAAGTAAATAGTAGCAGCGACAATACATATAATAAAAAAGGTAATAGAAGTAGTAGTAGTATTAATAATAATATTAACCAAAAAAAGTAGTAGTAGTAGTAGTAGTAGTAGTAGTAGTAGTAGTAGTAGTAGTAGTAATAAATAAATATATTAAAAAAATTAAAATATTTGAATTTGAAAATATATTATTCTTTATTTAAAAAAAAAAAATCATTAGCTTAAAAATAGAAACTCATGGTTAAAGAGTTTTGAATGAACTCTTACTCTTTTATGTTTATCTCTTTTAAAATTCAAATAAATATTATAAAACTATCTAAATATAATTTATGTAAATATTAAATAAAAAATAAAAATTTAATAATAATATGAATAATAAATAATAGCATTAAGATTAGTAGTAGTAGTGCGTAGCAATAATAATAATAATAATAATAATAATAATAATAAGCAAATAATAGTAGTAGTGACAATGCATATAATAAAAATAGTAATAGGAGAAGTAATAGTATTAATAATAATATTAATTAAAAAAAGCAGTAGCAATAATAATAATAATAATAAATAAATAAATAAACAAGAACTACTGCATACTTGGTAGAAGTAGTAGTGGTAATAATAAATAATAGCAGTAAAATTAGTAGTAGTAGCGCGTAACAACAACAACAACAACAATAATAATAATAATTAAATAAGTAAATAGTATGCTACTACTATTTACTTATTTAATTATTATTAAATATTTAAATTTGAAAATATATTATTCTTTATTTGAAAAAAAGATTTCACTAGCTTAAAAATAGAAATTCATGGTTAAAGAGTTTTGAATGAACTTTTACTCTTGCATGTTTATCTCTTTAAAAATTCAAATAAATATTATAAAACTATCTAAATATAATTTATGTAAATATTAAATAAAGGTTAAAAATATAATAATAATAATATTAATAATAAATAATAGCAGTAAAATTAGTAGTAGTAGTGCGTAATAATAATAATAATAATAATAATAATAACAACAACAACAACAACAACAACAACAACAACAACAACAATAATAATAATAATAATAATAATAATACTAATAATAGCAATAATTAAATAGTAGTAGTGACAATACATATAATAGAAGCGGTAATAGGAGTAGTAGTAGTATTAATAATAATATTAACCAAAAAAAAGTAGTAGTAGTAAATAATAATAACAATAATAATAATAATAATAATAAATATTAAAAAATTTAAAATATTTGAATTTAAAAATATATTATTCTTTATTTGATAAAAAATAATTATTAGTTTAAAAATAGAAACTCACGGTTAAAGAGTTTTGAATGAACTTTTATTCTTTTATGTTTATCTCTTTAAAAATTCAAATAAATATTATAAAACTATCTAAATATAATTTATGTAAATATTAAATAAAAAGTAAAAATAGAATAATAATATTAATAAATAATAGCAGTGAAATTAGTAATAGTAGTGCGCAATAATAATAATAATAATAATAATAATAATAATAAGTAAATACTAGTAGTGACAATGCATATAATAAAAACAGTAATAGGAGTAGTAGTAGTATTAATAATAACACTAACCAAAAAAAAAAGTAGTAGTAGAAATAATAATAATAATTAAAAAAAAAACTACTTCATACTTGGTAGAAATAGTAGTGGTTGAATTTAGATATAAACCAAAAATATCCCACGTTATATCCAATGATAAATATTATTAAATTTAAATTGAAAATTAAAATATTATTAAATTTAAATTAAAAATCAGTTGATTGATTTTGAATGCTCCTTTTTTATAGTAGAAGAATTGTGGTTCTCCTTTGCTCCTTTTTATTAGCAATTATAAGATTTTGCTCCTTTATTTTTTAAAATTTATATTTATCCAAATCTATATCCTAAAATAGAATATAACATTATTTGCATTATAAGTGAAATACTGAAGGTTACATGTTCAAATATCAAAATGGAAAAAATGATGTATCATAAATAATAAAAAAATTATAACAGTTTATAATAAAGTAACTTTTAAAAATAATGCAGAAGAAATTACTAGACTATTTGAGGAAGGACGATCTTCGCCTTGAGGGGTGATGTAAATGGATTGAAAACTAACTTGAGATGATAATGTAACATTATTTATAATTTCTGTTATTTTAGAAAATAACATGAGTAAATGATACTTCAAAATATTATTGTTAAATATAATTAATGAAATAATGTCAATCAATAGAATAATGTTTTAAAGATGACTAAATTTAGGTATATGAATAATTTATATTTACGGATTTTATATTAAAAGAGATTAATAGATAAGAATATCAAATCAAGTAACAATTAAATTAAAGTTATATTTTAATTTCACAATATTAAGTAATGGGTAACGTAGTAGTAGTAAATAAAGGAACACAAAGAAAGAGTTAAATATAAAATAAAAAGTATAAGACCTACCTAAACATAGACATTTGAATACAAAAGACAGACGACTTAAGATGTGAATACAATATGTATAATATGTGGCAGAGCACTATTATGAGATTTTTTTAAAAAACTGTGTGAATTTTAGGAGTCTGTAATCCAGATAGATGAAATAGAACGTCCAGTAAACATGACAATGATTAGAAATCAATTATAGTAGTGAATTTAAAGATACTAAAGATTGAACAATTCAAATTCAAAATATTAAAGCATTATTTTACAGCGAGTACCCATGTCATATGATTACACATATTTTCTTAAATTTGACACATTCTTATTTATTTTCAATAAAATGAACTTCATTCCAAGGTGGATGTAATTCAATTTGAATAAAGTGAGAAGAAACTGACAATGAAATTTTGAATAGCTAGAATCATGATATATTCTGAAATGATGGTATAAAAATGATATAATTATAATATTTAATTGTATCAAAATGTTATTTGATGACTGTGCATATGTATAATATTTTATTAAGTGTATATTACTAAATACATTTCATTAAAAAGTAAAATGACAATTATATTTTAACAAAATCAAAATGATGTGATGTGTTCAAACTATTAAAAAAAATTAATATCGCGCATCGCGCGGACATGTATACTAGTATATATATAAAGGAGATTAATAGGCATGCTTATGCGGCATGCCTCATAGGCCAAGAAAAATATTTATCTTTTTTCTCTTTTTTTGACTTTTTTCCTTCATTCTTTTATTAATTAATTTATTTATTAATTTAAAAATTATATCATATTTACTACACCTAATTATAGCTCATGAGTTATAAAAAAAACCTCTATCTATTTGTATTCTCACTTAATAGTATGTCTTTTCAATTTTTTTCTACCTATTCTTAGGACTTGATTAATCTATAAATAACAATAATCTATAAAGTTGTTGGATGTTCATTTCCATTTCTCCTTCTTCTTTTTCTATTAATATATATTTTTTTCTCCTTATCAATTTTTTTCATATTTTTTTATCAATCATGTGTTCAATAACTAAATGAGGGAACATTGAAAATGTAATTTGTAATATGGCTACTATAATGAAAAACATAGACATATTATTCAAAATTTCTTCTTGTATCATAAGAACCAAACAAAAGTTCACCAAGATGAAGAAGGAAGCTTGATGGCTGCATAAGATTCATCAAAGAGAAAATGACCAAATTAGTTTCGTATAAGTTCATCATCAAGACGAAGATGAATCTACAATACATCAAGAGAGATGGTCAGATTAGTTTAGAAAAGTAGAAACTTTCGAATGATTTATTAATAAATATAGATGTCCTTATTATTGCTTATTTTAGTATTTTTAATTAACTATGTCATCAAATACAAGATATGTACTCTCCAATAACAAGATTTAATTACAAAGTTTTACACTTTGTGTATACTATTATTTTATTGCCAACGTAAAACTTAATTATTATATAAGCATTTATCTTTAAATATACAATCTCTATTTATATATAATTATGGTCTATTAGAAGATGATGTATATAGTTCTTTGATTTAATTTTTTTTTTTGTTCTTTTCCTCCTTTTATATATATATTTTTTTAAAATTATCTTATGAAATTTTATTCAATTTAATTTGTGCTTCATTGCAAATTTTAAAAACTACTTTGCTAATCCTCTTAATTACACCTCATCTTTTCCTTTTCTCTTTATTAATTCTTTTAATAATAATAATTTCTATGACCATAATAATAATCATCTTAACAATAATTTTCTATTATCATATATTTAAGGTAAAAGAAAGAGAAAGAAGGAAGAAAGATTCCTACCAATGGGTTTTATGAATTTGTGGCAAACAAGTTCAATATTGTACTTTTTTTATTTTTTTTGTTTAGTTTTAAAATATTTTTTAGATTTAGATTTTAAATAAAATAAAAGTTATGAAAGTATTAACAAATTAAAGTTAAATGCTTATAAATATCTATAAATAAGGTGATGTAGTATTTTTTTATCGCCTAAAATAATTATATATTTAATTTACGGCACATCTTTTATTATGTATATTGCCATTTGCTAGTGATGAAAACAATTCCAATAATACTATCTCTTGCACTAATTAGGTGCGACTCTTAAATCTTAATAAGTTTAAAGTTCCCAAATTACTTGAAGATTACTACAATAGAATTTCTTGGAACTTATAATCTTTTTTTTTTCTTTTTTTCCTTTTGTATGTCTCTCTTCATTTTACTAAATAATAATAATATAATATTCTACTAACTAATTGAATTAAAAAATACATCATGTTAACAAATGTAATTAAGTAAAAAATATTGTAATCATTGTGACTTGTGATAATTCAGCTAATGAAATCTTAGATCACAACAATAACTGTTGTGATAACTCAACTAATAAAAACATAAGTTACAACTCTAGAATATAAAAAATAGTAATGGTTCACTAAAGTTGCAAATATTGAATTAAAATAATGAGAAGCAGTAATATTAATTGTCTTTTTTTTTTTTTTTCATAATTCATCTTTCTCCCCTTTGAAATTGCAAATGTTGAATTGATAGTTTTCAATTCTTTTGATTTTTTTTTTTTGTTATTAGTTCACTGCTTTGAGTAAGATTACTATTAAATTTCAATCTCAATTATGACATTCAACAAAATTGTATTCATTGGATTTTTGTTATTGCTAAAGAAATTTGAATATTCAAGATCTATTTTCACTATTAAAGATACTAGTTTAGGTGTACGCGACTTGCGCTTGTACATCACTTTATTGAGTTCAAACGTTATACTAAATAAGATATTTGTTTAAATAATAAAGATAAATACAATAATTAAATTCAATATCTTTCAGATAATTTATTTAATTAAACCTAACCTTTATAAAAAAAATTCTCAAACCCGATCAACATTCATCTACAACCTGTAAATTGGAACAAAATAATATGATGATAGAGACATCAAAACAATATAATTAAATCTAACCTTTACACAAAAATTTTCTCAAAGTCGTCTGACACTCATCTATCACCTGTAAACTAACTATGACAAAATAATACGACAATAGAGATATCAAAATAATACAACTAAATTTTACTTTTACACAAAAAAAAATTTCAAAATAGAGATATAAAAATAATACAATTAAACTTAACCTTTACCTAAAAAAAATTCCTCAAAGCCGACCGACATTCATCTATCACCTATAAATTCATCTACGACCTATAAACTACAATAAAATAATACAATAGTGATCAGAAAGCTTCCGTTTTGATGAAAATAATTCTTGTCTAAGTGAAAATTTTGACAATAAAAAATGACTTGAATGAAAATAAAGAAGATATATAATTTGTGCTTCATTGCAAAATTTCAAAAACTACTTTGTTAATTCTCTTAATTATACCTCATCTTTTCCTCCTCTTTATTGATCCTTTTAATAATAATTTTCTATAACCATAATAATAATCATCTTAACAATAATATTCTATCATCATGTAATTAAGGTAAAAGAAAGAGAGAGGCAAGAAAGATTTCTACCAATTGATTTTATGAATTTGTGGCAAACGAGTCCACTGTTGTATTTTTCTGTTTTTTTTTTTTAAATTTAGGTTTAGATTTTAAATAAGATGAAAGTTACGAAAATATTAACAAATTAAAGTTAAATACTTATAAACATCTATAAATACGGTGATGTAACATTTTTTTATCGGCTAAAAGTTTTTTTTTTTTTTTGCTTTTTGGATGTTTTCCTTCATTTTACTAAATAACAATAATATAATATTCCACTAACTAATTGAATTAAAAAATACACCATCTTAAAACATGTAATTAAGTAAAAAGTATTGTAACCGTTGTGACTTGTGATAATTCAGCTAATGAAAGCTTAGGTTACAACTATAACTGTTGCGATAACCCAACTAATAAAAACATATGTTACAACTATAGAATATAAAAACCAGTATGACTTATTGAAGTTGCAAATGTTGAATTAAAATAATGAGGAGCTATAATACTAATTCTCTTTTTCTTTATAATCCATCTTTCTCCTCTTTAAAATTGTAAAGGTTGAATTGATAGTTCTCAATTCTTTTGATTTTCTTTTTGGTTATTTGTCCATTGCTTTGATTGAGATTACTATCAAATTTCAATCTCAATTATGATATTAAACCAGCTGTATTTATCGGGTTTTCTATTATTGCTAAAAAAAATAAATATTCAAGATCTATTTTCACTATTAAAGATATATGCGTATTGCTAAAAAAAGATTTTGAATGTCACAAAATAAATTTAATGAGTATGCGACTCTTCCTTCTCCCCATCTATATGATAACTTCTTCCTTGAATTAATATTGTAACAATTGAAAGTTAAGGCACAACAATTATTGTGTTTAACTACCTAAAAGAGATTAAAATATTTTATATGTGCACCTTAATATTTTCATGTAAAAAAAAGACTTTAAATGTGTTTAACTTTCAAATTTAATTAGATGTGTTAAAAAGATTAAGTCATAAAATTATACAGATAATTTCATGACCGCGGAAGGGCGACTAACTTCACTAGTTTTTCAATATTTGTGTCTTATTTGATTTAGGACTCCTAACATATATTATTTACCACTTTTAAAAAATTAGAATTTTATCTTAAATAAAAAAAACTCTACAATCAATTCTATTTGGGTAAAGATTTTATATATTAGTACTTATGCTGGATTCCACTTTTTTTTTAGGGGAAAGGACAGAAACGGCACTTCAAATTAAATTATTTCCTTGAAAATGGCCATGGAATTTAAATTTCACTTTCTAGCCATTTTAATTTGCTGATTGGTTCTATACCGTTTTTACACAACTTTTATACAAGTTTTATACAAATCTTATACATAAATTCTATACGAAAATTATACAGTTTTGATACATAATTTATATAATAACTGTACATTTGCACTTCAAATTAAACTATTTCCTTGAAAATGACCATGGAATTTAAATTCCACTTTTTAGTCATTTTAATTTACTGACTGGTTCTCTACCGTTTTTATACAACTTTTATACAGGTTTTATACAAGTCTTATACATAAATATTCTATACGAAAATATACAGTTTTGATACATAATTTATATAATAACTGTACTTTTTTTTACACGTTTTATACGACAATTATATAATTTGTATACACTTTCTATATATTGTACATATACATATTTGATAGAACTATACAATTTCTATACATATATCTTATATAGATTCATATTCTATTTAGTAATTATATCGTTTTTATATAATTTAATTATTATTTCTAAACAATAAGAAAAAACAGAATATTTGATCAATTTAAAAATTTATAGTAAAAAAAAATTAAAATATTTTTAAAAGGGTCGAATTTTCCAAGTTGAATATTGTATCAGTATTGTATATAGACTGTATCAGTATCGTATATGGACTGTATATGGACTACGTGGATCAAAATGACCCAAATTGGAAAAGATTAGGAAATTGCCATAAAATGACATTTGTTTAGCCGACTGGACATTATTTGTCCAAATGCCAAACTTGGGCTATTATTTTTTAAAAAGGTCATAGAGTGTCCTTTTTCCTTTTTTTTAAGAAAAAAAATAATAGTAATACTTTCTTCGTTTAAAAAAGAATGACCTACTTTGACTTTCTATGGAGTTTAAGAAAATAAAGAAACTTTTGAATCTTGTGGCCTTAAATTAAAGTTGTGACAAATATACCAAATTGTCCTTCAATCTTGTGGTCTTAAACATGATATATGTAAAGTTGAAATTAAAGTATTGTAAAAAAGGAAAAGGATTATTTTTTTTTTAAACGGACAAAAAAAATAAGTCATTCTTTTTTAAACGGGGAAGTACTATTTACGAGCTTATGGAGTAAATGGAGGCTGTAATATCCTTTTTCCTCTCCTTTTATAGACTTTATTATTATTAATCATAAGAAGCAACACCTACAAAGTAACTTTACAGTTAACGTTTTTTAATTAAATGTTTTGATGTTTTATACATATTTTATTGAAATTTGTTGAATTTTTTTGGTGTAAGCGATTTTAATTTGTTTTCTTAATTTTGATATTCAATTCTCTCTTTTCCTTAAGCTTATTTATAATTCATTATTTTTTTCTTCTTCATCATGTGTACAATTCAATATGATAAATTGCAAACTACAGCTCTAATTCAATCGTCATGACATTTTTGCTATATATTTGTTGGATTTTTAGAAATCTTATAGTAAAGATATTCTTATAATTAATTTTTTGATGAGCTTTAAAGGTGTGATCTATAACAGTTTCATCAATTTCAAGTCTACGTTATAAAAGAATGTTCGGTTAGACTTTGAGAATTTTTTGTTGTGTAAAGATTAGATTTAATCGTATTGTTCTAATATTTATTTTATTATAGTTTCTATTCTTTTACTATTTGAATTTTTTCTTAATACGGGTAGTAGATAAACGTTTGGTTAGGCTTTAAGGTCTATGCTCCATTGGTGCCGACCAAACGTCCCGTGTTCTATTTTTGTCCCTCTTTTCCTTAAATTTATGCATAATTCTTTTTTTTTTTTTTTGTTCCTTGATTGTATGTATATTTTAATACGATAATTTTCTAACTACAAATCCAATTCAACTGTCATGATGCTTTTGTTATATTTTTGTTGGGTTTTAGGATTTTTGGTGGTAGAAATATTCTTATAGTTACTTTTTCGATGAGCTTTGAAGGTGCGATCTATAATAGTTTTATCAATTTTAAGTCTATACTGTAGAAGAATGTTCGGTTGAACTTTGAAAATTTTTGTGTAAAATTTAGGTTTAATCATATTGTTCTAATATTTATTTTGTCGTAGTTTCTTTTTCTTTTTACTATTTGTTGTATTTTCTGCTTAATACATGTAATAGATGAATGTTCGATTAGGCTTTGAGAATTTTTGCGTAAATATTAGGTTTAACTGTATTATTGTATTGCTTTATTATAGTTTACGATGGTACATGATCATCCAATCGGGCTTTGAAGAATATTGAAGTGCGCTACTGCCGCTAATTTATTTGAGGACTTCTCCATTGATTCTATGCCTCTATGGTAAAGTAATCGGCGGTATGACAAATTGAAAATATTGCTTCGAAGTTGGACTTGAATGAGAACTATGAAACAAAGAACAGGCAATTTATTTAGGTAATTCTCTTATCAATTTGTAAAATTGGAAGCAAAGAAGCAACTCTAGGACTTCATCAATAATTACTTTTTCATCGAATGATAAATCTTTCATCCAATACTAATGGACACTCTCAGGTCACAACTTACAGCAAGCCACATATTTTTTTCTCCATCCAAATTTCCAAAATGATTTAAGTGGTCTTTTACCCAATTTATTTGTTTTTCTAGATGTTGCATATCTGGGGAGTACGGATGACAAATGTATGATCAATTTAGTGAAAATTTGAATACTTAATTATATTTGGGCCCGTTTGGCCATGAAATTTTTTCCCTTTTTTTCAAAAAAAAATTTCGGAGTTGAAAATTGCGATGTTCGGCCATGAAAATTCAGAAAATAATTTCAATTTTTTTTTTCTGAAAAGGGAAAACAGGTTTTTGTTGTTTTTACAATTTTCCAACTCCAATTCCAACTTTTATTATTATTACATATAACCTTAATCTTTTAAATTTTTACATAAAACTCTCCTTGTAACATTATTTTTTCAATATTACGTATATAACAGTTTTAAAGAATAAGATAATTATAATTTCAAACTTAATGCTATCCTAATTAATATATATCTCCTTTTCTCTCTCATCATTATTTTTCTCCCTTATTTAATTTTTTTTCTTATTTAAGACATTATTTTACTGCTAATTTATATTTATACCCATAAATATTTAAAGTATTATATTTATAACAGAAATATACAAAGTATGTTATATATAAAGTTTATATCATGTATATACCATATACACACATATATAAATATACAAAGTATTAAGAAACATACTAAGCATATTTATAACATAAATATACAAAGTATGTTATATATGAAGTTTATACCATGTATATACCATTTACACACATATATAAATATACAAAGTATAAAGAAACACATATTTATATATTTCTGGTAGATGATATAATATACCATAAATATGCAAAGTATGTTTTACATAGAAATAATTTATTCACACACAGTAAAATCTTTCATGTTTAAGAAAATTAAAGAAATAAATAAGTGGCACCCTAAAATTTAATAACAACTCATCATTTCCTATTTTTTTAGGAACGAAAAATAAAGGAAATAAATTAAATAAATTTCTAAAAAAATAAATTTATTTGAAAGATAATATTTGTTACCTAAAAAATAGGAAACAACGATCTGTTAATATAACATCCATATTTAAATTTTTTAAATATGAGAAACGGCTATTAATGTAAATATTATATATGTCATAATTGAAATTCATTAAATATGATCATGTATATGTAATTATTTTTATAAAAGTGGCTAATTATGTTCTTTTCCCGTTAGTAGGTAAATTTTAGTTGGGTGATTTTGATAGTTTGTAAAAGTTAGGACATAAAATCATATTTAATTTTTTTTCAAATGTCAAAAAAAAAAATTCAAAAAAGAAATGATCAAACACAACTTCAACTCCAGAAAATTTTAATTTTCATGATCAAACGACTACTAGAAAATGTGAGAATTTCTCTTTATTGGTTCTTTAATTGACTTTTGGAGATAGGTTTAAAGCTATTTGTATATGTTGGAAAAAAATAAAAGGCCGACAATCGTTTCGAAATTGAATTTTCGAAATGCTAATTATTTGTATTAAAAATGAGTGTAACTCAATGTTACTCTTCTCTATGAAGATTTATAGGGATGCAATATCTTTGTTACAAAAATGTTTGAGTAATTTTCATGGATAGTCACCTATGTTTTGAAAATTACCTACAAATATCATTTTTTTTTAGGACAAAAATATCACCCAACTATCCTTATTTTTTTTTAAAATATACTTGATACTTTAAAAATATTTCTTCTCTCCTAGTTGACATGCCACGTCATTAAAATTTCTTTTATATTTATATAATAAATATATCTATTTAACTTATCAAATTTATTTAACTAAAATTTTATCCAATTTTTTTAAAAAATAAACACACATGATATATTTATCATTGAGGAACAATATTATTATGTACTTTAAATTTTATATTTATTTTGTCTTTCTTAAAAAAATAATATAAATTATATTTATTCTTTATTCGACACGAGAAAAATTATTACGTCACGTGATAAAAAATATCAGATAATCACACAACTTAAAAGGAAAATAATTAGTGTGGTAATTCTATGCACATTACTCATCAATGAAGTAGTTGATGTGTAAAGGTTTGAATTATTTTATCTGGTACTTTTCAAAAAAATTCTAATTTATTTATTTCACCACTTAATAATATTTTTAAACTCAAGATATTTATATGAATTGGTACTAATTTAATATTTTTTGATTATTTATTTCATATACTAAAGATTCTTAAAATGCAAAAGAAATAAAAATGATGGCTTTCGAATTTTCATATACGTACTAGATGTACTATTTTTGAAGGAAAGAAAAATTATTTAGTCATGAAATAAATTAATTTTTTTACAAAATATTAACAAAATGATCTAATATTACAAATGACTCTTTAAAATAGTACCCAACCAATTATCGCTTATTTTTTGTGGGTTTAGGATGAGAAAAGAATATAAATTGGCGTTTAATTATATAATAAGACAAAATATAGTATAGTAGAAACAAAATTTAATATGAAAAAACTAAATTAAAAATAATAAATTTTTGTTTTCTAAAGGTTTTTGCCTATGTTAACTTTGCGGATTTATTTGATTCATTTATGAATTTACTTGGGGAAAATCCGTTGCACGAATTCATTTATTATTATTTTTTTTATCAAAAAGATCTTGCTTAAAATTTTGCAGGTGATCTACATGCGAATTAAAATTTTCAGGTGATAATTTCCTTTAAGATTTTTCGATCGAATTTTGTTTGACAAAAAAAACTTAGATTTTCTCCTTCAAATTTTGTTTGATAGAAAATTTGTACGTTTTTCATTGAATTAGTTTGGTTGAAAAACTTGTAGAGAATTAAATTACCGGTAAATTCTTTTTTAAATTTTCAATAAATTTTTTTTACGTAATTTAGATTTTTCTTGTAGTTTATAAGACATGGGTTTGAACAAATTGATTTAAAGAATTAAACAAGTTTATCATTAAGAAAATAAGATTTTAACAACTTGGCATGCCAAGTAGGAGAGAAGAACGTTTTTAAAATGTTAAGTATTTTCTGAGTAAAATAGAGATAGTTGGGTGATATTCTTGTCCTAAAAGAAACAAAAGTGATATTGTAAGCAATTGTCAAAACATGAGTGACAATCTATGGAAATTACCCAAAATCTTTTTGACAGTTAAACTAGGAGTTTTGATGAGAAGCAGTTTGTGTGTAGTCTATAAATTTAAAAAGCTTTTTTGAGCAGCAATTAATGTTTGATATATTAAAAGTGTGAAGACTTAAAAAAAGTAATTTGAACTTTTTATCATTCATTCAAAATCTCTACAATATACAAAATCGTCAGTTACTATTTTTATAAAGTATTTTATTATTTAATTATTATCTTTATATTTAAGACTTTAAAATTAATTATAATACTTATCTGATCTAGGTAAGAAATCATATTTTTAACCCTTTTAATTTTATTAAAATTTCACGTAATATAAAAAGTTTCTATAATTGCACTACAAAAAAAAGAAAAAGAAAAAATGTGTTGATAGGAACCAAAATCGTCATAGGCAAAAATAAACCAATAGGGCAACAATTAGACTTTGGTGTAGGTTTATGGCTCATTTGTTTGCACTTAATGTAGGTCTGAATCTGAATGATTCAGACCATTAAGTGCATTTGTTTTTTATTAATATTTTAGCTCTTAATAGGTTTGAATAAGTCTTAATCATTCAAATTTAGAATCAAGTCTTAATAGGTCTGAAGAAGTATTCTGGTATTGGATAATATTCACCGCCACTCTATTCATAATCATCAGTCACCACCTCTGCCGCCGCTATCATTGTTAACCACCACCAACCACCTCCACCATCACAACCACCATCGACAATGAATATCGCTACCAACCACTATTGTCAACCGCTACCAAACCTACTACCTCTATTATTCTAATTATATTTAACGCCATCACCACCGTTAACAGAACCACCATCATCAACCACTACCGGTCAATCCCTACTATCGACCTCATCTATCACAATTAGCACCACCGCTAACTACCGCTAATACATCACAAACTCTACACATTCTTAGGCGGCCACCACCATTGTTACTAGTAACTCCACCTCTACCATCACTTCAATCACTATTATCGCTACGATTTATCTCTACTTACAACCATCTCCACCACCACAACTAACAATATATCCAACTAGCACCAACACATCGTCAACCATCATTCATTCATTTTTCAGCCATCACAATCAGCACCTCCAACTACTATCATCAAGCAACGTCACATCACAACCACCACCACTATCAACCGCCACCATTATAACAGTCACTACAATACCAACCATCACAACTATCACCACTAACATTACTAATCACTAACATCAATCATTGTCACTGCAACCACCATTATAAACCATTTCCACTATCACTAACAAACATAAGTATTTTTTTCAATCAAATAATAATTTTATTGTATTAAATTACATACTTTTCTGATATATAATTAGTTTTTTATTTGAATTGTATTTATTATTTTACTATATGTACAAATAATTTTTTTGTACATTCAGATGTTGAAAAACAAATAGTCCTAATCATTCAGTTTTCAGATCTAGAGACAACATCTTAATCATTCAGACGTGCATTAAGATTAAGATGTCTGAATCTTAAAAAAACAAATGCAGCCTTAATCGTCTTAGGCCATTCCAAAAAAGGAAGAAAAAAAACTCGTAGGTGAGAAAATAAAATAATAGGACAAGTAGTTTTAGAAAAGGGGAAACAAAAGACGTTTAAATACTACGTTTAGTAGTCTTCTTGCATTCGTTATCATCATCCTTTTTGCCTTTTTTTTTAGTTATTATCTTTAAAAATTATATATAAATTATACGTGATCAACAATTGACAATGAATTTTTTTCTTTTGATAATTTCTCATGTTTTCTTTCCAGTTGAAAATTTGTGATAGAAAATTGGACGACAATGACGTTGTCATCGGATTAATTAGCTAAAAAACAATCAAAGATTTATTTCTTTTTTTTTTAAATAAAAAAATAAAAAAACATACTTGATATACATTACGTAGTTATATCATTTAAATATAAATAAATTTATTTTAATTTCATTGCTATTTTTAATATTTTTATTTTTTTTATAGAGAATTTTATTCGTGAATGCAAGACACACGTGCAAAACATGTATTCCATTAATATTAAATAGTAATCATATCATATTAATACTAAATATAGCCGGCGCCTTTCGAAGCACTTTCTATTTCTAGTTAGCGCTGTTTTTTGATTGCAGCTAGCGCGCTTGACTAATGAGTTCCAGCTGCCAGAGTCTTCAATAAGAAAGAGGCGTCCGAGTAAACAAAAGTGAGATCTATATTAAATCTCTTAATATCAGAATAACTTATATAGTCATGATTCAATTCACGAATTAGCCCACTATGAGTCTTCTACATTTTTTTTCATAATATATATAAGGTGCTTAAGTCAAAAGATGCCTTAAAAACGAATTGATAATTTATTTCTTCACATAGAAATAGGAAAATCCTTTGTTAAATTTATAATTTAACTACACTAAACACCATAGAGTACATAATAAGAACGACTATATTTTCCCTGATTAATTGAACTTTAATAAAACTATTCTTTTTCCCTGATTAATTGAACTTTAATAAAACTATTCTTTTCATGTCTACTACATTTTTTTTTTTCATAATATATATAAGGTGCTTAAGTCAAAAGATGCCTTAAAAACGAATTGATAATTTATTTCTTCACATAGAAATAGGAAAAAATCCTTTGTTAAATTTATAATTTAACTACACTAAACACCATAGAGTACATAATAAGAACGACTATATTTTCCCTGATTAATTGAACTTTAATAAAACTATTCTTTTTCCCTGATTAATTGAACTTTAATAAAACTATTCTTTTCATGTCTACTACATTTTTTTTCATAATATATATAAGGTGCTTAAGTCAAAAGATGCCTTAAAAACGAATTGATAATTTATTTCTTCACATAGAAATAGGAAAAAATCCTTTGTTAAATTTATAATTTAACTACACTAAACACCATAGAGTACATAATAAGAACGACTATATTTTCCTTGATTAATTGAACTTTAATAAAACTATTCTTTTCATCTTCCTCCATTAATAGAATTTGTTCACATGATTTGAATCTCCTTTAAAATTTTTGTCTAGGCTAATGACAATGCAATTAATTCGTGTATATCCCAACCAGCTTGTTTGTTCTCTCCGTTTTTGACCTTTTAATTTCCTCCACAATGTGAATTCTTCTCCCTTTTGTTATAAATGTTCACTTATTGCTATAATTATATAATTACTGTACCTATCCGCGCTTCGCATGGATATAAAAATATAGTATTATTTTAATAAAAGAAAATTAACAGTAACAAATCTGTCATTTTTTTTTTAATAAATTCTTAGCACTCTATATAAAATCATCTAAAATAAAAATTTATGAGAAATATTCCAATTTAAAACTATAACAACTCATTTCAATTCATTTGTAAACACGAGGTGGGGGTGGGGGATGAAAGATTCAGGATAAAGACATTAATGGAGCGTAAGATTTAATTTAATTGTTAATAATATTTTGTGTTAGTAATAATTGTTAATAATAAGGTAGAATTTATTTTAATTTCTCTTCAACAAAAACATAAAATAACTATGAGAAAAACAAAATAGCATAAGAAAATAACACGTAAAATAAAAAAATTATCTAAGCCTCTTCTTTATTTTGGCAAAATTGTTAGAATTATTATTTTTTCGTTGTCGGTTCTTCTTACCATTCAAAATATGTACTACCGTTTATATAAATTCAAAGAAGACTTCAATCATATGCCACTATTTCATTAACCATTGCAGAACTATATTCTTTTTAGAAGCAAGAAACACATTTAGTGATGAAATAAGACAAAAAAGTTTTTTTTTTAAATCATGTAAAATATTTTCTCTTACACCACAAAAATGAAAATTCATGAACCGGCAAATCAATGAATTCTTTTGTTATTGAAAAGAAAAACAACTTTAACTTAATTATTTATTTCTATCAAAGAAAATTAATTTCATCAATTATAACAGGTTATTGCTAAGAATATTGAAAGTTAATTCATAGAATTTGAATCTTGAATCTGTTTTCATCTCTTTCCATATCATACACACTTGCATTATATTCACCGCATGAAGAAAAAAAATATTTCAAACTTTGAAAGCACAATCTAAAAGAATGTAGTATTTCACCATAGCTTGTATATAATATAATTTATGCCATCGCTCCATAGAGTGTTTCACCAAACTTTCAAAATTTATTTATTTTGACAAAATATTTTTATGGTTAGTCAACTCGGAAAAGTATTTTTCTTAATTTGTGTGTGATCAGTGTTCAAGAAAACGCATGCAAAAAAAAATATTTTTTCAGCTTTTGAAATTACTCAAAAAGACTGAGTAGGCATTTGAAAATGTGATTTTAAATTCTAATTTCAAACTAACGTTCGGACACATGCGATTTCGGATCATAATTTAAAATGATGAGATGAAATTTCTAATTTTAAGAAAATCATTATCAAGAATTTCATATCATAATTTCAATTTTTTAAATACAATTTTGACCCACAAAAAATAAAAGAATGTTATCCTATCTTAACGGGTTAAAATACATTGATCATAATTTCAATGTATATAAAGTAAAATCTTCCTTAAAAAGATAATGAGAAACTATAAGATAATTAAAAAAACCTGGGAGAAAGAAGTTTGAGAAGGATTATCGGGAGGAACAACAACATTAACCGAAGCAACTAATTCAACACGTGCTGGAGCTCCCACCCGTTTGTCATCACAACGATTTACATCATAATTATGTAGTGAATTTTTGAATATATAATCATGGTATAATTTTTATACATACATCATATTTTAATTATACGTTGGTTATATCTTAAATATACCTTGTATTTTGAAACTTCTTCCTTTATCTCCTTCAAATCACCCTTGATACAGATCAAACCAACATTCTCCTAATATTTAACCGACCAAAAAATTTAGAAGCATATAATTATATCATATCATATTTTACTAATAAATCAAGGGGAATTAAGAGAACACAATCTTTTTAAAAAAAAAAAAAAAAAAGTAGAGAACATTCATATATACGTTAAAAATAAGGAAAAAAATAAAGATATCTAAAGTATAAGTTTGAACATGTTGCAAAATATACATGAATATGGAAGTATCACCCAAAAATATGTTTAGCAAAATAAATTTATGGAGATTTGAGAAAATTCCACAACAATTAGAGATTAATTAACCCGTGTGAATAATTTTTTTTTTCAAAAAAAATACATCAAATGAAATAGAAAGCATATAATCTCCTACTATTTTTTATTCTCGAGATTAAGAAAAGTGTCATGCTTCGATTTAAATTAACACTGAAACTCAAATAAAAAATAAATTTTATTTTTATAGAGTTGTATTTTCCGAATTGAACATACAACAACAATAAGGTGGAACAGCCTAACGATACCGATCCTTATATAGGATTTGACATCAAGTCAAGTTATTCTAACAAAATAAGACAAAAAAAAAAGTCGAATATCATAAATATCGACTCTATTATACAGATTTCAGAATACAACTAAAAAAATCACTAATTTTTTCAGCAAATCATTCTCTAATAATAAAATTATTTATCTACAATTATTTTAAGTTTTCGTGAAATTTTTTATCTACCCAACTTCCTCATCAGATGCATGATTTTCTTGAAAATACAAACTCAACAACAAATAAAACTATAACTATAACGTCTGTTAATTTATTAATAATATAGACAGTGATAAAGGCAATAAGCATTAAAAGAGCCGTCGGGTTATCAACAGCTTTTGACCTGTCTGCCTGGACATAAGATACCTAAAAAAGAAGAAAGAAAAGAAAAATGTTATTGTAAATGGCATGAGAAATAGACTCACTCTACCAATAATTGTGTAAATTTCAGGAATCTGATTCAAGATTACTTGGCACATGCCAAACATTGGGTAATTCCCTTACATGATATTGCCTCTTGATTTTCTTTTTTCATTCATTAATTTAATATGATTATCTTTAAAATTGTGTATAATGTTAAAGTGAATTTTAAATTTTTTAAAATTAAAATATGGTAAAAAAATTCATAAAAAAGATAAATACTTTTGGAGGCCTCTAAGATGCCACATAGCATTATTTAAGAGTCTCCTTTATATATATATATTTGCGCTTTACACAAATTAATTAGATTTTTGAGTGTTGAAAGTTTCTTAAGAGATCTTTTTAGTTGTCAATTATTTCAAATTCTAACCAATTATACACACTCTTAAGTTTATACATGCATTTTTTTTGTAAATTTTCGTCACTCATGTATTTTCAGTCTTCTAAAATATTTAATTTTTATATAATATATTCTAAGCGAAACAATATTAAATTTATTTTCATGCATATTTTTAATAAGTTTCAAACTTGTTTATTGTTTGTATATGTAACACTAATTATATGAATTTCGTATTCTCTTTTTATCTTATTTTATCCTTTTTATTTCTCTTTAAATTATTTATCGTTAATACTTTTTTTTGTGTGTCTGTGTTTTCCTTTCTTTACTTCCCTACATATATGCAATTTTAGAAAATGAAAGGTTTAGAAAATTGGAGTCTCATCTTTCATTTTGTGGAATGTCTTTTTCATTTTAATATATTAATTATTAGTCAGTTTTAAATGAGTTTTTAATAATCTAAAATTCTTAAAGGTTATTAAATAAAGGAAAACATAATAAATGGTAGTTAATATAAAGTAATTATTTTAAGAAGTAACTTTCTTTTAATACATAACTCATCATAAGTGAGGAAAAATAGAAAAATATCAAAATATTAGTAAAAAAATGTAATTAACATTTTTGGTCGTAGAGAGGTGCCGCATAACTTTGTCTGTGTCTAAAATAAAGGAATAAAAATAAAATTTATTATCAGCTTCGAAAATTTATTTTTTGATAAGTGATTATTTAAGGTTGAGAGAAGAATCAAGATTCCTCTCTTGGACAAGAAAATGAAATAAAAAGAGACAACCAACTTCATGAAATCATTGTTATGTAAAAACATTTCATGACAATAGACAATAGAAAGTAGTAATAATCTTTAAAAATATTCAACAAAAAAATTATAAAATGTAAAAACTCAAGAACTACAATTTTACATACAAATTTTTTATGAATTAAAAATGTCATTTGAAAATTATAAACTAATGTAACATTCTCATATTTTATCAAAAGATTTACTAAAGTTGACCTACATAATTGCGGAATGATACATAGATATTTTCTTAAGTAGCACATGTATATGTTTGCCTCCTTTCCTTGCTTCTACTTTAGAAAATAAATACTCTGGTCTAGACATGCGCAAAAAAGTGGACCTCACCAACCGAAAAAATAGAAAAATAGTTATCTAAATAAATATAAACTTTTGAAAAGAAAATAAAAAAAATAAAAAAAATAAAAAATAAAATATAAACTTTTGAGAGTGTTATATTGTAAATCTATATCTATATATAAACCACCAGAGTTGACATAGTGGTTCAGCGCTATGTCCCTTAAGCAAAAGGTCGGGGGTTCGATCCCCGCCTCTGGCGAATGACGCAAACTCTGTGGCCAGTTCCCTACCGCAAAATGCGCTGACCGAGGAACGGAGGATTAGTCTCACGGCTGCCGGCTGTGGGGATACCTTCGGCAACCAAAAAATAAAAAAAATATAAACTTTTGAGAGTGTTATATTGTAAATCTATATCTATATATAATAATAAAGAAGAATCAAGATAAAGTGATGTAACACCTCTCTTTGGCCAGAGATCCTATTTATATTTTTTATCATTTTTTTTAGAGTTTTTCTTTCATGTTTTATTATTTTATTTTTAAAATCATTTTCATAACTCACATCTCTTTATGTTCATAATAAATTACACTCTTAATTAATATTAATAAAATTCATAACTCTAAAACCTTTTATATTCATAATCCCCAATTATTTAATTTTGCATTAAAATGTTCAATGACAATTCTTCTTCTTATGCATACAAATTATTTTTCTCGAAATTTTTTTAAAGAACAATATTTAAATTCTTGTCATATCAATATCCCACTTCATTTATATGTCAACCGAGCCTTAAGAAAGCAAAAATAAATAAATTAATAGTTACATGAAACGAAAAAGTAGGACAACTAAATTGTTAACTAAAAGTGTTGAAGCAGTTGAAGATGAAATTTAATAAATTGAAAATATAAAAAATAATGCAATTTAAACTATATTTTGGATGATAAGATTTTTTTATATTGCTATATGGTAAGTCTCATATCCATAGTGAGATGAGGATAAGAAAAACTACCATAGTAGTGATCTTCTTTTAATCTACAATAAAGATTTTAATGAAATTAGAATAAAGAGAAATACAATTAATTAATGGACTACACTTAATATAAAAGAAAGTTGCTTTAACAAAATAATTCATAACTCTTAAAAGGATATAAAACTGTATAAAAATCTATCTACTTATCTGCTTATCTACCTACCTATCTACCTATCTATCTGCCTATCTGCCTATAAAGGAAGATTATGAAGTTGCTTATGTGACATACTTCTAAAGCCAAGAATGACATTTATCTTTTTTCTCAAATTTTTAAATTTTTTCTTAATTTTTCTTATTTTTATGATTGCTGATATGGCTGTTGATGTGGCTAAAAATGCATTTATGGTTAATTATGAAGGTTGTAGCCATTTTCTTATGAATGGGTGTAACTCTCATTTTTATTAAGCATTTGTTTATTATTCCTTGTCTTGAGTCGGGGTCTATCGGAAACAACCTTTCTACTTCTCCTGAAGTAGTGGTATGGACTGCGTGTATCTTATCCCCAGACTCCACTATGTGGAAATACACTGGGTTTGTTATTGTTATTGTAAAATAAGATAATGACAAAGTGTGATTAATTAGCCACAATAATTTCACAGTACTATTCATTTCCCTACCATTTTCATCCCACTTTTACTTATCCTTCCAGCAACTTTCGCCAATATATATAAATCGATATAGGAAAATCCATCGATTCAAAGTGTAAATTCACTGCTAATGACAGCCAAGCAGAGATACAATCCGAAACAAGGTACAAATTCTTAATATTTGGTTGATATTTGATTTCATGTGTCTCCTTAATTATTTTCTTTTCATCTTTTTATTACATCAAGTTTTGACAGAGTATGCATATAAAACATCACCAAAGTGTATTAGGAAGTTCAAGATTTCTCTACTCCTTCCTTTAATTATATTTTGTATATTTTTTTTCCACTCGTAATTTCTTTTGCAGAATCAAACATTGAAAGCCCTCTCATAACCTGCTGCATCACTTAGAAAAAAAAAGGAAGTTGAGACTTCTATCTGTCACTTCTATTTAAGTCTATATCTATTACATCATGAGTATAAGTTGATTGAACCATCTCTGTCACTTCCATTTAAGTCTATATCTTACCCTTTTCACAAACATAAAGTTCGAAATTGTACACATGTACTTAAAAATTCACTTGAAATATTTGTATAGCTTAAGCTTAGAGTTGGAGGAAAATACATATAAATATAGTGAAATGCACAAATTCTTATTGCCTGCACGGCCATTTTGAAATTGTCTCAACTGATTGATTATATTTTGCAGAGTACTAAAAGAAATGTTATGAAAGCACGTAATAGTTTGACAAGCAATTGATGGCTAAGTGCCACACAATCTTGGTAAATGGTATATAATCTTCAAATGGGTTGCTGAAACATTACATGCATGGATTCACGTAATAATTGATATAAAGCTAGGCTTAATTGATAGAAAGACAGGCTTAGGAGGGGGATGCATGCCTCCAAGTCAAGCATGATATTTCTCTTTTTTCCTTCATTTTTTTGACATTTTCCTCATCTTTCCCTATTTATATCATATATTAAATACCCTAACAATAAATTTTTAATTACTTTCTCTTAGTTATTGTTATGGATTGTAGTGATGACGCAGAGGATAATAAGGCTAACACAGACGAGAGCAGTAATTTTATCTAGCCTATAAAAGGAGTAATCGTGTGAAGATATCGTCTAAAGGATTAATTGATTTTGTAGTAGGGGGAGTGTGTGCTATATGTGTGGAAAGTGGTCTGGAAAATGAATTCTAAGTAACTATCTCTAAACATAGGAGATTAGACAATTGTTGCATTTTGTTTCTGCTTTCTCATCTATAATTCTCTTATAATCTCTTCTCTGTCTCTTCTTTGTTGTCTGTTAACTCTTCAGTAAAATGATATAGTCAAATTGGTTAATATTGTTGTTGTCCTAATTATTCATCTCTTTTTCAATCTAAGAAGTTCAAAAGTCACTATCACTAATTTAGTGATTTAGTGATCATTTATTATACGACAATAATTATAAATTAGTATATATTTTAGTATTGTAAAATTAGGCTTTGAAAAAGTTATGTAGCATATTCTATGACAAAAAACTAAATTATCTCATTATAATCATCGTGTACTAAATTATCTCATTATAATCATTGGGTACTAAAATATATGAAACGATCGAATCTTTACTCAATTCTTTTGTATTTCTATTTAGTTTATTATAATGTATTAAACAGATGATGGGTTACTCAATTAAGGAGGAATGCATTAATCCTGTGCATTTATATGAATCATTGGAAAAAAATAGTCATTAACTGTAATAATAAAGTGGGGTTAATGTAGGGGAATTTTAGTAGCTTAGTTGGTTAGTTACCTGAACTCTCACCTTGTGAGTTCGATTCCCACATTGTAATCCCCTCCCCCTATCCCCAATTTTTTTTTTTAGAAAGTAGGGTTAATGTAGTATGTGTACTCTAGTCTCTAGCTAACCGTTGCCTTCAGAAAAGCTCAACTAATAAATGTCAACATATACTTATCCGTTACAGTTATTACTTTGTGCATATGTGAGTTGAAAACTTAGATGACTTCATGACTTAATCAAGAAGCTTAAACATCATTATATATAGATATATACACCTATATATCAAATGAATACTTAGGTTTTCATTATAAAGATTGGTTTCTATTATTTATTTTATGTTATATGTTTGAACCTAAGATATTGGGGTAGTGAATCTCAATAGAGAATTGGTTATTGTATACGTATTCTTTTTTAGACAATGTAAGTTTTCAGAAATTATTGGGATTCTTTCCTATCAGTCGATTGCCAGTAATATTTTTGATGATGATTTGAAAAACTACTTCGCTGTTGGCTACAGTAATGACTTTTGATTTCAAAAATAAGACATATGATCTACTAAGAATTAAAATTACATACTTGTGCAACTATACATTTTCAGTAGTTTTAAGTCTGTTCTTTTTTTAATTTATTTAGATATACACCATTCAAAAATAACTTATGAGAGTGATTTTTCTCTTAATATCATGTCTTATAGAATAAAAAAATAAAAGCATAAAAAGTAATGTAGGAACAAATGAGGGAGAAAGGCAAATCGACATTAGGAGGCGCAAACACAACATATGTTCAAGAAATTAAGAATGAGAAAATAGTGGTAATGCTTAGGCATCAGATAATGTTATGAGATAAATTTTTTTTTCTGAAGTGACTTACTTACTAATATGAGGATACATTCGTCAATTTAAGGTGCGTGTTTCATTATCAAAATCCATTGTCGGGTGTTTCATAACCAATTTCTACATACATAATTATTCTGATATTCAGTTTAAATGTAATGTACAATATTCTTATGTTTATGAGACTTGACCTATAATGGCTCAAACTTAAAGCATGATATAATAACATGCAGATCTCTGTTTCCTTTTTTTAAAAAAGATTATAACTAAAATCTCCGAGAACTAATCTGAAAATTATCAAGGAACACTCAATATATTTGAACTCTCCATGCACAAAACACATCAATGATGAGCCACCATCATGTTCTCAATAACACAATATATTTTAAATTTTAGTCTTTTTATTATTTAGCCAGCACGACGGCTACTCTTTTTATTAAACATATATTTTCCCAATTATTTGATTAAAATCAAAATATAGAATAAACCATTTTATGTGATTTTTGGTTTAGTATTTGAAAATTTAAGTTTTGTAAAACACCTTTTGATAGAAGTTATTGTTTTGTCTAGATTAATTTTAAAAGGAAATTTCAAAAATAAAATTAGATTTTGTAAAAATATTGCTTCTAATTATTTTAATATGCAGCTATTCGAAAGGAGCTTTTCATCCGCGCGAAGCCCGGACAAATTCACTAGTTATTGATAATTATGCATAGCATAAATGTACTCTAAGAAAATAAATAGAACTTAGAAGAGTGACCTTCGGAATGCACATATTATAGGATCTTCTACTCCGCAATAATTATAAAACCTGACAGAATAAGAAGGATCATCAGGTCCTAGTTCATAATACCTACAAAGCGAAAAAGAGGCAGAGACTATCAAGTCAAGCATCCTTAAAAAAAGATCTTGCATGATATAATGACAAAATGACCAAAGTACACTTAAAAATACCACTTCGAGAGTGAAAATATATAGAGAAAAACGTTTACAAAATTTTAGAAACCAAATTCTTCAAAGGCATAGTAATACAAGAAATTAAAATTGGACAGTGTACATACTAACAATTAAAGTTATTATTTCATAGTAATAGAAGGTGACAACATAAAAGTAGACACTAACCTCATCTTCTCTATTTCGCCAAAAGGAATACACTAAAATTTTGCATTCGAGCTAGAGGAAAAATTGATCCTTTTCCATTCGAGATAGAGCAACCGATACGAGAAAGACATTCTTTAGCTATGTGACTAATGACGAGGGCACTCTAGGGCAAAAACAAACAGGAGGACAAAATTGTCCCATATCAAATAGTATTGAAATTGGCCCTTTTCTCATTTATTTATAAGAAAAAGAATTGTTATTGGACATTTTAATGCAAAATTAAACAATTGGAGGTTATGAATATAAAAGGTTTTAGAGTTACGAATTTTATTAATATTAATTAATGTAATTTATTATGAATATAAAGAGATGTGAGTTATAAAAATAATTTTAAAAATAAAATAATTGAAAAAATAAAATAAAAACTCAAAAAAAAAGAAAAAAAGAAAGAAAAATAGAATCCTTGGCCAAAAAAAGGTGCCACATCACCTTCTCTTGATTCATCTTTTATTATTATATATAGATAGTAAAGAAGGAGAATGAAGAGTTGCAAGGGTAATTACTTGGAGGAGAAATGTTCATAATAATAATAATAATTAAAGAGAATGAAGAGTTACAAACTAATTAATACGAGAGTTATATATGCTATGTAGCAAAGAGGGTAGCCGGTGGCCATATACCTGCAAAAATGCATGATTATTAAAGATTTTTTTTATTTCTCTCTCTATTGGTATTCATTGATCCATGAGTACTTTAACTATATTCGTCTGTTTATTTTACAAGAGAAAATGTGTAAAGTTACTAAAATTTCTTAAGGAGCTTGCAACCAAGAAAAAGGATTTTGAAACTCTTCATGGAGGTTAGAAGTCTATCTTTTCATAAAGTTGGCCTTTTAGCAACATAATTTGTACTTAAAATTTCATGTTTTTTCAGAAGCTTCTCTTTTAATATTTAGTTATTAGGCAATTGTTGGAGGAATTCAAAACAACATTTTCACTGATTTACATGCCCTATAAGTGAGGCGAAAATACTCTTCCGCTTTACTTTGTTGTTTCACTTATTTATGTTATGTAAGTTGGTCATTCGAAAAGGTGTCACATTGTTTGTCTTTTTTTAATTTGTTTTTTAGTTAGAGCTTAATTTTCATGTTTCAAATCATACCTAGCTACGGTCTTTGAAGAACATTATTATAGATAATCATGATGAATTATGTCTAAATATTATGTTATTTTTCTTCCTTTTTAATTGATTGCATCAAGTGCAAAAATGACCTCTACTTATATATGATTTTTTTTACATTTTCCACTTAAACAATTAGGGGTTTGCAAAAACCGAACCGATAAAAATATTATTGGTTTATTGTTATTGGGTTATTGGGTTAACGGTTTATTAATGATTTTATAAAAAAAAATTATTGGGTTATTGGTTCGGTTCGATTTTTTCTTATTGGGTTATTGGGTAAACCGATAACCCGATAAGAATATATATATATATATATATATATATATTATTATATATTTCTCTTTAATTTCTACCAATTAACAAACCTATTATTTCAATTATACAAACTCTTAATTTCTCCTAACAACATTTAGTTAAAACTTGAAGATTCTTGTAAATTAAAACACATTATGTAGGATTTTTGGTTGAAACTAAGATTCATTTTTTTTTTTCATGTTAGTTATTACTATTTCTATTTTATGAGTATTTTCTTATTGGTTAAATCGAAAATCGAACCATTAAGGACTAAAAACCAATAAACCAAAAACAGATAAAAAATATCTCATTGGTTTAGCATATTTAAAAATCAAAAACCGATAAACCGAACCGATAATATATAAAATTGAACTGAACCGACCGATGCACAACCCTATAAACAATGTTCAAAATTTGAGTAAATATATCTTATTTTTCTTGTACTTTAGTTACATTTCTATGACAGATAGTTAGGTTCTTAGATACAGTTCAATAAACAAACAAACAGTATTACTGATAACACTTCCTTTTGTAACAATGTTGATTGTCTATCTATATATTTTTTCTAACTGAAAAAAAACACTATGACAACTTTGATTGTTTGTATTAGCTACAAAGTATGTTTATATTTTTAGCATTACCAACAAGGGTTGGGTGAAGTGGTAAGTACTTCTTCATCCTTAATCAGAGGTCTTGAGTTCAAGTCTTATTGATATGAAGTCGTGTTTGTTGGGAAGCACTTTAACCCCCCCCCCCCCCAGGACTTCCAATGCAAATTCAAATTTAGTCGAACTCCATTATGGATACAGGGTGAAAAATCTAAAAAAAAATTGGCACATTAAAGTTAAAATTAAAACTATTGTATCCTTCCTGAAAAGTCCTTATCTCCAGGAGGCCAAGCCTTTCCTGAAGAATCCATCAATCCCTTGAAGATGCTATCCATCTTTTGATCACCCAAATGGCCCCGCCGGACCACCCAGGGTCGCTTCACAGCCCGCTGGGGGGCCATTGATCGATTTTGATCCAAATTACGTCCGAATTCACCCGGAGAACCATGGGCTAACACCTAGCGATTTAGCCCCAAAAAGTTCTCATTCACATCGTTTTGGCAATTTGACCACCCAAATGGCCCCGCTGACCCTCCCAAAATCACTCTACAGCACGTCGGGGAGCCGTCAATTAATTTTCAGCCCAAACCACGCTTGAGCCCCAAGCCCACTTGAGAACCATGGGCTAACACCCATCAATTTGGCTTGAAATTATCCCGTTCACGCTGTTTTGCATATTTGACTATCCAAATATGTCACGATCCGAGACTACCCCTAGTCGTAACATGGTGCTTAGAACCACAAGTGATCCCAAGCTAGCCCATGTACTAACATGATACTTGAGCAACTAATTTAATATATATATGAACGCTAAATAACTGAGCAGAAACATAATCAACATGGGATAAGCTATTTCAATACATAACCGATCAAAGTTTACAACCCTAAAATCTGAGAGAGAGAGAGAGAAGAACTTAAATTACAAATAGTGACTTTGACTGACCATCTATGAAGCCTCTGCTATACTGACTATAGGTAGCTGGGACATGCCTTTAACTATCCCAAATTAATACATAAGAATAATGAAAATAAAATACAGGAACTATAACTGACTTGAGTGCTCAAAAAAAGAGAACTCATCACCTGCTGGCTGAATGTTGTGAACTGTTTGACCATGGTGTGTGGGCTACATTTGGTACCTACATCATAAAGGAATATAGCCACAAATAAATATATGTGGTCAGTAGTTTGGAATGTACTGAGTATGTGAAACATGCACTAAATCATGGAAATACTTAAAGCATGCTTTAAAACTGAGGACATGAGCTATTTGCTGAAATATGCATTTCAATCATGGAGGTATGTAAAAGCTGTAAAATGTAGTGAAATTTCTCATGAGCTAAAACAATTCTATAAACTGGGAAGCAATAAAAACATGAATACCATATATAAATCTCAAGTTAAAGCAGAATAGGTTGCAAAATCGTACTAGGGAGCATGCATAAACACTGAGCATAAAAGCATGAACATGTAAAATGAATGCAAGACCAAGTAAAACATGTGCTGAAATAATCTGTAAAACTGAATAACTAATAACCTGAACACTTGCTCATGCAAACCTAAGCTGATATAATCTGAATACTGAACTGAAACTGTGGGAGCTATCATTTAACTAACATGCCCTAATCTGATCTAATCGGGGTCCAACCTGTAACTCCAGTTAAAAGGGTATAAATACCTTGTCACGGGTACTGTTACTGATGGTGTGGATTCATAAAGCTGATGTACCGAAGGACTAGGATGTCAGTCCTAAACTGGAGGGTGACCCCTAAGAGAGTGTCAGGCCTAAACTGGCGGGTGACATCTCATAACCTACGCTGGCTACGTAGTTTTAGAACTTAGGGACTTTTACTAAAGGTCTCAGTCCTATGCTGGCGGGCGAGCCTTCATCCCTAGGTTCGCTCAGTGCTAAGTTCTACTCCCAACTAATCCGACACGGAAGCATAAACTAGTGCATGCACTTATAACTAATATAAAATTCTGAAAATAACAGTCAATGCATAATTTGAAGTAATTATGAATATGTAAACTAATGTATTTAACATGATATAATATTAGTGAGTGATCATTATGAAAATGTTATAAATTTTGTAGTACAAACATAGTGTGAATAACTTGAAATTTGAAAACTATAGCATGCATGATCATCTAGGTATCAAGTGTTTATAACCCACCAGTATTGAAAAATATAATTTAAATACGATAATTTTAAAGTAATGACATGATAAGAAATTTCATGACTTAAACTCAAGAATCCAACAATTTCATCAGCGTAACAAATCATCATGATTAAAGTACGGAAGATTGCTTGAAATTATGATGGAACACTATTTCATAGTAGAATTCAAGAATCACATGGAGAGATCATGGAATTTATGCTTTTCATGAAACCCTAGTTTATGGAATTCATAAAAATTCATGAATAAAAATTGTAATTTCGGGCATGAGGAAGAAAAGAGATCCTCATTGAATACCCACATACTTTATTTTCATGACTTCTTGAAAGAGAACTTGGATTTGGAGCCTTGGGAGGTGAATTCTTGGAAGAAACCCTTGCTTGGTGTTCTTGAGAACTTGAGAGGAAAAAGAATCATGTATTTGATGTATTTTGGGTTATGGAATGATAAAATCAAGTTTATATTAGTCATAAGACAGTTTAGGACATAAATGACTTGTTTACCCTTGAAAAACTAAAGAGAAATGCGGGTTTTAGCATTTCTGAACAAGGTTTGTACCACGCCGAAAATCGCGAAGCACAAGGTCTGTACCACGCTGAAATCACACCCCCACTGGTTCCTCACAAAAATTCTCATAACTTTTCGCTCGTTTGACCACCCAAATAGCCCCGCCGACTCCGCCGGACCACACAAGGCTGCTCCATAGCCCGTCAAGGGGCCGCTGATCAATTTTTGGCCCAAAGGCCATGGTTCTACCCCGAGAATCATGGGTTAACACCAACTGATTTAGCTTAAAATAGGCCCTTTGCGCCATTTTGCCCGTTTGACCACCCAACACCCATCGATTGGCCCAAAAATGGCCCATTCACACTATTTTGACCGTTTAACTACCCAAATGGCCCCACCAATCCTGTCGGACAGTTGGAGGACCATTGATTGATTTTTAGCCAAAACTACGCCTGAGCCTCGTGCCCATCCCAAGAACCGTGGTCTAACACCCATTGATTTGGCCCAAAAATAGCTTATTTGCATTGTTTCACCTGTTTGACCACCCAAATGTCCTCGCCTACCCCACCGGACCACCAAAGGCCTCTCCGCAACCCGCTGGAGGGTCATCAATTGATTTTTGGTCCAATACACATCTGAGCCCTGGGTTCACCCCAAGAATAGTGTGCTAACACCCACCGATTTGGCTAAAAAATGGCATATTTGTGTCGTTTCTTTTGTTTGACCATCCAAATGTTCTCATCAACTCTGTCGGACCACCCAAGGCAACTCCATAGCTCGTCGGAGGGCCGTCGGTGGATTTTTATCTCAAACCACGCACGAACCCACCTTAAGAGCTGTGGGCTAACATCCATTGATTTGGCTAAAAAATAGCCCATTTGCGCCATTTTACATGTTCGTGTTTCCCCATCCCATAAGCAAAATACACCATTTTTTATCCTTCCAAGCTCTCAAGAACACAAAGTAAGGGCTTATCTAAAAAATTCCATCTCAAGGATGCTACCTTCATGAAAATTTGCTGAGTTTAGATATGTAGGGTTTGAACAATAATTTCCTTTCATCTTTGTACCCAAAAGCTCAGTTTTATATAAATTCACAGATTTTATGATTAGGGTTCATAACCACTTTTTGTGCTTTTGAAATTATGATGTTTTCTTATGAATTAAACTTCATTTAGCACAAGAATTCATACTTATGCATGTTTTCACTCACATAATTGATATTATGAATTGAGTTTTAGTATTTTGACATAAAGTTCCCATCATTTGGTAAATGTACATGATTTTTAGCATGATTCACTCAGTTTATAAGAAGTTCAAGCTTACTAGTTCAGATTATAGAGTACTACATCATGATTAAGATTTCAGTTTTGATCTTATAATCTCAAATAAGATATGAAATTCACATTTATTGAAGAACAAGATTTAGCAACATAAGCATGATTGGTTTTCAGATTTACAGACTTATATGCTGAGCACTAGTATGATTTTTGGAGTAGTATTTTGACCAAGTAAATTTGGGTTTAGTGCACCTAAATTTTAAAACTACGTTCCATTGTAGGTTAAAGGGGTCCTTTCTAGTTGAGAGTGTCTCCCTTTGGAGGAAGTCCTTGTTAGTGGAGAGTGTCTTCCCTCTCAAGAGTGAATTCACACCAAGTAAGGTTCTTTACCGATGGAAAGGTATAGGACAACCCTTCTCAAGGTGGGTTAAACGTTGGATTCCATGCCATCTCACATGGTTTATGTTTGTTATAGGAATCTCCCACAAGAAAAGTATTGAACTCTGAAACTAAGTGTAAAAACTCATCGAAGTATTAAATTATGTATTATACTTATGCTTAAGACATTTAAGCTTTTAGTGTTATTCATGACTATGACGAGTCTGCTTATACTTAACATGCATGTTTTAAGCTTATGATCTATGTTCATTTTACTTACTGTATTCAACCCGCATACTCAGTACATTCCAGAATTACTGACCACATATATATTTTTGTGGCTACATTATTTCATAATGTAGGTTCTGGTGTTCGTACTTAATAGTATAATTATCCATGATCACCACCTCCTACATCTCATTAGTTGGTGAGTCTCAGCTTGGGTCTGTCATAGTGGCTCTTCAGTATGTTTAAATGCTTGTCAAGACTTGTCCGTTGTCTTCTTTTGGACATTTAAACTTTCAATTGATGTTTAGTTTGCTCTTTTTATTGAGAATGATAACCAAGTAAAATTTAGCTTATAAGTTAAAGTTTCCTCTTATGTTTAAATAAACTGGTTTTGATTTAGTACTAAGTGCATACCATGGGTTAGCTTTGGGGATACTTGTAGTTTGAAGCACCATGTGTTGTCCAGAGGATAGTCTCAAGGTATTACACACTTGGTATCAGAGTCTAAGGTTTTACGAGTCCTAGGGAGTCTGACAAGCCACATTACGTGGAGTCTCGATCATGGGTGTGAAGTGCACTTATGAGCAAGGGGCTATAAGACTTATCAGGAATTATCTTTTATTTTATGATATCTATCATGATTTTAAGTTATATCTATCTTCTCTAACATGTTCTTTCACCTAATAGAGAATGTCTCCTCGTAGAGCTTACGACCGTAGAAATGAGGACCAACCATTCCTGTCACCACTTATAGATTTTTTGAATGAGGATGTCTTCCATGCTGAGTTTTGGGATGCTTTTCAAGTGTTAGATCATGCTATGAATGCTCAGGGTAATTTACTAGCAGGAGTCCTAATTTAACAGAATATAACTTAGCTGCAACCAAAGTATTAAGATTTCATGAGGATGAACCCACCTGAGTTCTTTGGATCAAAGGTGAATGAGGATCTATAGTTTTTCATTTATGAGGTAAAAAAAATCACCTAGATTATGTATGTCATAGAAGACGAGAGTGTGGAATTGGCATCTTATCAACTGAAAGATGTTGCTTAAGATTGGGTTACAATGTGAAGGAATACAGGGGTGAAGATGCAACTTTGATGAGTTGGAATGTGTTTCAAATAATTTTTTTTGGATAGTTTATTTCCTCGTGAGATAAGGGAGGCTAAGATAAAGAAGTTAATGAACCTTTGGCTTGACTCTATATTGGTAAAAGAATATTGCCTCATGTTCACACAACTTTCTTAGTATACACCAGAGTTGTTGCCGGATTCCAGGGCTTATATGAGTACGTTTGTCAATGAGGTATTTGACTTAATGTTTAAGGAGTATAGGACTGAAATACTAATTAGGGATATGTATATTGCTCAATTGATGACCCATGCTTAGCAAATTGAGACTGAGAAACTAAAGGAACAAGAAAGGTAGACCAAGAAGGCGAGGACCAAATTATTTGAGTATGGTCAGCATAAGTTATGAGGGGGAAAACGCTCTCAGTTTTAGATCCACTCGTCAACTCCTACACCATCTTCAACTAGTGCCCTCTTACCCAAAACTAAGTAAGAATAGTGGGGTCGAGCAGGGGCCACTAGATCTCAGGGTAGCATTACTGGGGGACGTATTTTTCCAACCTGCAAAAAGTTTGATAGAAATTATTTGGGTGAGTGCATGATGGGTAAGGATGGTTGTTATAGATGTGGTAATCCAGGCCATATACTTAAAGATTTCCTATCGGCTAAGCAGTAATAAGGATACTCACCTTTACTTTCAGTATGCTACCTTAACCGCCCTTTTAGACCACCTAACTTGTCAGCAGGGTGCTTCCTCTATTAATGGTGGTAGACAAAGGCAGAATCAATTTTATGCCTTGTACTCTCGTCAGGAACAAAAGAGCTCCCCAGATGTAGGTACTGGCATGCTTCATGTCTTTCATGTTGATATTTATGTACTATTAAATCCAGGGTTAAATCCATCCTTTGTGACTCCATTTATTGCTGTGAGTTTTGGTGTTAGTCCTGAAACCTTTTCTGATTTTTTTTTAATTTCTACTCCTTTTGGAGAGTCAGTCACTGCTAAGCAAATCTACAGAAAGTGCCCTATTATAGTCTTCCATAATGCCACTTTAGCAAATTTAACAAAATTAGAGATGATTATTTTTAATGTCATTCTTGGTATGGATTGGCCCCATTCATGCTAAGCCTCAGTTGATTGTCATACATGAGTGATAATGTTTTAGTTTCTTAATAAGTCAGTCCTTGAATGAGAGGGTAGTTCAATAACTTCAAAAGATCATTTCATCTCCTATCTTAAGTCCAAAAATCTAATCTTTAAAGGCTGTATCTATCACCTAGTTTGGGTTAGGGACACTAAGACTGCAATTGTTTTTATTAAGATTTAAATATCTGAATCTAATTGCATATCTGAATGATTAAGATGTTATCTTCAGATCTGAAATCTAAATGGTTAAGACTTTTTTTTTAATATCTAAATATGCAAAATTTATTTATTTGCATATATAATAAAAAATATAATTCAAATAAAATAATTATATATTAGAAAAAAATTTAATTTAATACAATAAAATTATTATTTGATTGAATTTTTTTTATATTTGTTAGTGATAATGTAGTTGTTTTGTAATAGTGGTGGTGGTGGTAATGATTATGTTAGCGATTAGTAATGTTGGTGGTGATTGTTGTGATGATAGAGATGTTTGGTAATATAGTGACTGTTATACTGGTGGTGATTGGTAGTGGTGGTGATAGTGATGTAAAGTTGGTTGATGTTAGTAGTTGGAGGTGTTAGTTGTGATAAATTAAAACTGAATGCATAATGGTTGACGATTTATTGGTGGTAGTTAGAGATACTGTTAGCTGTGATGGTAGAGATGATTATTAGTAGAGATATACTATAGGAATGATGGTGGTTGAAGCGGTGGTAGAGGTGATGACATTGGTGACGATGATAGTGATGGACGAAGAATGTGTGGATACTTATGATATGTTAGTGGTATTTAGTGATGGTGCTAGTTGTGATAGATAAGTTGGTTAGTAGTTGGGATTGGCTGATAGTGGTTGATGATGGTGGTGGTATTGGTGGTGTTGGCATTGGCTTTGATGGTGGTAATAATAGTGGATATAATTAAAATAATGGAGGTGGTAGATATGGTAGTGGCTGCAAGTAGTGGTTAGTAGCAATTATGGTTGTGAATGGTGGTTGTGATGGTAGAGATGGTTGGTAGTGGTGGTGGTTGGTGGAAAGGTGGTGGTTGACAATAGTGGTGGTGGAAGAGGTGGTTAGTGGTGGTGACTGATGATTATGGATAGAGTCGTGGTGAATATTATCCAACACAAGAATACCTCTTAATGATTAAGACAGGCCTAAGTCTGAACCCCAACCCTCCAGTCAGTTTATGTAGTTAATGAGTTTATTAATTATTCCTAAAGGATCTACCTGGAGTACCTCTCGATATGGAAATCTAATTCGGGATTGATCTACTTCCATATGCCCAGCCGATCTCTATTCTTCCCTATCGGATGGCTTCCGACAGAGCTTAAGGAGCTAAAGGAACAACTTAAGGACATCTTAGATAAGTGGTTCCTTAGACCCATTATTTTCTTGTGGGGTACTCTTAGAATGTGTATAGTACCGACATCTAAATAAGTCACTGTTAAGAACAAGTACCCTATTCCCCTAATTGATGTTTTGTTTGACCAACTTTAGGGGCCTATTGGTTTTCAAAAATTAATCTCAGGTCAAGCTATCACCAGTTGAAAGTTACAGAGTGTGACATTCCGAAGACTTCTTTTAGAACTCAATATGGTCACTTTGAGTTTGTGGTAATGTCTTTTGGACTAATAAATGCTCCTGGAACTTGTATGGACTTAATGAATAAGGTTTTCAAATAATATTTAGATATGTTCATCATTGTCGTCATAGATGACATACTTGTCTATTATCGGAATGAGAAGGAGCATGCAGACCATTTGAGAATAGTGTCTCGACCTCAAGGATTGGTAGTTGTTTGTGAAATTTAGTAAGTATGAATTTTGGTTAGAGTCCATCACCTTTTTGGGGCATGTGATTTTAGGTAAAGATATTCAGGTTGACCCTTAGAAAACATATGTTGTTGAGAGTTTTTCATCGATAGTTTCACTGTTGACTAAGTTGACATAAAAGAAGGTGGAATTCTAATAATCAGACAAATACGAGAAAAGTTTTCAAGAGTTAAAGGATAAATTGATTTCAGCACTAGTGCTAGCAGTGTTAGATGGATTTTTTGTGTACTGTGATGCCTTCAGTGTTGGGTTAGGATTTGTTTTGATGCAAAATGAAAGAGTGATAGATTATGCCTCCAGAAACTTAAATGTCATTAGAAGAATTATCCGACTCACATTTTGGAATTAACAACCATTGTGTTCGCCTTGAAAATTTGGAGACATTTCTTATACGGAGTACATGTGGATGTCTTCACGGACCACATAAGTCTCCAATATGTGTTTAGCCAGAAGGAGTTAAATTAATGCCGAAAGAGGTAGTAAAAGTTATTGAAAGACCTTGACATGAATGTGCTCTACCATCTGGGTAAAGCAAATGCCAGGCTGATGCCTTGAGTAGATTATCTTTGGGTAGTATAGCCTATGTTGAAAAAGAAAAGATGGAGTTAGCCAAAGAGGTGCATAGATTAGCTCGATTGGGAGTTCATTTGTGCGATATAGCTGATGGTGGATTAATAGTTCTATATGGTTTAGAGACATCTATTATAGCAGCGGTGAAGGAAAAACTACCTAATAACCATATACTTAGTCAATAAATGGATGCAGTTCATCAGCAAAAGATGGATATTTCCTCCCAAAGGGGATATAGTGTTCTTCGCTATCAAGGTCATCTGTGTGTTTCAAATGTTGATGGGTTGAGAGAAAGGATATTAGTAGAATCTAATGCTCCAAGTATTTGATTCACCCTGGTGCCACTAAGATGTACTACAATCTATAGAAAATCTATTGGTGGAATGATATGAAGAGAGTCATAGCAGAGTTTTTGGCTAAGTGTCCCAATTGTCAACAAGTAACTATTTAGCATTAGAAGTAAGAGGTATATTTCAGGATATTAGCATATGCAGTTAGAAGTGGGAGGCCATCAATATGGATTTTATTACGAGGCTTTCTCGTACTATGCATCAACATGATTCAATTTGGGTCATCGTGGATCGAATGACCAATAACCCATCTTTTGCAAGCTAAGAACTTAGATTTGGCTGAAGATTATGCTAAGTTATACATTCGCGAGTTAGTAAGACTCTATAAGATTCCTTTATCCATTATTTCTGACTGAGGTACTCAGTTTACTTCTCAGTTTTGACAATCATTTTAGAAAGGCCTTGGTACAATGGTAAAGCTTAGCAATGCCTTCCACCAGACTGATGGTCAGTCCAAGTGGACCATCTAAATTCTAGAGGATATGTTTAAAGCTTGTGTGATCGACTTCAAAGGAAATTGGGATGATCATCTACCCCTAATTGAGTTTCATATAATAATAATTACCATGCTAGTATTCAAATAACTCCATTTGAAGCTTTATATGAGCATAGGTGTAGATCCTCTATAGGATGGTTTGAAGTTGGCGAGGCTACCTTATTTGGGATAGACTCTGTTCTCAAATCTATGGAGAAGGTTCAGCTGATTTATGAGAGCTTGAAAATTGCTTAGAGTTGTCAGAAATCATATGTAAATGTTAGGAGGAGAGAGCTAAAAGTTGTTATGGGTGATTAGTATTTTTAATGGTGTCACTCATGAAGGGAGTGATGAGGTTTGGAAAGAAAGGAAAGATCAGTCCCCAGTACATTGGTCCATATAAAATCTTAAGGTATATTGGAGATGTCGCTTATGAGATAGATCTTCCGTTTAGAATTAGTCGCCATTTATCTAGTTTTCCATGTGTCCATGTTGAAGAAATGCATTGGAGACCTATCTTGATTGTGCTGATAGAGAGTATTGGGGTGACAAATAGTTTGTTCTAGGAGGAGATACCTATTGAAATTCTTGATCGTCAGGTTTGGAGGTTAATAAATAAGGAAGTGGCTTTAGTAAAAGTCTTATGGAGGAATCAGTCAGTTGATGAAGCGACATAGGAGGTAGAGGTAGATACGTTGAAACAATATCCTCATCTATTTGATCCTAGCATAGAGTCAGCTTAAGGTAAGAAATTCCTCCTTATCTTTCTTTTCTCGTGTAATACCCCATAAGATCCTAGCTCAATTCATCTCTCAGTTGCACGTTCAAAGGGGTCCAGGACTTGAAAATTTCACTAAGTATTGAGGACTTTGTTATTTTCAAGACCCCTAGACTTTGATGATTCTTATTTTGGTCTTCCCGACCTCGAAACATCGATTTTTGATTTAATTCATGATTGGGGTTGTTCAAAGTGTGTCTCGGGTGAGTTTCAAAATTTTCAGATGAGCGTGGGGTGTGTTTGGAAACCCAAAATAGAAGTAACATTGGGATAGGCAGGCGCTGCCCCCTTTAGACTGCCGGGGTAAGGCGGCGCCGCCCGCCTTAGTCCTTCTTTAGACCATTGATTTCAGGATTAACCCTCAAGTTATGAATTTAGCCATGTAATCATGTTGGTTTCCTCATGTTTACGACATTCTTATGTCCAAGTTTATGGTTATTACATGTTTGATGAAATGCCCATGTTTTGATTCTTTGAACTGTGATTTCATGCTACAGTATTTCAAGTTTGAGATTGTATTTTATAATCATTCAGTGCTAGTGGGTTATGAACACCCAATACCTAGTTGTTTTACACAATTTTAGTGTCTAAAAAATGATTTTAGTTGAACCATGAGTATTATCATTCAATCAGTTGTTATGGTAAGACCATGATGAACAATGTCTATTTTATGTTCAGTTATATCTAATTCAGCATAGTTCAGTACCAATGTCAGCTCTGTTGGGAGTAGGCTTTAGCACCATGCAAACCTAGGGATAGGGGCTCACTCGCCAGTTAGGACTAAGTACTTAGCAGTCCCTAAGTTCCAGAACTACGTAGCCAACGTAAGATTATGAAAGGTCATCCGCCAGTTTAGGACTGACACTCTCTTAAGGGTCACCCACCAGTTTAGGACAGACTCTCTAGTTCTTCGAAATATCATATTAGTGGATCCACACAATAAGTGTTAGTACCCGTGGCACGATACTAACAGCCTTCCAACTGGGGTTACAGGTTGGACTCCGATTAGCTTAGATTAAGGCATGTCAGTTAGGTGATACCTTCCACAGTCTCAGTATAGTATTCAGTGTATTTCAGTTTAGGTTTGCTTGACCAAGTATGCAGAACCTCAGTTATTCAGTTATATAAATTTCAGTTATTTAGTTTACAGATTATTAAGAAACATATTTATACTTGGTCTTGCATCAACAAATGTTATATGATCATGCCTTTATGTTTAGTTATTCCCATGCATTTCAGCCAGTCCTCATCTTATATACCCGTACATTTAAAGTACTGATTGCATATTTTTTTTGCGCTATGTTATCTTATAACATAGGTTCGGATGCTCAGTTTCTTGACCACTCTTAGATAGCTCTGCGACATTCAGTAGCAATAGTGGTAAGTTCTCATCCATCGAGGACATAATTTGTTTATTTCAGTTACTCCACTATTTTCTCATGTTTAGTTAGTCAAAGTTAGTTGGGGGTCTGTCCCATCAACTCCTCAGACAGTTTAGAGGCTTTTAGACAAATTCGATAATTAGCTAGACAGTCAGTCAGTTCACTTTTAGTTTTATCAGTTATTTCAGACATTTTAGTATTTTGTGTTTCAGTATTCCAGATTTACATTATCTTATACCTGTATCTTCCGCATATGTTATTTTACTACTATTTTGTTTAGTGCTTACAGCAGGTACCAGCTCATGGGTTAGCTTGTGGTCACTTGTGACTGTAAGCACTATTGTCGTGACTAGGGGGTAGCCTAGGGTCGTGACAAAACTTAGTATTAAAGCCTAAGGTTTCAGTGTGTTCTAGGGAGTTTGAAGTTCGTGTTGAGTAGAGTCTTGTGCATGGGTGTGAAGCATGCCAAACTTATGGACAAGAGGCTATAAAATATTTTAGGAAAGTTTCCCTTCATTCAATGTTCATGTCATTTGAAAGAGCATGATACTCTATTTAAATTCTCTTTCTAACTCATCCTTCATTCCATTTACAGACAATACCTACCAGAAGAAACAACGAAAGAAGGAATGGGGATCAGCCCACACCACCGCCTGTTCAGGAAGATCCTCTGAATGTGTATGTCTCTCATGATGAATTTAGGGCTGCTTTCACTACCTTAGCCCATTCAGTAGCTGCTAAGAACAGCCTGCAAGCTGTTGTCCCAGCTAATCCAGTAGTAAATATGGCTGTAGTTAGGATTCGGGATTTCACCCGGATGAATCCCCCTTTTGTTTTTGAGATCCAAGTCTGAAGAGGATCCATATAAGTTTCTTGATATGGTTTAGAAGGTGACAGATATTATGGGCGTCACTTCGAGTGAGAGTGCAGAGTTGGCTGCATATCATTGGTAGGATGTATCTCACACCTGGTTTAAGCAGTGGAAAAAGGACCGAGGTGTGGATGCAGGGCCTATATAGTGGGAAATGTTTTTCACGGCCTTCTTAGATAGGTTCTTTCTATTAGAATTGAGAAAAGCTAAGGTACATGACTTCATCAATTTTAAGTAGGGTAATATGAGTGTGAAGGAGTACTCACTTAAGTTCACTCATTTGGCGAGGTATGCTTCTACTCTGGTGGAAAATAATAGGTCTAGAATGAGTAAGTTTGTGTTTGGTGTAGCTAATAGTGTGTTCAAAGAGTGTAGGACCGCCATGATAATTAAAGAGATGGACTTATCTAGACTTATTATTCATACTCAGTAGATTAAGTAAGAGAAGCATAAAGAGAGGAAGAGAGAGAACAAGAGGGACAAAATAGGTAGTTCTAACTTTTCCCAGCCAAGGTCAGAGGGTGGTAATCGTTCTTAATTTCATCAGAAATTTTTAGCCCCAAATACGTCTTCAGCTAGTGCGCCAGTGCCTAAGTTCAGGAAAGATAGTCGGGATAGGGAACCAGGCTCTAAGTCCCAGGGTAGTATGATTAGTGGTCGTACTAATCCGCTCTACAGGAAATATGGTAGGAATCATCAGAGTGTGTGTAAGATGGGTAGTGATGTGTATTTTGAGTATGGAAAGACAGGTCACATGGTTCGGGAATGTCCAGTAGTTTCTCGGGGGGGGGGGGGGAATAATTCATGCCAACAGAGGCAGTCTAATCTTTCATCAGTTCCAGCAGGTCGCTCGACTCAGCAGGGTGCTACTTCTAGTGCAACCAGTGGGCAACATCAGAATAGGCTGTGAACTCCAGGCTCGACTTGATCATGAAAGTTCTCCTGATGTGGTTACGGGTACGTTACAGGTTTTCCGTATTTCTGTTTATGCTTTATTAGACCTCAGATGTTAACTTTCCTTTGTGACCTCCTACCTAGCAGTAGACTTCAGCGTCAGTCCCAAAACTTTTGTAGAACCCTTCTCAATGTCTACTATAGTAGGTAGCTCTATTGTATCTAGATGGGTATACAAAAACTGCTCGGTCATAGTATGTCAGAAAGTTACCTCAGTTAATTTTGTGGAGTTAGAAATGATGAATTTTGATGTCATTCTTAGCATTAATTGGCTCCACTCATGTTGTGCCTCAGTTGATTGTAGAAATAGAGTTGTTCAGTTTTAGTTTCCGAACGAACCAGTCATAGAATGAAGGGGTAGTACCTCAGTGTTTATGGGTTATTTTATTTCATATCTTAGAGAAATAAAGATGATATCTAAAGGGTATGTTTACCATCTTGTTCAAGTTAAAAACTCTAGGTCTGAGACTCCGAGTCTCAAGTCAGTTTCAGTAGTGTGGGAATTTCCAGATGTGTTCCCTGAAGATCTTCCCGGTGTTCCTCCAAAAATGTAAATTGACTTTGGAATGGATCTCCTTTTAGATACCTAAGCTATATCTATTCCACCCTACAAAATAGATCTGGATGAGCTTAAGGAGTTGAAAGAGCAGTTAAAAGATCTCTTAGGTATAGGTTTCATCAAGCCCAGTATTCCCCATGGGGCACTCCGATCTTTTTCGTGCATAAGAAAGATGGTTCTCTTAGAATGTGCATTGATTACCGTTAGTTGGACAAATTCACAATCAGTAATAAGTATCTGCTCCCCAGAATTGATGACTTGTGCGACCAACTTCAGGGTACCAACTATTTCTCTAAGATAGACCTCAGATCTGGCTATCATCATCTTAGTGTCATAGAATGTGACATTCCAAAGACAACTTTTAAAACTCGATATGTTCACATTGAATACTCAATTATGTCTTTTGGACTAATGAATGCCCCTACAACTTTCATGGACTTGATGAACAGGGTGTTCAAGAAACACTTGGATATGTTTGTCATTGTCTTCATTGATGATATCCTTGTTTATTCCCGTAGTGAGAATGATCATGTAGAATATCTGAGAATAGTGTTGCAGACCCTTAGAGCTCGTAAGTTGTTTGCCAAATTCAATAAGTGCAAATTTGGGCTAAGATCAATAGATTTTCTTAGCCATATATTTTCGGTGATGGCATTTGAGTTGACCCTCAAAAAACTAAAGAAACTGGCCCAGACCCATCTCTCCATCAGGTATTAAAAGTTTCTTAGGTTTGGCTGATATTACAGGTGGCTTGTTGTAGGATTTTTTTCTTTTTCATCCCTCATGTCTCGATTGACTCAGAAGAAAGTCAAATTTCAGTGGTTAAATTCTTGCGAGAAGAGTTTTCAGGAGTTGAAGACTCGACTCACTTTCGTTCCAGCGTTAGCTTTGCCAAATGTTTCAGATGGATTTGTAGTTTACTGTGATACTTCTATAGTTGGTCTTAGTTGTGTATTGATGCATAGAGGTAAGGTCATAGCCTATGACTTTAGACGGCTGAAGCCCTATGAATTTTTTTTTCCTACCCATGATCTTGAGTTGGCAGCTATTATTTTTGCCTTGGAAATTTGGATACATTATCTTTATGGGATTCATGTTTATGTATTCACTGACTATACACGTTTATAGTATATGTTCATGCAGAAAGAAGGTGGCTTGAGTTGTTGAAAGATTATAATATAAGTGTGTCGATCATCCGGGCAAGGCCAATGTAGTGGCAGATGCCTTTAGCAGATTTTCTATGAGCAGTGTTTCTTATGTTAAGGAGGATAAGAAAAAGTTAGTCAGTGAGGTTCATCAACTTTCTAGATTAGTCGTTCAGTTGGTTGATTCAGCTAAAGGTACTGTATGGGTTTAGAATATTTGGGAATCTTCATTGGTTGCCAAAATGAAATAAAATCAAGATAGGGATCCTAGTTTGGTTAAGCTGAAGGAGGAAGTTAGAGATCAGAAAGTAGAGGTTTTCTCCCAAGGGAGAGATGGTGTGATTTTTTGTCAAGGCAGGTTATGTGTTTTGTGTGTTGATGATTTGAGACAATAAATACTTGCAGAAATACATGGTGCGTGATACTCTATCCATCTAGGAGACACTAAGATGTACCATGATTTGTGGGAAGTCTATTGGTGGAGTGGTATAAAGAAGGATATTGCAGAGTTTGTGGCTAAGTTCCAAATTATCAGCAGGTCAAGGTCGAGCACCAAAGGCATAGTGGTGCATTGCAGGAGTTCAGTATCCCCACTTGGAAGTGGGAAGTGGTGAACATGGATTTTGTGATAGGGTTGCCTCGCATGAGTCGTTAGCATGATTCAATATGGGTCATTGTGGATAGAATGACCAAATCATCTCATTTCTTGTCAATTTATACTTTGTACTAAGCTGAGGATTATGCTAGGCTTTACATTAGGGAGTTAGTCAAGTTTCATGAGATTCGTTGTCTATAATTTCAGATAGAGATATTCAGTTTACCTCTCACTTTTAGAAGGCTTTTCAGAAGGGTCTTGGTACCTAAGTTTATCTCAGTACAACTTTTCATCCTCAGACAGATGGTTAGATAGAGAGGACCATTTAGGCCTTAGAGGACATATTGAGGGAATATGTTATTGACTTTAAAGGTAGTTGGAATGACCACTTATCTTTGATTGAGTTTGCTTATAACAACAGTTATCACTCCAGTATTCAAATAACTCTATTTGAGGCTTTCTATGAAAGAAGATTTAGATCTCCTATTGGTTGGTTTAAGGAAGGTGAGGCTGTTTTGATAGGGCTAGATGCAGTGTTTGATGCGATGGAGAAAGTTTAGTTGATACGGGAGAGCTGAAGACAACCCAAAGCCGTCAGAAATCTTATGCAGACGTGAGGAGAAGGGATCTTGAGTTAGAGGTTGGCGATTTGGTCTATTTGAAGATTTTGCCTTTGAAAAGAGTGAACATATTTGGCAAAAAGAGGAAACGCAACCCTAATTATGTTGGCCCATATAGAATCTTGAGCCTTTTTGGGAAGGTAGATTATGAGCTAGAGTTGCCTGCAGATTTGGCGTCAGTACATCTGGTATTTCATGTTTCTTTGTTAAAGAAATGTATTGGTGATCCATCTTTAGTTGTTCCTTTAGAAGATATGGAAGTTAAGGATAGCCTTTCCTACAAAGAAGTTCCAGTTGAGATCCTTGATCGTCAGATCCATAGACTAAGGAACAAAGAAGTTCTTTGGAGGAATCAGTCTGTTGAGGGAGCCACTTAGGAAATGGAAGCTGATAGCGAACCAAGTACCCTCATATTTTCTCCGCAAACTCAGATTCAGCTTCAAGTAAGGATTTTCCTCAGATTGACTCTCTTCCGTTCTCAGTTTCCATTATGTGACCGTTCTTATATCATTTTATGCATTCATGAAACCAGTTCAGTTCATGTATCATGTTTCAGACTGAGTTATGTAATCATCTTTCCTGTTGTGTATGTTCAGTATATGATCTCAGTTTCTAAGCTAAACAAGTCTCATTCGAGGATGAATTTTCCCAAGGGGGAGATATTATAATACCCCATAAGATCCTATGTCAATTCAACTTTCAGTTGCATGTTCAAAGGGGTCCAAGACTTGAAAATTTCACTAAGTATTAAGGACTTAGTCATTTTCAAGACCCTAGACTTCGATGATTTTTATTTTGCTCTTTCCGACCTCAAGATATTGATTTTTGAGTTGATTCATGATCGGAGATGATTTTTATTTTGCTCTTGAAAATATGACCTATGAAGTTCATATGTAGTTTGAAATTTCAGTTGATGCATGTTCTTGGGGTAAGTAGTTTTAGTTGAGGGGCATGATAAGCTTCAAACCTTAGCTTAACGCATCCATAAGATAGATCTTTACCTACCCCAACTTTCATTCGAGGATGAATAGTCTCAAGAGGGAGATAATATATGCCCCATAAGTTTGACAAATTTATTTTGACATATCTTTTGTTTTTAATGTGATTTTAAGGTTTATTTATGATTAGGAATGTTTACGGGACCATTAGGATGTGTTTCAAATTTTTTTGAATGAGTATTGGGGCCTAACAGTACTCCAAAATAGTAAGGACCTATGTTTAGGCCATGCTATAGAAGCAAGGCACATCCTGATGCAAAAATTTGAGGCCTGGAGTGATAAGGACGTGACACGCCTGTTCGTTGTCGAGTTAAGGGCATGCCACACCACTGTCTTAGAGCGATAAGGGTTTTCCATGCCAGTGGTCATGGCAACGCTAAAATCCCATTCCTTCAATTTTTTAATGGTAATTTTGTCTTTTATGTCCAGATTGGTCTTATAGCTTATACTAGATGGGTTTCCCCATCCCACAAACCAAAATACTCTATTTCCTCTCCTCTTAAGATCTCAAGAATTCAAAGTAAAGGCTTTTCTCAAAAATTCCATCTCAAGGACACTACCTTCAAGAAAATTTGCTAAGTATGTGGGGTTTGAACAAGTATTTCCTTTCGTCCTTGTGCCCCAAAGCTCAGTTGTTATATAAATTTATGAATTTTATGATTAGGGTTCATACCCACTTTATGTGCTTTTGAAATTATGATGTTTTCTTATGAGTTAAATTTCATTTATCCCAAGAATTCACATTTACTCATGTTTTCACTCACGTAATTAATATTATGAATTGAGTTTTAGTATTTTTGACATGAAGTTCCTATCAATTGGTAAATGTACATGGTTTTTCGCTTGATTCACTTAGTTTATAAGAAGTTAAAGCTTACTAGTTCAGATTACAGAGTATTACAACATGATTAAGATTTTAGTTTTGATCTTACAATCTTAGACAAGATATTAAATTCACACATTTATTTAAGAACAAGATTTAGCAACATAAGCATGATTTGTTTTGACATTTACAGACCTATATTCTTACTTTAAGGTGAATTTAAAATACTATGAGCACTAGTATGACTTTGAAAGTAGTATTTAGCATCGAGGAAATGCGGGTTTAGCACATCCAATTCCTAAACTACGTGACACTGTAGGTTAAAAGGGTCCTTGCTAGTTGAGAGTGTCTCCTTTGGAGGAAGTCCTTATTAGTGAAAAATATTTTTCCTCCCAAGAGTGAATTCATGACAAGTAAGGTTCATTACCAATGTCAAGGTATAAGACAAGCCTCCTTAACATGGGTTAGATATTGGACTCCATGCTAGCTCACATGATTTATGTCGGTTTTAAGAATCTACCACAAGAAAAGTATTGAACTCTGAAACTATGTGTAAAGACTCATCAAAGTATTAGATTATGTATTATGTATTATGTCACAACCCGAACTAGGAACTGGCTGTGATGGGCATCTCAAGTCTAACAAGGACTGGAGACCACCCCCTGCACCTAACGAAAAAGAACACAATACCCCCAATATCGGATGAATCTCAAACATATAACATGATAGCATAAAATATGCTCAACGAATTTAAGACATGTCTATAGACGATAACCGACCAAAAATGACCAACCAACATCACCATCCAAGTCCACAGTAATCCACGAAGCCTTCTAACAAAACCAAAATCAATAAAGTGTCTGGACATGCCCCCAATCCTGACAATGACAATGAGTATATTAATGATAAAGTAAACTCTCAATTCTGATCTAAGACTAGAAATTGATGAGATGACGAAGTCTTCTGGAGAATTAAAGTTTGCCACTTCACCATCGATGATCCGTGAACCGAGATGATCCACCTAACACTGTACAGGAAAAGTAGAAGTATATTTGGTGCCTACATCGCGTGGGAATACAATGTCCAAATTTCATTAGTGGGTTGAGCACTAGCATGTAACTCAAGGATAAGGGATAAAATAAAGCCAAGTCAAATCCAATTCGCAATCATGTGTACTTCATCATATACATACATAAATAATATGCCGGAAAGGGAACAAGGCTTAGCATGCACTTTAAAACTTTAGCCTGGATTGTGTAGCTCAATCTTCATAATTTAAAAAGGCATCCACAAGCTATATGGGTCCATCTCTTCCATATATAGAAGGTCCCCAGTGCGTGTATACACGAACCAGTGGATGTACATATGCTCCATGGGGGACTCGAACCTCCCAGCATACAAATGCGACTTAAGCCATAATCATGCAATATAATGTGGGGTACTCGAACCTCCTAATCATATAATAATAATAAGGGGGACTCAAACCACCTGATCAATTATACTCCTGTATCAGCAACCGCAGTTTCCAGTATTGGTCCCTCGGGACCTCCACTTTCATGACTCAGCTACACAACCCTTATTAAAGCCCAATTAAATCATTTATCACATATTTACATTCATTGAACCATTTTACACATTTAGGCATACACTGTTGGCATCGTCATACCAACTACACTTGTAAGGTAACATCAACATGCCATCACAACTCTATTAACTTGGGAAAATAACCCCCTTTGTTCATTAAATCAAACCACCATGTATCAATAACCTATTTATATCATGAGAATGATCCAAAAATAGTTCAATGCAATTTTACTCATACTCAAAACCACTTTCACAAAAATTGGATTGGGGTTATTGCCAATTCAGTTATCAATATTCACAAAATTTGGGGAATTCACAATCCCCTAGTTTATTCTCCATACCCATGCATCAAATTTGTTTCAAAACCAATTTAAAACATAACCAATTCATATACAAACATGAAACATCACATAAACAACAATCATTCGAAACCCTCAACCCATGTTCATAAAACAACATCAGAACTCTATGAATAATACTTTAAAATACATGCTCTTAATAATGTAACAATTGGGGAAGTGTAATATGCCCGAAGGGTTCTCAATTATGGAGAAGAAACCTTAAATTGACCCCTAGATGCTTAACCTTGAGAAAAACCTATCTTGCTTTGCTTGAAGGAATTTGTGAGAGTAAAGAGGGTTCTTGATTTGTTAAAGTATTAAATTAATGCCCCAAATGTGTCTTATGGATGTGGGATCTAAGTGGTTAAAGAGGAGAATACCTAAAGTGCTCTTAACTTAAAAACTGAAAAATTATTGCTAGTGACTACGGGTCACATGGAGACTCGTATTGATACGTTATGACTAGTTACCATGAGTCGTAGCCAAGACAGTGTCATTAGGCACACATACTATTGGCCCTATGACTTGAATTTTATAACTCGTTAGGGGTCCCTACGACTCGTCGGGTGCTATTCATCACTACGACAAAAACTCCTGGAACATACACTGGTGTCACTATGGTTGGGACATCATGACTCGCAATGAGTCCATACAACTCGTTGTGAGCCACTCACACTCAGAGCAGAAAACTTAGCCACACATACTGGTTAGGCTGCTATTTAGGTCCTTATGACTCATCAATACTCCTTACGACTCATAAGGGGAGTCATAGTCAGGGCAGTGAGGATAAAATTTCAAAAATTTTCAAGGGCAAAAAATTTGGGGTATTACATTCTCCTCCCTTAGGATAGTTTATCCTTGAATGATAGGACAAGGCATTGATTAGAATGATTTAACACAGAACATAACCACACTTATTTTTAATAAAGCCAAAAAACAAAGATATCAAGGAAATCACAATTCCCTTTAACAAAGTCAGAAAACAAAGATGTTATGTAGTACACATACCTCTCGTATGATTACCCGAAGTAGAAAAAAAGAATGGGTACTTGGACTTCATGTCCTCCTCGAATTCCCAAGTAGATTCTTCATGCTTTTGGTTCCTCCATAGAACCTTTATCAAAGCCACATCCTTTGCTCGCAACTGGCAAACTTGCTAATCTAAAATCTCAACCCGAACTTCCTCAACGGACAAAGAATCTGAGACACCCATACTTTCTAAAGGAACGACCAAGGAAGGATCGCCTATGTACTTTTTAAACATCGACACATTGAAGACTGGATGAATGGAATCCAAACTTAAAGGCAATTTTAACTCATAAGCCACATTGCCTACTTACCTTAAAATATGATATGAACCAACATACCAGGGACTGAGCTTCCAATTCTTTCCAAACCGCATCACTCCCTTCGTTGGAGACACCTTCAAGAATACCAAATCATCCACGTCAAACTCCAAGTATCTTTTACTTATATCCATATAGGACTTTTGGCAACTTTAGGCGGTCTTAAGCCTATCCCGAATTACCTTCACCTTTTTCATAGCTTGGTGAACAAAGTTGGGACCATACAACCTATTCTTACTAATATAGAACCACCCAATAGGAGAACTACATCTCCTACCATACAAAGCCTCAAATGGAGCCATCCTAATACTCGAGTGATAGCTATTATTATACGCAAACTCAATGAGAGAAAAATGGTCAACCTAAATACCACCTAAATCAATCACACAAGCCCTTAGCTTATCTTCCAAAGTCTGTATCATCCTTTCTGTTTGTCCATCCATCTGTGGGTAGAAGACAGTACTAAGGTTCACTTTAGTCCCCAGACCTCTCTAAAGGGGATGCCAAAAGTAAGATGAGAACTGAGTAACTCTATCAGATATGATTGAAACTAGAGCACCATGCAACTTCACGATCTCTTCAATGAAAAGCTTAGCGTAATTCTCCACCGAATAATTAGTCCTCACT